>CM038674.1:443694500-444894500 GCA_021605145.1 Aegilops bicornis | reverse complement strand
CAGTCTTCTTCTTTAAGATCCATTTATTTTCAATGGCTTGCCGTTAATCGGGCAAGTCATACAAAGTCCACACTTTGTTCTCATTCCTGGATCCCATCTCAGATTTCATGGCTTCCACCATTTTGCGGAATCTGGGCTCACCATCGCTTCTTCATAGTTTGTAGGTTCGCCATGGTCAAGTAACATGACTTCCGTAATAGGATTACCGTACCACTGCAGTGCGTATTTTACTCTGGTTGACCTCACGCGGTTCAGTAGTAACTTGATATGAAGTTTCATGATCATCATCATTAGTTTCTTCACTAATTGGTGTAGTTGTCACAGAACCATTTCTTGTGATGAACTACTTTCCAATAAGGGAGCGAATCTGATTATCTCATCAAGTTCTACTTTCCTCCCACTCACTTCTTTTGAGAGAAACTCCTTCTCTAGAAAGGATCCGAATTTAGCAACGAAAATCTTGCCTTCAGATCTGTGATAGAAGGTGTACCCAACAGCCTCCTTTGGGTATCCTATGAAGACACATTTTTCCGATTTGGGTTCGAGCTTATCTGGTTGAAGTTTCTTTACATAAGCATCGCAGCCCCAAACTTTAAGAAACGACAACTTTGGTTTCTTGCCAAACCACAGTTCATAAGGCGTCGTCTCTACGGATTTTGACGGTGTCCTATTCAACGTGAATGCGGCCGTCTCTAAAGCATAACCCCAAAACGATAGCGGTAAATCGGAAATAGACATCATAGATCGCACCATATCTAGTAAAGTACGATTACGACGTTCGGACACACCATTTCTCCGTGGTGTTCCGGTGGCGTGAGTTGCGTAAACTATTCCACATTGTTTCAAATGTAAACCAAACTCGTAACTCAAATATTCTCCTCCACGATCAGATCGTAGAAATTTTATTTTCTTGTTACGATGATTTTCCACTTCACTCTGAAATTCTTTGAACTTTTCAAATGTCTCAGATTTGTGTTTCATTAAGTAGATATACCCATATCTGCTCAAATCATCTGTGAAGGTGAGAAAATAACGATACCCGCCAGCGTGCCTCAACATTCATTGGACCACAAACATCGGTATGTATGATTTCCAACAAATCAGTTGCTCGCTCCATAGTTCCGAGAACGGCGTTTTGGTCATCTTGCCCATGAGGCACGGTTCATAAGTACCAAGTGATTCATAATCAAGTGATTCCGAAGCCCATCAAGATGGAGTTTCTTCATGCGTTTTATACCGATATGACCTAAACGGCGATTGCCACAAATAAGTTGCACTATCATTATCAACTCTGCATCTTTTGGCTTCAACATTATGAATATGTGTATCACTACTGTCGAGATTCAACAAGAATAGACCATTCTTCAAGGGTGCATGACCATAAAAGATATTACTCATATAAATAAAAAACAATTATTCTCTGATTTAAATGAATAACCGTCTCGCATTAAACAAGATCCAGATATAATGTTCATGCTCAACGCTGGCACCAAATAACAATTATTTAGGTCTAAAACTAATCCCGAAGGTAGATGTAGAGGTAGCGTGCCGACCGCGATCACATCGACTTTGGAACCATTTCCAACGCCAAGATCGTCACCTCGCCCTTAGCCAATCTTCGCTAATCCGTAGTTCCTGTTTCGAAGTTGCAAATATTAGCAATGTAACCAAAGATCAAATACCCGTACTCATGCGAGTATTAGTAAGGTACACATCAATAACATGTATATCACATATACCTTTGTTCACCTTGCCATCCTTTTATCCGCCAAATACTTGGGGCAGTTCCGCTTCCAAAGGTCCGTGCCTTGGCAAAAAACACTCGATTTAGCTTAGGTCCGCACTTGGGTTTCTTCTCTTGATCAAGAACTTTCTTGCTGTTCCTTTTGAAGTTTCCTTCTTCTTCCCTTTGCCCTTTTCTTGAAACTAGTTGTCTTGTTGATCATCAACACTTGATGCTCTTTCTTGATTTCTACCTCCGCAGCTTTTAGCATCGCGAAGAGCTCGTGAATTGTCTTAGTCATCCCTTGCATATTATAGTTCATCACGAAGCTTTTGTAGCTTGGTGGCGGTGATTGGAGAATTTCATCAATGACACTATCATCCGGAAGATTAACTCCCAGCTGAATTAAGTGATTGTTATACCTAGACATTTTGAGTATGTGCTCACTTGTAACTATTCTCCTCCATCTTGCAGCTATAGAACTTATTGGAGACTTCATATCTCTCAATCCGCATTTGCTTGAAATATTAACTTCAACTCCTGGAACATCTCATATGCTCCATGACGCTCAAAACATCGTTGAAGACCCGGTTCTAAGCCGTAAAGCATGGCACACCGAACTATAGAGTAGTCATCATGCTGCTTTGCCGGGCGTTCACAACTTCGCTCAAGATCTGCAGCAGTTCGCTGTCACCCAATGGTGCTTCCGGGATTTAATTTTTACGTGCAGCAATGAGGATAATCCTCAAGTTACGGACCCAGTCCGTGTAATTGCTACCATCATCTTTCAACTTTGCTTTCTCAAGGAACGCATTAAAATTCAACGGAACAACAAAGACGAGCCATCTATCTACAAAGAAACATAGACAAGCAAAATACTATCAGTACTAAGTTCATGATAAATTTAAGTTCAATTAATCATATTAAAAACTCCCACTTAGACAGACATCTCTCTAGTCATCTAAGTGATCACGTGATCCATATCAACTAAACCGTGTCCGATCATCACGTGAGACGGAGTAGTTTCAATGGTGAACATTACTATGTTGATCATATCTACTATATGATTCACGTTCGACCTTTCGGTCTCCGTGTTCCGAGGCCATATCTGTTATATGCTAGGCTCGTCAAGTTTAACCTGAGTATTCCGCGTCGCAACTGTTTTGCACCCGTTGTATTTGAATGTAGAGCCTATCACACCCGATCATCACGTGGTGTCTCAAAGACGAAGAACTTTCATAGCGGTGCATACTGTGGAGAACACTTCTTGATAATTTTTAGTGAGAGATCATCTTATAATGCTACCACAATCAAAGCAAGATAAGATGCATAAAGGATAAACATCACATGCAATCAATATAAGTGATATGATATGGTCATCATCATCTTGTGCTTGTGATCTCCATCGCCAAGCACCGCCATGATCACCATCGCCACCGGGCGCGACACCTTGATCTCCATCGTAGCATCGTTGTCGTCTTGCCAACTATTGCTTCTACGACTATCGCTACTCCTTAGTGATAAAGTAAAGCAATTACATGGCGTTTGCATTTCATACAATAAAGCGACAACCATATGGCTCCTGCCAGATGCCGATAACTCGGTTACAAAACATGATCATCTCATACAATAAAATATAGCATCACGTCTTGACCACATCACATCACAACATGCCCTGCAAAAACAAGTTAGACGTCCTCTACTTTGTTGTTGCAATTTTTACGTGGCTGCTACGGGCTGAGCAAGAACCGTTCTTACCTACGCATCAAAACCACAACGATAGTTTGTCAAATAGACTCCGTTTAACCTTCTCAAGGACCGGGCGTAGCCATACTCGGTTCAACTAAAGTGAGAGAGATGACACCGCCGGTCACCTTTAAGCAACGAGTGCTCGGAGCGGTGAAACCAGTCTCGCGTAAGCGTACGCGTAATGTCGGTCCGGGCCGCTTCATCTCACAATACCGCTGAACCAAAGTATGACATGCCGGTAGGCAGTATGACTTGTATCGTCCACAACTCACTTGTGTTCTACTCGTGCATATGACATCAACGCAAAAAACCAGGCTCGGATGCCATCATTGGGGAACGCAGTAATTTCAAAAAATTCCTACGATCACGCCCGACCATGGTGATGGCCTAGCAACGACCCGGAAGAGTGTCCGTCCACGTACCCTCGTCGACCGAACGCGGAAGCGTTATAACAACGCGGTTGATGTAGTCGTACGTCTTCACGATCCGACCGATCCAAGCACCGAACGACGGCACCTCCGAAGTTCTCGCACATCGTTCACTTCGATGATGATCCCGGACCGATCCAGAAAGTGTCGGGATGAGTTCCGTCCAAGACGGCGTGGTGGACGATGTTGATGCTCCACCGACGCAGGGCTTCGCCTAAGCTCCATGACGATATGACTTCTCCGTGAGCAGGCTTCGCCTAAGCTCCGACGATATGACCCGAAGTGGAATATGGTGGAAGGGGCACCGCTGCACGGCTAAGGAAAGATCCGTAGATCAACTTGTGTGTTATGGGGTGCCCCCTGCCCCGATATAAAGGAGCCAAGGGGAGGTGGCGGCCCAAGGGAGGCGCGCAAGGAGTCCTACTCCCTCCGGAATAGGACTCCCTCCAATCCTAGTTGGATTAGGATTCCCGGAGGGGGAAAGAGTTAGTGGGGTGCCGGCCCTCCTTTCCTAGTCCTAATAGGACTAGGGAAAGGGGGGGGGGCGCGGCCACCTAGGGCTGCCCCTTCTCCTTTCCTCCAAGGCCCACTATGGGCCCATGTAGTTCCCGGGGGGTTCCGGTAACCTCCCGGTACTCCGGTAAATTCCCAATTTCACTCGGAACCTTTCCGATGTCCAAATGTAGGCTTCCAATATATCAATCTTTATGTCTCGACCATTTCGAGACTCCTCGTCATGTCCGTGATCACATCCGGACTCGAACAAACTTCTGCATCAATACTTATAAACTCATAATGAACTCACATCGAAGCGTTAAGCGTGCGGACCCTACGGGTTCGAGAACTATGTAGACATGACCTAGAACCATTCTCGGTCAATAACCAATAGCGGAACCTGGATGCCCATATTGGTTCCTACATATTCTACGAAGATCTTTATCGGTCAAACCGCATAACGACATACGTTGTTCCCTTTGTCATCGGTATGTTACTTACCCGAGATTCGATCGTCGGTATCCAATACCTAGTTCAATCTCGTTACGGTAAGTCTCTTTACTCGTTCCGTAATACATCATCTCACAACTAACTCATTAGTTGTAATGCTTGCAAGGCTTAAGTGATGTGTATTACCGAGAAGGCCTAGAGATACCTCTCCGACAATCGGAGTGACAAAACCTAATCTCGAAATACGCCAACCCAACAAGTACCTTTGGAGACACTGTAGTACTCCTTTATAATCACCCGATTACGTTGTGACGTTTGGTAGTACCAAAGTGTTCCTCCGGTAAACGGAGTTGCATAATCTCATAGTTATAGGAACATGTATGGGTCATGAAGAAAGCATTAACATACTAAACGATCAAGTGTTAAGCTAACGGAATGGGTCATGTCAATCAGATCATTCAACTAATGATGTGACCTTGTTAATCAAATAACAACTCCTTGTTCATGGTTAGGAAACATAACCATCTTTGATTAACAAGCTAGTCAAGTAGAGGCATACTAGTGACATACTGTTTGTCTATATATTCACACATGTATTATGTTTCCGGTTAATACAATTCTAGCATGAATAATAAACCTTTATCATGATATAAGGAAATAAATAATAACTTTATTATTGCCTCTAGGGCATATTTCCTTCAAAAATAACTATCACGAGATTGAAAAATCATGATGACAAGTTTCATGGTTATCACTATTCAATATAGCATACATGTCATCACCATAATCATCATAGATAACAACTTTTTTATCATAGTCAACTGAAACCTCTTCCAAAATAGTGGATTCATCACTAAATAGAGTCATGACCTCTCTAAATCCACTTTCATAATTATAACAATAAGATTCAACACCCTCCAAAATAGTGGGATCATTCTTACATAAAGTTGACACTCTTCCAAACCCACTTTCATCAATATAATCATCATAAATAGGAGGTATGCAATCATCATAATAAATTTTCTCATCAAAACTTGGGGGAGTAAAAATATCATCTTCATCAAACATAGCATCCGCAAGCTTATGGCTTTGCTTATCACTACATCATGGATATTCAAAGAATTCATACTAACACCATTGCAATCATGCTCATCATTCAAGGATTTTATGCCAAACATTTTATTGAAGTCTTCTTCTATCAATTGAGCACAATTTTCCGATCCATCATTTTTAAGAAAGACATTATAAAGATGAACAATGTGGGACCATCTCAACTACATTTTTTTCTAATTTTATTTTTATAAACCAAACTAGTGATAAACAAGAAACTAAAATATTCAATTGCAAGATCTAAAGATATACCTTCTAGCAATCACCTCCCCGGCAACGGCGCTAGAAAAGAGCTTGATGTCTACTATGAAACTTGTTCTTCTAGACTCGTGTTGGGCCTCCAAGCGTAGAGTTTTGTAGGATAGTAGCAAATTTCCTTCGAGTGGATGACCTAAGGTTTATCAATCTGTGGGAGGCGTAGGATGAAGATGGTCTCTCTCAAACAACCCTGTAACCAAATAATAAGAAGTTTCTTGTGTCCCAACACACCAAATATAATGGTAAATTGTATAGGTGCCCTAGTTCGGCGAAGAGATGGTGATACAAGTATAGTAATGATAGTAGATATTGATTTTTGTAATAGTAACAATAAAAAACAGCAAGGTAGCGAGTAATAAAAGTGAGCACAAAAGGTATTGCAATGCTTGGAAATGGGGCCTGGGGTCTGTATTTCTCTAGTGCAATCTCTCAAGAATGCTAATATAATTGTATCACATAACAATCCCCCAACGTGCAATGAAGAATCACTTCAAAGTTCCTGTCTAGCGGAGAACATAAGAAGAAATTGTTTGTACGGTACGAAACCACCTCAAAATTATTCTTTTCGATCAATCTTTCCAAGAGTTCTTACTAAAATAACACCAAGTTATCCTTTTTGATTGATCTATCCTAGAGTTCTTACTAAAATAACACCATATGATACGCATCAACCAACTCTAATGTCACCTAGATACTCCAATGTCACCACAAGTATCCATGTGTTAATTATACGATATGCGTCAAACAATTTCAGATTCATAATACTCAATCCAACACAAAGAACCTCAAAGAGTGCCCCAAGATTTCTGCCGGAGAAACAAAGACGAGAACATGCATCAACCCCTATGCATATATTACCCCAATGTCACCTCAGGAATCCGCGAGTTGAGTGCCAAAACACATATCAAGTGAATCAATATGATACCCCATTGTCACCACGGGTATTCATAGCAAGACATACATCAAGTTTTCTCAAATCCATAAAAGTATTCAATCCGATAATAACAAAATCTCAAAGGGGAAAACTCAATTCATCACAACAAGATAGATAGGGGAAAACACCATATGATCCGACTATATTAACAAAGCCCGCAATACATCAAGATCGTGCCAAATCAAGAACAAGAGAGAGAGAGAGAGAGAGAGAGAGAGAGAGAGAGAGATTAAACACATAGCTACTGGTACAAACTGATAAGACTCGACTAGCCGACGAGTCGCTGGTTGGTCCGATCCTTCACGGCAATTGCAAAATAACAATGAACAGCGACAACAACAGTCGCAGAAAAACAAACAGTTGTAGAAAAGGAGAAGCCTTTGGATCCAACCGAGATAGCAAGAAGCCAAAGGAGTAGACTTATACCGGATATTGATACGAGATCAACACAGGCACAGCAGCAACGAAACCCTAGGAATTGCAATAATGCATCTTGGGTGCCCCTCGCCGTGAGGCGTTTCCTAGTATTTTTTTATTCAACTTTCCAAAACCTTCTCCTCGATACAAATCACGATCCCTTAATATAAGGCGACTCCCACCAGCCGTATGTACGGCCGTGTAAAACTCTAACCGAAACTATAAAAAAAACGATCATCTCCTTTTACATCTCGGAGAGATACATTTATTTAAGCTAACCAACTAACTTGTACGTGGATGACTTTTCTAAACTAGCACTCTTTAACTCTAAAACTAATTAATCTCTCCGGCCACGCTGATCACGAGCCTAAACTAAAATAAACTTGGTTGCTTGCACGCTTGGGACTACTTCACCATACATGAAAAGCGCAATACTAATTCACCTCGCAGGAGTCCTGAAGTTTGGCTTCACCGTGTCCTTCTTTGGCTAGATTGGTGAAATCTCAAAGAAAATGAGCCAAGTTGTAACATGTTCGGGGTCGCACATGTTTTCTGCCCAATACTTGGAGCCGGCCCGAGTAAACCTGCAGCAGGAAGGATAATTGTGGCATTGATGGGCACATCATCCTCTCCCTCTTAAATCGAAGCCGTCCTCGGTTTCGAAACAAGCGTTGCAATCCTTTTCCGAGGAGAAACATTAGCATCTACCTTGATGGCGTTAGCAAACATTGGTCGCAGCACATGTCGTTTACCATTATTCCAAAATGAATAAGTGTTGGACCTTCCGTCATGTGTGGCACCACGATCATATTGTCATGGCCTTCCCAACAATAGGTGGCATGCATCCATTGGCAAAACATCTCATATCACCATATCAGTATACTCGCCAATCAAAAAATTAATGTGCACCTTGTGTGTAACCTTCAGTTTTCCAGTGTGATGCATCCACTCGACACGATGGGGTTGTGGATGTTTCCACACACGTAATCCTAAAGACTCCACCAATTCCATGCTGACCGCATTGGTGTAGCTTCCACCATCGATAATCAACTTGCAATTGGTGTCATTGATTTTGCACTGAGACTGGAAAATATTCTAGCGCTGTCCCTTATCCTCAATGTGATCCTCTTGCACGCACTGCACCATCAAAGACAGATATGATTCAGCAGCTTCAAAACTCGCAACCACCTTTTCAACATCTTCAGTTTTTCACTAGAAGTGTCAGAGGCTGCCTCGTCATCACTAGTGGATGCATAGACATCTCTTGTGAGCAAAACTCTTTTCTCATTAGGACATTCACGCCTCATATTCCCCCTTCCTCCACACTTGAAACACTCTATGTCACTAGTATGTGTGGTAGACTACGCACTAGAATCAACCCTCGACGGAACTGATTTTGAAACATCCTTTTGCACGGAACCATGAGAGCAATTTGACATCGCTGTCCTAGAGCTAGGACCGACATCCTCACTCTTATGTTGCGAGTGTCGCCATGTGTTCAAAGTGGTACTGGAAACTATGCTGACTTGGCGTCGCTTAATCTGTTGTTCCGTGCACACAGCTTGATGCACAAGATCTTGTATGTTGTAGTAAACCACCATCCCAACACGATCTTGTACCTCAATATTTAGACCATTAAAGAAGCGTGCCATGGTCGCCTCCGGATCCTCCGTTGTCCCTACGTATCATAAGCAATTCCATCTCCTTATAATAATCATCAACACTCATATTACCTTGAGAGAGCTGCTGCAACTTGTTATACATATCTCTTCTATAGTGCTCAGGAACAAAACGTCGCCTCATGAATTCTTTCATCCCTCGCCAAGTCATCGGACGATGTCGGTGTCGGTGTCAAAACCGACGGATCTCGGGTAGGGGGTCCCGAACTGTGCATCTAAGGCGGATGGTAACAGGAGGCAAGGGACACAATGTTTACCCAGGTTCGGGCCCTCACGATGGAGGTAATACCCTACTTCCTGCTTGATTGATCTTGATGATATGAATATTACAAGAGTTGATCTACCACGAGATCGTAGAGGCTAAACCCTAGAAGCTAGCCTATGGTATGATTGTTGTCTCTCTCTATCGACTAGCCTGGCCTCGGTTTATATAATGCACCGCAGGCCTAGGATAACAAGAGTCCTAGCCGAATACACCGGTGGGGAGGAGTCCTTGTCTTGATCGCCAAGTCTTGTGGAATCTTCCTTGTATGCGGCAGCTGACCGGACTGGCCCATGAGTATACGGCCATGGGGGTCCTCGGCCCAATCTAATAGATTGGGAGATGACGTGGCGAGTACCCCCTAGTCCAGGACACCGTCAGTAGCCCCCTGAACCAGTCTTCAAATTAGGAATGCTCATCGATTCTTCCGAACTGTTCTTCATCTTCGGTCGTCGTCTTGAAAACTGGTTCAACAAATCTTCTCATCTTCGATCTTGAGGATCGCCGAAGTGCATCCGAAGAGTTTACACGCCGGGCATCCGAGGAGCCCCTTTAGATTCCTGGCCTTTATCAATGCCTTGTTATTTTTATGCCTCACCTCGGGTTTGAAGTTGTTCCCGGGAGGCAGTATTTTCTTGCGCCCGAGCTCTAACACCGGACTGCATTCGAGGTATCTTTTACAGCCGAGCACCAATGCCGGACTGTGTCCAAGCTCCAACGCCAGACTGTGTCCGAGCTCCAACACCGGATTGTGTCCAAGCTCCAACGCCGGACTATATCCAAGATGTCTTGGTTCAAAAAAGTTGAAGGAGTTTAGCCGAGCTTAATGCCGGAAATGCCCTTTATGGAGCTAGCCGCTGGCGCCCGAGCTTTATGCCGGACTACCAACGAGGTGGTGCACCACCCCGACCGCGGGCTGATTTTTTGTGAATATTTTTAACTGGTGCAGTTTATCCTCTGCCGAGATATATAGCCAGTATCCCTCAAGGTGTGTATCAGTCTAAAACCCGAGATGCACCTGAAGGAAAGCATAAAACCGTTGTTCCCAGTAGCCCCTGAGACTCAGGTCGATGCGCGAAATCGGCCTGAGGATCAACTCCTAGCTCGGCAGCATACATAGGAATAAAAACGCGGGGTAATATATTAGAGATAATAGTGATCGGCGAACGGGCCCCTGAGAGAGGGTCGTGAGAAGTCGCCGCAATATACTAGCTTGACGCCAGATAGGTCCATATGGTACCTACTAGATCATTGACGGTGCGCGTTGCTGCGCCCGTCTATTTGAATGTAAAATTATAAGAATTTTTGTAAATATATGAACATGAAAGCTAAGTTTACATATTGGTTAGTGATCAAAGAGGATATTTTACAATAAAATAGAAATGGTGAGAAACTTTAAATATTTCAAATACATTGCTTTGATGTAGACAGGCAACCCATAATACACTTTTTCAAAATTATAGGTATAGAATACAAAAAATCAACATGCTATAGTGACACCATTCAAATAATCGCTGAGTATGGCAGTACCAAAATAGCCATGGAACAAAGGGAGCAATTAACTAAAATGTTTCATATGCAGAAAGGCAATCGAATATCTCCTGTTTATATTTGAAGTTGCCGCAAGGATAAATTTACACAGCTAGTAACCATTCATAATAATAAACCAATGTACAAATTTTGGTATGAGAATTTATTACAGGCATAAATATAATGTGAAATGAGCATCTACACCATGGTAGAGGGCGGTAGTATAACACATGTTGAACACTAAAAACAGGGATTGGTAAGATTATCAACCATGCTATGTGTAGAAATAGCTTTGCTTCGTCCATGTAAACATATAATCATGTAAAGATCTCATTTTAGACCTTAGACCAAATAAGAGGTCTTGATGTTAAGTTTAAAAGGGCACCCTGGTCTGGTATTGGCTGTTAGCTTTTCTTTCTTGGTCTTCGCCCTCCTCCTCATGCATGCATATTGCTCTCAGACTTGGTCCAATGTCTCATGTGCCATGATCACATCAATCACGCATTCTAGCCATGGAAAAGGGTAGGTGATAGTTAGTGCTATTCTGTTTGTTATAATATTTGTATGTATGGAGGGATGTTGGTGCAGTGGTTTAATTGGAGCAATAAACCTTGTAGGAAAGAGAAGCTCACGAGTATTCTACAAGTCTTATAATCCGCCTTAGCATATCAGAAAACTAAACAACTTTAGCTCACCTGTCTCTGATGATTCTTGGTGATCTTTCATTCTTCCCATCCAAATCTACTAAAGGGGATGAATAGTGTAACAAATAAACCAACATATGGAAATGGTGGATCTTTATAAGTTTGTTTTACTCAAATTGTTGTTCATCTGCCTAAATTGACTCATAAAAATTAAGTTGTCAAGAATAACAAGAAGGCAAACGTTGAGAAAGAGAATAAAGTTCAATAGACTGCTATACTAAATTGGATATATTTTCTGGAAGAGTGTGGCAACCCTTTGCAGCTCCTCTTGTTGTTTTGCAGCAATAACATCAGACCAGCTGCTCATATCTATTAGCTCTTTCATATGGGGTGCTCTTTCCATGACATCGTCCACGGCTTCGTAAAAATGATACTGCAGATTATAGTGGGTTAGTTAAAAATGAAAAAGAAGTCATATAGCAGCGAAGTGGATACAAGCACACAAATATGAACTGCTAACGTATAAATGCTGCACATTTAGGGTACACTGAAAGCTGAATTCTAAAATCGGAGATGCTTAATTCTGTAAGTATGGTAAATATTTAGAAACTATAACATCTTACACAATAGATGATGAAGCTATCGAGACATTCTTGCCTTTCTACAAAACTAATCTACAAATCTTAAAGCAAATGTATTAAGCGAACTGCCTTTATTCAGACCAAGAAATTCATCTGATAGTTAACATCATGAACTATACTTTCTATATTCGATTCTTCTTGTGGCAACGTACCTGCAGAAAAAAGGCATGGACAACATGAGACGACTTGGACGGCAGCATGCCACTATGCCAGGGACACCGGTTCAACCGGCCAGCTATCATGCAGAGTTGAAAAGCCGCGGTGACCGTCAGTGCATGTGGCGGAGGTCACAGAAGAGGTGCCGTTGTTCGGGGTCGAGGTCGGGGAAGCGGGATGCTTGCATGACGAGGAGGAAAAAAGAAGAGCTTCACCGCGTTCTAGGCTTCTAGCTCGACTCACCCTCCCAACATCTGTGAACCATTCCAAGGGTACCGAGAATTTTAGAACTTGGTTCTGTTAAAAAAGTAAATGAAAGTATAATAACATTATACTCCATCCATCTATATACAACACCGTTCAAAATTATATTCTTAAGTCTCAGTTTAGAACACATAGCATCTAAAACTGTTCAGTTTAAACTATTAGGAATTCTTGCAGAATGGTAACTGCTACCGAAATTAAGTGAGTATATGAAGGATCGAGCTAAATGACTTCTGATCTTGGAAAAGCGAGTCACAATCTTATTTGCTTGATAAATTCATGGGGTGCATATTTTGACTTCCTAAAGAACAGAGAAATTACAATTGTGCTACAACATATACAGAACACTGTCATTCACTAGTTATTTTGTGGTCATGTACTTAAATATGAGATCAACACATTACACGTAATCCGTGAAAATCTCTCAACCACTGTATACAGATAAAAAGGAGAGGCTGTCAGTGCCCTAACAAAAATCTAGTCAACACAAATGCTAAAGGCACGCTATGTAGTTGTTAATCTTGGGCTCACCTGATATGGCCATTGTTCCTATCAATGATATGTTTGGAGAAGTGAGAGCGTACGACGCGCCATCCAGCTAGAGTAATGTGTTGATTCCTCACCAAGTTCTGCAACCCATCCATGATAGCATCAAATCAAACAAACAGAGAGGAACAGTTTGACAGACATGATAAGCTACAAAGGATGCAAGAAGAGGCAGAGAAGTTGGGCTGGGTGTACCTAGCCTACGTCGGAGTGCCACTTGAGGAGGTCGGCGACGCCAAGGATGTAGTCGACCATGGAGTTCCCGTCGCGGCGGGCGTGGAGGATGGTAGAGCCGTACGTGCAGCAGAATTCCACCGGCGTATTTTTTCCGTCTATGCGTTGCCGTCTCCACACCACCGCAGTGTGTCGTGGCTCTCAGCTGCGTCGGCACCAAAAGGAATAGGAGATCGACGGAGGAGGTGACTGTGGTGGTGGTGGCGGCGGCAGCGGCGGCGGAGGCATGCCTAGGTTTCACGATAGGACCAGCATCGCCGGCCCATTAGGCCCATATTAACCCGAGACACCCAAAAAAGCTACCGGAGCAGCGGCCCGGCATGGTTAGCGATCGTTATTAGCAAAGGAGCCAAATTAGGAGTGATGCATTGCATATCTGACGGCTGAAAATACTTAAAAGTGTCGATCCGATGGTTGGGAGCGTTGATGGCCTGAGAGGGCTCGAAGGGTGCTCAGTTTTAATATATCTAAATTATTGTCCGAAGACATGTATGTGCATAGTTCGGTCAAGCCGAACACTGAGCACTTTGAATTCTCTGCATTGAATAAGCAATGCAGTAGCCCCCGAGATACTGGTCGGGTGGCAACACCAGATCAGGGGATTGGTGTGCCCCTTTAATATTTATAAATAATGAGCACGGAGCCCAGTAGCCCCCGAGCCTTAATGTGGGCACGGGTGGCTGAATTAAGGATCGATGTCCAGAGTAAAATCACAGATTATGTGTAATGATTCTATGTATCCAAGTACTTTACATCATTATTTTGACTCCATTGCGACTGTTTATCAGTTGAAAGTGGCCCATCGTCGGCTTCTACCCCTTGGTAGATACTACACAGGGTGTTTCCGCACTAACAAAACAACCCTTAGCCGACGTCTCGGTGCCCGAAGGCGGTTGTGTTAGCGGAAACGAGGCAATCAGATATGCGGGCTTTATAACTTTTGCTTAGTCATAGGAGATTTAAACTGGGGAAGCTAGCTATGAGCCCCCGGTTAGTGTTCGGCGACATCCGAGGTCAAGCCGTAAACACATCGGCCAATGTTATGAACGACCCGACATTCAACATAGTCATCGGATCGTTGACCAGTTTACGCCTATTGTGACAGCCGGTTTCGGCTTTCTCCATCGAGGTGCTTAACCATGCCAGCTGGAAGCACAATCGCAGTGGTTCTCCCTTTGCACACCTAACCGAACAAAGCGGAACGTAGGAGGCAAGAACAGGAGCCGGGCAACCCAACTATTGACCGAAGACACAATTCGAAACCGATGCATATATGGTGATATCCGAGAATGTTTTTGCCGAATCCCTAAAGGTGACCAGCGTTGCACTCCGAGACTAATGCTGGAAATGCACAAATAGTTTAAAAGTGCCATAGGCTTGAAAAACCAAAAAAAACTTCAGTAAAAACTGGACGTCCGAACTAAATCGAGTGTTCGGTGCCAAATCAAAAATTGGACTTCGAAAAAGAAAATTGTGTTTCCTGCCGTGCTTTATAATGACACATCCTATCTCAAGACTTCAAGCGGGTCAGCCTACAGCTTTAACCTCCTTATCCCGAAGGCGGAGTGCTTCTCCGAGGCTAGTTTAGCAAACTGCACTCGAGAGAAGCAAGACTATCCGGCTATTGACCACACACTTGCATCGAGAAAGGAGTGATAGAAAAAAGACTTTGCAACGACCAAGAAGAAAACACTTAATATAAAACGGCTCAAATAAACTTAATAGCCCCTAAGTGACTTGGGTAAAAGAATGATTGTTTGTACCGAAGTACTTATATCATATCTATGTTCACTCGAACTTTAAACGCGTCTTAACCGACCGTCGGCTTCTCCCTCTTCGGTCAAAAGACCGAAAGGTGTTATGTACTCCACATGTCGAGAATATCGATGGTGTTTCCGATAACCAGGCAATCAGGCCATAAGGCTGTAATGCATAAAGCGCTCAGGAACTTATGCTATATTACGAGCGACGTGTAAGAAGCATCTTGAAAGAAAATAGTACCCCCACCGATACCTTTCTTCGGTTGCTCATTGCTACTATGAGACTTATGCAATAGGTTCTGTTGTGTGCCGACCATAATTGAAAACAGTAAGAGCGCTAGCTTTCGGCTTCACCCAGTCTGAGGTCCGGCTCGGGTGACCCGATCGTGACAATCGCAGAGGTGCTCCCTTTACTCCCTAGCCGAACAATCGGGAACGTAGGGGTAAACACAGGAGCAAGGCAACCCAGCTTACAAATCACTTAGGTCAATATGGTGAATATTGTGGCATAATACACGAACAAGGAACGAAGCCGTACAAGTATAATCATATGCAAGAGGAAAAGCTCCAGCAAGGGAGCCCCCAAGTAATCTGGGTATTTGAATTTGTCCATCACAAACAAAGTTTGGACAAGGAACATTTTTTACAAGCAACTTTTTTCCAAAAAAGTATAATGCTTGGTCGAACCGAACACAAGTTAAAAATTTAAAACTTTGAGCATGAAGGCAACTTAGTTGATTAATGTGTTCGGTATTGATGACGCGGTCCGAGCTTGACGCAGACAAGGTTCCATCCCCCAAGCCGGTCCCGAGGTGGCGGAGCAAAGAGCTCGGCACTCCGAAGTGGTGACATAGCGCGGTCAATGCAGGTCGGCAGCGTGATGCCGAAGTCCCCGGCATGGGGTAATGAAGTGTTGACGAAGCCCCCCGTCCAGCCGAGGTGACGCAAAGGATATAGTCCGGCTGGATCATTTTCTTGTACACAAAAAATAGTGCAAATCGGAGATAATAGTATTAATAATACTTTAAAAAAAATTGCTGCATAATAAATAATTTATGCAAAGTGAGTAATAGAAGAGATATGGCCTGGCGCCAAAGTCAATGTTGATGCAGGGCGTCGGCGTGGTGCGGTAAAGGTGTGAAAAAGCCTGAATTCACAGGTCGGTCCGAGTTCCGGATGCGGCGTTCGCCAGACTATGTATGGAAACTGGCCGAACCACCATGCGACTGTCGTTACGGCCACCATTTGATAGACCTGTGTACATATGATGGGCAAACCAGAGTAATAATTCCTTGGGAAAAATGAACCCAAACAAGCAAAAAATACTAGGATTAATAGCACCTGGTTTATTGTTCTAGCAATCCAAAGAAAGGTGATTCCCAAAATTGGGACTCGATCCGCACACCCATTGCCTGATGGGCGATAAAGCGACGGCGTGGCGATGCTGGCAAAGGTTGGCTCGCCGAGGCAAAGCCCTCGGTCCAGCTAACGTGATGGAGCTGGTCGGCTAGTGACGCCGAAGTCTCCGGAGTATAGGTTGATGAAGAGATGGCGAAGCCCCCGGTCCAGCCGAGATGTCTAAGCCTCGATGTCAGCCGATGAGTCGAAGTAGGTCGGCGTGATGGACACCGGCTTGAAGAAGAAACAGCGCGGCCCTGCCGATGCAGGTCGTGACGTGGTCAATGCCGGCTTGATGAAGCGACTGTGCGGCAATGCCGGTGTGCCTGCTCCATGTAATCCGTGTGGCGGCGATGTTGGTGATGATTTATCCTTCGCGATGCCGAACTCTTGTTCGGATTGCCGAGATGATGATCCGAAGAATTTGAGTTCGGCTCAACAAAGCGACGGCGTGTCTAAGCGCAGGTCGGCAGCCTTGGAGTAATATTGCGGACTGGTTTGACACCATGATGGTGAAGATCATGTTCAAAAGATTTTAAAGTTAGTGGGATGTGTTCGGGAACAAAACAAAATACCCCATACAAAACTTCCTTCAAAAAGGATGTCCGAAATCCCGTTCATAAAAAAGATGAGTTCGGGTCGGATTCGTTCTCGCGCAGAAAACAAATCCGAAAAGTGATGCACTAATCGGAAGGTTTCCCGGAGTTTGGACAGTCGGATCGAGCTGAAATTTTGAGAGGTGGTAGATATAGGAATTCCGCAGCCGATCAACGGTTGGATCTTCCAAAGGACGTCCGAGCTAGAAGCTGGACACCACGCCCTAAACTCGTCCAGATTCCCGTCCAGATTTGACAGGGCTCCGGTATGTCGCGGATTGCCAGAGATTCCTCCATCGGAACTCGACGAAATTTTCCAGGGTCGTTGTAGACTCAATTCCGCACAATTCCACCAAAGCAATCGTTAAAATGACGCTTGAGGAGGCGGTGGCGGCAGATATAGGTTCGCTGTCCAGAAAAACAGCGCGGTCACCCGAGGGCAATGTTGACGTTGAGCCCCCGGGCTCCCTGGATGATTCCTCCATGATCTTGATAGAGATTAGAGTTGATGTTGATGAAGGCCCTCATCCAAACATGACGATCGGAGGTAGGGCGTAGTCCTTGGTCCAGCCAAGGTGACCAGTCGGGCTGGTGACGAAGATGCCGAAGTCACAGTTGATCTGCAGGCGAGCCATCGACCTTTTGCCGAACACATAGCGGAACTCTCTATGAAAGCACCAATGTCGGTGTCAAAACCGGCGGATTTTGGGTAGGGGGTCCCGAACTGTGTGTCTAAGGCGGATGGTAACAGGAGGCAAGGGACACAATGTTTACCCAGGTTCAGGCCCTCACGATGGAGGTAATGCCCTACTGCCTGCTTGATTGATCTTGATGATATGAATATTACAAGAGTTGATCTACCACGAGATCGTAGAGGCTAAACCCTAGAAGCTAGCCTATGGTATGATTGTTGTCTCTCTCTATCGACTAGCCTGGCCTCGGTTTATATAATGCACCAGAGGCCTAGGATAACAAGAGTCCTAGCCGAATACGCCGGTGGGGAGGAGTCCTTGTCTTGATCGCCAAGTCTTGTGGAATCTTCCTTGTATGCGGCAATGTCCGGATCGCCCATGAGTATCTGACCATGGGGTCCTCGGCCCAATCTAACAGATCGGGAGATGACGTGGCGAGTACCCCCTAGTCCAGGACACCGTCAGTCGTGACCGGCAAATTTGATTCCACACAATTAGCGCGTAACCGGTGAACACAATTCCAGCAAATTTAACTTTCTTCTCTTTGCTATAATGATGGGCATAAAAAATTTGATCAACACGCATCTCTCACTCCAAATAAACTTCTGGTTCGCACTTGCCGGAGAATGAAGGAATAGAAATTTTTATGCGCCCCACTCCATCATCCAAAGGCACACGCATAGCTTGACCAACTCGGTCATGCACTCCACCATGAACGGAAGTTTCAGGACGAGGCTTATAGTGTCGTGGCCGTGGAGCGTACCCCACTGCCTGGTCAACGCTGTCATCAGGACCATCATCTCCAACATGAGGTTGTGCCGCCAAACGGCGATCATGCACACTGGCATGTCCGTCGCGAGCCGGTGGTGCATAACGCAGTGGAGCAGCCGAAGCAGTCTGTGGTGGTGCAGAATTCTTTGCCGGCATATTGATGTCTGCCAAACCATTGAACCGGGTGATCAGGACATCTATCCTTTTGCCGAGCGCATCATGACATTGCTTGATGTAGTTGCATGTGTCGTCAAAACCATCCCGAATATTTTGAGGAATATCATCCGCGTACACTGGACGTACAATTTCCTCAGAATCAGCAGCAGCCTCGTCATCCTTGTTGACCGAGTTCGACATCTTGATCAACACAATACCGTGAACAACCTTAGCTCTGATATCACTTGATAAGACTCGACTAGCTGACGAGTTGCTGGTTGGTCCGATCCTTCACGGCACTTGCAAAATAACAATGAACAGCGGCAACAATAGTCGCAGAAAAACAAACAGATGTAGAGAAGGAGAAGCCTTTGGATCCAACCGAGATAGCAAGAAGACAAAGGAGTAGACTTATACCGAATATTTATACGAGATCAACACAGGCACAACAGCAATGAAACCCAGGAATCGCAAGAACGCATCTTGGGTGCCCCTCGTCGTGAGGCGTTTTCTGGTATTTTTTATTCAACTTTCCAAAACCTCCTCCTCGATACAACTCATGATACCTTAATATAAGGTGACTCCCACCAGCTGTATGTACGGCCGTGTAAAACTCTAACCAAAACTAACAAAAAGAACGATCATCTCCTTTTACATCTCGGAGAGATACATTTATTTAAGCTAACCAACTAACTTGTATGCGGATGACTTTTCTAAACTAGTACTCTTTAACTCTAAAACTAATTAATCTCTCCGGCCACGCTGATCACGAGCCTAAACTAAAATAAACTTGGTTGCTTGCACGCTTGGGACTACTTCACCGTACATGAAAAACCCAATACTAATTCACCTCGGCGGAGTTCTGAAGTTTGGCTTCACCGTGTCCTTCTTTGGCTCGATTGGTGAAATATCAAAGAAAAATTAGCCAAGTTGTAACATGTTCGGGGTCGCACATGTTTTCTGCCCAATACTTGGAGCCGGCCCGAGTAAACCTACAGCAGGAAGGATAATTGTGGCATTGATGGGCACATCACAAACCCTCAGCCCTGAGGGCGGACTACTCCCTCCTCATCATGGTGGCCATAGGGATGATGAAGATGGCCTCCGATGATGATTTCCCCCTCCGGCAGGTACCAAAACGGGCTCCCGGTTGGTTTTTCGTGGCTACAGAGGCTTGTGGTGGCGGAACTTCTGATCTAGGGTTACTTCTGGGGGTTTCTGTATTTATAGGATTTTTTGGCGTCAGTCTCACGCTAAGATGGGCCTCGAGGTGACCACAACCCATCAGGGCGTGCCAGGGGCCTCTGGCGCACCCCAGTGGTTTGTGCTCACCTCCTTCCCCTTCTGGTCCTCCCACGAATCTTCTAGTGCCTCTTTTGTTCCAAAAAATCGTCAAAAAGCTTCATTGCATTTGGAGAACTTCTATTTCTGCACAGAAAAAAAACACCACGGTAGTTCTGCTGAAAACAGCGTCGGTCCGGGTTAGTTCCATTCAAATCATATCAAAACCATTTTAAATTGTTGTAAACATGGCATAAATACTTCATAAATTATAGATACGTTGGAGATGTATCAATGGTCTGGGTATCCTTGATGTTTGTATGTATGCGCGGGCATTGCAGCTGCGGTGGCTATGTTATGAGTGGAAAGAGCCGCATCGAGCGTGGGTGGGCCTCGGAAACCCATGCGACTCCACTGATAGAGATCTCTTCCATGCCACAACGAGTATCACCATGGGTGATGGCCGGATGACACGTTTCTGGTTATGCCCTTGGCTCGATGGGGAGAAACCCATGGACATCGCCCCGGCCATTTTCGCTATCTCCGCCGACAAGAACAAGTCAGTGTGTGAGGCCTTGGTCAAGAACCATTGGATCCAATGGATCAACATGACGGAGGTCTCTCGGTGGAGCACATCGAGCGCTTATGTGCCTGTTGGGGAAAGCTGGCTGATTACATCTCCAGGATGATTTCCTGAATGATATTAGGTGGAACCTCACCACCGACGGGCTTTATTCCTCGGCCTCGGCCTACAGGGCCCAATTTGAGGGTGTTGTTGTATCAAATATGACCAAGGTGGTGTGGAAGAACTGGGCCCCTCCTAGGTGCAAGTTCTTTGCCTGGCTAGTTATCAAAGATAGAATCTGGACAGCAGACCGGCTGAAAAGAAGAGGATGGCCAAACTGCAGCTTGTGCCAGATGTGCAAGAGGGAGCAAGAGACTGCAGCTCATCTTCTCTTCAAGTGCAGGTTCACCACTCCCATTTGGAGTGTGATTAGAGATTGGGTGGATACCCCGGAGGTGGATACTGCAGCCTAGAGGGGGATCCCCACGGTCAAGGAGTGGTGGACGACGGTGGTCCTTCGTCGTGATCACAGGAGGAAGGCGATTGCATCGCTCATCATGCTCGTCTCTTGGGAGGTCTGGAAAGAGAGAAACGCGAGGATTTTCCAGCACGTGTGAAGGTTGCCAAATATGTTGGTCGAGGCTATTAAGGCAGAGGCGAGACTCTGGGTGATCGCGGGGGTGACACATTGATCTCTATAATGCGGCGAGAGTCGGCTTTTGTATTTTCCTTTCATGCGACGACTAATGGCCCTCTGCAGACTTTGTTATCCTCCTCCTTTTTAATGAGATGAGGCAAAGCTTTTGCCTTAGTTAAAAAAACAAGTTACAAGCACTCCTTTGCAGGTAGAGGCTCTTGCTCTTTCTTTTGCTGCTCAGATAGCAAGCAGATTACACATTGTTCAGCCCACCTTTCTTTTAGATTGCCTTTCCTTAGCTTTGGTTGCGGCAACTAGAAAGATGATTGAGGCTAACACCTCGTGGAGCATCAGGAAATCTTTGGGTTATTTCTTCAAGTACTCTTCCAACCTCCAACCTCAGGTGTTTCACATCTCACGGGAGATTAATGGGATTGCGCACAATGTAGCTCAATAGGTTCTTCGCTCAAAATGTCGAACCTGAAATATGTTGCTCTGCTTCAGCTCATAGAAATTCTTCTTGCCCTGTAGTTTCTCTGCTCTAGTTTTCAGATCCAGGGCTTTGTAATACATGTTGTATATTGTTACTGAACTGAATGAAAAGTTTGACGCTTCGGGCGCCTTCTATTGTTCAAAAAAAAAGTTGTCCCGCGGCATCACCAAGCTCGTTCATAAAAGGTGGGAGCGGCTTGTCAAGGAAACCGCCAGCTACAGGGGGAGGGGGCGGTGGAACGAAATGCACGACGACAGAGAGCTCCTCGAGAGGATAATCCAGCATGTGGGCACAATGTTCTGAGAGCAATGCTACATCCACGGGGTTACATAAATCTTCTGTTAATCTGCCGGGCATTATTGATGTTTTGGTTTCTTTCTCTCTACAAACTAGGTCAAGTTTATTCCCCAAAAGAAAAACAAAAAATGTTCATAGTTTATAAAGTTAGATTTTTTAAAAAGTCCATAATCATTGTAATATGAAACGGAAGAAGTAGGACAGTGATCCACAGTGGCCCGTGAGTTCATGTGTGGCTGCTTTTCAAGCTAATCCTAATTTCAACCAAAGAGCAGTACTACTTCCTCATATCCATATTACTTGTCGCTGACAAGTAATATGAATCGGAGGGAGTACTAAAAATAGATTGCTCGTCAGAACTCAAATGGCCCATAACAAATCATAGGAGTTAGCCTGAATACGAGAATGCCACTGTGTTCGCACACGAACACGTCACCGTGTACCTCCAACGCCGAGGATGATGCACCGCGGCTCACGTTAAAGGAGACCTGTCTGGAAGCGCGGTACGCAAGAAATCCGGCGGGCGCTTTTGTAGACCTGAAACCCCACGCGTCCGGGAGGGACCTCGTCAGGGCACGCGGCGGCTATGGGCTGCCCTAGATCGACCTGATCGCCCCTAGGGACTCGAGGTTTGCCGCCCTGCACACGAAGAACGCGGAAGAAGAAGAAGAACAAGGGAGAGAGATAAAGGTAAAAGTGGTAGATAGATTTAATCGATTGTGTGTTGTTCAATCGGTCGTCACCCCTTAGGTATATAAGAGACGGATGGACTTTCTGTACAAGGAAAGGACTCCAAATCACATCCAAATCTTTCCAAAATTAACCGAACTCGGATTTTAGTAAGTCTGGAACATCAGTTTGGTTTTTATATCCCACCAGCCACAAACCACCTCTGATGAAGATGAGCCCAAAATCAAATTTGACCATTTCGACGAGACAAACAACTTTGTGTTGAACATTTTTCGGTTAGAAGTCATCTTGAGGGCCAAATTGCTCACGCAGAACAGCCGATTGGGGGCGCTACCCATCACACACGTGTCTGGTGGGGCGCGCCATATTTTGCCTCCTGACAGAGCTGCATTCCGATGGTTTTAACTTTTACATACGAACTCGGATTGAGACGATCTTTATATCAAAACCAACTGTTTCGACGAGACGCACAACTTTTGTGTTGAAACCTTTTCCATCAGAGGCCATATTAATTGAGTTTTATGCCATTTTTTATTTGGTATCAACATGAGCATCTGTGAACTTGTCATAACTATTGCATAAGAGCTCCGTTTTAGACCATGTTCATATCCATCTCGATCTTCTTAAAGAGAGTCATCCGGAGGTGACCTCCAATCATAAGTTTGAATTAATTTTGATATAACTTAAAGCTACTCTCTATGATTGTGCCACTTTTGAGCGTCAACACATGCCCCCTGTTTTCGGCAAAGCTAGCGTGCCGAAAAATAACTTATTCCATGCTGGTTCTAAGGACGATGTCAACACTCCATCGGCCATTTGTATATGCTTAGGACGATAAGTATATATATGCCATTTTATTTCCTTGGGTGATAATTTTGTATCGGCCATTTGTATATGCTTAGGACGATAAGTATATATATGCCATTTTATTTCCTTGGGTGATAATTTTGTATCGGCCATTTAAATTTGCAAAAAAGTGAAGCTAATCGAACGTATGATGATTTGGTAATATCCTTTCATGATGTAAGAAATTATATTTCATCCATGGATTAAAATAAGCCCATTAAGGGTAACCAATCATACCTGATGACGAATTTCATGGCATAGGCATTAATGGCATAGTTGAAGAATATGGCTAATGTGTGGATCGAAGATGTTGAAACCTTCAGCTTGGTCCTTCATAGTTTTCACTATTTTCCTTCTTCACCTTTGCCGCACTTCTTGTGATGGAAGCTTGCACATAATTCTTATTTTGAGTACTTTCTTTGGGAGCCCATGCCATGTTCCTTTCTTCAAGTTCTTGTGCACTACTTTTTGTAATTTCTTTTTTTGCCAATATGATAAGCCGAGTGGGCACCCCGGCTGCGATTTTGTTTGAAGCAATGGCAGTTCTTATTTTACCTTGTGCACTCTCAACTTCTTCTCTTCAGATTTGGCACTTGATTGACTTGCCTCGTTGCCTTTAGTAGCCAATGTCAATACTTTAATTGGCTTTTTGTTATTTGAGATCAAATCTGAAGTAGCACACTTATGCCCATCTTTCTTGACCCGGTACACTTGTTTGACCACCTCTTTCTTGTTCCTTGAGCTCCGGACCGTTTCCTTATGATTGAAACGGTCTTTGACGTGTGATTGTTCATCAAATGTTGATCCTTTTGGAGATGCATAATGTTGGTGAGATGGTCTAAAATAAGATGGATAACGTGCCCTTGTATCATACCTATCCCATGATGGATATGGATTTACATGAGCATAGGGAGGTATCCACGACATTGACATTGACGGCCCAAATTAAGGATATGAATATGCAGCATTGAGATTCTCACTTTGCCAATACCGATCCTTGGATTTGCTCCTAGGGGGTGGTCTTGATGCTTTTGCATTAGTTGGCCGATAAGCACTTTTCTCTTCACTCTTCTTTTGATATTTATCTAATAATTGTGCAAAAGTGACTTTGAATTTCTTGCACTTGTGCTTATTAAGTGCCTTTATCTCCTTTGTCTTGACTTGCATCGGTCTTTGGATTTTCTTGTTGCCCCCCAGTCCTTGGCGTCCTCATTGTAGCTTCGATGGAATTCTCGCCCTCAAAATTATGTTCATTCTGCTCTTTAACAACTTGATTACTTGAAAGCTCGATCCCATCACCTATAGTTTTTACCTTCTCTTTACATGGATCTGCTTGAAGCGTTCGATGCAAAAAACTTTTGCCATCGGGACCAATTGGAATAGACTCGTCATCTCTGGGTGTCTCAACTAATTTCAATCGTCCTTTATCAATGGCCGATTTAACTGTTTGATGAAACATGTTGCAATGCTCAATACTATGCTTGAACGAATCATGCAACTTACAATACATTCGCCCTTGGATAGATGGCTTGACATGGTGATCAAGAATTCTAATGTAATTATTTTTCAACAACAAATAAAAGATTTGATCACACATGTTTGATCGAAGGTATACTTTTTGTTTTCTAGCCGATCTTGGTGTGCGAACGACTTTGAAGGTAAGCAAACGAATGGTTCAGATTTAGAACCTTCCCATTCGGCTATGCATCTTGTTTTGCACTCTATCTTTGATGTCTTTGGATAAGATATAATATTAGCATCAGATTTTTCAAAAGAATTTAACCTTGGCTTTATATTTCTGAAATGAAAATAGCTAGAACACGTATGTCTCAATTGAGACCAAGTGTAGGCCAAGTAAGAAACAAGCAAAACTATCCACTTAGATATAAACTTCACATAAAACAATGGGAAAACCTTTGGCTCAATAATAAGTCAATCGGTCTCCTCGAATGATACAGTGTGTTGACCGATATGCTTTGTAAACAATTTTATTGCTAACAAGTAAATTACCTTTCATCATTGGTCTTTCAAAATTACTTATAAGATTTTCCCTAATAGATGCATCAATAATAAAGTTGTGACCAAATCTAAAAATAGGTAAATCACTTGGTAGACATACCTCTTCATACACGTTGGGAGAGCATGATGGTTGTATCACTCGAATAATACTATGTTCCACTTTTGAATGACTCTTCAATGCCTTGGCATCCTCTTTTTCTTCGATAGCTTTGGTACACATACTATTCGATTAGGCTTTTTCAATAACCGAAATTTCTTTGTTATCTGAATCAATACTTTTCTCTTTCTAAATTTGCAAGGCTTCTTGCTCTGGTCTTATTTTAGCCCACATCTCAGTTTGGCGAGTTTTAATTTTTTCATCTCAATTTGCATCCACTCCTCATGAGATTGCCCCCCAATGCTTTGAGACTCTTTCGGCAATGAGGTGCCAAAACTTTGCAATTGTTTAGGGGGTACATTGGTTGCTACAAAACTAGGCGAATGCATCATTTGCACAACTCTTGCTTTTACAGAAGCAAAGTCATGAGGCTTTCCGCCTTCTATTAGTTCTTGATGAATAGAGTTGCACAAATCCCAAGAGAATGTAAGCTTGTTCTCAATCACCCAGTCTGGATACGGTTGCCCCCTGATGCCTCTAGACTCTTTCGGCAATGAGATGTTGCCGAAATTCTGTAATTGTGTAGGGAGGAACATGATATGCTACGGTAGTAGGTGAACACACATGTGATCCTATAGAATTTTCACTTATTCGGCTATTAGCGTGAAGGTGCGAAGCCGGATTACGAATACCTACAGTTCCATATGGTGCCAAAAAAATTAGTAGCATGAGGTGTAGCATACGATTGTTGAGGGCAATTGGCTGAATAACTAGTAGTAGCATGGCCAATTCCCCTATCCACCGGCATGTTCAGATTAACATGTTGCAAATTAGTTGCCGATGAATAAAAAGGTGAAACACTTTGATGCATGCTATTGAAAGTTCCTACATGAGGTGTTTCAACTTGATTAACCGAACTCATCATGTTGTTCATCGGCATATAAATTTGTGGTGTTGCCGATGCATGAGAGTTGGGGCACATATGTTGCATGTTGCTAAAATTATATGAAGTTGAAGCATGAAGATTATTCTGAATCGTCTGTTGCACATAACTAGATGCATGACTGATAAAATTAGGGCCGACACATTATGCTGATTAAACGATCTAGCAACAACATATGCATCATTTGCATCTACATAAGTGAATTGAGTATTCATGTTACCTTTGTAGATTGCAAACCCTAGATGACGCTCTCTTCATAGTAAGAACGGGTTGGAAACCGTTCAAAGCTTCATCGCCAGCAGAATCGTCAAAAAGTGTGTTCGCACACGAACACGTCACGGTGTACCTCCAACACGAGGGTGATGCACCGTAACTCATGTCGAAGGAGACTCATCCGAAAGCACGATATGCAAGCAATCCGACGAGCGCTTTTGTAGAACCGAAACCCCACACACCCGAGAGGGACCCTGTCTGGGAACGCGGAGGCTATGGGCTGCCTTAGGTCGACCTGACCGCCCCTAGAGCCTCGTGGATTTGCAGCCCTCCATTGCTGAAGAACGACGAAGAACAAGAAGAAAGATACAAGAGTAGGGGATAGATGAACACGAAAAAGTAATAGATGTGTTTGTTCAATTGTGTGTTGTTCAATCGGCCGTCACCCCTTTAAGTATATAAGAGGCGGATGGACTTTTCGTACAAGAAAAAGACTTCAAATCACGTCCAAATCTTTCCAAAATTAACCGAACTCGGATTTAGGTAAGTCTGGAACATCAGTTTGATTTTTAGGTCCCATAGGCCTGGAACATCAGTTTGATTTTTAGGTTCCATAGGCCTGGAACATCAGTTTGATTTTTAGATCCCATAGGCCACAAACGACCTGGATGAAGATGAGCCCAAAATCAAATTTGACCGTTTTGACGAGACGAACAACTTTCGTGTTGAACATTTTTCGATTCGAAATCATCTTGATGGCCGAATCTCTCACGCTAAACAACCGATTTGTGGCCCTACCCATCAGACACGTGTCTGGTGGGGCGCGCCATATTTTGCCTCCTGGCAATGCTGCATTCCAATAGCTCTAACTTTTGCATACAAACTTAGATTAGAATAATTTTTATATCAAAATCGACTGTTTCGACGAGACGCACAACTTTCGTGTTGAAACCTTTTTATCAGAGGCCATATTAATTGAGTTTTATGTCATTCTTTAATCTTGTGTCAACATGAGCATATGTGAACTTGTCATAACTATTGCATAAGAGCTCTGTTTTAGACTATGTTCATATCCATCTCGATCTTCTTAAAGAGAGCCATCCGGAGGTGACTTCCAATCATAAGTTTGAATTAATCTTGATATAACTTAATGCTACTCTTTATGATTGTGCCACTTTTGAGCGCCAACACACTGAGAGGCAAAGTAATCAGTGGAGTGAAGTCAGTTTTACATCCCGAAATGAACCGACTATAACTAGACCTCATACGCCGGATGGCCCGGCACAATCAAGCCATATTTGTCATGCTCAGTGCCTTGAGGAGAAACGTGTAAGAAAAGGCGTCCTCCCGCAATTTCTCGAACCTGCAAGTAACCAACAGTTAGGCCAAAATGAAAAATACGATCTTGTTCATTCTGTTTTACTCCCTCCGTACCATAAACTGAACTGCAAAAACGTCTTATATTTTGGTATAGAGGTAGTATAATTGACACGTCAAAAAACAAAAACCAACACAGATGGAGAAGGATTCATATCCTTTACTATATACCTTCCAGACTTTGAGTTGTGTCCGGCACCTACTTCACACTTGAATAGCAGAAGGTTGTCATCCCTTTTCAATTCCCTCAGCTTAGCCACAAACTTGGCAGGTTCGGAGTACATCACGCAAGGATCTGGTTGTTGTTACAGAGGAAATGAGCTGTGATGCAAAACCATACATACTCGGAAGAAACTCGCAAGTAATCAAAGGACGAACGCCTACCGTTTAAGCCGGCCGTGACGAGAATGTGGGGATACTCTTGTGCTTTCACCTGCAATAAATATTAACACACGTAACGCATAGCATCAATTCATTTTTGCAGTCCAATTAGACATCACGAGGGAGAAACAAAGTGAACAGGAACAGAAGCACAGGGCTGACGAGAAAGAACAAGTCCCCCCCCCCCCTCCCCTCCCCTCCCGCGACGCTCCCGCGGGCGTCCGGGCGGCAACCCTAGCGCCGCCCGCCCGCCCTCTCTCTCTCCTCCCTCGCCGCCGCCTAGGGGCAGCGGCAGCCGGTCGTCGCCCGGCAGCGGCAATCATCTCGTCTCCTTGCGCGAAGTGCGGCGCGGGCGGATCTCGCCGGTGGGGATCTTTGCGCTCGTCTTAAAGGCGTAAGCGGTCTTGGCGCTCTGGAAGTAGGCCGGCGGCAATGCGGCGTGGCGTCGGCGACGGCGGCATGGTGGTGGTGCGAGCCGGCGGGTGGTGGCGGCGGCCCGCGGCCCGCCTCGGCGCCTCGTCTGGCCAGCTGCGGTCGCGGGCGACGGTCGTGGCGGCCCTTCTCGCCCGTGGATCTCGGGTGGAGAAGCGGTGGCGGCAGCGGTGGAGGGTGGCGGCCCTTGTCGGCCGGGCCCTGCGGTGGGCGGCGCTTCTCTTGCGGATCTGGGCATTGACCTCGGGGGCTCCTCCTCCTCCCCTTCCCCACAGCCATCTGGGCTCGGTTCCCTTGAGGCGGTGGTCGCCGCGGTTCTGAGGTGGTTGGGCTCATGGATCTTGTCCAAGACGTGACCTTTGGGGCTTCTCGGTGGTCCGGTGGCGGGCGGCGGCCCTGGCGGTGGGAGTCGCGTCGGTCGTAGGCGGACTGCGCGACTCGGATGCGGGCGTGCAACCACGGCCGCTTGGGTGGCATGGTTGCAGGTGGTTGGCCGACCGGGGATGCAGCGGAAGGGTGGAGCACCGGGTTCATCACTTACCTGTCTGCATACGTCGACGGTGGCGGCGTCCGCGAATGTCGTGTTCCTCCCCGTAGGCTCCGCCGTGGTGCTCTCCTCCTCCCGTCGTGTTCGGGTGAAAACCTGATCTTTGGATCGGACGATGGCGACGGTCCGTGGTCGTGCCCTTCTTGGAGGCATAGTCTTGGAACCCTCGGTCCGGCGTGGTCCGCTGCACTTCTTCCCGGATGATCTCTCATCGTTGGTGGTCTCCGTCGGCTACAAGCGGTTCTTTTGCTCATTTCGTTGATTCTTGGTAGTCGTTGAAGTTGTGTGTCGGTGCCCGGCATTCTTGTTTCTTGCCTTGGGTTGTGTGGCGTGCGTTTGTATCGGTTACTTGGATGTAAGTGTTGGTGCTTTATTTATAAAGCGGGGGGAAACCCTTTTTCGGAAACAAAGTGAACACACGGCAGGCGTTCAGAGTTTAGTCTCTTCTTTCTTGACCCAGAGTACAGTCCACAATATTATTGTGAGAATCGCAGTTCCTAATCATGAATATATTCATACAGGGGATGATCGGTGGTGTCACTAACAAGCATCAGCACGAAAATATCCACCAGACATAATCACATTGAATGGAATTCCAACTTACTAAATGTGGGAATGAATACATAAAGGTCGGCACTTACGTTGTCAACAGGAGAATATGATTTCATATAATAATAGTATTCTTCTTCTCTTGGATCACCCCACTCCTGAAAAAATGATTAAAACATGAGTTGATGAGAGTAGGAACAGAACTTCAAGTGCACGCTAGTCTACAAAATGGTGATACGACAGTGGAACTTGAAAAGTTAACTTCAGATGTACTAGAGGAGATGAATACCTCCCATTCAGCAGTGGTCAATGGAATGGTTGGATCAAGCATAGTCGTGAGAGCATCAACAAAAGGGACCCCAACAATGGCGGCCTTGAATAAGTCAGGCCTCATATTTAGGACAGCGCCCATCAATAGGCCACCTGCACTTTTGCCACTAATGCAAAGCTTTTCCTTTGAACAGTATTTGCTTTTCATCAAGTGCTCAGCACAAGCAATGAAATCAGCGAAGGTGTTTTTCTTCTTCAACAGCTTTCCATCTTCATACCACTTCCGGCCCATTTCCCCACCTCCACGAACATGAGCTATCGCGTGTACAAACCCCCTATCTACTAGAGAGAATATTGATCCACTGAAATTCGGATCTATGCATACCTGTTCACATAAAGGGGTGCACAAAAAGATGGTGCATAGTTAGCGCAATTGTTATGTTTGCCAGGTTTGCCAGCTTTTATGGGTTGAAGGGAAATTGTTATGTTTTATCAGTTGCTAGATTTTGCCAAACATAAAATGTCAAAACCAGTATTATCAGAAAGGAGATAATGGTCTATTTGCCCAATATTCTGTTACAGTTTAGGTTATAGGTCGAAGGGAAACTGTTATGTTTTGTCACTTGCTAGCCTTTGCCAAACATACTATGTCAAAACCAGTACTATCAAAGGAAACAACAAGTTTCAAAAAATATGTTTTATTTTCCCAATATTCCACTATAGTTTAGGTTCTCTTTTGTTGGATATGTCCCCTTAATTTACAGTTTTACATTTTACACTTCTACTTCAGCACTGATAATCCTTAATTTCAGAAAATGACACAACCATCCTACATGCAAGTAGAAGAAACTTTGTATTTCTGTCGTTTACCCTTCGGCTGAGAGTGATGTTTCAATTGTGTGTGCTTGTAAATTCTATGAAGCGTATGAAGGCATGATAAAACACTATGGCACTTCGCTGGATAATCACATTCAGATTCATTTATTTTTTGAGAAGGGGAATATATTAATATTAAGAAGATACCAGTTACACCCAGCCTCTGCACCAACAAGATGCCTAAAAACATCCAGGATGCACACAGCCGAAAAACAAGATTAAAAAGAGAGAGAAAAAAAGGAAAACCCTGCCACGGTGATCAGTCACCCGCAGTAGTAGCACTCTAACCACCACCAAAGACAACACCCGGACTACAAAGAAGGTTCTCCAAAAGCAACGCCTTCAGGAAGGAAACAATGCACAAGCATTGTCATTGCCCGATCAAATATCGTAGGTTTTCACCCTGAAGAAAGACCGCGTTCCCAAAAACAATGCCTTCAACAAGGCCACTGCCAAGCACAACCAATAAACGCCAGACCTTGGGTTTTCACCCTGAAAATCACGACTCGGTGCTCAAATGAGCACCACCAACAAAGAAGTCCACCAATACTGTCGCCCCCACTTGCGGAGGCTACTACTACAAGTCACGTACCACCAGGCTCATAGGAACTCGTGCCCGGTCTGGATGGGAACATATCCCGCAAGCCAAGTCTGAACAACTGCCTGTGAAGCAAAGTCTTCATCGCCGCTTGCAGATCCTCCAATCACGCCATGGCATTCTCCACATGTGTTGATCCCTTGGAAATTTTGGTGCAGACACGTCCCAAGGTGTCAACAAAAATAGAGCTTCGCGATACCCCGGTGAAGCTAGTTATGATGATATTGCGGGTGCACACGACCGGCCCCAATCCAAACAAGATGTCCAAAGAGCACCATATACGCCAGTCCTTGGTTTCCTTCGAAGGAGAAGTCTGGAACTCGCCGATGGCAAGATCAAAGAGGAATGATCACAGGTAGAAACGGTGATTTCGCGCGAAGACCACTAGGGCGCCGCAGATCAGCTCCACGCCGGCCCCTAACCGCGCCGCCGTACAACCATGGGTTACGCCGTGAGTGGGAGCCAAGACCCGCAGCCGCCAAGACCCGCAGCCCGCCTGCTCCACCCGCCACGATCAGCCCCCTCATGGGAAGATGACCAGGATCTGATAGAGTACATGCGCAATGAACGAATCGACATTGTGGCCATCCAAGAAACGATGCGTACGGAATTTTCCCTATCGGAGCTCGAGCATTGAGCTCCAATCTATATGCTTGGCACTGGCTCCCTTCTAGTGGGAGCGCGGGCCACTCGGGTGGCATCCTTTTAGGGGTTCAGGATGCCACCTTTGAGGTAGGAAGCATGGACCGGGGCGAGTTCTTCGTTAGCATGGAGATTTTCGAACGGGCCCTCAACTTCAAATGGGAGATCATAGCGGTCTATGGCCCGGCCGATCATCGAAGTTCTGAAGCCTTCCTCGCTGAGCTTCGCCGTAAGGTTGCAGCCGCCCAACTACCGGTGGTGGTGGGCGGCGACTTTAACCTCATCCGGTCGGAAGACGACAAGAGTAACAACTTGGTTAACTTCCCCCGGATGTAGATGTTCAATGACTACATCGCGGAATGGGGCTTCGCGAGCTTGATAGGGTCGGAGCCAGATTCACTTGGACCAACCGCCAAGCAGAGCCGACCCGCTCTGTCCTCGACAGGGTCTTCGCATCTCCTGAGCGGGACATTCGTTGCCCCCTAGCTTCGCTCCGGGCGACTACTCGGATTGGATCCGATCACGTTCCCCTCCTTCCCTCTTCGGAGAACGAGCGTCCTCCCCCGCCGCCCCGCTTCTGATTCGAAACTTTCTGGCTGCGCCAGCCTGGGTTTGCCGCTGCGGTGGTCGCTAGGTGGCAAGAGGCGTGCGAGGCTCCCCATCGATCCCTCTCGGCCGTTGACTCCTGCACTTCTGTGCAAAGCGGTCACGGCAATTCATGAAAGGATGGGGTGCCAACGTGGGCCGTGATATCCGGGAGCGCAAGAAATCCCTCCTAGAGGCCATCCAGGCCCTCGATCTCCACGCGGATGGCGCCGGTTTATCTGCCGAGGAATGGATGCTTAGATACGACTTAGAGGACCAGCTCACGGTCATCTACACAGATGAGGAGGCTTACTGGCGCTTGCTTAGTGAGGAATGGATGCTTCGAAAGAAGTGAGTGGGAGGAAAGTAGAACTTGATGAGGTAACTGTACCTTCTCCCTTATTTGAAAGTAGTTTATCACAGAAACCAGTTTCTGCGATATCTACACCAAATAGTGAGGAAGTTGATGATGTTGATCATGAAACTTCGTGATCAAGTTACTACAGAACCTCGTAGATCAACCAGAATAAAATCCGCACTGTGAGCGGTACGGCAATCCTGCTCGAAAGTCATGCTACTAGATCATGATGAACCTACGAACTATGAAGAAGCGATGGTGAGCCCAGATTCCGCAAAATGGCTTGAAGGCCATGAAATGAGATGGGATCCATGTATGAAAACAAAGTGTGGATTTTGGTTGACTTGCCCGAGGGTCGGCAAGCAATAGAAAACAAGTGGATCTTCAAGAAGAAGACCGACGCCGACGGTAATATTGTTGTCTACAAAGCTCGACTTGTCGCAAAGGGTTTCGACAAGTTCAAGGGATTGACTACGATGAGACTTTCTCACCAGTAGCGATGCTTAAGTCTGTCCGAATCATGTTAGCAATTGCCGCATTTTATGATTATGAAATTTGGCAAATGGATGTAAAGACCGCATTCTGAATGGGTTTCGGAAGAAGAGTTGTATATGATGCAACCGTAAGGTTTTATCGATCCAAAGGGAGCTAACAAAGTGTGCAAGCTCCAAATGATCCATTTATGGACTGGTGCAAGCATCTCGGAGTTGGAATAAACGCTTTGATAGTGTGATCAAAGTATTTGGGTTTATATGCACTTTGGAGAAGCCTGTATTTACAAGAAAGTGAGTGGGAGCTCAGTAGCATTTCCGATATTATATGTAGATGACATATTATTGATCGGAAATGATATAGAATTTCTGGATAGCATAAAGGGATACTTGAACAAGAGTTTTTCGATGAAAGACCTTGGTGAAGCTGCTTACATATTGGGCATCAAGATCTATAGAGATAGATCAAGACGCTTAATTGGACTTTCACAAAGCACATACCTTGATAAAGTTTTGAAGAAGTTCAAAATGGATCGTGCAAAGAAAGGTTTTTACTCAGACATAAGGTGTGAGATTGAGTCGGACTCAATGCCCGACCACGAGAAAAGATAGAGAGAAAATGAAAGATGTTCCCTATGCTTCAGCCATAGGCTCTATCATGTATGCAATGTCGTGTACCAGACCGACGTATGCTTAGTCAGTAAGCTTGGCAGGAAGGTACCAAAGTAATCCAGAGTAGATCATCGATGACGTCAAGAACATCCCGAAATACGAAAAGGACTAAGGATATGTTTCTCGTATATGGAGGTGACAAAGAGCTAGTCGTAAATGGTTACGCCGATGCGAAGCTTTGACACCGATCCGGACGATTCTAAATCGCAAACCGGATACGTGTTTTTGTTAAACGGTGGAGCCGCCGGTTGGTGCGCTTCTAAACAAAGCGTCGTGGCGGGATCTACATGTGAAGCGGAGTACATAGTCGCTTCGAAGCGAGAAATGAAGGAGTCTGGATGAAAGAGTTCATTTCGATCTAGGTGTTATACCTAGTGCATCGGGACCAATGAAGATCTTCTGTGACAATATCGTGCAATTGCCTTGGCAAAGGAATCCAGATTTCACAAGAGGACCAAGCATATCAAGAGACGCCTTCAATTCCATTCGGGACCAAGTCCAAGTGGGAGACATAGAGATTTGCAAAATACATACGGATCTCAACGTTGCGGACCACGCCGACTAAGCCTCTTCCACGAGCAAAACATGATCGCACCAAGACTCCATGGGTGTTAGAATCATTCTTGAGTAATCTAGATTATTGACTCTAGTGCAAGTGGGAGATCAAGGAAATATGCCCTAGAGGCAATAATAAAGTTATTATTTATTTCCTTATATCATGATAAATGTTTATTATTCATGCTAGAATTGTATTAACCGGAAACATAATACATGTGTGAATACATAGACAAACAGATAAGTCACTAGTAAGCCTCTACTAGACTAGCTCATTAATCAAAGATGGTTATGTTTCCTAACCATAGACATGTGTTGTCATTTGATTAATGGGATCACCTCATTAGAAGAATGATGTGATTGACATGACCCATTCCGTTAGCTTAGCACTTGATCGCTTAGTATATTGCTATTGCTTTCTTCATGACTTATACATGTTCCTATAACTATGAGATTATGCAACTCCCGTTGGAGGAACACTTTGGTACTACCAAACGTCACAACGTGAATCGGGTGATCATAAAGGAGTACTACTGTGTGTCTCCAAAGGTACTTGTTGGGTTGGCGATTTCGAGATTAGGTTTTGTCACTCCGATTGCCGGAGAGGTATCTCTGGGCCTTCTCGGTAATACACATCACATAAGCCTTGCAAGCATTGCAACTAATGAGTTAGTTGTGAGATGATGTATTACTGAACGAGTAAAGAGACTTGCCAAGAATCTAGACTGAACTAGGTATTGGATACCGACGATCGAATCTCGGCAAGTAACATACCGATGACAAAAGGAACAACGTATGTTGTTATGCGGTTCCGACCGATAAAGATCTTCGTAGAAAATGTAGGAACCAATATGGGCATCCGTGTCCCGCTATTGGTTATCGACGGAGATGTGTCTCGGTCATGTCTACATTGTTCTCGAACCGTAGGGTCCGCACGCTTAAGGTTTCGATGACGGTTATATTATGAGTTTGTGTATTTTGATGTACCGAAGGTTGTTGAGTCCGGATATGATCACGGACATGACGAGGAGTCTCGAAATGGTCGAGACATAAAGATTAATATATTGGACGGATATATTTGGACACCGGAAAGGTTCCGAGAAGTTTGGAGCTCCGGAGGTTACCGAACCCCGGGAGGTATATGGGCCTTATTGGGCCCATGTAGGAGGAAGGGAGAAGGAACAAGGGAGGCGCGCCCCAAGCCCAATCCGAATTGGGGAGGGCCGGCCCCTTCCTTTCTCCTTCCCCCTCTTCCTATTCCTACTACTAGTACTACTTCCTAATACTAGTACTCCTTCCTTCCCTCCAAATAAGATAAGGAAGAGAGGGAAACCTACTTGGAGTAGGTTTCCTCCCTATGGCGCCGCCCCCTTGTGGCCGGCCACCTCCTCCCTCCCTCCTTTATATACGGGGGTGGGGGGGCACCCTAGGACACACAAGTTGATTCTTGAGATCGTTCCTTAGCCGTGTGCGGTGCCCCCCTCCACCATATTCCACCTCGGTCATATCGTAGCGGTGCTTAGGCGAAGCCCTGCGTCGGTGAAACATCAAGATCGTCACCACGCCGTCAGGCCTTGTGGAACTCCCTCTCCCCGGAGCTTTGCCGGATCGGAGCCCGAGGAGCGCCATCGAATGAACGTGTGCCAAGAACTCGGAGGCGCCGAGTAACGGGCGCCGATCGGCCGGATCGCGAGGAGAACGTCTGACTACTTCCTCTACGCCATCATCGACTCGGAGGTGCCGGAGTAACGGCACCTTTGGGATCGGCAGGATCGCGAGGAGAACGTACGACTACTTCCTCTACGTTGTGATCGCTTCCGCTTTGGTCTACGAGGGTACGTAGACAACACTCTCCTTTCTCGTTGCTATGCCATCACCATGGTCCTGTGTGTGCGTAGGAAAATTTTGAAATTACTACGTTACCCAACACTATTCTCTCTGCCTCCCCTCGGGGAGGGCTGGCCCTCGCGCACGACATTTGGCCGGCCCACAGACGTGTCTCGCCGGCGGACAACGTGGCCCTGACGGCCTCGTTCTCCGAGGCAGAAGTCTGGGCAGCCATTAAGGGCATGAGTCCATCGTCGACCCCTGGCCCGGATGGTCTCCCGGTGAAGTTCTTCCAGTCCTTCTGGGATGTTATTAAACCGGAGGTGATGGCCCTCTTTGAGGAGTTCTATGTTGGCTCCATGACCTCACCAAGCTGAACTTTAGGATTATCACCCTCATTCCCAAAGTAACTGGAGCTTCGGATATCCGCCAGTTCCGCCCGATTACGGTGATCAATGTCATCTTCCGCATCCTTGCGAAGGGGTATGCCATTAGGGGGGCCCCAATAGCGGACCGGATCACACACCCAGATCAGTCGGCATTCATCCAGGGTCGGTATTTCCTTGATGGAGTCCTAGTGTTTCACGAAGCACTCCATGAGGTGCACACCAAACACCTCAAGGCAGTTTTCCTGAAACTGAACTTCCACAAGGCATACGACAAGGTCAATTGGCCCTTCCTTCGGGAATGCTTGCTCCGGAAGGGATTCGACGATCGTTGGGTGACCCACGTGATGCAAATGGTCTCCTCGGGCCGGACTGCGGTGAACATAAATGGCGAGATTGGTCCTTACTTCCCCACATTCTGTGGGGTCCGTCAGGGCGATCCCTTCTCTCCGTTCCTCTTCAACATGGTTGTTGATGCTCTGGCAGCCATCCTAGATAAAGCCAAGGGTGTGGGGGCATATTAGGGGCATTGTCCCGCATCTAGTAGGCAGGCATGGGATTTCCCTTCTCCAATACGCAGATGACAAATGGTGGAAGGCTCCGCGAACGACATCACGAACCTGAAGTTCCTCCTGCTCTGCTTTCAGCAGATGTCTGGCCTCAGGATCAACTTTGATAAGAGTGCGGTCATGGTCTTGGGATACCCCCAAGACGAGCGACAGAGCATCGCGGACCGCCTCAACTGCCAGCTTGGGTGCTTCCACACGACTTATTTGGGGATCCCCATTAGCGACACGAGGCTCATGGTGGCCGAGCTGCGCCCCATGATGGGGAAGCTTCAGCACCACATTGAACCTTGGCAGGGCCACTGGCTCTCTAAGGCCGCCCGGACGGTGCTCATTAACTCGTCCCTCTCCAGCTTGCTCCTATTCATTATGAGCTTCTACAGCCTACCCGCGACTCTGAACCATGAGATTGCCACAGTCCAGGGACGCTTCTTCTGGGCTGGCGAGGGCGATAAGCAGAAGTACCACATGGTTCGGTGGTCGGAGATCTGTAAACCTCGCGATCAGGGCGGTCTCGAGATCATGTCCTCCAAACGCATGAACATAGCTCTCCTGACTAAGTGGTTGTGGCGGATTGCGAACGGAGAGGGTGGCTTGTGGCTTCGCATCATCCAGCAGAAATACCTCCGTGGTCAGCCACTCGCCTTCTGCGAGCGGTCCGGTGGGTCCCAGTTCTAGCAATCCATCATCCAGCTCCTCCCAGTCCTCCACATCGGGACCTCGATTGCGGTTGGATTTGGCACCGCCACGCTGTTCTGGTTCGATAGATGGGCTGGGGACTCCCCCTTCGCGGCCTGCTTCCCTGACCTGTTCTCCATCGCGGTAGACCCGCGGATTTCTGTAGCAGTGGCCCTTATTGACTTAGGGCACCTCGCGTTCCGGCGACCATTTGGACCGGCGGAAAATGATGCATGGCAGGACCTGCTTGACTGCATTGCTTTGCACGAGCCGGATCTGGAGATAGGAGAGGACCGCACCAGGTGGCGGCTAGAGCCATCTAGACAATTCTCTAAATCCCTTTACTAGGCCATAGCTCCTTCGCCGGGCCCTGAGGCTCTCACCACCATCTGGGTGATCTGGCTCCCCTTAAAGATTAGGATTTTCCTGTGGCAATGGATTCGCGGCCGCCTTCCGTCCAGCGTAGAGGTCCTAGCGCAACGGCCCTGGTGACGGGCGGTGCCCGCTCTGCGAGCCTGAATAGGATACGAACCATATCTTCTTCACATGTGCGTCCGCGCAGTTCCTCTGGAGCTGTTTCCGCGAAGTAGTGGGTGGAAGCTGGGACCACAACAACTTTCCCGCTCTCTTCGCCGAATTTAAGGCGTTACCACCCGCGTCTCGCCACATTAGGTGGTTGACCATCGGTGTACTAGCCTGGACGCTGTGGACTATTAGAAATAAGCTTGTGATTCAGCATGTACCTCTTCGTCGCGCTACTGACGCTTTGTTCAAATGGTCTGGTTACTTGCAGCTTTGGCGGCCGCTTAGCCGCCCCAAGGAGAGAGGCGCCATCACCTCCATCATCACCCAACTTCGCGCGATTGCTCTCCGGATGGCTGCTCCGCTTCCCCCACCACCACCTGAGCCGGATTAGATCTTCTCTACCTCGCCGCCACCGCCATTTATGTGTTGTGCATGCCTCATTTCTGTGTTGGGCTTGTTGTGCTGTGCCCACAGCTGAACCTTGGGTAGTGTTTGTGTGCGTGTGTGTTGGACCTTGTCTACGGTGGCGTTGTGTGTGTGTGTTGTTCGGTTGGTACCTTGTTGACTTTGTGCTTGGTGGTTTGCTTTATTTATAAAGCGGGGCAAAAGCATTTTTCGGTTAAATCCTCATGAAAATCCTTCAGTGGTTACCACAATTCGCAGCTGGAGTGATTGGCCGATGCCGCCAGTTAGGTCTTGTCTGGATAAGAGATTCTCCGAAATCGAACCCGTAAAGATGGCTGCAGCCAAGCCAAAGATGCATCGGAGATGGCTGCATGTCGCCGCCACAGATCTGACATGCTTCAAACCGCCGCCCATCCCCCCATTGTCTCACAACGTGTTGACCTTGCCGCAGCCTCAACTCGCGGATCGGCATGGAACCACCGGGAGCCCCGCTGTGCCATGCATAGAGGCCGCCACACACCCAAATAAGGCAGCAGCAAGCCAAGAGCTGACGCCCCAACCTCCACACGCATCAGCAAGATCTGGACGAGACGGCCACCAACACGCACTAGAAGAAAGGTCCCGCCGCCGCCAGCCGCCAGTGGGCTTTGCCCGTCGACGTGCGCCGGCAGCGGCGAGGGAGGGATGGGCAAGAGGGTTTGGTAGCGGCGGCGGTGCGGGGATCCGCCCGAGTGGCCTCCTGGGGAGACGGCGCAGGGGCTGGGGTACATTTTATCACATTCAGATGAAATAGCGTGCGTGAAAACATGATACCACGTTAGCAAAAAAGTTTGTGTTTCTTGCAAAAGTACACAAGAAATACATTTGTTCGAAAACAGTCATTTGCATCCATGATGAAGAAGAGATGTTGACCTGAACCACAGGGCATTCTAGAAAATTTTCAAGGCATTCATGTGCAGAAACCTCGCAATTTCTGTATAAATAAATAAAAAGTACTTGAACATTCCAAATGACTCATTTGCGAGATGAACCAACAATATTAGCATGAATTACAGGCTGCTCTAAAAAAACAGTCTATGATATTCATGATGGCAGAAAGATTTTTTCCTGATTAATAAAGATAGCAACCCAATACCTCATAGGAGCCAAAGCCAGATAGCAGCATGGGGTCTGAGCCATCGAGCTGCACAAGATCTTTTCTATATATAATGGAGATAGGGATCTGTGTTCCATCAGAACCGGCAGCCCATTTTCTTTCTGATACATAATTTGATGAATCAAATCCACCTAAAACCTGAAAAAAGACAAGTTCAAAGCACAAGAAAATAGTTTTCTTTCATGAGAGTTCTTTACTATTTCAAGTGGTCAATACATTTGCATATACTGCACAAGAAAATAATATGCACGCACCACATATTTCTGAACAAAACTACGAATCCAATTCATTCAGTTCATGTAAACAAAGCCCGACACCACTGACTGGAGACTCTTATAATTATTCCCTTTTAAATGTAAATCATTGTTGTGTATGTACAGTCAGACTTTTGCAACTTCAGTCACTGATTTAAATAAAATAAATATATTAATCCACAGGAATTTATATAAGTACTCACTGAAATTACTTTCATAACATGTTCTGTATTTATAAATTTTAGTAGCATTTAGTACAAGGATTGATTGTTTGTGTTGCATCTTGAGCAGCAATGACAAGCGTAAACTAAGAAATTCAGAAACATCAAGAGTTTCAGTCGAACACAACATCGATTAGCCGAATTCAGATGGATGCTTTACTTAGTAGTAGTTATTACAAAAAGAGTTCTTGCCAGCCCACAAACAGTGGCGGCTCAAAGGGGGAAACCCAAACAAAAGATGATGCCATCTCCTCTCTAAGCTCCGGTTTATATAGCCTCGGATGCAAATGTTTAATGATTGCATCACAGACATGGGGCTTCGGGAGCTCGATCGAGTCGGGGCCAGGTTCACTTGGACAAACCGCCAAGTTGAACCGACTCGTTCAGTCCTCGATCGGGTCTTCGCCGCCCCTGAGTGGGACATTCGTTGTCCCCTAGCATCGCTCCGGGCGATTACACGGATTGGTTCAGATCACGTCCCCCTCCTCCTCTCTTCGGAGAACAAGCGTCCCCCCCTGTCGCCCCGCTTTCGCTTCGAAACCTTTTGGTTGCGTTAGCCTGGATTTTCCGCCGCAGTGGTCGCTAGGTGGCGCGAGGCGCGTGATGCCCCCCACCGCTCCCTTTCAGCCGTTGATTCGTGGCATTTCTGCGCCAAACGGTCACGGCAGTTCATGAAAGGATGGGGTGCAAACGTGGGCCGGTACATCCGTGAGCGTAAGAAAGCCCTCCTTGAGGGCATCCAGGCCCTTGATATGCGGGCTGACACCGCCGGCCTATCGGCCGACGAACGTTGGATGCTTAGGTACGACCTGGAAGACCAGCTCACGGTCATCTAAACTGACGAGGAGGCTTACTGGCGCCTGCGGTGTACGCAGAATTGGGTCCTCAAGGAGGATGCTAATACCGCCTACTTCCAGGCCATCGCTAATGGCCGTAGACGCCGTAACTTCATCCCCCTCCTGTGGGACGGAGAGACCCTCCTGCAGCGGCCGGAGGAGATCCGGACCCATGTAGACAGCTTTTACATAGACTTATTCTCTGCCTCCCCTCGGGGAGGTCTTTCCCTGGCGCAAGACATTTGGCCTGCCCACAGTTGCGTTTCACCTGCGGATAACGCGGCCCTCACGCCCCGTTCTCTAAGGCCGAAGTGTGGGCGGCAATTAAGGGCATAAACCCATCCTCGGCCCCCGGCCCGGATGGCCTCCCAGTGAAGTTCTTCCAGACCTTCTGGGAGGTGATCAAGCCTGAGGTGATGGCCTTGTTTGACGAATTCTTTGTTGGGTCCATCGACCTCGCCCGGCTTAACTTTGGGGTAATCACCCTCATCCCCAAAGTGATTGGGGCCTTGGACATACGGCAATTCCGTCTGATTACGGTGATTAACGTCATCTCCCGCATTCTCGCGAAGGGGTACGCCATTATGGTGGCCCCTATTGCCGACCGGATCACCCACCCTGACCAGTCGGCCTTCATCCAGGGCCGTTATATCCTTCACGGAGTCTTGGTGTTCCACGAAGCACTCCATGAGGTTCACACCAAACACCTCAAGGCGGTCTTCATGAAACTGGACTTCCACAAGGCTTATGACACGGTCAGTTGGCCCTTCCTTCGGGAATGTCTGCTCCGTAAGGGCTTCGACGACGGGTGGGTGACCAGGGTGATGCAGATGGTTTCCTCAAGTCGCACCGCGGTGAACATTAATGGGGAGATCGGCCCATTCTTCCCCACATCCTGTGGGGTGCGACAGGGCGATCCTTTCTCCCCGTTCCTGTTTAACATGGTTGTCGATGCCCTGGTGGCCATCCTAGATAAAGCCAAGGCTGCGGGTCACATTAAGGCATAGTCCCGCATCTTGTTGGGGGAAACGGGATCTCCCTTCTCCAATATGCGGATGACACCATTATCATGGTGGAAGGTTCGGCGAGTGATATCACGAACCTTAAGTTCCTCCTGCTGTGCTTCCAGCAGATGTCTGGCCTTAGGATCAACTTTGACAAGAGTGAGGTGATGGTCTTGGGCTACTCCCAGGATGAGCGACAGAGCATAGCGGATCGGCTTAACTGCCAGCTCGGGTGCTTCCCCTCGACTTATCTGGGGATACCTATTAGTGACTCCAGGCTCACGGTGGCCGAGCTGCGCCCCACGGTGGGGAAGCTCCAGCACCGCATCGAGCCTTGGCAGGGTCGGTGGCTCTCGAAAGCGGCCCGTACGGTGCTCATCAACCCGTCCCTCTCCAGCCTGCTCTTATTCATCATGAGCTTCTACAGCCTTCCGGAGACTCTTCATCACGAGATTGCCACCGTTCAGGGGCGCTTCTTCTGGGCCGGCGAGGGCGATAAGCAGAAGTACCACATGGTTTGGTGGTCTGAGATCTGCAAACCTCACGACCAGGGCGGTCTCGGGATCATGTCCTCCAAGCGCATGAACATTGCCCTCCTGACTCGGTGGCTCTGGCAGATTGCCAACGGAGATGGTGGCTTGTGGCTCCGCATCATTCAGCAGAAATACCTCCGTGGCTAGCCTCTCGCCTTCTGCCAGCGATCTGGGGGCTCCCAGTTATGGCAATCCATCATTCAGCTCCTCCCAGTCCTCCAAATAGGGACCTCGATCGAGATCGGGTCCGGCACTGCCACGTAGTTCTGGTTCGATAGATGGACTGGAGACACGCCCCTCGCGGCCCGCTTTCCGGACATGTTCTCCATCGCGGTTGCCCCGCGGATCTCCGTCGCGACCGCCCTTATTGACTTAGGGCAACTCGCATTCCGGAGGCCCTTTGGCCCGGCTAAGAAAGCGGACTGGCAGGAGTTGCTAGACTGCATTGCACTTCACGAGCCTGATCTCACGACTGACGATGATCGATCCAAATGGCGACTAGAGCCTTCTGGGCAATTCTCCACCAAATCTCTCTACCTGGCCATCGCTCCCTCGCTTGGCCATGAGGCGCTCACCTCCATCTGGGAGATTCGCCTCCCTCTGAAAATTAAGATCTTCTTGTGGCAATGGATTCGCGGTCGGGCGTTGAGGTCCTGAAGCGCAATGGCCCTGGTGATGGGCGTTGCCCGCTCTGCGGGCCTGAAGAAGATTCGAACCATATCTTCTTCACCTACGTGTCCGCCCAGTTCCTATGGAGCTATTTCCGCGAGATAGTTGGTGGAAGCTGGGACCACAACAACTTCCCCGCTCTCTTTGCTGAACTCCAGGCAATCCCAACTGCGGTGCGCCACATTAGGTGGTTGGCCATTGGGGTGCTTGCTTGGACGCTGTGGACTGTTAGGAATAAACTTGTGATTTGGCGTATTCCTCTTCGTCGTGCTACTGACGCTTTGTTCAAATGGTCTGGCTACTTGCAGCTTTGGCGGCCGCTTAGCCGTCCCAGGGAGAGAGACGCCATCACCTCCATCATCACCCAGCTTTGCGCGATGGCTCTCCGGCTGGCTCCTCCGCTTCCCCCGCCACCACCGGAACCTGATTAGATCGTCGTCGTCTTACCTCCGTCACCGCCGTCTATGTGTTGTATTGTTGAGCGCCTGTGTTGGGCTTGTTGTGTTGTGCCCACAGCTGAACTTGGGTTTGTTTGTCTCTGTGTGTGCGTGTGTGTGAGACCTTGCCTGCGGTGGCGTCGGGTGGTTGTGTGCTGTGTTGTTACCTTGATACGCTATGGTTGGTGGTTGCTTTATTTATAAAGCGGGGCGAAAGCCTTTTTCGGTAAAAGGAGCAGGCAAGGTAAATGATGAAAAGAGAAAAGGTAGAGACAATAAACATGGCTCGGTTGGACAGCGACATGTTGCCTGAAGCGGCAATTCAAAGGGGACCGTCGGATGCTGGATCAACGCCGGAACTTAGCGCGAACGTCTTACATGTTGAAATAGATGTAATAGTAGATTTGTAAAACAAAATCAGCGGAAAGCTTTTGGCCTGGGCAATATAGACCATCACCAGATGTACTGTCAAAACTCACAAGAATAGCATATTAAGGAAAGTAGAGGCATTAGTGTAAGCAAGAAACAGAAACTACCCAATGAATTTACCATTGTTGAAATATTGATATTCATTGTGCATTGATTACTATGGCCAGACACAAAGAGATATGAAGAAGCACATGCAAAATTTGCTCCAAATAAGATAAAAGCAAGTGGTGCAAGTAATAGCTTACAGTATTAATTTTCTTCAATACAGACACCCCTGAATCCATATCATAGTCAAACACAGAGGGTGGTGTCTTCAGTGAGCTATAATGAAACCTAATAATAGATGAATGGAACTGTGACTCCCCGGGTTCCACTGCATAGGCTGGATCAACAAAATCAATTTCCCGTCCACCCTGAAGTTTCCCAAGTGCCTCTCCACTGGCCGGTAAGCCATATACAGTTATTTTTGGTAGACCATTCTCACGCTCATAGACAGCAATATGATTCTCAAAGAGCTGGAAGTCCTGAATTTTCACACTGAAAGGAGCTTCAGTTTTTTTATGCAGTGTTGCTCCTTATGTTATCAATGTTGGATCATCATCACTAAAATACATAATTTTCACATTGATAAGAAGAGCAGAGTACAGTAAATTAGATTTGCAAGCCGATAAGGTGCAGCCGAATAACTTAACTGATATGTTCCGTGCAGTTATCTATTAGATGCAGCTTAGCGATCAATATACATGACTATACTATTAATCTAAGTGCATACTTCTCCAGAAATATTTTCAGTGTATTTGTTTCAAAAATCTAGGATACTACTTTCAGAGCATCAAGTTTCTCACCCACTTACTAATTACACACACAAAAAAAAGGAAAACGTGACCAAACTAAATCGACAGCTTTCGCATCGTTGTCATATCATGCTATCAATGATCCATATGTTTGACAGCACTGCAACATGAAAACATTAACTGGTGTGTTCCCCGATACTTCAGTGGTGTTCAAATTCATTAGCTGGTTATACACGGTGCTAACTGTTCTTGCAAAAGCAGTGTCTTCCAGCTTTCTTTTTTAATCAGCAAGCTTCCAATGAGAAAAAGGGTACATGGTGCATCTGTGAAATATCCTTGTGGTACCAGTATCCATATAGACAAAGGCATTTTTATCATAACACTGGAACAGAACTAGAGACACCACAGCAAAACCTGGGGCTTGTGTTACAAAAGATGTTTACTCTTTATAAGCTTGAAGACTGATACCAACTGTTGAGTATCATGATTAGTTAGGAAAGATAGGATAGCGTATGATTTATTCTACCTTGTCTTGTACTCCAAGTTGATCACGTACTCCTATATATATGCCCATGAGGCTCAAGCAATACAACAATCAATTCCACCAATCCCTTTATCCCTTCCAACATGGTATCAGCCTAACTCCGATCGAAACCCTAGCCGCCGCTGCTTCCGCACCACGCTGCCTCCGGGGCGGTCGATCTCCATGATCGCCACCGGGGGCCGCGCCGCCCGTACCTAGGGTTTGTCCGCCGATCCAGTTGATTGGCTGCCCTAGAGAGTCTTTTTCCTGATTTGTTGATTGGGTTTTCTCTCTCACCACTCGATTGATCGGTGTTATTTTTCTTTGGTTTACCGATCTAAGATCGGATTCCGCCGCCCCCGCCGTCGCGAGGCTGTCCGCTCCAGGCCGTCCCCGTGGCTGCACCGACCCTCGCATTGCCGCTGCGTCGCCCCATCGGGCCGTAGCGAGCGTGACATGCAGTCCCTGCCACCGCCCTGTGGTTCTCCCTGCAGCTGCACCAACCCACGCGCTGCCGCTGCGTCGCCCCTTTGAGTCGTAGTGCCGCGGCCCGCGGTCCACCGCCGCCCCGAGGCCGTCCGCTCCAGGCCGTCCACGTGGCTGCACCGACCCTCGCTATGCCGCTGTGTCGCCCCATCGGGCTGTAGCGAGCGTGGCACGCGGTCCCTGCCGCCACCCTAAGGTCCTCCCCGCCGTCACCCCAACTCGCGCGCTGCTGCTGCGTCGCCCCTTGGGGCGTAGCACCGCGGCAAGCGGTCCACTTCGTCGTCCATGCGAGTCTGACTTCTGTGTGATATGCTCCGCGCCGCCTTCCTAGACACGGAACGCCACCGTCTGTGCCGGTCTTCGTCACGCCGTCGGGTTTTTCCTCGCCTACTTCAAGCACCGCCGCCTCGCTCCTGGCCTAGCCGCCACCGCTCCTCTTCCCGGCTCCACGGTGACTACCTCGACACCGGCCACCCCGACTGGACATCGACCACGGCATCCCTCGCACGGCTACCTCGACCACGGCTACACCACCCTATGCTCTCGGCTACATCGACATCAGCACAAAGGGCTACCGCCTCGCTTGAGCAACCTCGTTGGTTTCCACTCCAGCCACGTCTTCCACGATGCATCGACCGTTACGACTGTGGGGGGATGTCCGTTGGCTTGCATTCAGATTCTTCTCCAGTCTCACTGTCTGCGTCGCTACCATTGTGACTGCGGGGGGGTGTTGAGTATCGTGATTAGTTAGGAAGATAGGATAGCGTATGATTTATTCTACCTTGTCTTGTACTCCAAGTTGATCATGTGCTCCTATATATATGCCCACGAGGCTCAAGCAATACAACAATCAATTCCACCAATCCCTTCCAACACCAACAATATCTCTCTGTCCGGGTTGGATAAATGATTTACAAATTCACTGATTATACAAATTTTACCATTGACATCCTATTCCATCTCCAAGTAAAAAGTTACTGAATCATACAGAAAATCAAATTACATTGAGACATTTGGATCAACGTTTTTGGTACTATCTCCATAACAGTGGAGGTTTATTTGGTAGCCTTTGCTTTTGGGTGATTTTTTAATAAGATTTGACAGAAGTTCCTAGGGGTTCCAAATACATTAGCCAATATGAGACATAAACATGACAGTCAGCCAGGTCTAGAATCCACTTTTCAGTCTTTCTTTTTTATTCCTAAGAAAGAATTTGCAATTATGGAATCCAAGGAATGGTGTTTCCAGGGGGGGAATGGGCACTGTGTATCAGTATATAATCAAGAAGCCGAAAAAACTAAATTTCAAACTTAAATAGCAACGAAGTTGATCACCTTTCTCTGTGTGGTAGCAAGACAGTGGCCTCAGCAACATTATTCGATGGGCAAGCAACCAGTTCAGAGTTGTAGAAATCTTCACTTCCCCTCTTAATATAGAAATGGTTTCCACGATGACTAGCTGCTGTATCAATGCCATACAAGCGAGGTGTCAAAACTTCAAGCTGCTTGTTCTGTTTGGAGATGTCTAGGTGGAATATAAAGCTTGTGCTTTTGCTTTCTGATCTAACAAATAAATATTGCTTGCTTTCTGAAGCTTGAAGACCAAGTGAGAATATGTCATCTTTTTCATGATACAGGCACATATCATTAGATTGATCAGATCCCAACTTGTGTAGGCATACCTGTCAAAGCCAAGGTAACGAGTCAATAAAACTATGACAAGCACTGCACAACACACAAGCACACAATTGTCATGCATTGACGCAGTATTAAAACTTGGTTTCACAACCCTGATTCTGAAAAAGGATGGCACAACGAACAACTTCATTCCTGGGCAACGGGCTGTGGAATTTGGAAAGATCTTCTTGAAGACTTTGGGGCCGTGACTTGCTCACAAGCTTGACACTCTCATCGCCGCTAATCAGAGTGCGTTCATCCGAGAAAGATCAATCCAGAACAGCTTCATTCCTGGGCAACAGGCTGTGGAATTCTTCCACCGCAAATGTGTTCCAGCATTCGTACTGAAAATGGACATTGTGGAGGCATTTGACTTTTTTTTCGTGGCCATTCTTATTGGCAATTCTCCACTCCAGGGCATCAACTATACCTTTTTGTGGATGAAGCGATGGTGTTTGCAGCTCGAAAAATCCTAATTTGCTATAAAAAGGCAATTCTTTTCTTTTTTTTCCAGGACGCGTTTCTTTTTTTCGGGTTTTTGGATTTTGCTTGGTTTTTCCTAAGTTTTCTCAGGAAAAAATTGTTGTTTTCCTCATGTGAAGCACACCGTCTGAAAAAACACAGTTGTGCTGCTGAGAAGTGAAAAGCACAGTTGTGCTTCACGGTGAAGTACAGTTGTGCTTCGGTGTGAAACACAGATGTGCTTCCTGGAAGTGAAAAGTACAGTTGTACTTCACGGTGAAGCACAGTCTCGAAAAGTGAAAAGCAGAGATGTGCTTCCCAAAAAGGTTAAAAAGCACGGTTGTGCTTTCGGGTTTACGTTTTGCTTGTTTCTGATTTTTTTCGGTTTTCATTTTTTTACAACCGCTGTTTTTTTCGAGAAAACGCGAGAGAGCTTGCGTTTCATTGCATTGAAAAGAGAGAGTTTTGGTTACAATCCTCCTAGGAGGCGGTTACAGGTTAAGGGCAAATGCAATCTCTGAGCCAGTTGGAGAAAAAAGGTAATCAAAGAAAGTTTCGGTTGGACTTTCCCTGCCAACCCTACCCACATTACATACCCTGCGGTTTTCGGTCCTCTATTGATATTTCGTTCCTCGAATCGAGACTTTCTTTGTCGAGGATCTCTGGTTTAGGGTACTCCATCGAGTTTCAGTTTCTTCTTCTAATGGCTGTGTCCGTCTAAGGTGGCTATTTGAGCGATTTAAGTATCGCGGTTGTCTTGAGCTCTGGATTGATGGACATAGTCCATGATCGAATCAGTGGACATCCCATGTTTAGGGTATGATTGCTCTAAGTCCTCGGGTGCCGGCGCCAGTACAGAGGGCGGCCTCGTCCTTGATCTTTGTTAGCGGGTCGTGCACTGATGGGCGCCCTCCGTTGAAGACGCAGTCGTTGCGATGCTTCCAAATCATCCATGGGACAAGGAGGGTCATGGAGCCAAGGCCCTTACGCATGGGTTTGGGGGTGGCCTGCCGCGTGGTTTGCCAATGCCACCAGTTGTTGAGCGAGGCTTCGTTGGCAGGCGGGGCGCATGGCATCCGGAGCCGCAGCATTGCTTCGTGCTAAACCCGACGGGTGAAGGGGCAGGTTAGGAGAAGGTGGTGCATGGTCTCGGGGCCCGATCGCAGAAGGGCATTGCGCTGGTGCCGCAAGCTGCGCCGGGCGAGACGGTCTCAGCCCAAAGAAGGCCCAAGTGGGCTAACCAAAGGAAAGAAACGGACACGTGGCGGCGCCCCGCTTTTTCCAGTTGAGCCTCCATGTGGCGCAAGTTGCGGAGCCGCTGAACGTGGCATTGTAGGCGGACTCGGTGTAGGTGCCGTCAAGGCCACCTCCGTGTTAGGCGATCCGGCTCGGTGAAAGGGTCGTGCTGGCGATCATGTGCCAAAGCTGCGGATATTGCTCGATCTCACGGATTCCCACTGTGCCGTGTATGTCATGCGCCCAATGGTTGTCCAAATAGCCCTTCGCGACAAATCCGAGCTTGCGACGGTGCTTGGGGATGCATGTACAAAGAACAAGGATCTCGATGACAGAGCGCCCGCCAATCCAAAGTTGATCTTCCCAGAATAGAGCCTGCATGCCATCTCCGACATGCATGGTGGTGGAGGCGAAGAAGAAAGCATGCTCTTCGGCGGAGAATTGCAGGTCGAGGCCTGCCCATGCTCTGTTGGTGTCCGTACGGCTAAAGCAGAGCCACCGCGTGCGTAGCGCGAGGCTGGTACGCGTGAGGTCGCGCACGCCAAGGCCACCTAGGGAGATCGGGCGGGCAACGCGTTGCCAATTGACGTGGCAGTGTCCGCCATTTGCCGCAGCGCGTCCAGCCCAGAGGAAGCCACACTGGATCTTCTCGAGTGCCCTGATGGTCTTCATAGGGGGCGCTAGGACAAGTAGTTGATGGATCGGGATCGCGCTGAGGACGGTTTTCACGAACGCATGGCGGCCGGCTTTGTTCATGAGGTGCGCCTTTCAGTTCTCTCTATCACACAATGATAAGTGTGGGCCCCACTTGTCAGGAGTAAGAAGCGAATTATTTTAGAGGAAAGTAAGAACATTGTTGGGGCTCGAGTGGGACCCACACTTTATCGTAGTGAGATAGAGAGAGAGCGGACATGTTAGTCCATGGGTATTTTGGTCATGTAACATGGTAAAATGTGCTTTGAGTTGACAAGAATGGTGCCTAGTGGCATTTTTAGCATGCGCCTAATGGAGTGATGGCATTTTTAGCAGCTTGAAACTTCTAGTGGCAAAACTGAGTAACACAACTAGTGGCATAAATGATAAAAACCCTAAATACAGAAGATAACACTAAGAGATAATCCATTATATAACATGTTTTAGGGAGCAACTATTTAGGGGGTACCTTTGGTAGGGGTCCCGCAGGGGGCACTTCTGTGTGACAAGAGAGGCCGACGCGTGGCTGCTGCGAGGTAGAGTGACCTCACGAGTTAGGGAGGACTTCGTTATGTAGAAGAAGGTGCAGCTACCGGCTGGCTACTGTGAGTAATCAGTGTAGTTGCTCTCAGCTGGAGTGGCTAGTGTTTGGCTGCTCAATGTGTTCTAAAACCTCTTCTAATTGACTGCCTTTCGATCTTAAGGAAATGGCATGCAAAGCTCTTGCACATTCTTGAATAAAAGGATTACAAGTTTACAACTTGATATAGTAAATTTCAATCAGCTATCACCTTAGGAGTCAAGAATGAGTGATTAATCTGAACATGTCGCCACCATTCTGTTAAACTACAAATTAAGAAGTAACATTTTCGTTCCCAAGAAAATAAGAGCAAAAACTTGGGCATGCAGGGAAGACCACATTGCACAGTGCCATAATAGCTTGAGAACAACGATGACAGAGAGAAATTCCGCTACCTTTTTCCATGAATTTGAGCTACTTACATGATGAAACATCAATATTTACTTTTCTCTCATGCGTCTATAAACCTTGTGAGCACGAACCAGGACACATTTCATGTAGAAGTAAGAAGAAGAGTTCACATACTTTATCTGGTCGATGAAGGCTGTCCATTGTAATGTAAACAAGGTAATCATCACCAGCCCAGGCAATGTCAGAAGTAACTCCTTTAAGTGGTTGCCCAGCATATTCTCCACTCTCCGCATCAATGACATAAAGCGTGTAGGCTTTGTCACCGTTAGTATCTTCTCCATAAGCAACTAGCCTACCGCTGGGACTGACCTGAAACGAATATTCAGATTCACCTAAATATGAGAACATTGAAGAGACACGTACACAAGGAGTCAAGGAGCACACATTCGCACAAATACATGGAGCAAGGGAAACCAAACTTATACCTTGAAAGCCCCGATGCTGTAATAGTCATGGCCCTCAGCCTTTACATTCTCATCCAAGACAATATGCTCATCAGGGTCATCAAGTCCTAGGGGCGTCGCATCGAAGACAGTAATATGGCCATCTGTTGGTACAAGACGCCTGCAGTGTTGTACATACTCCTTGCCAGTCAATGTTCTTTCATAGTAGTAATACTGCCCTCTGCGAAGAGGCACATCTGTATCATCTTCCTTCATTCTTCCTCGAATTTCAGCAAATATTTCATCCTCGATGTGTTTGACATCTAGAAGAAGGGAAATATAAGATACAAAAGAAGAGTATAATACTAGATAACTTATAAGATGTTAATACATATTTAGAAAAAAAAAAGGTCTGGTCTCAAGTACAGCATTAAACTCCCCCTTCAGTTCAGAATGCATTTGTCATCAGTCTCCACTACCACTAGCGATCAAATTATATGACTGCATCGTACCCCTATAACATGGCAACCAGTGCCACGGCACAAACAATCCAATTCCACTAGCAATCAAGCTGCACAGGACGACAATCCAAGATTTAAATTCCGCCGATAGAACAACATAAGGCAGGTCGATCTACTAGGCACCAACTATAACCAAATCGAACGTATACCACAAATATCATGACAAATTACTAGAGAATATGGTGGAGCCTAATTCATTAATTTGTTGGTGCAGACACACTAAAAGCGATTCGCTTAGATCGACCTCAGCAGGAAGATTCTCACTTGATTAAACTATCCAATCCAATCGGATGGTACCGAGCAGAAGCTCCGCAATGGCACATAGCCTCTCACCGGACATGAGGGCGGCCGTGTAGTCGTTCTCGGCGCGGAGGTGGGCGAGGACGGCGGGATCGGAGCGGGAGTCGTCGCGGAGCCAGTAGTAGCTGTCGAGGCGGACGTCGCCGTGCTCCGCCAGCTCGTGCGGCACCTTCCTTGCCACCGGCGGCGTGGAGGCCATCGCAGATGCCGAGGCGCACGATTCGAGGGCGAGTTGGCGTAGGGGCTGCCGGCGAGAAGAGAGCGCGGCGGCGGGAGAGGCCCGGTGGGGTTGGATCAGTGTGAAGCAGCTCGGGTCTGTCGGTCCGTGTTCGACTGTTCTGCCCGTTTGACCATACAAGAAACGGCTATCTCTTTTTTAAAACAAACAGAAGGATAGATTCATTTTGCAAAAAACAGAAGGTAGATTCATTTTGCAATTCAGTGCAGCTGATCCAAAGATCCCTATAAAGAAAACTCAGCCCATTAAAAAACAGTATAACAGAGCTAGTTAGGAGCCTCCACAACGATTTGATGCTTTAAACCGTCGGATCACTCTCATCTACGCACAAGATTTCCTCGGCCGTTTTCCGGGCTGCTGCTCCGGAGAACGAGTTACACTAATTGTGGCTAATCGGGCCGTTAGGTTCAAGGCCCACGAGCCCCTCGCAAGTCAAGTCGCCAAACCTATCCTCGAGCTGCTCCCCTTTTCTGAGCGCTGCGCCGCCGCCGGCGAGGTTCCTGCGTCTGCAGCCCCCCACGGTGGTCTCTTCTTCCCCATGCCGTGCCCTCCAGCGTTGTATCTGCGGGCCTGAGCACGTGCGACAAGCAATCAATGAGCGGGTGGAGGATCAGGCCACACATGTTAGCTGGGCGACGAAGCCGACATGAATGCAGATGCTCATTAGTCCTCACGGCACAAACAGTCCCAAGACCAGGTGAGCTATTCTCTTTCCTGATTTTATTTTCTCCATTCCCACTCTGTTCTTATGGTCGAGTTGTTTGGTACAGGTTGTGATTCTGATAGAATTTTCAGTTCACGCCTTCCTACTCATGGAGGACATTTGTGTCAATAGGTAAAGTGGCAGTAATGATGCCCTAAAGTATTAAGCCAAACAAATGATGTAGCAATGCCGCTCGTGTTGCAGAAGGAGATAAATATGGGCGCTTCCCATAAATGTGTGTAAAGAGAGATCATACCTGAATCTCAGAGTATAGTGGCCGAGCGAGGCAGTTTGAAAAATACGAATCTTTGTAGGCGTTGTTGCATTGCATGTTACCCAAGAGATTTGTAAGTATGCAAATCAGCTCCTTAGATTATGTTATCCTACTCATATATAGCTACTTATCATAGCATGTCTTTTTACAGGCATATCAACTGCAGACGATGCCCAAAAGGAAGTTCAGGTAACTAGCATATACAAGAGCATTCTGAAAACTAATTTGTGGCGGCACTTGCTGCAGATGTGTTAAATAGTTTTTTTTTGTCAGATTGTTGTTTTCAGACTTGTTAATAGTTATATTTATATACAATAATTAACTTTTTAAGTTATTTTTGAAATAAAATTTATGTCGAAAGCTTGAAATGCTTGTAAGAATACTGATTTTGAATACCGTTTGTGCCCTGCTGCAGCATAACCATTTTACGTCAGAAAATAGCTAATTCTATTGAGATATTCCACTGAAGAACTCTTGGAGAATTCAATTATGTGCGAGAGCAGACAAGACAAAGATAAAATGTTCTACTCCTCCGTTTCATAATGTAGTGCCTATAGATTTTTATAAAGTCAAACTTTACAAACTTTGACCAAGTTTATAGAAAAAATTATTTATATATACAATGTCAAATATATAAAATATGAAAATACATCTTATGATGAATCTAATAATATATGTTTGGCATTCTAAATGTAAATGTTTTTCTTCATAAACTTAGTCAAAGTTTGTAATGTTTGACTTTTCCAAAAATCTATAGGCACTGCATTATGGAACGGAGGGAGTACATTTTTGTTATGTCTATTTCTTGACCATTCTGATGATTTTGATATAGGAAAAACGTGAACACATGATTTATATGATTAGTCGATAAGTTCTAATTAAAGTTTGATAATTATGCCCCAGCCCCTATATCGAAAGATTGTAGTGTGGGTCATTTAAATTTTTATCAAATGTTTCTTTAATTTCTGTATTTTTTTTTAAGAATGAACGGGCGCGGCAATGCACGCCTTCATGGTCTAGTAAACTTTAGAAAAAGAACATGGGTTCAAGCTGTGGAGTGTGCTCCAGCATCTTCTGTGTGGCTTCAACAACTAATCAAATATCCATCATCGGGAACGCTACCACTTGACATGAAGACATGTCAGGCTGTCAGTGCTTACCGAAGAAAATAGAAACTTACACCATGTTGTTGTTGAACCTGTTGACACTCAAAAATGGCATAGTCATAAAATTAGCTTAGACAATATATAGACTAATTCAAACTTATGATTGAAAGTCACCTTAGAATGTCTCGCTTCGAGAAGATCAAGATGGATATGAAGATGGTCTAAAATGGAGCTCGGACTCAAAAGTTATGACAAGTTCAGAGATGCTCATGTCAACACCAGAGTAAAGGAAGGCATAAAACTCAATCAAGATGGCCTCTGATGAAAACTGTTTCAACATAAAAGGTGTGCGTATCGTCGAAACGTTTGATTTTGATATAAAAATCGTCTTAATCCGAGTTCTTATGCAACCTGTGGAGGCAAAACAAAGTCGGAAACAGAAGCTGCAGAGTCATTTCGGACCGACCAAGTTGACTTGATCGGTGAGACCGGGTTGGTCCGAAAATTTACCACAGAGTTGGCAATGTTCACTCGGTAGGACCGAAACGAACCAATCGGTGAGACTGAGTTGGTCCGAGAAATTACCAAAGATTCTTGTCCGAGTTAGGTTAGGGTTTTTGATGTTTTGGACGAAATTTTTAGTCCTTTTCTTGTACGAGAAGTCCAGCGCCTCATAAATAGATGAGAGGTGACGGCCGATTGAAGAACTTACAATCGACAAATCAATATACTACTTTTTACGCTAGTTTTTACATCTCTCCCTTGTTCTTTCTCTCTCGTCCTTCGTTCGTTCTTCATCTTGGAAGGCAGCGATCCACGAGGCTCTAGGGGCGAGCGAATCGACCTAGGGCAGCCCATAGCTGCCACGTGCCCTGACGGGGTCCCTCCCGGGCGTGTGGTGTTTCGGGTCTACAAAAGCGCTTCACGGATTGTTTATGCATCGCTCCGCCGGGTCTCCTTCAACGTGAGTCATGCGGTGCATCACCCCCGAGGGTACACTTGCTGACGTGTTCATGTGCGAACACACTTTTTGGCGACTCCGCTAGGGATTCCATGGGTTAAGATGATTTTTATATCGTCCACACCACCTGAAAAATCCCATTCAATTGGGGAAACTTTAAGCCCAATATACACATTGGGAGATGAAGATGAGATGATGGATTACGAATCTACGCCGGTTCAGGAAGGTATGGACATTAATATGGTGTATTACTTACCTGCCGAGTTTCGTGCTATAGGTGAAGAAGAGGATGTGGCCCAGCTAAATTTTGGTCCTAAGAACGCTATCTTCGAGAAGCCAAAAGAACCGGTGAAACACTTGAAGCCATTGTACCTCAAAGGTCATATTAACGGATCGTCGGTTGCTAGGATGCTTGTTGATGGTGGTGATGTGGTAAATCTTATGCCCTATTTGGTCTTCAAGAAGTTTGGGTTAGATGATGATGCATTGATGAAGACCAATATGGTACTTAATGGATTTGAAGGTAAAGAAAAGACAGAGGCCAAAGGTGTGATGTGCATGGAACTCACCGTGGGAAGCAAAAATTTGGCCACCACATTCTTCATCGCCGAAGTGCAAGGTAACTATAATGTTATATTAGGTCGCGATTGGGTTCATGCTAACCAATGTGTGCCATCTAACATGCATCAATTCTTAATACAATGGGTCGATGATGAGGTAGGAGTCATTCACGCGGATAATTCGGCTTGTGTTGCTTTTGGTCGATGCATCGGTGGATTGGAATCATCCGGATGTTACTTGCTTAACAGCGTGACCTCTCGTAGTTTGATTTCCTTAGTGCTACGAGGAACGGGTTCATTCCATCTCTTTCAAACCGATTGGTGGTAATCGGTTCCAAAGTTATGATGTAAATAAGAAGTTAAAATCAATGGCGATATAGAATTATCGCCTAAGCATGAACATGGCGATATATATTTATCATAAGCACATATAATTGGCCGATGGAGTGTTGACACCGTACTTATAACAAACATGGTATAAGTTATTTTTCTACGCTAGCCAAAAAATAAGGGGCATGTGTCGACAATGTGGCACCATCATAAAAGCCGCTAAAGCTATGTCAATGTTAATTTAAAGTTATTATTGGAAGTCACCATGGATAATCTATTTGAGAAGATCAAGATGGATATGAAGATGGTCTAAAAAGGAGCTCTGATGCAAAAGTTATGACAAGTTCGTGAGATGCCTATATCGACATCAAGATTATAAAATGGGCCATAAACCCACCATGGCCTCTATGGAAAAAGTATCAACATGAAAGTTAAAGGCCCCACAACCGCTTGATTTTGGAGAAAATCATCTTAACTGGAGGTCGTATGCAACCTCGTGAGGCAAACAAGGTCAAATGTAAGTTTGCAGTCATTTCTACCGAATTTGTTGACTGACCGGTGAGACCGGTTGATCCGAAAAATTACGTAAAGTTATGCAGTTACAACATTAATTTGCTGGACCGAAGCAAACTAATCGGTGAGACCGAGTTGATCCCAAATTACAGAAGTTACGAGAGTTGGCTACGTTTCACCGCGGGATCAAGCAATCAACGGTGAATCGAAGTTGATCCTAAATTGCCAAAGATTCCGTCTCGAAAGAAGTTAGTTTTCGACATTTTGATGGACTTTTTTAGTCCTTTTCTTGCACGGGAAGTCACCACTTTCATAAATAGATGAGAGGTGACTACCGAACAACACACAATCGGCTAAATCAATATACTACTTTACCCTAGTTTTTACATCTCCCCTTGCTCTTTTCTCTCGTTTTTCGCTCGCTCTTCAGAGAAGGGCAACGATCTCAAGGCTCTGAGCTGGGCGAACGGACTTAGGCATCCTATAGCCGTCTGCATTTCCGGGTCCCTCCCGGCGTAGGGGTTTTTTGTCCTCAAAAGCACTCACGGATTGCTCACATCAAGGCTTCCTACGGTCTCCTTCAACGTGAGTCATGTGCATCACCCCCTATTACTCCAGGGTACACGGTGACGGTTCGTAGCGAACACACTTTGGCTTAATTCACCGGGAAGAAAGACTTAAAGTCACCCTGTACCTCGACGGCCAGGGAAAGATGCACCGCAAACACGTCAAGGAGACCCGCATGTAAGCTGCACACAGCAATCCCAAGTGGGTGCTTTTGAGGACTGAACTCACACGCCCCTGAGGACCCGTTCGACGTATGGGTACTTTATATGCCCTAGGCTCTGTTCGCCCGCCCCTAGAGCTTCCTCGAGGATTCTTCCTTCAACGAAGAACTAGAGAGAAAGAACAAGGAGTAGATAAAACTATAGGGTAAAAGTTAGTATATTGATTTGTCGATTGTGTGTTGTCTAACTCCACACCTCTCATCTATTTATGAGGCGCCGACTTCCCGCATACAAGAAAAAGATCAAAAGTCCATCCAAATGTCAAAACCCAACTCATCCCTGACATGAATCTTTTGGCAATTTTCCTGATCAACCCGGTCTCACCGATTGGTTTTTTTTTCGGTCCCACCGGCGAACGTGGGCCAACTCTCATCCTTCAGATTTTCGTGATCAACTCGTCCACCCATTGGTTTGCTTCGGTTCTACCGAGGAACATTGCCAACTCTCCGGGTAAATTTTGACCAATTTGCCTCACCGATCAAGTCAACTTTGCCTGGCCCTCTAAATGACTCATACTTCGCTTCGACCTGTTTGCCTCCACAAAATGAGATCCCAACTCGAATTAAGACATTTTATATCATAATCAATCATTTCGACGAGACGCTAATAAACTTCTTATGTTGAAAACAAGCTTTCCATCAGAGGCCATCTTGATCGAGTTTTGGCGCCTTTCTTTACTCGGCTCTCAACATGAGCATCTCCTCGAATCCTGCCATAACTTTTGAGCTCTGAGTCTGCTTTAGACCATCTTCATATCCATCTTGATCTTCTCAAGAGAGACATTCCAAGGACTTCCAATCATAAGTTTGAATTAGTCTATACATAGCCTGCTTAATTTTTATGATTGTGCCACTTTTGAGCCAACACATGCCTCTCGCTTTTCTAAGCAAAGCTAGCGCATTAAAACAATTTGTACCAAGTTTGTTCCTAGTGATCGGCGTCACCCATCGCCATTTATATGCTCTAGGACGCATAAGTATATATCGCTATGTTTATGCTAAGGGCGAATTTATATCGCCATTGATTTCAACTTCTTTGTTTACATCATACATCGAACCAATTGATTACCAATCGGCTTTAAAGAGATGGAATGAACCCGCCTTTGTAGCACTAAGGAAATAAAACTCCGAGAGGCCACGCTCGTTAAGCAAGTAACATCATGATGATTCCAATTCAATCGATGCATCGCCAAAGTACGTCAATAACCAAGGTGAATGATTTCTACCTCATCGACCCATTGTATTAAGAATTGATGATGGTGTATGGCACACATCAAGTTAGCATGAACCCAATCGCTACCAATATAACATTATAGTTACCGTGGCACCTTGGTGATGAAGATGGTGGCCAAAGTTTTGCTTCACATCGAGTTCCATGCACATCACACCTTTGGCCTCTGCCTTTTCATTACCCTCAAATCCATTAAGCACCATATTGGTCTTCATCACGCGCCATCATCTAACACGTCTTGAAGACCCATTAGGTATAAGATTTACCACAAGACCACCATCAACAAGCATCCTAGCAACCTAAGTGATCTCGTTATCATGACCTTTGAGGTACAATGGCTTCAAGTGTTTCACCTGCTCTTTTCGGGTCAAGATAGCTGCCTAGGGACCAAAATTTAGCAGTATTACATCCTTTCTTTTCACCTATAGCACGTAAATCTCAAGGTGTAAGCACACTATTAATGTCCATACCTTCCCTAACCGGCGAGATTCCTCGTGAATCCACCATCTCATCTTCATCTCCCAATGTGTATATTGGGCTTAAAGTTTCCCAATTGAATGTGGATGTTTAGGTGGTGTGGACGATGTAATAGGGGTCACATCGCCCTTTTTGTGGTGAAGGTGTCACGCAACGCCTAATGTAGAAGCCATCTTTGTTTTGTTTTGCTTAGGCCTCCACCATTTTGTAGAGTGCCATCGGGCCGGATTTCACTTAACAATTCGTCACTTGCCTCTCCTCTTTGTGCTTTACCTCCTCGTGGTTCCTCATGCACAGAATCTCCTTTTCATGGTCTTAGTTAAACCGGGAGGACACCACTTAGGTTGAATATATTTGGAATCCCTTGGTTTGGCCTTGCTTGGAGAATTTTTTGTTGGCCGATTAGCACCATAGCTCAAACGGCCTTGTGTGGGATAATAAAGTCTCTCGCGAACAGGCCTTCTTGATGCTTCCCACCCTATATGGAAAGCATAAGGAGCCATTGGGGGCTGCCACCATCCTCCATTGAAGTCTCTCATGTAATATGGCGCATAGGAGGGTTGTGACATCGATGGTGTCGGTGCCCATGACCCATATGTCCTTGCATAGCATCGAAAATCTTGTTCCGGATGTGATCTTGAATGCTTTGAATGTGATGGCCGATTAGAGCTAGAACCGACCGCTTGACTTGCATATTTGGATAGCAACATATCAAAAGTTGGCTTGATTTGCTTGCGCTTAGCTTCACTCTTTTCCCACTTGCCAACTTCTGAATTTTTGGGCTTGATAAATTTAACATGAGTATCTTTTTGTACTGGTGGTTGCCCCCCGAGTGCAGGATTTTTTATGGTGATCCTCAATACTTCCTTTCCATCGGGTTGCTTATCAAGCACAACCTCTCGTCCCAAGACTTTGTCGCCCTCCTTGCCTTTCCTAGGTTCACCAATAAGAACATTATCTTTATTAGCATATTCGGCTATGCTAGGCCGAATCAACATTTTCTTTCCCTCCAAGTCCATGGTATTCATTGGGAAGGGTTGTTTATCAGCTTGCATCTCAGCAAAATTCAATCATCCATCATTAATGGCCGATTGTATCTGTCGTCTGAAAACATTGCAATCATTAGTAGCATGAGAAAATGAATTATGGTACTTGCAATAAGCACGCCGTTTCAGCTACTCAAACGGTGGTATGGTGTGTGATATTCTAATCATCTTATCGTGCAAGAGAGCATCAAATATTTTATCACACTTTGATATATCAAAAGTAAACCTCACCTCCTCATCACGATTCTTGCGAATCGGCTTAAGAGCATTGCACATATAGGGTTTGGCCTTTGAGGACCAAACAAATTCAAGAGATAGACATCAACCTCATCGTCCGAATTATCATCATTGTGTTCGACCATATGCATTCTAGGACGATCGGTTGTAGACCTATGGACCTCTTTACTTCGACTCTCTTGGGCCAAAGCTTTTTGTAAGACTTGGTTAATGCTCAAAAACTCATAACTTTCTAGCTTCTTTTTAATGTGAGTTTTCAAACCATTAAGAACAAGATCCGCCAAGTCTCTCTCGATTATCACTAAGCTATAACATCGGTTTTTATATCTCTAAATCTCTTGACATAATCGGTGACCGATTCATCATGTTTTTGCCTAACCGATGTAAGATGTGACAACTTCAGCTCATTATCACCGCTATAAAAAAGATCATGAAACTTTTGCTCTAATTGCGACCATAAGAGAATTGAACCATGTGGTAAAGCAGCAGACCATGAAAATGCGGTGCAAGTTAAAGACAAGGGAAATAAACGCACTTTCAACTCTTCTATGGAACCTCGCTTCACCCAAGCTGTGCTGAATCTTGACTCACATGCTCCCAAGTCATTTTCGTACCCTCACCACTAAATTTAACAAAACCAGGAACCTTATAACCTTGAGGGTAAGAAATTGCATCGAAGTGTTCAGGATAAGGCTTTTGGTACACACGACTCTTTACTTTCGGCTCGTTTCCGATAGTTTCTAGAAACATCTTATGCAAATCCTCCCTTAACTTGGCTAAAATTGGATCCGAGGTAGATGAAGATGTTTGTGGCAATGACATAGGAGCAACCTGAGTACTAGCTATTGGTGCCACTTGTGGGATGGGCGCCGAACCATAATTCGGCGGAAGACTAACATGCTTGCGCCTATGGATGGTGTGACAAAGTGATTCGGCGTTGATGCCGAATTGGGCACACTCATAATAGGATTAGGGTATGTAGGTGCAGCCACAAGTTGTTCGGTTTGAGTAGGGTAAAAATTCAACGGCATATTATATTGTTGTTGCATAGGTGGTGCCGATGAAATAGGTAAAATTGGAGTAGGGTTTTCGGATATACTAACAGTACCACTAGATGATGGAGGCATATTTTTTACGAGCATTAGCACTAGCCACAAAAGAATTGTATGCCATCACATTACCCTTACTAACAAGACTTTCAATCACAGCCACTTGCTCGGAGAAAAAACTTTACTCACAAAGTGATTACATCTTGTTAAATCGATGAGAGGAGGAAAATTGACGTTTCCAACCGGAGTGATGTTGCCTTGATGGTCCTTCTTGAAACTTGAAAGAAACGCTTCCAAATCCTCCTCCTCACGCTTCTTCTTGAGCGCCTCAAAAGCCTCTTCACGCTGCTTCCTGCACGCTTCATAAGCTTGGCGATGTTCATCCGATAGTTCATCAAGACCGGGCTTAATGATGTTATCGGCGTCAACTTCTGAGGGCTTGGAAAGATTAGACATGGTTGATGATGATTCTTGATCTTTCATCCCCAGCGGAGTCACCAAAAAGTGTGTTCGCACACGAACACGTCACCGTGTACCCTCGACACCGGGGGTGATGCACCGCAGCTCACGTCGAAGGAGACCCGGCCGTAAGCGCTTGATGCGCAGCAATCCGTAGTGCTTTTGAGGACCCGAAACCCCTACGCCTGTGGAGGGACCCCGTCTGCGGGCGTCTTTGCGGCTATGGGCGGCCCTAGGTCGGTTCGCCCGCCCCTAGAGCCTCGAGGATCTCTTCCCTTCAACGAAGAACGAGAGAGAAAGAACAAGGGAGAGATGTAAAAACTAGGGTAAAAAGTAGTATATTGATTTGTCGATTGTGTGTTGTTTAATCGGCCGTCACCTCTCATCTATTTATGAGGCGGCTGGACTTCCGTACAAGAAAAGGACTAAAAATTCCATCCAAAACATCAAAAACCCTAACCTAACTCGGACAGGAATCTTTGGTAATTTCCCGGACCAACTCGGTCTCACCGATTGGTTCGTTTCGGTCCCACCGAGTGAACGTTGTCAACTCTCTGTATCCTTCTGTAGTTTCTCGGATCAACTCGGTCTCACCGATTGTTTGCTTCGGTCCTACTGAGTGAACATTGCCAACTCTCTGGTAAATTTTCGGACCAACTCGGTCTCACCGATCAAGTCAACTCGGTCGGTCCGAAATGACTCTGCAGCTTCTGTTTCCGACCTTGTTTTGCCTCCACCGGTCGCATACAAACTCGGATTAAGATGATTTTTATATCAAAATCATTCGTTTCGACGAGACGCACAACTTTCGTGTTGAAACAGTTTCCATCAGAGGCCATGTTGGTTGAGTTTTATGCCTTTATTTACTCTGGTGTCAACATGAGCATCTCTGAACTTGTCATAACTTTTGAGTCCGAGCTCCGTTTTAGACCATCTTCATATCCATCTTGATCTTCTCGAAGAGAGACATTCCAAGGTGACTTCCAATCATAAGTTTGAATTAGTATATATATAGCCTAAGCTAATTTTATGACTGTGCCACTTTTGAGCGTCAACAGAACCGCCTCCCTTTTAACACCTTGGTCGGGTGGAATGGAAGAAGGTGATGCATCGGGGCACCAGAACTTCAGAGGGTCGCCTTTCAGCCAAAACGGTCGACGATGGAACGCTCGAGGCAGACAATAAACCTTTGATGTCAGTAAGCATTAGAGGGGTAGCTCCACTGCAACATATCGTCGATCCACGGTTGGCGACCCATCTTCGGCACGACGAGCGACCTGAAGAAGACAGAGACAAGCATGTAATCGACTCCTCTTCCTTCACCACCACGACAGAAAGAGCATGAAGATATCACTCTTGACTTCACCAAATCCAGTCGTCGCTCCATATGCCTAAGTGAGCTTTCACCAGATCCTGCTGTGATAGGGAATGTCCTTCATGGACACTGAGCTTGGGACGCAACCGGTGGCCACCAGAAGCGCCTCGCAAGCGCCCATAGAATGCTCGATAATGGCATGATGTTATGCGCCATAGGCGCAAAACCCAACTAAATGTGCGGCGCAAAACCCAACTAAATGTGCATCTTCATCCCCTTGGTGGATTTTGGTGATTAGTGTCAACATATCTTAAGAGACTAATGTATTGTCAAATCTATTTGAGATTTCTTCCAAAAGATACAATAAGGGAAGTGGTGGGTGATCCCTACTTCAAAGACAAGTGTTGGCAAGGCTCAAGACATGTTTTAATATTTTAGTAATCCAAGATCACACTGAGTTCATAGTTATGCCGATATTATCAAAAGGGGGCCGAGGTTGCTAAGTTGAGCTCCTTTCGCCGCCGTCTCGAGGTGGAACTTGGGCAGGAGCATTTTTGTCCTCCGGAGGAGCGATTCCGCCGGGGAAACTTCCCTCCCGGAGGGGGAAATCGAAGCCATCATCATCACCAACAACCCTCTCATCTTTGGGAGGCCAATCTCCATCAACATCTTCAACAACACCATCTCCTCTCAAACCCTAGTTCATCTCTTGTGTTCAAGCTTTGTACCGGAACCTCAGATTGGTACCTGTGGGTGACTAGTAGTGTTGATTACATCTTGTAGTTGATTACTATATGATTTATTTGGTGGAAGATTATATGTTCAGATCCATTATGCTATTTAATACCCCTCTGATATTGAGCATTAATATCATTTGTGAGTAGTTACTTTAGTTCTTGAGGTCACGGGAGAAGTCATGTTGCAAGTATTCATGTGAACTTGATATGTGTGTTCGATATTTTGATGATATGTATGTTGTGATTCCCTTGGTGGTGTCATGTGAGCGTAGACTACATGGCACTTCACCATCTTTGGGCCTAAGGGAATGCATTGTGGAGCAGTTATTATATGATGGGTTGCTAGAGTGACAGAAGTTTAAACCCTAGTTTATGTGCTACTTCGTAAAGGACCGATTGGATCCAAATGTTTAGTGCTATGGTTAGATTTTATCTTAATACTTTTCTCGTAGTTGCGGATGCTTGTGAGGGGGTTAATCATAAGTGGGAGGTTTGTTAAAGTAAGAACAACACCCAAGCACCGGTTGTTGGGAAACGTAGCATGCAATTTCAAAAATTTCCCACGCTCATGCAAGATCTATCTAGGAGATGCATAGCAATGAGAGGGGGAGTGTCGGTGTCAAAACCGGCGGATCTCAGGTAGGGGGTCCCGAACTGTGCATCTGAGGTCGATGGTAACAGGAGACAGGGGACACGATGTTTACCCACGTTCAGGCCCTCTCTATGGAGGTAATACCCTACTTCCTGCTTGATTGATCTTGATGAATATGAGTATTACAAGAGTTGATCAACCACGAGATCGTAATGACTAAAACCCTAGAAGTCTACCCTGTATGATTATGATGATGCCTCTATGGACTAAGTGAAAGTGCAACTATCCCTAGGTGGTTTTGGTAATTCATAACAACATATAGCTCATTGAGCTAATACTATTCCAAGAGAAATATTTTAGGAAAGCTCAATGAATGGCATGGCATGGATGATGAAAGTGGATCCCTCAAAATATCAAGGATAAAAGGATTGGCTCAAGCTCAAAAGCTCAAGACTCTGGATTTTACATTTTAGTGATCCAAGATCACATTGAGTCTATAGGAAAAGCCAATACTATCAAGGAGGGATGAGGTGTTGCTTAATGAGTTTCTTGCTCCATGATGCTTAGTGATATGCTCCAAAAACCCTCAAATACTTTCTCACATCCACATATGACCTAAACCCAAAGTCAAACTCGGCCCCACCGATTCTTTCTATCCGGCGCCACCGAGTTAAGATGTCATAGCCACTGCCACAAACCCTAGGCAAATCGGTCTCACCGATAGGGATCTCGGTCTCACCAAGATGGGATTGTAATCTCCCTGTTTCCCTTCGTAACGTTTCGGTCTAACCGAAGTGAGCGATCGGTCCCACCGAGATTGCAATGTAAACTCTCCGTTTCCTTTTCGTAACATTTCGGTCTCACCGGAAAGAGCGAATCGGTCCCACCGAGTTTACCTGACCAACTCTCTGGTTAGCTAATTACCAAAATCGGTCTCACCGATTTTGTGTAACCTGTCTCACCGAGATTACGTTATGCCCTAACCCTAACCATATCGGTCCTACCGAGTTGCATGTCGGTCCCACCGAAATCACTAACGGTCACTAGGTTTACTGAATCGGTCACACCGAGTTTATTGATTCGGTCCCACCAAGATTGGTAAATTGTGTGTAAAGGTTGGATTTTGTGTGGAGGCTATATATACCCCTCCACCTCCTCTTCATTCGTGGAGAGAGCCATCAGAACAAACCTACACTTCCAACTTACCAGCTTACGAGAGAGAACCACCTACTCATGTGTTTAGCACAATATATTCCATTCTTACCATATGTATCTTGAACTCTAGCCTTCCCCAAGTTGCTTTCCACTCAAATCTTCTTTCCACCAAATCCAAATCCTGTGAGAGAGAGTTGAGTGTTGGGAGACTATCATTTGAAGCACAAGAGCAAGGAGTTCATCATCAATACACCATTTGTTACTTCTTGGAGAGTGGTGTCTCCTAGATTGGCTAGGTGTCACTTGGGAGCCTCCAACAAGATTGTGGAGTTAAACCAAGGAGTTTGTAAGGGCAAGGAGATCGCCTACTTCGTGAAGATCTACAGCTAGTGAGGCAAGTCCTTCGTGGGCGAGGCCATGGTGGGATAGACAAGGTTGCTACTTCGTGGACCCTTCGTGGGGTGGAGCCCTCCGTGGACTCACGCAACCGTTACCCTTCGTGGGTTGAAGTCTCCATCAACGTGGATGTACGATAGCACCACCTATCGGAACCACGACAAAAACATCCGTGTCTCCAATTGCGTTTGAATTCTCCAAACCCTTCCCTTTACTTTCTAGCAAGTTGCATGCTTTACTTTCCGCTGCTCATATACTCTTTGCATGCTTTCTTGAATTGTGTGAGGATTGCTTGACTTGTGCTAAAATAGTTAAAATCTGCCAAAGACTAAAATTGGGAAAAGGTTAAGTTTTAATTGGTCAAGTAGTCTAATCACCCCCCTCTAGACATACTTCAAGGTCCTACAAGTGGTATCGTAGCTTTGGTCTCCATTTGCTTTGATTTCCATAGCTTTTGGTGGTCATAGACTTGGTTTCACAACCTAGGAGAGTATGGCGTCTAGCGAGGGAAACTATCACCGTAGAGGTACTTACTTTGATGGAACTAATTTTGCTAGTTGGAAGCATAAGATGAATATGCATATTCTCTGTCATAACCCATGATTTGGGCTATTGTGTGTATTGGCTTGCAAGGTGAATTCTTTGATGGGAGAGAACCAAACCGTGAAGCTAGTGCGGAAGAATTGAAGATGTTGCAATACAACGCTCAAGCTTGTTATATCCTCTTCAACGGATTGTGCCCCGAAGAATTCAACAAAATCAGCCGTCTTGAGAATGCAAAGAAAATTTGGGATACTTTGATTGATATGCATGAAGGTACCGACTCCATCAAGGAATCCAAGTTGGATGTGCTCCAAAGTCAGCTTGACAAGTTCAAAATGAAGGATGGTGAATGTGTCATTTGAAATGTACTCTAGGCTTGCTCTTATCACAAATGAGATTGCGGGCTTAGGAAGTGAAGAGATGACCGACAAATTCATCATCAAGAATATCCTAAGAGCATTGGATGGAAAATATGATACCATGTGCACATTGATCCAAATGATGCCAAATTACAAAGATCTCAAGCCAACGGAAGTCATTGGAAGAATTTTTGCTCATGAGATGTCACTCAAGGATAAGGAGGAACTTCACAACAAGTCAAGTGGTGCTTACAAAGTGTCATGTGAAGCCCCCACATCATCAAGCGAGAAACAAACCTTCAATGAAGAATTGAGCTTAATGGTGAAGAACTTCAACAAATTCTACAAGAGTAGAAGTAAAGACAGAAGCTCCATTTCAAGGTCCTACAATGACAAAAGATCTTCTAGTAGAGAGCGCAATTGCTACAATTGTGGGAGACCCGGACAATTCCAATGAGTGTACGGCACCCTACAAAAGAAGAGAAGATTCTCCAAAAAGAAGAAGTAGATGAGAAGAATCACCACCAAGAGAGAGAAGGAGTAGAGATGATCGTTATGAACGAAGACCCTCACGGAGAAGCAAGGATTCGGAAAGGAAGGACAAGTCATCAAGGATCTACACAAAACGAAGACATCAAGCTCATGTTGGTGAATGGGTATCCGGCTCCGACTCCGACAATCACTCCGAGAGAAGCTATCACTCCGACTCCGAATATACTCAAGATGAAGGTGTTGCCGGTCTAGCACTTGTGTTAACCAACTCCCTCGACATATTTAATTCACCAAATGAAGGAATTGGAAGATGCTTCATGGCCAAAGGTCCTAAGGTAACACACCCCGAGTATGTTGATTTCAATAGTGACGAAGATGACTTGTTAGGTGATGATGATTTACTTGTTGACAACTCTAGTGATGAATACTATGATGAAGCGTCAATCAATCATGCTAATCAAGATAAAATGAATGACAATGATAAGGAGAAGATTGAGCTTCTAACTAAAGAACTAAACACTCTTAAGTTAGCTCATGAAACTATCTTCGAAGATCATCGAGAACTTTTAAGGGCTCATGAGAAGTTACGCTTTGAAAAGCTCAATCTTGAGCAAGAGCATGAGTTGTTAAAGGCAATCAATGATGATCTCCGTAAGAAAAGTTCTTATTACATTGCCAAGCATTTATTCTTATCCACTTACATGCCTCCAGTCAAGTCCATTAACAAGAACAAGAAAGATTCTTCCTCTAGTAGTAACAATAATCATGCTAAATCAAATATTGTTGCTTCTAGTAGTTCTCTTGATTCCACTAATGATTCTCTTAGCCAAGTTACACTTGAGCAAGATAATAGCTTATTGAAGGGAATTATTGAGAAAGGTGTATACAAGAGCCTTGCCGGGAGTAAGCAATTTGAGGAAATTGTACTCAAGCAAGCAAGGCACCGGAAGAATCAAGGTGTTGGTTTTGAACGAAAGTTCAATGCCAATGGAGTTGAGTGGGAAGAAGGTCAATATCCCAAGACGAAGTTGGTTCCTCAACAAGAGAAGTATGATCCTACTTCCTTCAAGGGAACACAAGCTCAATATGATCTTCCACCACAAGACCACAAGAACAAAGGCAAGGACAAGCTTCAAGAGGAGATAGATGCATTTGAAGAAGCTCCTAAGGCCTTGGTCAAGTGGGTTCCCAAGACTACGTCAAGTTCTACTTCACCAAGCACAACTACAACTCCAAGGATTCCCATCAATATGATGTGGATCCCGAAGAAGAAGAACTAGAGAGTTCTTGAGGGTGACTCCGCCAACATTCTTCACTCATATCATTATGGCAAGGACAAGTGCAATCAACTTCCACATCCTGCACTAGTTCAAGGAGTCACAAACCCTCCTGATGGTAAGGCAAGGGACAAGGTAACCTAATGCTTTCATGGACATCATCTTGTGTGAACATCACTCTATGTCTATGGATATACTTGTTTGTTCCTTGTGGGACTAACCTGTAGGTATTGAAAGTGCAACTCACTCCAAAAGGATTGCTCCAAATGATCTACATCAACATTGAGCATCCACATCTTCAACACCTACATGAAGTCATCATAGACAAAACCCAAGGTTAGTTCATCCCTCTAAGGGGGGATCTCACATTTAGGGGGAGCTTAACTCTAAGAATTGAGTCAAAGCAACTCTAATGGTGTGAACATATCAATGCTTTATGTAAAAGTGGTAACCCCACTTGTGCTTAAACGATGAGTATGACCTATGATCAAATGTTCTCATTTGACTCCTAAGTCAATATACTCATATATAGATGACCTAGTCATCGCCAATTGTTTGATAGATGCTAGAATTGGTTGTGCATGCTTTTTCACATATTTTCATTTGCCATTTTATTGTGTGAGCATGTTGGTTGCATATTTTACTCATTCGAGGACATCCACTTGTTGTTTTGATTGATTGGTTTCTTTTTCTTTGACCAAGTGGATGCACAAGAATGCCTAAGAACCTTCTCTAGCTATCTATGCTCTTCTCGTCTCAAACTCTATTCATGCTACATCACAAAATTTGATCAAGTCAGATTCGAACCACTCTGTGTGAGGAGCACTCAGAGTCCCCGATTTGTCATGGACTTAAACTTCCAAAACTTCTTTGTGTGTTTCGGTCTGACCGATTCTTCTATTTCGGTCATACCGAGATCACTAAGTCGATCTAGGTTTTCAATCTCGGTGCAACCGATTTGAACTTTTTGGTCTCACCGAGTTGCTGTAACTGCCAATAGTTATGCATCTCAGTGCCACCGAGTCGTTCCACTCGGTCACACCGACATGGTCGGGCTATATATTAACACGGGCAAAAATTTGGAAAACCTTCTCCAAACCTCTTCGCCCACGCATAACTCGCTCTGCCTTCTAGGTCTCCGGATCGTCGATTTCGTCGCCAGCCGCCTCCTATCGCTGGTCTCGGCCGCCATCAACGAAATTCATCTCCGCCGTTGCCGCTGTAGCGAGTTCATCGCCAAAATAGGGTATGGACTCGATCACAGTGCTATCCCTGTCCAATCTCTAGCAAATTGTGTTCATTATGATTCTTGCCACGATTGAAACACCTCTATCCAGTCAAAACAATCGTTAGAATAGATGCGATTTGAAAATTTAGGGTTAGGTTTCCGCCAAAACCATCTCGGACCCACCGAGTTGAAAAACTCAGTCCCACCGATTAGGCTAACGCCATTGCACAAGTGACTCTCGGTCTGACCGAGAATTGCTAATCGGTGTGACCGGTTTTAGAACTCAGTGAAACCCTAGCAGTCTCGGTGCCACCGAACTGTGACTCGGTCTGACCGACATCACTAGTTTAGGTTCCAAAAGCTGCTTCGGTATCACCGAGTTTACAAATCGGTTGATCCGAAATGCTTTCTCATGGAAAACTAAAACTAAGTTTTTGAATCATTCTTTGCAAAAATCTCTGCATTTTGTGATGCTCATCCACTCTATCTCATCTATAACTACTCACATGGTCGTGATGGTGTTTGCGGCATGTCGGACCAAAGTGATAGTCGAGCAGGGAAGAAGAGCAGATTCACATGAGTGAGGGCACTAGTCCCTCTAGCATTTCAGATGAGGGAAGAAGAAGCACTCCCAAAGAATTTGCCCAAAGCTGCCACCAGACAAGGAAGAAGAGAACCTCGAGAATCGAGGATGAGGATTATGTGGCGATGAGGATGAGGCCATTTCAAAGAAAAAGGTGCTCAAAAAGGAGTATAGCTCAGCTGCAGTTAAGCCAGGGCTAAAGATCAAAAGGCCAGCAGGAAGACAACCCATGTCTAAAGCCAGAGCCTCCACTCAAGCATCTTTGCTGCAGAAGGGAAGAAAAGGAAGGAAAAGGTCAAGAAGACCATGGCCAGAGTTGTTGGAAAACCTTCCATGATGGAAGAGGAGGAAGAAGAAGAGGTTGCTACACCAGCATCCAAGGCACAAAAGCTGATGGGTGATGCTATAAGGTCAGGGGCTGCATCATCAAAGCCCAAAGAAGCACCCAAAGCTGCCTCCAAGCCCAAGACTGCACCTAAGAGGAATACCAGGAACATATCTGCTTTCTGAGAAGAACAAGGCCCCAAAGGTCTCAAGTTGTCACGAGGAAGATGATGAAGGACAAGTCCCGAGGAAGCTGAAACCTAAGATTCCAGACCACAATGATGCTCATCCTGTGGCTGAGAACATGAAGATCAAGAGAGACTCAGGGTTGAGGCTATAGAGAGAGTCAGATCCATATGCCACCAGAAGAAGAACTGTTGTTGATTACAGGTTCCACACTAAGGAACAGCAGGATTTCTATGAGACAATCTTGTTGGACAAGAAGCCTATCGTGTGTGATATGAGGTGGGTCATTTGGACCTACATAAAGGAGAATGAAGAACACTATCCTGGAGTGTATGACAACTTGATTGCATGTGGAGTTGCAGACTTTGTTAGTGAAGCTCACAAACCGGAATGATGAGCTCATTATGCAATTCTACTCCACAGACACTTCTATCCAGATGGCGAGGATAGTTTGGATGTCTCAAGGCACAAGATACCAATCAACTATTGAGGAATGGGCCAATCGATCAATGCCCCAAAGGAGAGTGAAGATGACTTGGACGTTTATGCCAAGAAAAGATGGATCACAATTCTATGTCACAAATGTACAAGGAGATCCTGCATAAAGCACTTGAGACTTTCAAGTTTGGGTATGTCCATTTTCTTCATCGGGGCTGCCAATGATCAAGCTGGATCCTAAGGCACACTCTTTTGCCCAAGTCAGGTGACCACAACATGATCAGAGGGCATGCAATTAATTTGATACACATATTTGATGTGCCACAGAAATTCAAGGTCATGAGGCTCATGGTTGAGACTATCAAGAGGAGATCAACAGACCAAAAGAGAAGTTGTGGATATGCCCCACAAATTTAGGAGTTGATTAATTCAAAGATGGGCACATGCAAATATCTGTTGGATAAGGAACACTTTGTTCTCTATCCAGACTTTGAGGACAATCAAGTTGTGATGAATGAGAATGAACCATCTTCAGTGCAAGCCCAAGAGAAGAAGGAGAAGGCAAAGAAGGAGAAGGCTGCCAAGATGCCAACTCAAGGGGAGGCATCTGAGTACTTTTTGAAGAGCAAGCAGGACCAGCTTGGTTACTTGATAGCATCAACTCTGAGGATTGAGAAGGGGTTGGCCACCCTAACTCAAAACCAGGAGAGCCTGGAAAGAATCATGGAACAAAAATTCTATAATTTAGATGTCAAAGTAACTGAGATTCAGTCAGTTATGGAGCAGCTACAGGATGACATGCAGGAGAGGAAGGGCAGGACAACTACTGATGCATTTGCCAGAGTGCCTCGAGCTCAGAGATCACCGCAGAGCCGATGCATACACGAGTCACTTCATCTGCACCGGCTACAGCTCTAGTGCAACCAGCTCCAAGACTAACTCCTTCAGCTCCATCCACATCAATCAAGTCTTTGTCCAAGGAGCCATCTCTACACCACCAACTCAAGACCAAGCCCTGAGAGACGAAATAGTACTATGCATTTTCTATGAACTTTTTGGTAACTTGTTGCCAAAGGGGAGAAAATTTATAGATCATAGGCTTCGAGAGAGAGTTTGTTTTTGTTCTCTCTTGTCTTCTTGGTTGAACTTTATTTGCTTTTGCTTGCTTGAGATACTATGCTATTGCCTGTGAGACATTGATGATCATGTGTTTGATCATAAGCTACACTTATGCTTGTTGGATGATATTATCTTATTTATCTTTATTTGATCATTCACTTTGCTTGGTGATGAGTGCATGTATTCATTCTTTATTATTTTGAGCGCTCCACCAAGATGTATGTGACATGGAAGAGTAACCCATGAGCCTAATTCCTTGTGCATTTGCTTATCACATACTTCTTAAAGCGACGATGTTTTTTCAATCTTATTATCATTTGTCGAAGCTCTGATCTATATGTTGTCATCAATTACCAAAAGGGGGAGATTGAAAGTGCAACTATCCCTAGTTGGTTTTGGTAATTCATAACAACATATAGCTCATTAATGAATACTATTCCAAGACAAATATTTCAGGAAAGCTCAATGAATGGCATGGCATGGATGATGAAAGTGGATCCCTCAAAATATCAAGGATAAAAGGGTTGGCTCAAGCTCAAAAGCTCAAGACTCTGGATTTTACATTTTAATGATCCAAGATCACATTGAGTCTATAGGAAAAGCCAATACTATCAAGGAGGGATGAGGTGTTGCTTAATGAGTTTCTTGCTCCATGATGCTTAGTGATATGCTCCAAAAACCCTCAAATACTTTCTCACATCCACATATGACCTAAACCCAAAGTCAAACTCGGCCCCACCGATCCTTTTTATCCGGCGCCACCGAGTTAAGATGTCATAGCCACTGCCACAAACCCTAGGCAAATCGGTCTCACCGATAGGGATCTCGGTCTCACCAAGATGGGATTGTAATCTCCTGTTTCCCTTCAGAACGTTTCGGTCTAACGAAGTGAGCGATCAGTCCCACCAAGATTGCAATGTAAACTCTCTGTTTCCTTTTCGTAACATTTCGGTCTCACCAGAAAGAGCGAATCGGTCCCACCGAGTTTACCTGACCAACTCTCTGGTTAGCTAATTACCAAAATCGATCTCACCAATTTTGTGTAATCGGTCTCACCGAGATTACGTTATGCCCTAACCCTAACCATATCGGTCCTACCGAGTTGCATGTCGGTCCCACCGAAATCACTAACGGTCACTAGGTTTACTGAATCGGTCACACCGAGTTTATTGATTCGGTCCCACCGAGATTGGTAAATTGTATGTAACGGTTGGATTTTGTGTGGAGGCTATATATACCCCTCCACCTCCTCTTCATTCGTGGAGAGAGCCATCAGAACAAACCTACACTTCCAACTTACCAGTTCTGAGAGAGAACCACCTACTCATGTGTTGAGCCCAAGATATTCCATTCCTACCATATGTATCTTGATCTCTAGCCTTCCCCAAGTTGCTTTCCACTCAAATCTTCTTTCCACCAAATCCAAATCCTGTGAGAGAGAGTTGAGTGTTGGGGAGACTATCATTTGAAGCACAAGAGCAAGGAGTTCATCATCAACACACCATTTGTTACTTCTTGGAGAGTGGTGTCTCCTAGATTGGCTAGGTGTCACTTGGGAGCCTCCAACAAGATTGTGGAGTTGAACCAAGGAGTTTGTAAGGGCAAGGAGATCGCCTACTTCGTGAAGATCTACCGCTAGTGAGGCAAGTCCTTCGTGGGCATCGCCATGGTGGGATAGACAAGGTTGCTACTTCGTGGACCCTTCGTGGGTGGAGCCCTCCGTGGACTCGCGCAACCATTACCCTTCGTGGGTTGAAGTCTCCATAAACGTGGATGTACGATAGCACCACCTATCGGAACCACGACAAAAACATCCGTGTCTCTAATTGCGTTTGAATTCTCCAAACCCTTCCCTTTACTTTCTAGCAAGTTGCATGCTTTACTTTCGGCTGCTCATATACTCTTTGCATGCTTGCTTGAATTGTATGTGGATTGCTTGACTTGTGCTAAAATAGTTAAAATCTGCCAAAGACTAAAATTGGGAAAAGGTTAAGTTTTTAATTGGTCAAGTAGTCTAATCACCCCCCCTCTAGACATACTTCAAGGTCCTACACTAAGCCCTCCGGTTTATATAGACACCAGAGGGGACTAGGGTTATAAAAAGTCAGTTTAGAGAGAAAGTAATATTCATATCGGACGCCAAGCTTGCCTTTCACGCCAAGGAGAGTCCCATCCGGACACGGTAGAGAGTCTTTGGTCTTGTATCTTCACAGCCCATCAGTCCGGCCCACGTCCAACAGGCCGGACGCCCGAGGACCCCTTAGTCCAGGACTCCCTCAGTAGCCCCTGAACCAGGCTTTCAATGACGATGTGTCCGGCGCGCAGATTGTCTTCGGCATTGCAAGGCGGATTCCTCCTCCGATGACTTCAAAGAGCTATATTCGGCCTTTCATTTAATGTCATACCCATCGGCTTCTATGCATCGCTTCAGCTTCCACGTGTCGAGCGAACACGAGAGGTTAGGGTATATTTTGCATATAACACCCCGGCCATGTAGGAAAAGCGTCTATTTAAAGGGATTGGATCTCAGATCCGTCCCACATCACGCAGAAAATCCCCAGAGCTTGCTAGGAGAGACCACCCCAACATGGCTAGCACTCCTAGTTCTTCCTCCCATCCCCACAACCCTGAAAAGGCGATTGGGAGAGATGCTCTGTATCCCATGGTCAGCTAGTGAAGCTGCAAACACAGGGATTTCTTCCCTCCCCCCCGGTGGATCTAGTACCCGTTCGAGTAGGATTGACTTCCTTCAACGGCGGGGCTCAGGCTGAGAATTTCTCTAATCCATCCAGGGGGAACGAGTGTGTGATACGTCTCCGTCGTATCTACTTTTCCAAACACTTTTGCCCTTGTTTTGGACTCTAACTTGCATGATTTGAATGGACCTAACCCGGACTGACGCTGTTTTCAGCAGAATTGCTATGGTGTTATCTTTGTGCAAAAGCAAAAGTTCTCGGAATGACCTGAAACTTCACGGAGATTATTTTTGGAAATAATAAAAAATATTGGCGAAAGAAACAAAGCCAGGGGGCCCACACCCTGTCCACGAGGGTGGGAGGCGTGCCTGCCCCCCCAAAGTGAAAGAATCACAGAGAAAAAGATTCATCGTGTTTATGATACGGAGCCGCCCCAAGCCCTAAACTCTCTCGGGAGGGCTGATCTGGAGTCCGTTTGGGGCCCCAGAGAGGGGAATCCATCGCCATCGTCATCATCAACCATACTCCATCACCAATTTCATGATACTCACCGCCGTGCGTGAGTAATTCCATCGTAGGCTTGCTGGACGGTGATGGATTGGATGAGATTTATCATGTAATTGAGTTAGTTTTGTTAGGGTTTGATCCCTAGTATCCACTATGTTCTAAGATTGATGTTGTTGTGACTTTGCTATGCTTAATGCTTGTCACTAGGGCCCGAGTGCCATGATTTCAGATCTGAACCTATTATGTTTTCATGAATATATGTGAGTTCTTGATCCTAACTTGCAAGTCTATAGTCACCTACTATGTGTTATGATCCGGCAACCCCGAAGTGACAATAATCGGGACCACTCCCGGTGATGACCATAGTTTGAGGAGTTCATGTATTCACTATGTGTTAATGCTTTGGTCCGGTGCTCTATTAAAAGGAGGCCTTAATATCCCTTAGTTTCCAATAGGACCCCGCTGCCACGGGAGGGTAGGACAAAAGATGCCATGCAAGTTCTTTTCCATAAGCACGTATGACTATATTCGGAATACATGCCTACATTACATTGATGAATTGGAGCTAGTTCTGTGTCACCCTATGTTATGACTGTTACATGATGGACCACATCCGACATAATTCTCCATCACCGATCCAATGCCTACGAGCTTTTCACATATTGCTCTTTGCTTGTTTACTTTACCGTTGCTACTGTTACAATAACTACAAAACCCAAAAATATTACTTTTGCTACCGTTACCGTTACTATCATACTACTTTGCTACTAAATACTTTGCTGCAGATACTAAGTTATCCAGGTGTGGTTGAATTGACAACTCAACTGCTAATACTTGAGAATATTCTTTGGCTCCCCTTGTGTCGAATCAATAAATTTGGGTTGAATACTCTACCCTCGAAACTGCTATTCGACCCCTATACTTGTGGGTTATCAAGACTATTTTCTCAAGGCGCCGTTGCGGGAGCGTAGCTCTATTCTTTGAGTCGCTTGGGATTTATATCTGCTGGTCACTATGAAGAACTTGAAAGACGCGAAAACTAAAATTTATCCCTCAACTACGAGGGGAGGTAAGGAACTGCCATCTAGCTCTGCACTAGATTCACCTTCTGTTTTGAGTAAGCTTGTGACACCTAAGCACATACGCTATTAATTCTGATATGTCGCATGTTATTGATGATGCCAATTCTGCTATGCATGATACTTATGATGAAACTACTTCTATGCTTGATACTACTGTGCCACTTGGTGAATTTGTTGATGAACAACTTGCTAGGGCTAGAGAGAATGAAATTATTGAACCTGCTAATATTGATGAATGTGATGAAGATTCTCCCCCTAGATATGAATTACCTGTTGTGCCTGAGGGCTATGTTATGGATGAAGAAACTGCTAGAGACTCTCTTGCTTGCAATGATAGAAGTGATCTTAAGAAATTATTAGCTAAACTGAAACAAAAAAACTTTGAATGCTAGAATAAAATATGATCCTGCTTATGCTACTTCACCTATCTTTGTTACTGATAAGGATTATGAATTCTCTGTCGTCCCTGATATAATTACTTTGGTTGAATCTGATCCTTTCTATGACTATGAATCTGAAACTGTTGTGGCACATCTTACTAAATTAAATGATATAGCCCCCTGTTAACTAATGATGAGGAAACTCGCTATTACTATATCCTTAAAATATTTCCGTTCTCATTAAAGGGTGATGCTAAGATATGGTTTAAATCTCTTGATCCTGGTTGTGTGCGTAGTCCCCAGGATATGATTTATTACTTCTCTGCTAGATATTTCCCTGCTCATAAGAAACAAGCTGCTTTAAGGGAAATATTTAACTTCGTGCAAATTGAAGAAGAGAGTCTCCCACAAGCTTGGGGAGGCTTCTCCAATTACTTAATGCTTTGCGTGATCATCCTCTCAAGAAAAATGAAATAGTTGATACTTTTATGATGGACTAACTGATGCTTCCAGAGACCACCGGATAGTCTGTCTTTGGTTGTGTTTTCGTGGAAAGAACTGTTGATCAAGCTGAAATTCTATTGAATAATATGCTGTCCAATGAAAATAAGTGGACACTTCCTGAACCATCTCCTAAGCCAACTCCAAAGAATAGGGGTGTTCTATTTCTCAGTCCTGAAGATATGCAAGAGGCAAAGAAATCTATGAAGGAAAATGGTATAAAAGCTGAAGATGTTTAGAATTTGCCTCCTGTTGAAGAAATACATGGTCTTAATTTACCGCCTGTTGAAAAAATACATGGTTTTAATCCATCACCTATTGAAGAAACACATGGTGTTGATAACCCGACACAGGTAGTAAAGGTAAATTCTCTCTATAGATATGATAAAGCTGAAATCCCTCCTACTAAGTTTGCTAGCCAATGCTTAGATGAGTTTGATAATTTTATGGTTAAGCAAGAAGACTTCAATGCTTATTTTGGTAGAGAATTAAAACGCAATGCTTATATGACTGAACACTTGAGTGATTATATGTCTAGAGTTAAAGGTGAACTTAAACTCATTAGTAAACATGCTTCTATGGTTACCACTCAAGTAGAACAAGTACTTAAAGCTAAGAATGATTTGCTCAATGAATTGAATAGTAAGAATAATGACTTTGCTGTTAGAGTTGCAACTAGAGGGGGTAAAATGACTCAGGAACCTTTGTATCCTGAGGGCCACCCTAAGAGAATTGAGCAGGATTCTCAGAGAAATAATTTAGATGCACCTAGTCCTTCTAAGAAGAGGAAAAATAAAAATGATAGGACTTTGCATGCTTCTAGTGAACCTGTTATAGACACACATGAGAATCCTAATGATTTTTCTATTTCTGATGCTGAAACACAATCTGGTGATGAACATGAACCTAGAGATAATGTTAATGATAATGTTCATGTCGATGCTCAATCTAGTAATGATAATGATGTAGAAATTGAACCTGCTGTTGATCTTGATAACCCACAATCAAAGAATCAATGTTATGATAAGAGAGACTTTGTTGCTAGGAAGCACGGTAAGGAAAGAGAACCATGGGTTCGTAAACCCATGCCTTTTCCTCCTAAACCATCCAAGAAAAAAAGATGATGAGGATTTTGAGCGCTTTGCTGAAATGATTAGACCTATCTTTTTGCGTATGTGTTTAACTGATATGCTCAAAATGAATCCTTATGCTAAGTATATGAAAGAAATTGTTACAAATAAAAGAACGATACCGGAAGCTGAAATTTCCACCATGCTTGCTAATTACACTTTTAAGGGTGGAATACCTAAGAAGTTAGGAGATCTAGGAGTACCCACTATACCATGCTCCATTAAAAGGAATTATGCTAGAACTGCTTTATGTGATCTTGGAGCTGGTGTTAGTGTTATGCCTCTCTCTTTATATCATAGACTTGATTTGAATAAGTTGACACCTATGATACGTCTCCAACGTATCTATAATTTATGAAGTATTCATGCTATTATATTATCCATCTTGGATGTTTAATGGGATTTACTATGCACTTTTATATTATTTTTGGGACTAACCTATTAACCCAGAGCCGGTGCAGTTCAGCTTTTTCCCCTTGTTTCAAAGTTGTTTCAAGAAAAGGAATATCAAACGGAGTCCAAACGGAATGAAACCTTCGGGAGAGTTATTTTTGGAACGGAAGCAATCCAGAAGACTTGGAGTGTACGTAAGGGAAGCAACAAGGAAGGCACGAGGCAGGAGGGCGCGCCCACCACCCCTCCGGGCGCGCCCTCCACCCTCGTGGGCCCCTTGTGGCTCCCCTGACCGACTTCTTTCGCCTATATATATATCCATATACCCTAAAAACATCGGGGAGCAGAATAGATCGGAAGTTCCGCCACCGCAAGCCTCTGTAGCCACCAAAAACCAATAGGGACCCTGTTCCGGCACCCTGCGGGAGGGGGATCCCTCATCGGTGGCCATCTTCATCATCCCGGCGCTCTCCATTACGAGGAGGGAGTAGTTCACCCTCGAGGCTGAGGGTATGTACCAGTAGCTATGTGTTTGATCTCTCTCTCTCTCGTGTTCTTGAGGTGATACGATCTTGATGTATCGCGAGCTTTGCTATTATAGTTGGATCTTATGATGTTTCTCCCCCTCTACTCTCTTGTAATGGATTGAGTTTTCCGTTTGATGTTATCTTATCGGATTGAGTCTTTAAGGATTTGAGAACACTTGATGTATGTCTTGCCGTGCTTATCTGTGGTGACATTGGGATATCATGTGGTCAACTTGATGTATGGTTTGGTGATCAACTTGCGGGTTCCACCCATGAACCTATGCATAGGGGTTGGCACACGTTTTCGTCTTGACTCTCCGGTAGAAACTTTGGGGCACTCTTTGAAGTTCTTTGGGTTGGTTGAATAGATGAATCTGAGATTGTGTGATGCATATCGTATAATCATACCCACAGATATTTGAGGTGACATTGGAGTATCTAGGTGACATTAGGGTTTTGGTTGATATGTGTCTTAAGGTGTTATTCTAGTACGAACTCTTGAATAGATCGATCCGAAAGAATAACTTTGAGGTAGTTTCGTAACCTAAAATAATCTCTTCGTTTGTTCTCCGCTATTAGTGACTTTGGAGTGACTCTTTGTTGCATGTTGAGGGATAGTTATGTGATCCAGTTATGTTATTATTATTGAGAGAACTTGCACTAGTGAAAGTATGAACCCTAGGCCTTGTTTCCTATCATTGCAATACCGTTTACGCTCACTTTTATCATTAGTTACCTTGCTGTTTTTATATTTTCAGATTACAAATACCAATATCTACCATCCATATTGCACTTGTATCACCATCTCTTCGCCGAACTAGTGCACCTATACAATTTACCGTTGTATTGGGTGTGTTGGGGACACAAGAGACTCTTTGTTATTTGGTTGCAGGGTTGTTTGAGAGAGACCATCTTCATCCTACGCCTCCCACGGATTGATAAACCTTAGGTCATGCACTTGAGGGAAATTTGCTACTGTCCTACAAACCTCTGCACTTGGAGGCCCAACAACGTCTACAAGAAGAAGGTTGTGTAGTAGACATCAAGCTCTTTTTCCGCGCCGCTGCCGGGGAGGTGAGTGCTTGAAGGTATATCTTTAGATCTTGCAATTGAATCTTTTAGTTTCTTGTTTTATCACTAGTTTAGTCTATAAAAGAAAACTACAAAAAAATGGAATTGAGTTTGTCTCATACGCTTCATCTTTTTAATATCTTTCGTGAGAATGATGGGAAGGAAAAATGTGCTCAAGTGCTAGAAGAAGAAGTCTATAAAATGTTTGGCACTGAATCTTTGTATGATGAGCAAGATTGCAATGTTGTTAGTATGAATTCCATGACTATCCATGATGCTAATGATATGCAAAGCCATAAGCTTGGGGAAGCTATGTTTGATGAAGATGATATTTTTTGTCCCCCAAGTTTTGATGAGCAAATTTATTATGATGAAAGCATGCCTCCTATTTATGATGATTATTGTGATGATACGTATGCTATAAAGAATAAAGATAACCATGAAACTTGTCATCTTGATTTTAATTTTCAATTGGATTATGCTTCACATGATAGTTATTTTGTTGAGTTTGCTCCCACTACTATTCATGAGAAGGAATTTACTTATGTGGAGAGTAATAAAAATTATATGCATGTAGATCATGAAAAGAATGCTTTATGTGATGGTTATACTGTTGAATTCATCCATGATGCTACTGAAAATTATTATGAGAGAGGAACATATGCTTCTACATATTGCAATAATATCAAGTTTCCTCTCTATGTGTTGAAAGTCTTGAAGATTTGCTTGTTTTACCTTCCTATGCTAGTTGATTATTGTTCTCATAAGTTGTTTGCTCACAAAATCCCTATGCATAGGAAGTGGGTTAGACTTAAATGCGCTTGCCATGTGTTTCATGATGCTCTCTTTATGTTTCAATTCTTATCTTTTATGTGAGCATCATTGAAATCATCATGCCTAGCTAGGGGCGTTAAACGTTAGCGCTTGTTGTGAGGCAACCCAATTTTTATTTTTGTTCTTTCTTTTTTGTTCTGTTTAGTAATAAATTTTTGATCTCTCCTCTGTTTAGATGTGGTTTTATGTTTTAATTAGTGTTTGTGCCAAGTAAGACCTATAGGATCTTCTTGGATGATAGTTATTCGATCTTGCTGAAAATTCCAGAAACTTTCTGTTCACGAAAACAATTGTTTAAAATCACCAGAACGTGATAAAATACTGATTCCAGTTGCAGAAGATCAATAATCAAATTATATAGGTCTTCCTATTTTGGTAGAATTTTTTTGAGTTCCAGAAGTTTGCGTTAGTTACAGATTACTACAGACTGTTCTGTTTTTGACAGATTCTGTTTTTCGTGTGTTGTTTGCTTATTTTGATGAATCTATGGCTAGTAAAATAGTTTATAAACCATAGAGAAGTTGGAATACAGTAGGTTTAACACCAATATAAATAAATAATGAGTTCATTACAGTACCTTGAAGTGGTGTTTTGTTTTCTTTCGCTAACTGAGCTTACGAGTTTTCTGTTGAGTTTTGTGTTGTGAAGTTATCAAGTTTTGGGTAAAGATTCGATGGACTATGGAGTAAGGAGTGGCAAGAGCCTAAGCTTGGGGATGACGAAGGAACCCCAAGGTAATATTCAAGGACAACCAAGAGCCTAAGCTTGGGGATGCCCCGGATGGCATCCCCTCTTTTGTCTTCGTTCATCGGTAACTTTACTTGGATCTATATTTTTATTCACCACATGATATGTGTTTTGCTTGGAGCGTCATTTTATTTTATTTAGCTTTTCTTGTTGTTATTTAGAATAATTTTTTGCATCTCTATTTTCAATAAAAATGTCAAGGATAGCCTTTACCATGCTTATTTTGCAAGTATACATGTTGCTGTTTCAAAACAGAAAGTTTACCGCTGTTGCAAAAATTCCCTAGAAAAGTACAATGTGATAAAATGTTGAAACCTTTTGCATAATAAGCTCTGAGAAATTTAATACAGTGGGAATTTTCTTTCATAATTTTTGGAGTTAGGGAAGTATGATGAATCTTGCATTCTTTACAGACTATACTGTTTTGGCAGATTGTGTTATGTTTGCATTGTTTGCATATGTTTGCTTGTTTAATAATTCTATTTGAGGATAGGAGTATTGAATATGCAGAGACATTTAGAATGCAATTTTGAATAATAATTTTTGTGATTTGCTACAGTAGAGAATGATAAGGGTTTTGTATTGGTTTATACTAACTTATCTCACGAGTTCTTGTTGAGTTTGGTGTGGATGAAGCTTTCGAGATTTAGGAAACCGTGATATAAAAGGAATTAAGGAGACGCAAAAGTTCAAGATTGGGGATGCCCAACGCACCCCCAAGATAATATTTCAAGAAGTCTCAAACATCTAAGCTTGGGGATGCCCCGGTAGGAATCCCACCTTTCTTCTTCAACAATTATCGGTTAGTATCGGTTGAGCCTAAGTTTTTTCTTATTCACATGATGAGTGCAATCCTTGAAGTGTCTTTTTATTTTGTTTTGCTTGCTGTTTGAATAATATCCCAACACCTGAAATTCTTAAATGAGAGAGAGTCTTCACATAGCTACATAATTATTTAACTACTCATTGATCTTCACTTATATCTTTTTCGAGTAGTTTGTCATTTACTCATGTGCTTCACCTATATCCTATGAGTAAATGGTTGAATGATTTGGATGTCATAAATCTGAAATATATATGTTTCATATGCCTTTCCCATGGGGAGTAATGCCTTCACATATAAGAAGTAGAGGTGGTAAGTTTATTGAAGGTTAGAAAACATTGTATTGGTCACTTGAACAATTCATGAAAGAATATTGAAGGAAGAGAGATTTCACATATAAATATACTATCTTGGATATCTTCTATGATTGTGAGCCCCATTAATTATTTTCAAACTTGAGCAAATTAGTTGAAGTTGGACAAGCAAGACAACATAATGAGTTATGCTTGGGTAAATTTGTATAGAAGTTATATTGTTATGGATCCTATAACATGTGGTGCTTGCTATTTAGAATCCTTTGCTAGCCAAAATATCTGTACTAAGCGGGAATACTGCTTGTGCATTCGAAATCCTTGAACCAAGTTCCTTCCATGAGTGTCCACCATATCTACCTATATGCGGCATTTACCTGCCGTTCCAAGTAAATTTGCATGTGCCAAACTCTAAACCTTCAAATAATAATCTATTTTGTATGCCCGAATCGCTCATGTAGCGACTAGGGGTTGTCAGTATCTTCCATGCTAGGTGAGTTATTCTCACGATGAGTGGACTCCGCTCATGATTCACGAGAAAATGGCTGGTAAATGGGATGCCCAGTCCTATGATCAAAAGATCAAAAACAAATTCGCAAATAATTTAAACAAAACTCCCCCGGATTGTTGATAGTTGGACGGCACCCGTTGTTTCGGACAAACAGTGGAGTGTGTTTGTTGGTGGAGGGGGAGTAAAATCTTTACCTTTCTGTTTGGGAACCGCCTATAATGTATCTAGTATGGAAGATATTAGGAACTCTTGGTCATTATGTTGACAATGAAAGTGTCGGATTTCGGTTCGCGCACCCTTGAGGTTTGAACACCGGGTGCGTAGGAGATCTTTCCCCTACCGGTTCATGCGAGAATGGGTTGCGAGGGATCTAAAACTAGGAACGATGAACAACACAAGAGACACGAGATTTATACTAGTTCGGGCCACCGGAATGGTGTAATACCCTACTCTAGTGTGTGGTGTGGTGGATTGCCTCAGTGGCTGATGATGAACAATACAAAGGAAGAACAGCCTCGCGAGGGTCTGTTCTTGAGCTGGTGCGATGAACTGCTAGGGTGAGTTCAGTCGCCTCTCTCTCTCTCTCTCTCTCTCTCTCTCTGCGTGATCTTGATCTGTTTTCGGTCTGCCCCCCTCTTTGTGGTGGCTAGCCCTATTTATAGAGGGAGGCCCTGGGCCTCTTCCCAAATAATGAGCGGGAAGGGCGCCAACAACTGGCCATTTTGAAGGGGAACATCTAGTACAATTATCCTGACTAAAGTTGGTCTTCAGCTGCCAAAGGCTCTGACGGTGACGCCGTCCTGGGCTCCACGATGACCTCCATCCCGCCGTTCTGCTGGTCTTGGTCTTGTTGCGCCGAAGCGGCAACCTTTGCCTGATGCCTTGGCCTGTGCTTGCCTCCTTTGCACCAAAGGGGAAATGAGGATGACTTCAGCGGGCCGGGCGCCTCACCTGGCCTTGATCATCATGGCTTGCGTCACGGGGCACCCTTGGGAGGTACCCTGCCTTGATCTCTCCGCCTCCTCGCGAGCCTGCCTGAAGAGGCTGCTCCTGAGGAAGGTTCCTGTCGTCCGCCTCGCGAGGCTTGGCCCCTCGCGAGGGTCTTGAGCTTGGGATGATGAAGCCGGGCCATGCTGGGCCCCCACTTGAGCCATGCCGCAGGCCGCGGGCACGCAAGTGTGGGGACCCCCGTTCCCAGAACACCGACAGCCCCCGGGCCCAAGGCGCGCCCGGACTTAGCTTAGAAGAGAAGCGAAGGGGCAAGTGCGAAGCGCCGCGGGCCCCAACAGCCTGCGGCCTTGGGCACCACGTGGCGATTGGTTGGCTGTGGGTGTCTCCGCCTCCCCACGACGCCTCGACAACTGCCCTTCTGACAAAAAGGAGGCCCGGGCCAGGTTTGGTGCTTGTTCTCGCTCGTCTTGCTCCAGATCCCCTTTCGCCCTTCTCCCCCTTGCTTCCGAAATCCTCCAGATCTGCCTCAATCCTTCCCATCCTGCAGCCATGGCTCCTCGCAAGACCCCGACTGAGGCCTGGTACCTCCCGGCTCTGGATCCTCCGACTGTGTCAGCGAAGAATCTCGCCCTTGTGCGCCGAAGGACGGTGGCGCAGGGCAACAAGGGAGCGACTGTGCTCAAGGCCGGCTCAGATCAGCCTGAAGGCCAGGGGAGCACCTTCTACCCGTTCTTCGTGAGTGCCATTATTGCCGGTCTGGTTCCTCTTTTTCCGAGTTCTTCACTGTTCTCCGCCAATACAACTTGCAAGCTATGCACCTTCATCCCAACTCTGTTCTTCTCCTGGCGATCTTCGCCTACTATTGCGAGGCTCACGTTGGGATAAAACCCTCGGTGGCTTTGCTGCGCCATTCCTTTTCCCTCCGGGTCTCCCGTGGCTCCATTATCACGCGGCGCGAAGCTTCACGTGATACTCCAGCTCCAACTCCATCTCCAAGCCCGGGAAGAGGATTGAAGGCTTCAGGAGCAAGTGTGTCATGGTGGTTGTCGGGCGCATCCATCCCTGACTGGCGCTGCCATTGGGACAGCCCGAGGCCGTTGATGCGTGGTCTCGCGCGGAGCTCGTCGATTCTCGCGCGAAGATGCTGCTGAAGAGGATAGACGCGGACCTGTGGCCAGCCAACTTGGGGGCGGCGAAGCTGACCCGGGCCACGCTCCCGAGGGAGTTCCTGGAACATCGGATGGCTCCGCTCCGGGAACATTCGCTTCCGCTGTGGAGGCTGGGGGAGGCAGGAGATGACCTTCGCCTGACCTCCGAGCCCCTCTCCGACGAAGATCTGGCCACGACTCTCCATTCCTTGGTCGGGGGGACGTGGCGATGCCGGAGGGCGTTCCCGTCCCCCTGTTCCTTCGCGGCGACTGGGAGTAGGTGGTGAACAACATGCCCACCTTCAATGGTGAGGGGCTGGTGCCTGCCGGGGCTCCTGAGGATCTAGCGATGTTGGCGACGGTGAATGTTTCCTCCAGCAACTCCAGCGGGAGTGAGGAGGAAGAAGAGGAGGTCGAAGGAGAAGGTTTTGACTTCGAGGCGCCTGGCGAGGAGTCGGGGGACTCCTTCCCTCGGCGCATGTCCCGCGCCATTCGCTCCATGTCGGACGACGATGAGGCCGATGCCAGGCGAGGAGGGGAGGATTCTCCCCTGGTTCCAAAGAAGGGCAGATCGGGGCTGGTTACCCCAGGGTCCGCTCTGACTCCGGGGCGGTCTGAGTCCAGCTCCGGACTTCCCAACGCGCCTACTGCTTCCGGTCCTCCCGAGGCTGATCCTAGCCACAGGCTTTCAGGCTTCAAGTTCGGTCGGAGGCTGCTTGGGTCCGGGGACGACGACCAGTAAGTGTTTGATCCATGCTTTGCTTTGCTTCTGCCGCTGGGGCTTGACGTCTGTATTCTCTTGGCCAGGTCGGCACCTGCAGCGAAGAGGCCGAAGGGGGCTTCTGCGGCCCTGCTTGAGGCGGGTTCGTCTACCGGGGCTGCGGCTCCGCCTGCGGGAAAAGGAGGCAGCAAGGCTCGCACCTCCCCTGCCCGGTCATCCTCGCGAGCCCAGCAGGGGCACTCTGGAGGTGAGTCAGCCCCCGTGGTCCCGCTGACTCTGGAGGTGCCTGCGCTCGATGTCGTTGCTGAGGCGCCCAAGGCCCAGGGAGCTCTTTCTTCCCAAGCCGTGATCACGCTGTCATCTTCTACACCTGCTTCACCGGCTCCGGTTTCTTCTGATCCCTCGGCCATCCTGAACCAGGCCGCCGGCGAACTGAGTCGGCTGCAAGAGGATCTCCGGAACGCCAATCACCGTCTGGTGGCCGGGCGCCTGGAGCTGGCTTCTGGCTGGGCCCGCTCCGCTGCCTCCGTCTGAGCGGTGCTGAGTCAAGCCGTGTCGGCCTCCGATGGGGAGAAGCAAGCCACTCGCCAGGCCAAGGCCGCTCGCGATGCCGCCCTGGGCGGCCTTGTGGCGCCGGGACATTGCAAAGGCGCTGGAGGCCGAGCTGCAAGGCCTGCGCGACAAGCTTGCCAAGGAGATCCGCGGCTGTCAGGAGAAGGAGGAGATGGAGGCTCGGGAGGCCGCCGTCAAGAACCGGGACGCCGAGCTTGATGGCTGCCGGGGCCGGTTGGAGACGCAGGAAGAGTCGCTGAAGGCGGAGAGGATCGAGCTCGACAGGAAGGGAAAGATCCTAGCTGAGGATTGGGTGGCCTTTGCCAAGTTGGAGGAGAAGGCTCGCGCCGCGTTGAAGACGCTCTATGAGGGTGTCCTGGGGGAGCCGTTGGCTGGTGCAGAGGACGGCCCCGCCAAGCTGCTTCCCTTCTTGGTCCGAGCACTTGAAGATGTCGCGGACGGCCTTGCCCCCATGGCCGAGGCCGAGGCGTGCGCCTTGTCTTCTGCAGCACTGACGCGTATCCTCAGCCACGTCTACCTTCACGACCCCAGCCCCGACCTCGACGGCCTGCTGGAGCCTGTGAGCGGTGACCTTGCCGCTGCCGCTTCCGAGGTCGTGAAAGGCCGAGCCGAGGCCCTGCTGGGGAAGTGTCGCGCCTTCAGCACCTTGCCTGGGCGTGGTGCTGCCAGCTCCGTGGCCTCGGGAGGTGGGGGCGCCACAGGAGAGTGATCCCTTCGCAGCTCCTGCTCTGTTTTTAATCCCTGCAACATGCACCATGCCTCATGGAGGCGTTTAAACTTGTGTTTGGTGTTGCGAAACGACTTATGGCTTGTAATATTTGCTTTGAATTCGCATTCTTCCCTCCTACTTGCGTGTGTTCTACGTCGGCAGGGCCCGACCCCGCGCATACCTCAGCCGCCGTTAGCCCCGACCGGAGACCAAGTAAGGAGTGAGGGGCTACGTGGCAAGTTAGGCTCCTGAGTCGCGATGCTCAGGAGGCCCCCTTGACGCGCGAACAACAAGTAGGGATAGGAGGCATAGGAGTGGATTGGTCGTTCTACGTCGGCAGGGCCCGGCCCCGCGCATACCTCAACCGCTGTTAGCCCCGACCGGGGACCAAGGACGAGACTAAGGAGTGAGGGGCTACGTGACCAGTTAGGCTCCTGAGTAGCGATGCTCAGGAGTCCCCCTTGACGTTCAAACGAATTTTCATACCTTGGCTCCGCTCGGGGAGGCGCGCGACGACCAGGTCCGGGACTGGCTGGGTGGCGCGTCTTGGCTGGCGAGGCCCGGCGCAGCCCGTGTCCAGCCCCTCGCTGCACTCCCAAGGGGAGGCGTTGCGATGGTGCCAGACAGGGAGCTCTGGGCTCCCGAAGGTAGATACGGTGATGAGCCGCCCTCAGTTGTTTATCACCGGTAGTGAGCATAGCGCTTAGTATGTGTCTGGGCATAGCCGCTCCTCGGCGGTGTCGTCAGCCAGCCTGAGCATGGTGCTTCCACCGTTCATGGGAGGGAGCTCCCCTCAGGAGGAGTCCCCAGGCGTGTCTGACCCTCGACACGTGGCTGACACGGTAGGGCTAGGAGAGGTGTATCTGGGCACCCGTGAGCCAACGCGGGACTCACGAGGCCCTACCTCGAGGCGGGTTGCGCCTCGCTCTGGGCCTTTATCATTGGTGTGTTCTTGGAGGGTTAGAATGCAAATGCTCTACGTCCTCAGGTCCCGGCCCTCGAGCTAGCTCAGCCGCCGCTGGTATGACAGGTCGCGATGCCTGTGGGTCAAGGCTGGGGTGAGGCGAGAGCCAGTAAGAGCCCATGAGTCGCGATGCTTAGGTACCCCCCTTTTAACGTGCAAGCGCTTTGCATTAGGGCGGAGAGGCCCGCGACAAGTAGTAGGCAATAATTGCATGAATCAGGTTAAGTGCGAAGTAGCAAATCCATCTAGATAGGTGCGGAGAAAGCATACGCCACTGGGTCTGGCCCGAGCGGCTTGGGGATAATGCAGCCGAGGCGCCCCAACAAGGTAAGTAAAGAACATAAGCAAAAGCGGATACATGCCGCAAAGACGGACCCACGCAGCACAGGAATGATGCAGCCCGAGGCGCTCCCAAATTGAAAACGAAACTTGGAAAGGTATCACCTGATATGGTCGGGGATGACGGGGTGTTGAGGTAGCGAATGACGCGTGACGAGGACGCCGGCCCTCACAAGCCCTCCGGCCTTGGAGCCTCGGGAGGCTCCGGGGGTACGGGGGGTTCCTCGAGAGCCATCTCCATCTCCGCCAGGACTGTGCGCTGCTTGACCTCCTGAGCCTCCAGAGCGCCCCTCAGCAGGCGCTGATGGGCGGCAACCGCATTCGGCAGGCCGAAAGGCATGCGAACGTAGCTGTGAGGTGAGCCCTCGCAACTCCCCACGCGTGAGGGCCAGAGGCGCTCCTGAGACACGGCTCGGTTGAGTCCTGGTATGTCGATGCAGATTCGCAGCCCAACATCCTCGCCTGGATGTGGGGCCACGGCGGGCAAGCGGCGACAGCCGCGCATGACTTTTGACTCCTGTAGCTCCTGGGTGATCTTCGTGGTGAACTCCTGAGGGTTTGGCCCTGCTTGCATCGTACCTTCCTGAGGGAAACGTGCCTTGAAGCACGCCTCCAAGTGGTGCCCGAGCGCCTCCCTCGTGACTCCGGCTAGGACGATGGCTCGCCATGAAAGAGCCCCCAAGCCCTGCCTGAGGAGGGCACTGGGCGCGCCTTCCTATGCGTCAGAGGATGGCGTCCCTTGAACGGGCGCAGGTCCTGTTGCCATGCCTCCGGAGGTGCCTGCCCCACGAGGGCTTGGACCAGGTGAAGCCTTCTTCTTCTTGGGGATCGCCTTGGGAAGTATCCCGCTCCTGTGATCTGGGTCTTCGATTGCTGCGGCTTGGAAGGCACGCTCAAGAGAGCACACTGCATCCCTTTTCTCACAAGGCACTGTGATGACTCCTCCGCTTCCTGGCATCTTGAGGACATTGTAGCCGTGGTGAGTCACTGCCATGAACTTGGCCAAAGTTGGGTACCCGAGGATGGCATTGTATGGCAGGCGAATGTGGGCGACGCCAAAGTCGATGAGCTCGGTGCGGTAGTTGTTGCGCTGTCTGAAGGTGACAGGAAGACGAACTTGCCCTATCAAGACGGTGGAGCCATTGGTGACTCCAGAGAAGGGCTTGGTTGGCTGAAGCTGATCGTATGGCACTTTGAGATCGTTTAATGTCTCGACAGATAGGACGTTGAGCCCTGCTCCGCCGTCGATGAGGGTCCTGGTGACTTGCACGTTCTTGATGGTAGTGAGCAAAGCATGGGGAGGACTCCTGCCATTGCCGCCAAGACTTGAGCTGATCCAATAATCGAACGTGATAGCGCCATTTACGACCACCCGAGAGGGTGAGTGGCCTCTGGCTTGGGAGGACTGCATTCACCTCGTGAGCAAACTGCTTGAAGATGCGCCGAGAGGTGGGGCTGAGCACCACCCAGATGCAAGCGATTGCGCTGCTCCCTGGAAGCCCCCAGCCCTCGTCCCCGATGATTGTCTTAATTACCTCCTTGGCGGCTGAGGCAGAGGTGGGAGCCCTGCGTTGCCTTGAGGGCAATCCTCGCGAGGTTGGTCCCTCCAACCTCCCTCGCGAGGCTGGTCCTGCGAGCGGTCCTCGCGAGGTCTGTTACGCCATCCTTGGCGAGGGCCACGGTCTTCCCAACGTCCCGCTCCTCTTCCTCCTCCTCGGCCGTAGCCTCGATCACTGCGGTCGGGGCGTCGGCCGATTCGCCCTTCTCGCACGGCCCTGAGCTCTTGGCATTCGTTGGTGTTGTGGGTGTGAAGATCGTGGTACACGCAGTACCGGCTGCCCTTGGAAGACTCGGGCTGATCCCTGCCTCGCTTGGTGTCTGGTTCTGCCACGAGCACGACAGCCCCCTTGCGCTTCACGTCCTTGGCCTTGGGCTTCTTCTCTTTTGGATCGGCAGCCGGAAGCTCGAGGAGGGAGAGGCGCCCTTCCTCAGCCCTGGCGCATTTGGTCGCCAAGTTGAACAACTCTAGTGATGTGCACATGTCTTCATGCATCACCGGCTCCTCCTTCATCTTGACGTCACGCACACCATCGGAGAAGGCTGAGATGATGGCCTCCTCAGTCACCTTGGGAATCTTGAGGCGTGCGTTGTTGAAGCGCTGGATGTACTTTTGCAGGGTCTCTCGGCTCTTTGCTTGATGCGGCACATGTCGCTCACGGCAGGAGGCCGGTCGCGAGTGCCTTGGAAGTTGGCGATAAAGAGGGTGCGCATCTCGTCCCAGGAGGAGATCGTGCCGGGAGCCAGGTTCAGGAGCCAGGTTCGGGCTCCGTCCTTCAGCGCCATGGGGAACCAATTCACCATGACCTTTTCGTCCCCGTTGGCGGCTTCGATGCCCAGCTCGTAGAGCTGAAGGAACTCCGCGGGGTCGACGGTGCCGTCATAGCAAGGAGGCAGGTCTGGCTTGAACTTGCTGGGCCATGCGACGTTGCGTAGCTCGGCGGTGTAGGCGCGGAAGCCCGCAGTGGCCACTGGAGCTCTATGATGATGCAGGGCTTGCTCTTGTGGATTCCCGCGCACCGCTGCCTGGAGCAGCGCGGGGTCTTGACGCGGTGGCGCTGGAGCATGGTCGCGCGCTCGGTCTTTGGGAGCACGCGAGCACCTTCGTGAGGACGAGGGATCTCCTGGCAGCTCCTTTCTTGGTGCGCGGGCGCAGGACGCGGAGGGTCTCGGCCCGGGGCCACGCGCCTTGGAGCCAGGGCGCCTTCTTGGGAAGGAGGTGGCAGGGGCACCTCCGGCTCCCTGCCTTCCGCGCGTGGTGCGGGGCGAGGCAGCGAGAGGGGCAGCGGGAGCCCCTGCGGCGCGGGACGAGGCTCGGCGACGCAGTCGAGCCACTCCTCGTGACGTCGTCGGCCGAAGCGGTAGCGCAGAGCTCGTTTGCCGCGATGGCGCGGCTCGAGCCTCCATGGGGCCTTGATGCGCGCGGGACGAAGAACCAGCAGGGGCGAGCGAAGGAGTGGCGGTGCGGCCTTCTAGCCTCATCGATGGATGCAGGGACGAAGCCTGCTGCTCGTTCCCTGCCGGGCCGGTGGCGGCGTTGGCGGCGGGCTACGGGGAACGACGGGGGTGTCCGCCGACGGGAGCCGTCTGGGCGACTCGAGCGGCGCGACAGCCCGGCGCTCGCCGCGAGCTCGGCGAGCGTCAACCATGGACACGACGGAAGATCTCACACGACCAGCGGAAGAAAGATTCCGGCGCACCCCTACCTGGCGCGCCAAATGTCGGATTTCGGGTTCCGGCAGACCCTTGAGGTTCGAACACTGGGGGTGCGCGCGGAGATATTTCCCCTACCGGTTCACGCGAGAATGGGTTGCGAGGGATCTAAAACTAGGAACGATGAACAATACAGGAGACACGAGATTTATACTGGTTCGGGCCACCAGCGTGGTGTAATACCCTACTCCAGTGTGTGGTGTGGTGGATTGCCTCAGGGGCTGATGATGAACAATACAAAGGAAGAACAGCCTCGCGAGGGTCTGTTCTTGAGCTGGTGCGATGAACTGCTAGGGTGAGTTGAGTCGCCTCTCTCTCTCTCTCTCTCTCTCTCTCTCTCTCTCTGTGTGCGTGATCTTGATCTGTTTTCGGTCTGCCCCCCTCTTTGTGGTGGCTAGCCCTATTTATATAGGGAGGCCCTGGGTCTCTTCCCAAATAATGAGCGGGAAGGGCGCCAAAAAAGGGGAACATCTAGTACACTTATCCTGACTAAAGTTGGTCTTCGGCTGCCAAAGGCTCTGACGGTGATGCCGTCCTAGGCTCCACGATGACCTCCATCCTGCCGTTCTGCTGGTCTTGGTCTTGTTGCACCGAAGCGGCAACCTTTGCCTGATGCCTTGGCTCACGCTTGCCTCCTTTGCACCAAAGGGAAATGAGGACATCTGGGTCGGGCGCCGCCTGGCGCCCGCCTAGCCTTGATCGTCATGGCTTGCGTCACAGGGCACCCTTGGGAGGTACCCTACCTTGATCTCTCCGCCTCCTCACGAGGCTACTCCTGAGGAAGGTTCCTGTCGTCCGCCTTGCGAGGCTTGGCCCCTCGCGAGGGTCTTGAGCTTGGGCTGATGAAGCCGGGCCGTGCTGGGCCCCCACTTGAGCCATGCCGCAGGCCGCAGGCAGGCAAGTCTGGGGACCCCCATTCCCAGAACGCCGACAGAAAGCATACCTCTCATAATTATTTTCATCTCTGTTTTAGCTTCGAGCTCTGGCACCTCTGCAAATCCATGCTTCCCTCTGTGAAGGGCCTATCTTTTACTTTTATGCAAGAGTCAATAGTATTTCTTCTCATTCCAACCTACTCTTTAGTTGGCAAGCATCATGTGATGGAAAGATTTAAGCATATATGGCCATTCAAATATATTTGAGCATGAATTATTATTGTTGACATTACCCTTGAGGTAAAAGGTTGGGAGGCGAAACATTAAGCCCCTATCTTTCTCTCGTGTTTGATGAATACTATTTGTTCTAAAATATGCTTTGAGTGGTAGCAATCATGGAAGACTAAATGATAGTTGAGTATGTGAAGTTTGCTGAATCAAAGCTGCGACATAGACTCTTCCTGGAAATAAGATGAATTGTAATTGTTTGATGACTAACAACACGGTTTGTTAGTTTTCAAGAAAGTTTATGATTTATACTTTAACATGTGAATAGTTTTGAAAGTGCAACTATCCCTAGGTGGTTTTGGTAATTCATAACAACATATAGCTCATTGAGCTAATGCTATTCCAAGACAAATATTTCAGGAAAGCTCAATGAATGGCATGGCATGGATGATGAAAGTGGATCCCTCAAAATATTAAGGACAAAGGATTGGCTCAAGCTCAAAAGCTCAAGACTCTACATTTTACATTTTAGTGATCCAAGATCACATTGAGTCTATAGTAAAAGCCAATACTATCAAGGAGGGATGAGGTGTTGCTTAATGAGCCTCTTGCTTCATGTGTTTAGCGATATGCTCCAAAACCCTCCACTACTTTCTCACATCCTCATATGACCTAAATCCAAAGTCAAACTCGGCCCTACCGATTCTTTCTATCCGGCGCCACCGAGTTCAGTTGTCATAGCCACTGCCACAAACCCTAGGCAAATCGGTTTCACCGATAGGGATCTCGGTCTCACCGAGATGGGATTGTAATCTCTCTGCTTCCCTTCATAACGTTTCGGTCTAACCAAAGTGAGCGATCGGTCCCACCGAGATTGCAATGTAAACTCTCTGTTTCCCTTTCGTAACTTTTCGGTCTCACCGAAAGAGCGAATCGGTCCCACCGAGTTTACCTGACCAACTCTCTGATTAGCTAATTACCAAAATCGGTCTCACCGAGTTTGTGTAATCGGTCTCACCGAGATTACGTTATGCCCTAACCCTAATCATATCGGGCCTACCGAGTTGCATATCGGTCCCACCGAAAACCCTAACGGTCACTAGGTTTACTAAATCGGTCCGACCGAAGTTTGATGATTCGTCCCACCGAGTTTGGTAAATTGTGTGTAACGGTTATATTTTGTGTGGAGGCTATATATACCCCTCCACCTCCTCTTCATTCGTGGAGAGAGCCATCAGAACAAACCTACACTTCCAACTTACCAGTTCTGAGAGAGAACCACCTACTCATGTGTTGAGTTTAAGATATTCCATTCCAACCACAAGAATCTTGATCTCTAGCCTTCCCCAAGTTGCATTCCACTCAAATCTTCTTTCCACCAAATCCAAATCCTGTGAGAGAGAGTTTAGTGTTGGGGAGACTATCATTTGAAGCACAAGAGCAAGGAGTTCATCATCAACACACCATTTGTTACTTGTTGGAGAGTGGTGTCTCCTAGATTGGCTAGGTGTCACTTGGGAGCCTCCGACAAGATTGTGGAGTTGATCCATTGAGTTTGTAAGGGCAAGGAGATCGCCTACTTCGTGAAGATCTACCGCTAGTGAGGCAAGTCCTTCGTGGGCGACGGCCATGGTGGGATAGACAATGTTGCTTCTTCGTGGACCCTTCGTGGGTGGAGCCCTCCGTGGACTCGTGCAACCGTTACCCTTCGTGGGTTGAAGTATCCATCAACATGGATGTACGATAGCACCACCTATCGGAACAACGACAAAAACATCCGTGTCTCCAATTGCGTTTGAATTCTCCAAACCGCTCCCTTCACATTCTTGCAAGTTGCATGCTTTATTTTCCGCTGCCTATATACTCTTTGCATGCTTGCTTGAATTGCGTGAAGATTGCTTGACTTGCTCATAGATAGCTAAAATCTGCCAAAGTCTAAAATTGGGAAAAGGTTAAGTTTTTAATTGGTTAATTAGTCTAATCACCCCCCCTCTAGACATACTTCAAGGTCCTACAAGTGGTATCAGAGCTTTGGTCTCCATTTGCTTTGATTTCCATAGCTTTTGGTGGTCATAGCCTTGGTTTCACAACCTAGGAGAGTATGGCGTCTAGTGAGGGAAATTATCACCGTACAGGTTCTTACTTTGATGGCACTAATTTTGCTAGTTGGAAGCATAAGATGAAAATGCATATTCTCGGACATAACTCCGTCGTTTGGGCTATTGTGTGTATTGGTTTGCAAGGTGAATTCTTTGATGGGAGAAAACCGAACCGTGAAGCTAGCGCGGAAGAGTTGAAGATGTTGCAATACAACGCTCAAGCTTGTGATATCCTCTTCAATGGCTTGTGCCCCGAAGAATTCAACAAAATCAGTCGTCTTGAGAATGCAAAGGAAATTTGGGATACTTTGATTGATATGCATGAAGGTACCGACTCCGTCAAGGAATCCAAGATGGATGTGCTCCAAAGTCAGCTTGACAATTTCAAAATGAAGGATGGTGAAGGTGTCGCTGAAATGTACCCTAGGCTTGCTCTTATCACAAATGAGATTGCCGGCTTAGTAAGTGAAGAGATGACCGACATATTCATCATCAAGAAGATCCTAAGAGCATTGGATGAAAAATATGATACCGTGTGCACATTGATCCAAATGATGCCAAATTACAAAGATCTCAACCCAACGGAAGTTATTGGAAGAATTGTTGCTCATGAGATGTCACTCAAGGATAAGGAGGAACTTCACAACAAGTCAAGTGGTGCTTACAAAGCCTCAAGTGAAGCCCCCACATCATCAAGTGAGAAACAAACCTTCAATGAATAATTGAGCTTAATGGTGAAGAACTTCAACAAATTCTACAAGAGTAGAAGCAAAGAAAGAAGCTCTAAGTCAAGGTCCTACAATGACAAAAGATCTTCTAGTCGAGAGCGCAATTGCTACAATTGTGGGAAACCGGACACTATTCCAATGAGTGTACGACACCCTCTGAGAAGAAGAGAAGATTCTCCCAAGAGAAGAAGTAGAAGAGAAGAATCACCACCAAGAGAGAAGGAGTAGAGATGATCGTTATGAACGAAGACCCTCACGGAGAAGCAAGGATTCAGAAAGGAAGGACAAGTCATCAAAGAGCCACACAAAACGAAGACATCAAGCTCATGTTGGTGAATGGGTATCCGGCTCCGACTCCGACAATCACTCCGGGAGAAGCTATCACTCCGACTCCGAATACACTCAAGATGAAGGTGTTGCCGGTCTAGCACTTGTGTCAACCAACTCCTATGACATATTTGAATCACCAAATGAACGAATTGGAAGATGCTTCATGGCCAAAGGTCCTAAGGTAACACACCCGGAGTATGTTGATTTTAATAGTGATGAAGATGACTTGCTAGGTGATGATGATTTACTTATTAACAAATCTAGTGATGAATACTATGATGAAACGTCAATTAATCATGCTAATCAAGATGAAACGAATGACAATGATAAGGAGAAGATTGAGCGTCTAACTAAAGAACTAAACACTCTTAAGTTAGCTCATGAAACTATCTTCGAAGATCATCGAGAACTTTGAAGGGCTCATGAGAAGTTACGCTTCGAAAAGCTCAATCTTGAGCAAGAGCATGAGTTCCTAAAAGCGATCAATGATGATCTCCGTAAGAAAAGTTCTTCTTATATTGCCAAGCATTTACTCTTATCTACTTATATGCCTCAAGTCAAGCCTAGTAACAAGAACAAGAAAGATTCTTCTTCTAGTAGTAACAATAACAATGCTAAATCCAGTATTGTTGCTTCTAGTAGTTCTCTTGATTCCACTAATGATTCTCTTAGCCAAGTTACACTTGAGCAAGAAAACAGCTTATTGAAGGGAATTATAGAGAAAGGTGTATATAAGAGCCTTGCCGGGAGTAAGCAATTTGAGGAAATTGTATGCAAGCAAGGAAGGCACCGGAAGAATCAAGGTGTTGGTTTTGAACGAAAGTTCAATGCCAATGGAGTTGAGTGGGAAGAAGATCAATACCCCAAGACGAAGTTTGTTCCTCAACAAGAGAAGTATGATCCTACTTCCTTCAAAGGGACACAAGCACAAGATGACCTTCCACCACAAGACCACAAGAACAAAGGCAAGGACAAGCTTCAAGAGGAGATTGATGCATTTGAAGAAGCACCTAAGGCCTTGGTCAAGTGGGTTCCCAAGACTACGTCAAGTTCTACTTCATCAAGCACAACTACTACATCAAGGATTCCCATCAAGATGATGTGGATCCCGAAGAAGAAGAACTAGAGAGTTCTTGAGGGTGACTCCGCCAACATTCTTCACTCATATCATTATGGCAAGGACAAGTGCAACCACCTTCCATATCTTGCACTAGTTCAGGGAGTCACAAACCCTCATGTTGGTAAGGCAAGGTACAAGGTAACCTAATGTTTTCATGGACATCATTTTGTGTGTGCATCACTCTATGTCTATGGATATTCTTGTTTGTTCCTTGTGGGACTAACCCATGTAGGTATTGAAAGTGCAACTAACTCCAAAGGATTGCTCCAAAAGATCTACATCAACATTGAGCATCCACATCTTCAACACCTACATGAAGTCATCATCGACAAAACCCAAGGTTAGTTCATCCCTCTAAGGGGGGGTCTCACATCTAGGGGGAGCTTAACTCTAAGAATTGAGTCAAAGCAACTCTAATTATGTGAACACATAAATGCTTTATGTAAAAGTGGTAACCCCACTTGAGCTTAAACGATGAGTATGACCTATGATCAAATGTTCTCATTTGACTTCTAAGTCAATATACTCGTATATAGATGACCTAGTCATCGCCAATTGTTTGATAGATGCTAGAATTGGTTGTGCATGCTTTGTCACATATTTAATTTGTCATTTTATTGTGTGAGCATGTTGGTTGCATATTTTACTCATTCGAGGACATCCACTTGTTGTTTTGATTGATTGGCTTCTTTTTCTTTGGCCAAGTGGATGGACAAGAATGCCTACGAACCTTCTCTAGCTATCTATGCTTTTCTCGTCTCAAACTCTGTTCATGCTACATCACAAAATTTGATCAAGTCAGATTCGAACCACTCTGTGTGAGGAGCACTCGGAGTCCCCGATTTGTCATAGACTTAAACTTCCAAAACTTCTTTGTGATTTTCGGTCTGACCGATTCCTCCATTTCGGTCATACCGAGATCACTAAGTCGATCTAGGTTTTCATCTCGGTGCAACCGATTTGAACTTTTCGGTCACACCGAGTTGTCATGAATCATAGCTATGCATCTCGGTGCCATCGAGTTGTTCCACTCGGTCACACCGACAGTGTCGGGCTATATATATTCTCACGGGCAAATTTTGGAAAACTTTCTCCGAAACTCCTCGCCGCGCATAGCTCGCTCTGCCTACTAGGTCTACGGATTGTCGACTTCGTCGCCAGCCGCCTCCTGTCGCAGGTCTTCGGCGCTGTCAACGGAATTCTGCTCCGCCTTGTCGCCGTAGCGAGTTCACCGCCGAACTAGGGTATGAACTCGATCACAGTGCTATCCTCGTATGATTCTCAGCACATTGTGTTCGTAATGCATCTTGCCACGATTGAAACACTTCTATCCAGTCAAAACAATCCTTAGAATAGGTATGATTCGAAAATTTAGGGTTAGGTTTCCGCCGAAACCATCTCGGACCCACCGATTGAAAAACTCGGTCCCACCGATTTGGCTAACGCCATTGCACTAGTAAGTCTCGGTCTGACCGAGAATTACAAATCGGTGTGACCGATTTTAGAAATATGTGAAACCCTAGCAGTCTCGGTGCCACCGAACTGTGACTCGGTCTGACCGAGTTCACTAGTTTAGGTTCCAAAACTGCTTCGGTATCACCGAGTTTGAAAATCGGTAGATCCGAAATGCTTTTACGTGGAAACTAAAACTAAGTTTTTGAATCATTCGTTTGCAAAAATCTCTGCATTTTGTGATGCTCATCCACTCTAACTCATCTATAACTATTCACGTGGTCGCGATCATGTGTGCAGCATGTCAGACCAAAGTGACAGCCAGAACAAGTCAGACGAGCAGATTCACATGAGTGAGGGCACTAGTCCCTCTAGCAGCTTAGATGAGGGGAGCAGAAGCACTCCTAGCAATCTGCCCAAGGCTGCCACAAGGACAAGGAAGAAGAAGACCTCAGTCACGAGGATGAGGATTATGTGGCGATTGAGGATGAGGCAAGTTCAAAGAAGAAAGTGCTCAAGAAGGAGTACAGCTCAACTGCAGTAAAGCCAGGCATGAAGATCAAAAGGCCTGCAGGTAGACAACCAATGTCCAAAGCCAGAGTCTCCACTCAAGCTTCTTTGGAATCGAAACCCAAAGAACCTGCTGCTGCTGAAGGAAAGAAAAGGAAGGAAAGGGTCAAGAAGACCATGGTCAGAGTGATTGGGAAGCCTTCAATGATGGAGGAAGAGGAAGAAGAAGAGGTTCTTGAACACACACTCCAAGGCACAAAAAGGCGATGGGTGATGCCATAAAGTGAGGGTCTGCAACTTGAAGCCCAAAGCTACCCCCAAGCCCAAGAGTGCACCAAAGAGGAATACGAGGAGTATACCGGTATTTGAGAAGAACCAGGCCCCAATGCCAGATGTTGCTGCTGAGGAAGATGAAGAAGGGCAGGTCTTAAGGAAGCTCAAACCCAAGATTCCAGTCCACAATGATGCTCATCCTGTGGCTGAGAACATGAAGAACAGGAGAGATCTAGGGTTATCCATATGCCACCAGGAGAAGGACTGATGTAGATTACAGGTTTCACACCAAGGAGCAGCAGGACTTCTATGAGACCATCTTATTGGATAAGAAGCCCATAGTTTATGATATGAGGTGGGTCGACTGGACCTACATTTAGGAGAATGCAGAACACTATCCTGGAGTGTATGACAACTTCAGTGCATGTGGAGTTGCAGATTTTGTTGGGCAGAAGCTCACAAACTGGAATGACGAGCTCATTACGCAATTCTACTCCACAACACATTTCTATCTAGATGGCATGATAGTTTGGATGTCGGAAGGAACAAGATACCAATCAACCATAGAAGAATGGGCAAGTCTAATCAATGCCCCCAAGGAGAGTCAAAATGACTTGGATATTTATGCCAAGAAGAAAATGGATCATAACTCAATGTCACAGATGTACAAGGAGATCCCTGATGATGCACTTGAGACTTTCAAGTTTGGATCAGTTCATTTTCTTCTATCAGGGCTGCCTACGATCAACTGGATCATAAGGCACACTCTATTGCCCAAATCAGGTGATCACAACATGATCAGAGGGCATGCAATTAATTTGCTTCACATATTTTATGTGCCCCAGAAATTCAAGGTCATGAGCCTCATAGTGGAAACTATCAAGAGGACAGCAGCCGACCAAAAGAGGAGTTGTGGATATTCCCACAGATTCAGGAGTTGATTAACTCAAAGATGGGCACAGGGAAGTATCTGTTGGATAAGGAACACTTGGTTCTCTATCCTGAATTTGAGGACAATCAAGTTGTCATGACTGAGAATGAACCACCATCAATACAAGCTCAAGAGAAGAAGGAGAAGGCAAGGAAAGAGAAGGCTGCCAAGATTCCAACTCAAGCGAGAGGCATCTGAGTACTTTCTCAAGAACAAGCAGGAGCAGCTTGGTTACTTGATAGCATCAACTCTGCGGATTGAGAAGGGGTTGGCCACCCTAACTCAAAACCGGAGAGCACAGGAAAGAATCATGGAACAAAAATTCTATGATCTTGATGTCAAGGTAATCGAGATTCACCAAATTGTGGAGCAGCTATAGGATGACATGCAGAGAGGAAGGAAGGCGGGACAACAAGCGATGCATTTTCCAGAGTGCCTCGAGCTCGAGAGATCACTAGAGCCGATCACCAGAGTTACTTCATCGGCTCCAAATAAGAACCAGCTCCAAAGACCCACTCCTTCAGCTCCATCTACATCGACTGAAGCCTTCGATCTTGGAGTTCTCCGGACACCACCACCTGAAGACAAAGCCTGAGAGACGATATAGTCCTATGCATTTTCTAGGAACTTTTTGGTAACTTGTTGCCAAAGGGGGAGAAAAATGTATAGATCATAGGCTTCGAGAGAGAGATTTGCTGCTTTTGTTCTCTCTTGTCTTCTTGGTTGAACCTTGTTTGCTTTTGATTGCTTGAGATACTATGCAATTACCTGTTATATGTTATTATCTTACTTATCCTTATATGATCATTCACTTTGCTTGGTGATGAGTGCATGTATTCAATCTTTATTATTTTGAGCGCTCCACCAAGATGTATGTGACATGGAAGAGTAACCCGTGAGCCTAATTCCTTGTGCATTTGCAGTCCAAAGCAAATCTTAAAATATGCACAAATTTAGGGGGAGCTCTTGCTTATCACATACTTCTCAAAGCGACGATGTTTTTCAATCTTATTATCATCTGTCGAAGCTTTGATCTATATGTTGTCATCAATTACCAAAAGGGGGAGACCGAAAGTGCAACTATCCCTAGGTGGTTTTGGTAATTCATAACAACATATAGCTCATTGAGCTAATGCTACTCCAAGACAAATATTTCAGGAAAGCTCAATGAATGGCATGGCATGGATGATGAAAGTGGATCCCTCAAAATATTAAGGACAAAGGATTGGCTCAAGCTAAAAGCTCAAGACTCTACATTTTACATTTTAGTGATCCAAGATCACATTGAGTCTATAGGAAAAGCCAATACTATCAAGGAGGGATGAGGTGTTGCTTAATGAGCCTCTTGCTTCATGTGCTTAGTGATATGCTCCAAAACCCTCCACTACTTTCTCACATCCTCATATGACCTAAATCCAAAGTCAAACTCGGCCCTACCGATTCTTTCTATCCGCCGCCACCGAAGTTCGGTTGTCATAGCCACCGCCACAAACCCTAGGCAAATCGGTTTCACTGATAGGGATCTCGGTTTCACCGAGATGGGATTGTAATCTCTGTTTCCCTTCGTAACGCTTTCGGTCTAACCGAAGTGAGCGATCGGTCCCACCGAGATTGCAACTTAAACTCTCTGTTTCCCTTTCGTAACTTTTCGGTCTCACCGAAGAGCGAATCGGTCCCACCGAGTTTACTCCGACCAACTCTCTGATTAGCTAATTACCAAAATCGGTCTCACCGAGTTTGTGTAATCGGTCTCACCGAGATTACGTTATGCCCTAACCCTAATCATATCGGTCCTACCGAGTTGCATATCGGTCCCACCAAAAACCCTAACGGTCACTAGGTTTACTAAATCGGTCCGACCGAGTTTGATGATTCGGTATCACCGAGTTTGGTAAATTGTGTGTAACGGTTAGATTTTGTGTGGAGGCTATATATACCCCTCCACCTCCTCTTCATTCATGGAGAGAGCCATCAGAACAAATCTACACTTCCAACTTACCAGTTCTGAGAGAGAACCACCTACTCATGTGTTGAGGCCAAGATATTCCATTCCAACCACAAGAATCTTGATCTCTAGCCTTTCCCAAGTTGCTTTCCACTCAAATCTTCTTTCCACCAAATCCAAATCCTGTGAAAGAGAGTTGAGTGTTGGGGAGACTATCATTTGAAGCACAAGAGCAAGGAGTTCATCATCAACACACCATTTGTTACTTCTTGGAGAGTGGTGTCTCCTAGATTGGCTAGGTGTCACTTGGGAGCCTCCGACAAGATTATGGAGTTGAACCAAGGAGTTTGTAAGGGCAAGGAGATCGCCTACTTGTGAAGATCTACCGCTAGTGAGGCAAGTCCTTCGTGGGCGGCGGCCATGGTGGGATAGACAAGGTTGTTTCTTCGTGGACCCTTCATGGGTGGAGCCCTCCGTGGACTCAGCATAACTGCTACCCTTTGTGTGTTGAAGTCTCCATCAACGTGGATGTACGATAACACCACCTATCGGAACCACGACAAAAACATCCGTGTCTCCAATTGCGTTTGAATTCTACAAACCCCTCCCTTTACCTTCTTGCAAGTTGCATGCTTTATTTTCCGCTGCCTATATACTCTTTGCATGCTTGCTTGAATTGCGTGAAGATTGCTTGACTTGCTCAAAGATAGCTAAAATCTGCCAAAGTCTAAAATTGGGAAAAAAGTTAAGTTTTTAATTGGTCAAGTAGTCTAATCACCCCCCCTCTATACATACTTCAAGGTCCTACAAGTTTGTTACTTGATCATGCAAAGTTTTATGATATGAGCTACTGTTATGACATATAATGATGCTAGAAAAGGTGATTGAAATTATCATTGATCAAACTTATGCACCTGCTAGCATTCACACTTCATAAATTCTTTCTTTTATCATTTACCTACTCGAGGACAAGCAGGAATTAAGCTTGGGGATGCTGATACGTCTCCAACGTATCTATAATTTATGAAGTATCCATGCTATTATATTATCCATCTTGGATGTTTAATGGTCTTTACTATTCACTTTTATATTATTTTTGGGACTAACCTATTAACCCAGAGCCTAGTGCCAGTTCTTATTTTTTCCCTTGTTTCAGTGTTTCGAAGAAAAGGAATATCAAACGGAGTCCAAATGGAATGAAACCTTCGGGAGAGTAATTTTTGGAACGGAAGCAATCCAGAAGACTTGGAGTGTACGTAAGGGAAGCAACAAGGAAGGCACGAGGCAGGGGGCGCGCCCTCCACCCTCGTGGCTCCCCTGGCTGACTTCTTTCGCCTATATATATCCATATACCCTAAAAACATCGGGGAACAGAATAGATCGGGAGTTCCGCCACCGCAAGCCTCTGTAGCCACCAAAAACCAATCGGGACCCTGTTCCGCACCTGCCGGAGGGATCCCTCACCGTGGCCATCTTCATCATCCAGCGCTCTCCATGACGAGGAGGGAGTAGTTCACCCTCGGGGCTAAGGGTATGTACCAAGAGTCGTGTGTTTGTTCTCTCTCTCTCTCTCATGTTCTTGAGGTGATACGATCTTGATGTATCGCGAGCTTTGCTATTATAGTTGGATCTTATGATGTTTCTCCCCCTCTACTCTCTTGTAATGGATTGAGTTTTCCCTTTGAAGTTGTCTTATCGGATTGAGTCTTTAAGGATTTGAAAACACTTGATGTATGTCTTGCCGTGCTTATCTGTGGTGACAATGGGATATCACGTGATCCACTTGATGTATGTTTTGGTGATCAACTTGCGGGTTCCGCCCATGAACCTATGCATAGGGGTTGTGTCATGCCCAATATGCGATCCTATCCAAAAGGAACTCGACGGTCCCACCAAGGATAGACCCGCATATTCAAACGCTTTTGCAAGGTGGATATCATTACATCAACATTACATAATAGATGGGGATACATACATAAGGCACAAATGCCACAAGAATACATCAACATCATATACAAGATCAACATCCGACTACGGATGAAACATAAACAGAAACTCAAACGACATCCACCCTGCTAGCCCAGGCTGCCGACCTGCAACCTATCCCCTGATCGAAGAAGAAGCAGAAGAAGAACTCCAAAACAAGCAAAATCGCTCTCGCGTCATGATCATCGCAAACCTGTACCTGCAACTGTTGGTGTAGTAATCTGTGAGCCACGAGGACTCAGCAATCCCATTACCATGGGTATCAAGACTATCAAAGCTTAATGGGAAAAGGATGGGTAAGGTGGTGAGGCTGCAGCAGCGACTAAGCATATATGGTGGCTAACATACGCAAATGAGAGCGAGAGGAGAAACAAAGGAACGGTCGTCAACTAGTAATGATCAAGAAGTGATCCTGAACTCCTACTTACGTCAGACATAACCCAGAAACCGTGTTCTCCTCTCGATCAACCCCGAAAAGAGACACTCACGCGATTACGCATACGCTTGGTGTATTTTAGAAGAGTTTACTTCAAGTTTACTACAACCGGATATTAACAAATTCCCATCTGCCACATAACCGTGGGCACGGCTCTCGAAAGTTTATACCCTGCAGGGTGTCCCAACTTAGCCAATGATAAGCTCTCGCGATCAACGAAGGATATATCTTCTCCCCGGGAAGACCCGATCAGTCTCGGAATCCCGTCTACAAGACATTTCGACAGTAATAAAACAAGACCAGCAAGACCTCCGACGTGCCGACACCACGATACTAGCAGCGTATCTCGTCTCGAGCCACGACCGGATGAGCAGTCCGTACAACTAAAACCAAACCTCAAGTTTCCTTGAGGCGCCGCAAAGAACTCTAGTTTGGACCAACACTTAGACAAGCATTGGCCGGGGCTGAATAAAGATGACCCTTGGGTTAATTACTCCCAAGGAAATGTAGGTGGTGGTGAGGCAAATGGTAAAACCAATGTTGGGCCTTCTTTGGAGGAGTCTTATTCAAAGCGAACTGTCAAGGGGGTCCCATAAATCACCCGACCGCGTAAGGGACGCAAAATCCGGGAACATGATACCGATATGACGGAAACTAGGGCGGCAAGAGTGGAACAAAACACCAGGCATAAGGCCGAGCCTTCCACCCTTTACCAAGTATATAGATGCGTTAATAATATAAGGTATATTGTGATATCCCAACAAGTAAACATGTTCCAACAAGGAACAACATCTCCATGTTCCAACAAGGAACAAACTTCATCTTCACCTGCAACTAACAACGCTATAAGAGGGGCTGAGCAAAGCGGTAACATAGCCAAACAACGGTTTGCTAGGAAGGGTGCAAAAGGTTAGAGGCTGACATGGCAATTTGGGAGGCTTAAGCAGCAAGTGGTAGGTAACGCAGCATAGCGAAAGAACGAAGCAACTAGCATAGCAATGATAATAGTGAGATCCAGGGTAGCGGTCATCTTGCCTGAAATTCCGCTAGGAAGAAGAACGAGTCCATGAAGGAGACGGACAGATGAAGCCGAACCAAGCGTAGACGAACGAATCCTCACGATCGCAACGAAACAGGAACTAACAAGAAGAAGCACACAACATGGTAAACACACCACACATGAGCATGACAAGATGCACAACAAACATGATGCATGACAAATCTAGATGAGGCTACTCATGGCAAGAGATGATGCAAACAAGAGCAACACATCAAGGCAAGTTTAAATGAGGCCGGGAACAACATATGACAATTCCGGTAAGTCCTCATATGCAAATTTCGAAATTGGTCCAGATCTGAATAAACCTTAAGTTCAAGTGGTTAAACAGCAAGTTAAGATGCACCATGATGATCTACACGAAATTCTAGTCAAGTTACATATAAAGTTCATTAGATTGAGATTCTGGCCTAGAAGATATGAGCAAAATAAGTTAAACATGGCATTGATGCAAAATGCATACAAACATCAAGCAAACACCTCAAAACAAGGATGCAACATGATAATATTAAACTACATGCAAAATCAAGCAAGTTTCATATAGAGCACACTCAAAACGGAGCAACGGTTCAACACATACACCCTATACAAGTTTAAAAGACAAGCTGTCCAAAACAGCAACTAGACATATTGTAAGCATCAAAACAATACGCTACAGCACCTCAATATGAAAACAAAAGACATGGCCATGATGCACAGGTAAAGCATGACAAAACATGAACACTGAACTAACTCCTGAAATCACTAGAACATACTCAAACACACATGCCAAGATTGCAAATAATAACAGTTTCAGACTTGGCAGAAATAACATCAGGTTGCAATGTTTAGAGCTATCAAACAACAAGCTACAGGAACTTAACATGGCAAACAAAGGCATGGAATGATACTACTAAATGCATAGAACAAAAGTCCCTTACTGACCATGAGTCAAAAAGGAACAGAAAATATGATGGCGCCCATGTAAACAAGGCAAGTTATATTACAGATTCAAACATGGCAGGAACAACAATAAGTAGACATGTTGGTGAGCTTGAACCACTCACTACAGAGCAATAAATGGCATGGAAAGGAAACCAACAGTAATAAGACATGTCATAGAAGCTATACATGGCAAAAACAACATCATAGCATACAAGGATCAACTACAACAACCTTGGCAAAATTGAATAACATGTAAACAACCTGCCAGGAAACATTTTATAGCAAAAGTAGAGCTTGATTGACTCAAGCTATGGCACTCCATAATTGCAAATAAGGGAATGGATGGATAGAGAATAACCACATGCTCAAAACATCCTTATTTAAGTATCTCAAAATAAGCATGGATCTCTCGGTAGCATCAAGTTTACATGGCATAAAAATATCAGCAGAACAGAGGCTGAAATCAGAAACATCATGAAGCCTAGTTTGAATGCTTGTGCTAGTCACCACAGAGATCACAAAAATACATGGCATACACCCCTGTAAAGATGGCATGGCATATTACAAAACACATGTAGAGCTCAAGTTCATAGGTTGCACACATCAATAATGGTAAAAATGACAAAAGTGCATGTTCTGATAAGAATCTGAAACTAACATCACATAGCCCTCTTTTAACAGCATTTCGGGCACTAAGATGAGCTCAAATGAAAATGATGCAATGCGATGAAATGATGTGCTCATCGAGTCGAACATTTTGACATATTACGCGCACGAAACGGAGCTATATGCAGAGAGTTATGATGCGATGAAAATGGCTAAAAATATGGAACTATTCGGGACTTAGTGGATTTGGACCTCGAAGTCAACGCGGCGAAGATCGGGCCCGGCGTGGATCGAGGCGGGCCGAGCCGGGCGGCGGGAGGAGCGCGCCGGGCGGCGGGATGCGTCGCCGTCGGGCGGAGGCGCGAGGCGCCATGGGCGAAGCGGCGGGCCGGAGCAGGCGGGCGGCGGGCCGGGCGCCATGGCGGCGGCGTGAGGCCGGGCGCCGGGAGGCGCCGGGCGGCGGAGGCGCTGCCGAGGGGGGAGGCCGACGGAGAGCGGCGACGGAGGCTCAAGGCGGCAAGGCCGGGCCGGGCGGCAGTCGGGAGGTTTTCGCACGGTCCGAAGCGGCGGCGGGTCGCTCAAGGCTGCCACGGCCCGAGCGGACGGCGGCGCTGGAGGCGGCGGCGCGCCACGTGGCAGGCTCTGATTCGCCGCGCGGCGGCTGGACATGTCCGCGCGACGCGACATGTCCGGCGGAGTGAGGACGAAAGCTAGGGTTAGGGGAATGACCAAAATTTCGGGGGAGGTCTAGTTTTATAGGTAGAGGGAGCTAGGAGAGTCCAAATGAGGTGCGGTTTTCGGCCACGCGATCGTGATCGAACGACCGAGAGCATGGAGGGGAGTTTGCTGGGTTTTGGGCCACTTTGGAAGGGGTGTTGGGCTGCAAAGAGAAGGGGGCTTTGCGGTTACCCGGTTAACCGTTGGAGTACCAAACGACCTCCAAATGGCACGAAACTTGACAAGCGGTCTACTGGTGCCATACCAAGGCCGCTTGACAAACCTCGGTCCATTCCGAGACCGTTTAACACCCGCACATAAAAAAAGGTAAAGGGGGGGCGCCGGGAGACATAGGAGTGCCGGATTGCAAAATGCAGACAACGGGAAAATGCTCGGATGCATGAGACGAACACGTATGCAAAATGAAATGCACATGATGACATGATATGAAATGCAGATGATGACATGGAAAAGTGCAACACGCAAGAAAATGACAAGGCAACAACGAGGAATAACTGGCAGACACCTGGCGCATCGAATCCGGGGCGTTACAACACTCCTCCACTAACAAGAGATCTCGTCCCGAGATCTTAGGACCGAGACGGAAGGGAAAAGGGATGAGGTGAAACAAGAACTCAAGATAAGAAGCAAAGAATCGAGAGCACTCGAGAAGAAGAGAGGAATGACGAGAATGACGAGAATCGAAAGCTCACGGAAATTAGATAGACTATGAAAGCACTCTGGTTAGAACAAGATAAGAAACGAATAAGATTGAAAGGATTCAGGCAGCACTCCGGTTGAAAATGGAAGGAAAGAACATGAACTAGAGTGGATGGAATGCTACTTGATGAAGACAAGACACAAAACCTCCGGAAAGAATTGAAAGAGTTGAATGAAAAGAACGGAGCAGAAAATGACAACTTGTGCCACGAATGAAATTGAAAGCAACCTTAGAAGAAGGATTGAACGGAGTTGTTGAGAAAATCAACAACGAAAAATAAGATAGTCGTGGACTTATGGATAACATCTCAGAAATTATGAGGTGGTAACCAGCCTTAAACGGAAATGATTGGAAAGCTGAGAGGAATGAAGAAATGCAAAACTCGACTTCAAAAGAAAATGAAGAATTACTTGCGCTTCAAGACGTGAGAAGAAAAGATACTTGAACTCCACCAACAAAATCTTGATGAACTCTTGAAGAAACGAGTAAATCATGAAGAACCACCATGAAGAACTCCGGTAGCAAAAGAATAAGATGAGCCTTGCGATGATTAAGATGGAGGTTCCGACGAGATGGGCGAGGAAATAATTGAACTCCGGAAAGAAAAGATGAAAACACTTGGATCTAGAATTTATTCATCAAGAACAAACTCCGAAGGAAAAGATTAATCACTTGGATGAAATAAGAATAAGATTTATTGTATGCTTATCCTTCATCAAATTAAATTGATGACAAACAATGGATTTGGCATGCAACTTATTCTTCTTGAAAAAAGAATTGAGAAGTGACATATCGCAAACTTGAGAAGGTCTTCATGAACCACCGGTCGGATTGAAAAGAACGAATGGATTAATATGATAAACAAGGAAAATACTCTTGAACGAACCAACCGTAAGAATTTGGAAATGACTGATGAAAGAGAATGAATCACCGGGAAGAATTAGAAAAGCACGAAGATACTTGAGGGAATTTAGAAAAAAGAGATCGAAGAGATCGCGAACTGATTAACGAATGCTTGAACGTAGCACTGGAAGAATATTGAGACTAACGAAGGGGCACGGATATAGAATAATTGGAGAACGGCTTAGAAAACTTGGAACGAAGAAATCTTCCGAAAAGATGGCCTCCGGATGATTGAGACGGAAAGTAACTCTTGAAATACTCCGGATGGATGAAAAGAATATCTGACAAACGGAATAATTCGAGAGGATGATATGAAGCTAGAACCACGAATCTTCGGGAGGACGGACAAGATTTAGAGGAAAACTCTTCTTCGATCTTCAAGCTGAGAAATCTGACGAAACTCCACCAAAATTGTTGAGAAACTCGTTAATAATTAAAAAGAGGAAATGTAGAAACCTAGATGAAAAAGAATTTGAAAGCGATGTTGGAGATGGCATCCGACCGATGAAATTCATACTTACGTCACACTTGAAAAGAATTTGGGAATAACTCCGGGAAATTAGAAGAGTCGTAAGATCCTCGAAAAGACCCAGGTTAGGGCCATCAAGAGAAAAACACCGTTGGAAGGGGATGATGAACAGATAGATGATGCACCAGAACAATTGGAATATTTGAATGAGGTGACAACCTTGAATTAATTCAAACACATACGAATCTCCTGAGATGTCTTCAGCACTCCGGAAGGATAAACTGACGAGAGGCCAACGAGCAAAGGGAAATATTTTAGCTGAGGGAAAGAATACGATCGACAACGAAAACTTGAATTTGGATCCACCGAAACAAAACAAGACGGACATTGATGAACCAGACGAGAATTCACCAGCTTGAAACAATTGAGAAAAGATCAAGATACTCCATACGAGTGAAATTGATTGCTCGAATAAAGACTCGCACTCGGAAATAAAAGGGTGGGAGGGCGGAAAAACAAAGGCAACTTGGAACGAGGAACCGACGAATAAATTCAAGAGGATACACCGGTTGAAATCATTGAGGAAAGAAAGCAAAGATTTCGCACGAGTAGAATGGATACTCGATTACGGATTCCGGTTCCGAAAAGAAGAACAGGGAGGGCGGGCGGGAAAAGAAAACAACTGAGGATTGGACTTGACAACGATGAAGAGGCTCGAGTCAACTTGACGAGAAATGCACCGGATGAAAAGAGCTGAGGAACAACTATCGGAAAGCCAACTGCGTGAACCTAAAGAAAAAAATTTGAAGGGGAAGAGGAGTAGTTCAAAACACCTACGTCAAGATTCCTCACCAGAGCGACGAAGGGACTGAGGAGTAAAAAGAATTCCTACTCTCCGATATAACTAGACTCCGAAAAAAGTGTTCTTCTAGACTCAACAACGGCCAAACTACACGATCACTCAAGGGGGCTCCTAGGGTCGGTCGAGGCTCTGATACCAACTTGTCACGCCCAATATGCGACCCTATCCAAAAGGAACTCGACGGTCTCACCAAGGATAGACCCGCATATGGAAACGCTTTTGCAAGGTGGATATCATTACATCAACATTACATAATAGATGGGGATACATACATAAGGCACAAATGCCACAAGAATACATCAACATCATATACAAGATCAACATCCGACTACGGATGAAACATAAACAGAAACTCAAACGACATCCACCACCTTTAGCCCAGGCTGCCGACCTGGAACCTATCCCCTGATCGAAGAAGAAGCAGAAGAAGAACTCCAAAACAAGCAAACATCGCTCTCACGTCATGATCATCGCAAACCTGTACCTGCAACTGCTGGTGTAGCAATCTGTGAGCCACGAGGACTCAGCAATCCCATTACCATGGGTATCAAGACTAGCAAAGCTTAATGGGAATAGGATGGGTAAGGTGGTGAGGCTGCAGCAGCGACTAAGCATATATGGTGGCTAACATACGCAAATGAGAGCGAGAAGAGAAACAAAGGAACGGTCGTCAACTAGTAATGATCAAGAAGTGATCCTGAACTCCTACTTACGTCAGACATAACCCAGAAACCGTGTTCTCCTCTCGATCAACCCCGAAAAGAGACACTCACGGTTATTCACACGGTTGGTGTATTTTAGAAGAGTTTACTTCAAGTTTACTACAACCGGATATTAACAAATTCCCATCTGCCACATAACCGCGGGCACGGCTCTCAAAAGTTTATACCCTCCAGGGGTGTCCCAACTTAGCCCATGATAAGCTCTCGCGATCAACGAAGTATATTCCTTCTCCCGGAAGACCCGATCGATCTCGGAATCCCGGCTACAAGACATTTCGCCAAAGAATAAAACAAGACCAGCAAGACCTCCCGGCGTCGACACCACGATAGTAGCCAGCGTATCTGCGTCTCGAGCCACAACCGGATGAGCAGTCCGTACAACTAAAACCAAACCTCAAGTTTCCTTGAGGGGGGCGCAAAGCACTCTAGTTTGGACCAACACTTAGACAAGCATTGGCCCGGGGCTGAATAAAGATGACCCTTGGGTTAATTACTCCCAAGGGAAATGTAGGTGGTGGTGAGGCAAATGGTAAAATCAATGTTGGGCCTTGCTGGAGGAGTCTTATTCAAAGCGAACTGTCAAGGGGGTCCCATAAATCACCCGACCGCGTAAGGGACGCAAAATCCGGGAACATAATACCGATATGACGGAAACTAGGGCGGCAAGAGTGGAACAAAACACCAGGCATAAGGCCGAGCCTTCCACCCTTTACCAAGTATATAGATGCGTTAATAATATAAGGTATATTGTGATATCCCAACAAGTAAACATGTTCCAACAAGGAACAACATCTCCATGTTCCAACAAGGAACAAACTTCATCTTCACCGCAACTAACAACGCTATAAGAGGGGCTGAGCAAAGCGGTAACATAGCCAAACAACGGTTTGCTAGGAAGGGTGCAAAAGGTTAGAGGCGACATGGCAATTTGGGAGGCTTAAGCAAGAAGTGGTAGGTAACGCAAGATAGCGAAAGAACGAAGCAACTAGCATAGCAATGATAGTAGTGAGATCCAGGGTAGCGGTCATCTTGCCTGAAATCCCGCTAGGAAGAAGAACGAGTCCATGAAGAAGACGAGCGGATGAAGCCGAACCAAGCGTGACGAACGAATCCTCACGATAGCAACGAAACAGGAACTAACAAGAAGAAGCACACAATATGGTAAACACACCACACATGAGCATGACAAGATGCACAACAAACATGATGCATGACAAATCTAGATGAGGCTACTCATGGCAAGAGATGATACAAACAAGAGCAACACATCAAGGCAAGTTTAAATGAGGCCGGGAACAACATATGACAATTCCTAAAGTCCTTATATGCAAATTTCGAAAGTGGTCCAGATCTGAATAAACCTTAAGTTCAAGTGGTTAAACAGCAAGTTAATATGCACCACGATGATCTACACGAAATTCTAGTCAAGTTACATATAAAGTTCATTAGATTCGGAGCTACGGCCTAGAAGATATGAGCAAAATAAGTTAAACATGGCATTGATGCAAAATGCATACAAACATCAAGCAAACACCTCAAAACAAGGATGCAACATGATAATATTAAACTACATGCAAAATCAAGCAAGTTTCATATAGAGCACACTCAAAACGGAGCAACGGTTCAACACATACACCCTATACAAGTTTAAAAGACAAGCTGTCCAAAACAGCAACTAGGCATATTGCAAGCATCAAAATAATACGCTACAGCACCTCAATATGAAACAAATGCATGGGCATGATGTACAGGTAAAGCATGACAAAACATGAACACTGAACTAACTCCAGAAATCACTAGAACATGCTCAAACACACATGGCAAGATTGCAAATAATAATCAGTTTCAGACTTGGCAGAAATAACATCAGGTTGCAATGTTTAGAGCTATCAAACAACAAGCTACAAGAACTTAACATGTCAAACAAAGGCATGGAATGATACTACTAAATGCATAGAACAAAAGTCCCTTACTGACCATGAGCAAAAAAAGGAACAGAAAATATGATGGCTCCCATGTAAACAAGACAAGTTATATTACAGATTCAAACATGGCAGGAACAATAATAAGTAGACATGTTGGTGAGCTTGAACCACTCACTACAGAGCAATACATGGCATGGCAAGGAAACCAACAGTAATAAGACATGTCATAGAAGCTATACATGGCAAAAACAACATCATAGCATACAAGGATCAACTACAACAACCTTGGCATAATTGAATAACATGTAAACAACCTGCGAGGAAACATTTTATAGCAAAAGTAGAGCTTGATTGACTCAAGCTATGGCACTCCATAATTGCAAATAAGGGAATGGATGGATAGAGAATAACCATATACTCAAAACATCCTTATTTAAGTATCTCAAAATAAGCATGGATCTCTCGGTAGCATCAAGTTTACATGGCATAAAAATATCAATGAGCAGGGGCTGAAATCAGAAACATCATGAAGCCTAGTTTGCATGTTTGTGCTAGTCACCACAGAGATCACAAAAATACATGGCATACACCCCTGTAAAGATGGCATGGCATATTACAAAACACATGTAGAGCTCAATTTCATAGGTTGCACACATCAATAATGGCAAAAATGACAAAAGTGCATGTTCTGATAAGAATCTGAAACTAACATCACATAGCCCTCTTCTAACAGCATTTCGGGCATCAAGATGAGCTCAAATGAAAATGATGCAATGAGATGAAATGATGTACTCATCGAGTCAAACATTTTGACATATTAGACGCACGAAACGGATCTGTATGCAGAGAGTTATGATGCGATGAAAATGGCTAAAAATATGCAACTATTCGGGAGTGGATTTGGACCTCGGGGGGGAAAGTCAACGCGGCGAAGGGGATCGGGGCCCCGGCGTGGATCGAGGCGGGGCCGTGCCGGGGCGGCGGGGATGCGGCGCCGGCCGGCGGAGGCGCGCGAGGCGCCCACGGGCGGAGGGCGGCGGGCACGGCGGGGCCGGGCGCCATGGCGGCGGCGGAAAGTCGGCGCCGGGCGGAGGCGCCGGGCGGCGAGGCGCTGCCGGATGGGGAGGCCGACGGAGAGCGGGCGGCGAGGCTCCATGGGCGGCGGGCAGGTCAGCGGGAGGTTTCGCACGGGCCGAAGCGGCGGGGTCACGGGTCTGTGGCTATCCACGGGCCCGGGCGGGCTGGCGCGAGGCGGGCGCGCCACATGGCAGGCTCGATTCGCGCATGGGCGGCTGGACATGTCCGCGCGACGCGACATGTCCGGGCGGGAGTGAGGACGAAAGCTAGGGTTAGGGGAATGACCCAAAATTTCGGGAGAGGTCTAGTTTTATAGGTAGAGGGAGCTAGGAGAGTCCAAATGAGGTGCGGTTTTCGCCACGCGATCGTGATCGAACGACCGAGAGCATGGAGGGAGTTTGCTGGGTTTTGGGCCACTTTGGAAGGGGTGTTGGGCTGCAAAGAGAAGGGGCTTTGCGGTTACCCGGTTAACCGTTGGAGTACCAACGACCTCCAAATGGCATCGAAACTTGACAAGCGGCTCATCGGTGCCATACCAAGGCCGCTTGACAAACCTCGGTCCATTCCGAGACCGTTTAACACCCGCACATAAAAAAAGGTAAAGGGGGGGCGCCGGGAGACATAGGAGTGCCGGATTGCAAAACGGACAACGGGGAAAATGCTCGGATGTATGAGACGAACACGTATGCAAAATGAAATGCACATGATGACATGATATGAAATGCAGATGATGACATGGCAAAGTGCAACACGCAAGCAAATGACAAGGTAACAACGACGAATAACTGGCAGACACCTGGCGCATCGAATCCGGGGCGTTACAGGTTGGCACACGTTTTCGTCTTGACTCTCCGGTAGAAACTTTGGGGCACTTTTGAAGTTCTTTGTGTTGGTTGAATAGATGAATCTGAGATTGTGTGATGCATATCGTATAACCATACCCACGGATACTTGAGGTGACATTGGAGTATCTAGGTGACATTAGGGTTTTGGTTGATTTGTGTCTTAAGGTGTTATTCTAGTATGAACTCTATGATAGATTGATCCGAAAGAATAACTTTGAGGTGGTTTCGTACCCTACAATAATCTCTTAGTTTGTTCTCCGCTATTAGCACTACAAAAAAAGACACATCCGTGACATTTTGGGCCGAACGAATTTCTTCCCTGTCATACATATGACACTTCTATGACGATAATTGTGACAAAACCCGGTATCATCATAGATGTGGTGGGCTCCTACTTCTATGACAAAAGTCATGATGTAAAATGGGATTTTCGTCACAGGCGTCTTGGAGACGCAGCCTGCATGACATTCTTTGGGCCGTCCATGACAGAAAAAACCATGGTAGAAGCGAGGGCGAGGAAAATTTCGGGAGTTGCGGTTACGGTGGGAGGTCGGGGCGAGCGATGCAGCGTTTCTCGTGACACGTCTGGCGCATGTGTGCGAGGCGTTTGCTCTAATCGAACCCGAAGCGGCGTTGGGCTCTAATCGAACCCGGCGATTGCAGACTGCGAACTACGCGCCATCGAACCCGAGCGATCGATCGATGGCTATTAATCGAACCCGATGGAGCGGTTCTTCGCTATCGCTGCTAATCAAACCGATCGATTGGATGAACAAAGTGGCGTTGCGGGGGGTTGGATGAGCGGTGAACGGTGGCGTTGCCTCTGGATGAATAGGGACCCCGTGGTGTGGAGGGCTGGATGAACAGATGCGGTGAGGGTGGCCGTGGAGGGGTGGTTGAACAGGACCCCGTGGTGTGGAGGGCTGGATGAACAGTAGACGGTGGAGGGGTGCCCGTGGTGGGGTGGTTGAACAGTAGCCGGTGGAGTAGCGCGCGGTGGAGGCTACATGGACAGGAGCCCGTGGAGGCTGGAGGAGGTCGACGGTAGCCCGTGGAGGCTAGAGGAGGTCGACGGTGGAGATGAACAGTATCCCGTGGAGTCCTGCTTTTGCACGCCACACCCCTCCCGATGAACAGGACCCCCGTTTTGACCGTAGCGCTCCAACACAAGTCCGTTTTGCGGTACGCCACACCCCTCCCGATCAACATGACCCCTGTTTCGACCGTAGGAGGTCCGTTCCTCTGTTTTGCGGTATGCCACACCCCTCCCGATCAACAGGACCCCGTTTCAACCGTAGGAGGTCCGTTTCCTCCGTTTTGCGGTACGCCACACCCCTCCCGATCAACAGGACCCCGTACCGAACGTAGGAGGTCCGTTTCCTCCGTTGTGCGGTGCGCCAGGCCTCGTTTCCATCGCCTGTTCCGTCCAAGCCGGTTGGCTCCCACGCAATCCGTTACCTCCCGATGAACACGACGAATTTCGTTGCCTCCCGATGAACACGACGCATTCCGTTGCCTCCCCATGAACACGACGCATTCCGTTGCCTCCCCATGAACACGGCAACGACGCTGTTTCTCCGTTCTGACTTAGCCATGTACACGAGCCCTGGCCGTACGTATGCGCGAGTAGGCGTTCGAGACCCCGCCCATATGTACACATATGTGGCCGTATTTTCTTTCTTGCACCCTGGCTGCTGTACGTACGTGTACATGCTACGTGCGCGCCTCTACTACGACACGTGCGCGCCTCTACTACGACACGTGCACGCCTCTACATAGACCAGTATGTACGTACACATTCGCGACCAGGATGACAACGCTACGTACGCTTCGACCAGGTGGGTCCCGACTTCAGGCACTTCCTTGCCTGCGAAGATGTAGCTGGTGGGTCCCAGCAGTCAGGGGGCGAATTGTTTTGTTTTTTTTGCCCGGACGCACTTCCTTGCGTGCGAAGGTGTAGCTGGTAGGTCCCAGCAGTCAGGGGGGCAAATCATTTTTTTTGCCCGGACGCACTTCCTTGCGTGCGAAGATGAAGCTGGTGGGTCCCAGCAGTCAGGGGAAACGTTTTTTCCGTGAAATACAGTGGCCCGTCCGGTGGATCCCGGCTGTCAGGTGGAGGAATCATTATTTTCTGCGTAATAAGGAGGCACTTTTTTGCTGCGACCGTGGACCCAGTTGTCAGCCTCTCCACGTACAGTCCACGTCCGATGGAAGTCGTTCCTTGACCACGTTGACCAGGCCGCGCCGAGAGCACCACGACGGTGGATGACGGCGAGGCCTAGGAAGGGGACGACGCGGAGCCGGGAAAGACGCGATAGTGGAAGCCCGCGCGGAGAGGAGTACGAGGGTTCACCGTTCAATCACGGTGTGATGTCGCTGCCGCCGCAGGCCTCGCCAGCGGTGGGAATAGTAGAAGGCGGTGAGGCCTCCATGGCAGCACAAAAGCCACGGGAGGCGTGGAGCATGCGGCACGACCGGCGCCGCTTTGGGCGGCCGGAGTAAGAAGACCAGAGGTTGAAGAAGCACTACGGCCGTTGGATGGACATCGTCACGGTCCTTTGGAGCTAGAATCGTTCATATTGACTAAGTTGACAAAGCCCTCCGTCCCCGCCAACTTAGTTGGCCCTAAGTCATCCTCCCACTATGGTGGGTCCCAGCTAGCAGGGTGGGTATTCAGTTTTTTGTGCATAATAAGGAGGCACTTCCTTGCGTGCGAAGATATAGCTGGTGGGTCCGACATGTCAGCGGGGGGAACGTTTTTTCGCGAAATACAAAGGCCCTTCCGGTGGGTCCCAGCTGTCAGGTGGAGGAATCATTATTTTGCGCGTATAGTCCACGGCCGATGGATGTCGTTCGTTGACGACGTTGACCAGGTCGCGCCGAGAGCACCATGGCGGTGGACGACGGCGAGGCCTAGGAAGGGAACGACACGGAGCCAAGGAAGACTCGGTAATGGTTGCCCACCTGGTAGGGAGTACGAGGGTTTACTGGTCCGGCTGCCGTCGCTGAAAAATAACAGGAGGTGTGGGTGAGTAGAGGAATGGCCTGGCCAGCAATGAAGTAGAGTGGGGCGGTGTGGCAAGCGGCACAGCCGGCCACGGGAGGCGGGAGCAGGCAGTCCCACCGGAGCTGGTTTGGGCGGCTGGAGCAAGAAGATCAGATATTGAAGAAGCAGCACAGCCATTGGATTAACATCCATCGGTAATCTAACGGTTACTACTGCTAGAATCGTTTGTGGACTAAGTTGACAAAGCCAAAGTACACGTCAACCTAGTAGACCCACAAGTCAGCCACCAAATCTGTCCCAAACAGCATACAACCCGAAATTTCTAGCCAGATTCAAATTAATTTTAAATCTAAATATACCTTAATTTAAATTCAATGAAATTTTACCCATACGAAAACAATGAAATTTAAAATATCAAAATTCAAAGAAAACAGTATTTTGGAACTAATTGCCTGCTTTCTGTATTTTTTCATTTTACAGCCCATTTATTATTACTTATAGCCCATTTCTTATTACTTATAGCCCATTTCTTATTACTTATAGCCCATTTTCTGCACAAGAAATGCATCCCTCCTCGTCTTGAAAGATTTCTGCCCAAGAGGGCGAGAAAAGCAAGTAGGCCTATGTTGGTTATTCTCAAGAAAAACAAAATAGCTGGCTAGCCATTTTTCAGAAAGGAAAAAAACAAACTGGGCTGGTCATGTGCTAAACATATGAAATAAAAGCCTGGTCTAGACAGGCCACGGGTCCCGCACAACCCAGTTGATACCCTTCTCCATCCCGAAAAAACAAAATTACGGCGCGCGCTGCTGGGTCCGTACTGTCATCCTCACCATGTACAGTCATCTCTTTATTCCTCTCGGTTGTTGACCATGTTGACTGTTGGGGAACGCAGTAATTTCAAAAAATTTCCTACGCACACGCAAGATCATGGTGATGGCATAGCAACGAGAGGGGAGAGTGTATGTCCACGTACCCTCGTAGACCGTAAGCGGAAGCGTTATAACAACGCGGTTGATGTAGTCGTGCGTCTTCATGATCCGACCGATCCAAGTACCGAACGCACGGCACCTCCGAGTTCAGCACACGTTCAGCTCGATGACGATCCCGGACTCTGATCCAAAGCAAAGTGTCGGGATGAGTTCCGTCGACACGACGGCGTGGTGACGATGATGATGCTTCACCGGCGAGGCTTCGCCTAAGCTCCGTGACGATATGACCGAGGTGGAATATGGTGGAGGGGGGCACCGCACACGGCTAAGGAACGATCACGAAGATCAACTTGTGTGTCATGGGGTGCCCCCCTGCCCCCGTATATAAAGGAGCAAGGGGGGAGGAGGCCGGCCCTAGGAGGGGGCACGCCAAGTGTGGAGTCCTACTAGGACTCCCTAGTCCTAGTAGGATTCCACCTCCCTTGTTGGAGTAGGAGAAGGGGAAAGAGGGGGAGAGGAAGAAGGAAAGGGGGGTTGCGCCCCTTGTCCAATTCGGACCAGAGGGGGGGCGCAGGCCTCGTTCCTTTTAGCCTATCTCCTCTATTCCCGTATGGCCCAATAAGGCCCATATACTCCCCGCCAATTCAGTAATCCTCCAGATTCGAAAAATACCCGAATCATTCGAACCTTTCCGAACACCGAATATAGTCGTCCAATATATCGATCTTTACGTCTCGACCATTTCGAGACTCGTCGTGTCCCCGATCTCATCCGGACTAACTCCTTCGGTACATCAAAACTCATAAACTCATAATATATCACATCGAAACCTTAAGCGTGCGGACCCTACGGGTTCGAGAACTATGTAGACATGACCTAGAACTATTCTCGGTCAATAACCAATAGCGGAACCTGGATGCCCATATTGGCTCCTACATATTCTGCGAAGATCTTTATCGGTCAAACCGCATAACAACATACGTTGTTCCCTTTGTCATCGGTATGTTACTTGCCCGAGATTCGATTGTCGATATCCAATACCTAGTTCAATCTCGTTACCGGCAAGTCTCTTTACTCGTTACGTAATGCATCATTCCGTAACTAACTCATTAGTTACATTGCTTGCAAGGCTTATAGTGATGTGCATTACCGAGAGGGCCCAGAGATACCTCTCCGATAATCGGAGTGGCAAAACCTAATCTCGAAATACGCCAACCCAACATGTACCTTTGGAGACACCTGTAGTACTCCTTTATAATCACCCGATTACGTTGTGACGCTTGGTAGCACCAAAGTGTTCCTCCCAGAACGGAGTTGCATAATCTCATAGTTACAGAACATGTATAAGTCATGAAGAAAGCAATAGCAACATACTAAACGATCAAATGCTAAGCTAACGGAATGGGTCAAGTTAATCACATCATTCTCCTAATGATGTGACCCGTTAATCAAATGACAACTCTTTTGTCCATGGTTAGGAAACATAACCATCTTTGATAAACGAGCTAGTCAAGTAGAGGCATACTAGTGACACTATGTTTTGTCTATGTATTCACACATGTATTATGTTTCCGGTTAATACAATTCTAGCATGAATAATAAACATTTATCATGATATAAGGAAATAAATAATAAATTTATTATTGCCTCTAGGGCATATTTCCTTCAGTCTCCCACTTGCACTAGAGTCAATAATCTAGTTCATATTGCCATATGATTTAACACCAATATTCATATCTGTATATGATTAACACCCATAGTTCACATCGTCATGTGACCAACACCCAAAGGGTTTACTAGAGTAAATAATCTAGTTCACATTGCAATGTGGTTAACACCCAAAGAGTACTAAGGTGTGATCATGTTTTGCTCGTGAGAGAAGCTTAGTCAATGGGTCTGTCACATTCAAAGACGTATGTATTTTGCAAATATTCTATGTCTACAATGTTCTGCACTGAGCTACTCTAGCTAATTGTTCCCACTTTCAATATGTATCCAGATTGAGACTTAGAGTCATCTGGATCGGTGTAAAAAGCTTGCATCGATGTAACTCTTTACGACGGGATCTTTTATCACCTCCATAATCGAGAAATATTTCCTTAGTCCTCACTAAGGATATTCTTGACCGCTGTCCAAAGGATCTACTATTAGATCAAAATTGTATTCCTTTGCCAAACTCAGAGTAAGGTATACAATAGGTCCGGTACATAGCATAGCATACTTTATAGAACCTATGGTAGAGGCATAGAGAATGACTTTTCATTCTTCTTTCTATTTTCTGCCGTAGTCGGGCTTTGAGTCTTACTCAATTTCACACCTTGTAACACGTGCAAGAAACCTTTTCTTTGACTGCTCCATTTTGAACTACTTCAAAATCTTGTCAAGGTATGTACTCATTGAAAAACTTATCAAGTGTCTTGATCTATCTCTATAGATCTTGATGCTCAATATGTAAGCAGCTTCAATTGAGGTCTTTCTTTTAAAGAACTCCTTTCAAATACTCCTTTATGCTTTCCGTAGAAATTCTACATCATTTCGATCAACAATATGTCATTCACATATACTTATCGTAAATGTTGTAGTGCTCCCACTCACTTTCTTGTAAATACAAGGCTTCTCCAAAAGTCTCAGATAAAACCATATGCTTTGATCACACTATCAAAGCATTTATTCCAACTCCGAGATGCTTGCACCAGTCCATAGATGGATCATCAAGCTTGCACATTTTGTTAGCTCCTTTAGGATTGACAAAACCTTCCGTTGCATCATATACAACTCTTCTTTAATAAATCCATTAAAGAATGTAGTTTTGACATCCATTTGCCGATTTCATAAAATGTGGCAATTGCTAACATGATTCGACAGACTTAAGCATTGCTACAGTTGAGAAAATCTCATTGTAGTCAACACCTTGAACTTGTCGAAAACCTTTTGCGACAAGTCGAGCTTTGTAGATAGTAATACTACTATCAAGATCATCTTCCTCTTGAAGATCCATTTATATAATATGGCTTGCCGATCATCGTGCAACTCCATCAAAGTCCACACTTTGTTCTCATACATGGATCCCATCTCAGTTTTCATGGCCTCAAGCCATTTCGCGGAATCTGGGCTCATCATCGCTTCCTCATAGTTCGTAGGTTGATCATGGTCTAGTTACATGACTTCCGAACATGATTACCGTACCACTACAGTGCGGATCTTACTCTGGAAGACCTACGAGGTTTGGTAGCAACTTGATCTGAAGTTTCATGATCATCATCATTAACTTCCTTACTAATTGGTGTAGGAATCACTGGAACTGATTTATGTGATGAACTACTTTCCAATAAGGGAGAAGGTACAATTACCTCATCAAGTCTTACTTTCCTCCCACTCACTTCTTTCAAGAGAAACTTCTTCTCTAGAAAGGATCCATCTTAGCAACGAATAACTTGCCTTCGGATCTGTGATAGAAGGTGTACCCAATAGTTACCTTTGGGTATTCTATGAAGACGCACTTCTCTGATTTGGGTTCGAGCTTATCGGTGAAAACTTTTTCACATAAGCATCACAACTCCAAACTTTAAGAAACGACACCTTAGGTTTACTATTAAACCATAGTTCATACAAAGGTCGCCTCAACGGATTTAGATGGTGCCCTATTAAACGTGAATGCAGTTGTCTCTAATGCATAACCCCAAAACGATAGTGGTAAACCGATAAGAGACATCATAGATCGCACCATATCTAGTAAAGTACGATTACGACGTTCAGACACACCATTACATTGTGGTGTTCCAAGTAGCGTGAGTTGCGAAACTATTTCACATTGTTTCAAATGAAGACCAAACTCGTAACTCAAAAATTCATCTCCACAATCAGATCGTAGAAACTTTACTTTTCTTGTTACGATGATTTTCCACTTCACTCTGAAATTCTTTGAACTTTTCAAATGTTTCAGACTTATGTTTCATCAAGTAGATATACCCATATCTGCTTAAATCATCTGTGAAGGTCAGAAAATAACGATACACGACGCGAGCCTTAACACTCATTGGATCGCATACATCGGTATGTATTATTTCCAATAAGTCAGTAGCTCGTTCCATTGTTCCGGGGAACGGAGTTTTAGTCATCTTGCCCAAAAGGCACGGTTCGCAAGCATCAAATGATTCATAATCAAGTGATTCCAAAATCCATCTTTTATGGAGTTTCTTCATGCATTTTACACCGATATGACCCAAACGGCGGTCATGACAAATAAGTTGCACTATCATTATTAACTTTGCATCTTTTGGCATCAATATTATGAATATGTGTATCACTACGATCGAGATCCAACAAACTATTTTCATTGGGTGTATAACCATCGAAGGTTTTATTCATGTAAACAGAATAACAATTATTCTTTAACTTTAAATGAATAACCGTTTTGCAATAAACATGATCAAATCATATTCATGCTCAACACAAACGCTAAATAACATTTATTTGGCTTTTAACACTAATCTCGAAAATATAGGGAGTGTGTGATGATGATCATATCAATCTTGGAACTATTTCCAACACTCATTGTCACTTCCCTCAACTAGTCTCTGCTTATTATGTAACTCCTGCTTTGAGTTACTAATCTTAGCAACCGAACAAGTATCAAATACTCGTGGGCTACTATAAACACTAGTAAGGCACACATCAAACACCAATATCAAATATACCCTTGTTCACTTTGCCACCCTTCTTATCTACCAAATATTCAGGTTATTTCTGCTTCCAGTGATCATTTCCTTTGCAGTAGAAGCACTCAGTTTCAGGCTTTGGTCCAGCTTTGGGCTTCTTCGGGAGCGACAACTTGCTTGACATTCTACTTGAAGTTCCCTTTCTTTCCCTTTGCCCTTTTCTTGAAACTAGTGGTCTTGTCAATCATCAACACTTGATGCTCTTTTCTTGATTTCTACCTTCGTCGATTTCAGCATCACGAAGAGCTTGGGAATTACTTTTGTCATCCCTTGCATATTATAGTTCATCACGAAGTTCTACTAACTTGGCGATGGTGACTAGAGAATTCTGTCAATCACTATCTTATCTGGAAGATTAACTCCCACTTGATTCAAGCGATTGAAGTACCTGCATAATCTGAGCACATGCTCACTAGTTGAGCGATTCTCCTCCATCTTTTAGCTATAGAACTTGTTGGAGACTTCATATCTCTCAACTCGGGTATTTGCTTGAAATATTAACTTCAACTCCTGGAACATCTCATATGGTCCATGACGTTCAAAACGTCTTTGAAGTCCCGATTCTAAGCCGTTAAGTATGGTGCACTAAACTATCAAGTAGTCATCATATTGAGCTAGCCAAACGTTCATAACGTCTGCATTTGCTCCTGCAATAGGTCTGTCATCTAGCGGTGCATTAAGGACATAATTCTTCTATGCAGCAATGAGGATAAACCTTAGATCACGGATCCAATCCGCATCATTGCTACTAACATTTTTCAATACAATTTTCTCTAGGAACACATATAAAAACATAGGGAAGCAAAAACATAGGGAATCAACAACTTGAGCTATTGATCTACAACATAATTTGCAAAATACTACCAGGACTAAGTTCATGATAAATTAAAGTTCAATTAATCATATTACTTAAGAACTCCCACTTAGATAGACATCTCTCTAGTCATTTAAGTGATTACGTGATCCAAATCAACTAAACCATGTCCGATCATCACGTGAGATGGAGTAGTTTCAATGGTGAACATCACTATGTTGATCATATCTACTATATGATTCACGTTCGACCTTTCGGTCTCCGTGTTCCGAGGCCATATCTGTATATGCTAGGCTCGTCAAGTTTGACCTGAGTATTCAGCGTGTGCAACTGCTTTTGCACCCGTTGTATTTGAACGTAGAGCCTATCACACCCGATCATCACGTGGTGTCTCAAAGACGAAGAACTTTCGCAACGGTGCATACTCAGGGAGAACACTTCTTGATATTTAGTGAGAGATCATCTTATAATGCCACCGTCAATCAAAGCAAGATAAGATGCATAAAGGATAAACATCACATGCAATCAATATAAGTGATATGATATGGCCATCATCATCTTGTGCTTGTGATCTCCATCTCGAAGCACCGCCATGATCACCATCGTCGCCACCGGCCGACACCTTGATCTCCATCGTAGCATCGTTGTCGCCTCGCCAACTATTGCTTCTACGACTATCGCTACCGCTTAGTGATAAAGTAAAGCAATTACATGGTGTTTGCATTTCATACAATAAACCGACAACCATAAGGCTTCTGCCAGTTGCCGATAACTCGGTTACAAAACATGATCATCTCATACAATAAAATATAGCATCACGTCTTGACCATATCACATCACAACATGCCCTGCAAAAACAAGTTAGACGTCCTCTACTTTGTTGTTGCAAATTTTACGTGGCTGCTACGGGCTGAGCAAGAACCGTTCTTACCTACGCATCAAAACCACAACGATAGTTTGTCAAGTTGGTGCTGTTTTAACCTTCGCAAGGACCGGGCGTAGCCACACTCGGTTCAACTAAAATGAGAGAGACAGACACCCGCCAACACCTTTAAGCAACGAAAGTGCTCGCAGCGGTGAAACCAATCTCGCGTAAGCGTCTGGCGTAATGTCGGTCCGGGCCGCTTCATCTCACAATACCGCCCGAATCAAAGTATGACATGCGGTAAGCAGTATGACTTGTATCGCCCACAACTTACTTGTGTTCTACTCGTGCATATGACATCTACGCATAAAACCAGGCTCGGATGCCACTGTTGGGGAACGCAGTAATTTCAAAAAATTTCCTACGCACACGCAAGATCATGGTGATGGCATAGCAACGAGAGGGAGAGTGTATGTCCACGCACCCTCGTGACCGTGGCGGAAGCGTTATAACAACGCTGTTGATGTAGTCGTCGTCTTCACGATCCGACCGATCCAAGTACCGAGCATACGGCACCTCCGAGTTCAGCACACGCTCAGCTCGATGACGATCCCCGGATTCCGATCCAGCAAAGTGTCGGGATGAGTTCCACAAAGACGGCGCGTGGACGATGATGATGCTTCATCGGTAGCGAGGCTTCGCCTAAGCTCATGACGATATGACCGAGGTGAAATATGGTGGAGGGGGCACCGCACACGGCTAAGGAACGATCACGTAGATCAACTTGTGTGTCATGGGGTGCCCTCACACGTATATAAAGGAGCAAGGGGAGGAGGCCGGCCCTAGGAGGCGCGCCAAGTGTGGAGTCCTACTAGGACTCCCTAGTCCTAGTAGGATTCCACCTCCCTTGTTGGAGTAGGAGAAGGGGAAAGAGGGGAGAGGAAGAAGGAAAGGGGGCTCGCGCCTTGTCCACCCGGACCAGAGGGGGGCGAGGCCTCCTTCCTTTAGCCTATCTCCTCTATTCCCGTATGGCCCAATAAGGCCCATATACTCCCGGCGAATTCCGTAACTCTCCGGTACTCGAAAAATACCCGAATCATTCGGAACCTTTCCAAACTCCGAATATAGTCGTCCAATATATCGATCTTTACGTCTCGACCATTTCGAGACTCCTCGTCATGTCCCCGATCTCATCCGAGACTCCGAACTCCTTCGGTACATCAAAACTCATAAACTCATAATATAAGCTATCGCCGAAACCTTAAGCGTGCGGACCCTACGGGTTCGAGAACTATGTAGACATGACCTAGAACTATTCTCGGTCAATAACCAATAGCGGAACCTGGATGCCCATATTGGCTCCTACATATTCTACGAAGATCTTTATCGGTCAAACCGCATAACAACATACGTTGTTCCCTTTGTCATCGGTATGTTACTTGCCCGAGATTCGATCGTCGGTATCCAATACCTAGTTCAATCTCGTTACCGGAAAGTCTCTTTACTCGTTACGTAATGCATCATTCCGTAACTAACTCATTAGTTACATTGCTTGCAAGGCTTATAGTGATGTGCATTACCGAGAGGGCCCAGAGATACCTCTCCGATAATCGGAGTGACAAAACCTAATCTCGAAATCGCCAACCCAACATGTACCTTTGGAGACACCTGTAGTACTCCTTTATAATCACCCGATTACGTTGTGACGTTTGGTAGCACCAAAGTGTTCCTCCGTAAACGGAGTTGCATAATCTCATAGTTACAGGAACATGTATAAGTCATGAAGAAAGCAATAGCAACATACTAAACGATCAAATGCTAAGCTAACGGAATGGGTCAAGTTAATCACATCATTCTCCTAATGATGTGACCCGTTAATCAAATGACAACTCTTTTGTCCATGGTTAGGAAACATAACCATCTTTGATAAACGAGCTAGTCAAGTAGAGGCATACTAGTGACACTATGTTTTGTCTATGTATTCACACATGTATTATGTTTCCGGTTAATACAATTCTAGCATGAATAATAAACATTTATCATGATATAAGGAAATAAATAATAACTTTATTATTGCCTCTAGGGCATATTTCCTTCATTGACAACACCGGAGGGCGGTGCCGCGGCGAGCGAACCAAGGCGGAGGACGATGGTGAGGCCTCGGACGGGAATGAACAGGAGCCGGGGAAGATCATAGCCAGCCGTGGGAGGCGGGAGCAGGCGGTCCCGCCGGCGCTGGTTTGGCTTTGGTGGCTCGAGGAAGAAGAGACTGAAGAAACGCGACAGACGTTGAATGTCAATCCAACGGTCAAGGTTGGCACAATTGTTTTTTGACTAAGCGGACACCAAGTAGCATACTATTTTATATATAGGAAGAAAACTGCGAGGAAAATGCGTTCTGCCGTCCTCCTCACAGGAACGTTCTCCACATAAGCGACTAGCACCCTTGGTTTTCAACCGAGAGGTCTTGGGTTCGAGTCCGAGGAACTCTCAATTTTGTCCTCCTTCCTTCCTCGCAAAAAAAGGGAAAGAAAATCAAGGACTTGGGAAGGCGTATAGAACAAGCTAGTGTACCAGTAAAGAGACGTTGCCGAGTTTTAGAAAAAAGAAAGACGTTCTCCTCATGGTGGTTCGAATCCAAACCTAGACTATGACTATATATGGTGCTATGCTACTCGCAAGTAATGAAACCGACATATCCAACGCTCGCTTCTCCTCTTCTCTACTTACTCTTCCTAGCATCGAAGCTCGCCGCAGCAATCATGTCCGCCGCTGCTCGTCCACCGCTTCTTGACAGTAACAACCAGATATGCGCCAAGTCGCCACCCATACCATCGCCTGTGGGTCTCATCACACCCCCGCCGGCACGCGCACTGCAGCCGATTTCTCATCGCAACCCGCTGCCGTTGGTGTGGTGCCACTCCTACAAATCACGCAGAGTCATCCGTCGCGTCTCAACCACAATCCGCAACCCTGGCCGAGTCTTCTACAAATGCCCGAATCATGGGATAATAATATGTTTAAGTGTTGTTCTGCTGGTTTCAATTGCTGATTTTTTTAATAGTTTGGTTGATGATCTTCCAATTTGATTCGTGCAGAAAAGGGAAGATTCGTGTGATTTGTATTTCTGGGAAGTTGCTGATGTGGGGAATGCAACTACGCTGATTATTTGGTTAGTCAAGGAATCCCAATACCAGCAGGTTGGGGTGTTGGACAAGTAATCAAGGAACGGCAGAAGAGGAAGATGCAGCGAGAAGGTTAAAGATGTAGTTCCTCCGATCATGGCTGCAACAAATGCCGAACGGCCTTGACAAAGAATGAGGAGATGAAAGAGCTTGTGAAGATAATGGGCAAAATCTATGTGCTCAGAGGATGATTGTCTCTTTATTTGCAAAGTATGTAGCACTCGTGATGTATTTAGTGGCTATGACATGAGCACTTTCTTTGAAACTAGTAATGAATGAAACCTGTCTAGCTGGGCATAGTGTTGTGAACATCTAATGATTTCTATTAATGGAAATCAGGGGTATCCTTTGCTCATATAAATAAATAAATAGCAGAGGCCCTGTCGGGTCAGCTTTGTTCTCATTCGAAGACGTCGAGCAAATTGCAGTCCAACAACAAACTCTATCATCAAATTCAAGTTTCACAGCCAAATATGAGTACAAGTAAACAACAATGTCATCATGTTTTAGTTGTCATACAATCACCAAACACAAATCAGCATACATAACAAGTGATGTTCTCACAAAAAATACTGAAACAACATGTTCATCAGGTTTCAGCTTGTCATAGCAAACACAATTTCACATAGTAGATAAAAAACGCCTTCCTCGACAGTGCAAATACGACAAAAGCAATGTAATCATCATCCACAGCAGCGGCGTCAAAATCTTCGCCATGTGTATCAGTCTAAATCGTAATTCCCCACGGTGTCATCTTCTTCTTCGTCCTCAACGTCCTCGAACGTTGGCTTCTTCTTGATCAACTCTTGTATGTCCACAACACGACAGGCAATCTTTTCGCCGGCGTCATTGATGTGATGGTTCTCAAAGATATTAGGAATATCTGTGTTATCTTGTACATCAGGAGCAGTGTAAGCATCATCTTGTTGTGCAACTTCATTAAACGAATTCCTCTGCTCAATCCTTTGCAATACTCTCCAGTCATCGCTACGTGCAAATGTGTCTTCCAAGAAAAATATCCGTGTTGCTTGATTTGCCAAAATAAAAGGCTCGTTGGTCTGGTACGCCGCCTTGACATTGATGGATTTGAAATAATCATCAGCTCTGGGTTTTGTGATCCTGGAAAACACGTTATACCAACAAAAGCACAACAGAACCACACACCGATGATCCTCGAAACTGGAAATATACTGCAACTGAACAATGTCTGTTATGTTAGCATACATTTCAGTTGTCTCTTTGTCATACGTATCTGCGCTCATGATGGCACTGTTTTGTGTCTTCCTGCCTTCGTCTCGTGCAAGGGTGTTGTAGCGCACATCTCCAACAACGCAAGATTCATAATGTCTTACCCGAGTATCAGGACCCATTGCTAGTGAGTAAAGGGCATCATAACTGCCTGCCCATCCTCCCGCATCTTGTTAACCTATGGTTAGAAAATAGACAAGCTGATCATCTTATGTACTCAATATATTAAAAAAGCGACAAGTGCACTTCAAAAGCTTACATGGTTCTTGAACCATTTCGCAAGTCCTTCCATAACTAGTTTGTCAATGTTTCTTGGATTTTGCGGCAGTAACTCCTCTTTGTAGATGCTGCACAACATAGTGATCGCGTCAAACATCTAAATATATAAGAATGTGCTGCAAGTTTAGTAGATCACGATGTATAAGCTGCGATCGCACTTACTTGATATAAGGTAGTATCTCGTGATGCTTATTCAACACATACCAAACCATTTTGTACAAATCTTTAGGTTTGTCCTCTTGTCGACTCTTCCTCAGCAACTAGAAACAGTAATAATCGAAAACATTGAGCCCGGATTGTCTTCACCCACCTCTTTGCTAAGTTGATCACCGTTTCAATGTATTTTGAGCGTAATGTCAACGCTTCAGTAGGCAATGTAGGCCTCGCAATGGAACCCTCGGGTCTAGCTCTGTTCCTAACATAGCCCTTGAAAGTGCCTAGCCGCCTTTCAATAGGGTACATCCAGCCATACCTGTCTTTGGACCTCTAAGTAGTGCCTCATCAGGTAGATGAACAGCCAAATGCACCATCACATCAAAGAAGGCTGGAGGACATATCTTCTCAAGGTCGCATAGGATAGTTGGTATCTTGTCTCTAAGACGCTCCAAAGCATCTATCCTGATATTTCTACTGCAGAGTTCCCTCAAGAATTGTCCCAACTCTACAACTGCGCTGTATAAGTCAGGGCAGCCCAATCCTCTAAGGATAACAGGTAAAACCCTTTGAAGTAGGACGTGGCAGTCATGGGTTTTCAATCCTTGTACCTTGTTTCCATCTGCACTGACTCTCCTTTCAGGGTTGGAAGCAAATCCATGTGGGAATCTCACACGTGATGTGACCTCGCAGAATTATTTTCTTTTTACCTTGTCCAAGACGCATTACCAGGTGCCATATCCCGTGGTTTACCTTCATCTTGCACCTACAAATCCTTCTCGATACCAGTGTGTCAAATCAATCCTAGATTTTAAGGTATCTTTCGTCTTGCCTTCAATGTTAAGAAGTGTGCCGATAATGCTGTCACATATATTTTTCTCGATGTGCATCACATCAAGATTATGCCGCAGATCCAAATCTTTCCAATACTCCAAGTCCCACAAAGTGGACCTGCGGTAAACAATAATCTCTCTTCTACCGTGCCATGCTTCCTTTTCCGTTACCATTATCGTGGATGGTTTCTTGGTGTAATATGCCCGACCTTCTCTAATTCCACTTGCAACTCATCGGCGGTGAGCCTCTTTGGCGCATCACGGTTTTCATGCTTTGCATTGAACACATGTCTTGATATTTTCTAGGATGCGGCTTGTCCTTGGGAAGGAAAGCAGCGGTGTCCAATGTAATGTATCTTGCTAAGTATTGCGTATGACAATGGATTCTCACACAAATGAACACATGCATTGTAACCATGTGTCGCTCGCCCGACATAGTGCCCAAAGCCGATAATCATGGATGGACCAAATTACAACAGACGCAGAAAGAAATCAGCTGGTGGGCTGCTATATAGGTCTCGAGTGAGAACACCCTTCCATAGCTGTTGAAGTTCCTCCACAAGAGGCTCCATGAACAAATCAAAATCCTTTCCGTGACTTTTTGGACCCGGGATGAGCAAGGCCATCATGTAGTTTGATTCTTTGGTGCGTATATTTGGAGGCATGTTGTAAGGGATAACAAGCACCGCCACATGCTATATGTGGCGCTCGTGGCCAAATGGGTTAAATCCATCCTGCTAAGCCAAGTCTAATGTTTCTTCAGTGACAAACTCTTTGTGTTTATGATTGAAGCTTTTCCACTCACTACCATGAGATGGATGGCTCATTACATTTTGATCTCTGTACTCCTGGTTCCTAGAATGCCACAATACATCCTCTCTTGTTTTAGCATCATGAAACAACCTCTGCAATCTTGGTGTAATTGGAAAATGTCTCAGAACATTATGAGGAATCCTCTTCACATCATCGCCATCTTTCCATCTTGATGATTTGCATTTCGGGCATTCACTTAAGTTGGCATAATCCTTCCTAACAGTAACACAATTATTCTTACAAACATGGATCATATCATATCCAATTCCAACTGCATCGAAGGAAATTCTTCATTTTTGTGGGTGTGTGGCAGCTCAGACGCATCTGGGAAAGATTTGCGGAAAGTAGCCAACATCGCATCGAATGATTTGTTGGTCATCCGCTCAGATGTCTTCACCTGAAGAAAGGTGACCATAGCTGAAAATACTAACAACTTATTTCCTGGGGTGACAGCAACGTTGCATTGTTCCAACATGCGGGCCCACCGTTTTTCTTCTGCAGATGAAAGTTCACGGAATGCACGAGCATTTCGTAGCATTGTTTCAATGTTGGTCAAACTCACTGGCTCCGCCACCACCACCTCCTCCTCTTCCACCTGAGCATCGTGCGAGATCAAGATGGTGATCTGCTGCTTCCACGTAGTCAATAACATTGACGCTCACGGAGTTCACCATGATGAACCCACCTAGTATATGTGACCGACATCCCATACAAGTGTAGATGATTTTGCACGCTTGACTGGGTCTTGTAACTGAATTCATACAACTGCTACATGGGCAGAGCACATCTGATTTCGGACCACCATACTCAGCTCTGATAAAGTTCATGAAGTTTTCAACCCCCTCGACATATGCAGCGGAGAATCTTAGAGCAAAAGTTATCCAAGTCCTTTCCATCTGTTAGACATAAAAATTAGTTCTTCTACTAGATATTACAGCAAAAACATATATGCTTTTTTATGAAGTCCATAAAAAAATACCTAGGTCGATGTCTAAAGCTATGGCAAGATATTTGGACGAGAAGATCTAAGTAACGAAATATATGTAAAGCTAAAGCTAATTCATCAAACAGATTTGAGTGCTAAATTATGGCAGGCTGTTTCAGCAGTCAATGAGGCCGAGCACACAGCCATCGAACTATCGAAGGCCATCGCAGCAACAAAGATCAAGTATAAAACAGTGTAGAGCTATTTCACGTAACAGATTGGCTACTAGACCATGGCAATCTACGTCACAATAAATATATGGCAAGGTATTTTAGCAACTAATCGGCCTTGGCATGCCATCTCAGCTAAGCAGATTGAGTGCAGAATAGGGCAAGGAAGCTTCTTAAGCAGAGCATATTGACAGTAAACTACTTCGGCAAACAGTGAGATTAACAGCGTCTATCGCCTAACATTCAGCGCCACACCGACATGAACGGGCCTCGCCTAGAATGCGCGTATCGTGGGAGAAGTCGACCGCCGGCGCCTCCACAAGAACGTAGCTGCAGGTGGCGGCGCGGCTAGAGGACGGCAACACGAGAGCGCATTATGGGAGTGAGAGGATCGCCGTCGTCCCCTCGACGAATCAGCGGCGCCGACGATCGGGCGCCGCGGGAGGGCGGCTTTGGCGGAGTGAATGGAGTGGAGGGGGACGGGGTTTGGGGAATATTTGGCGAAGGGTGGTTGAATCGGATTTGGGGAATTTTTGTGTGTGTGTGTGGGGAGGATATTCGCGGTGGGCGGGGAGTTTGGCGCATGGTCGGTTTCTCCAAGTGCAGTCCCACGTGTCGCTGAAGAGGCAAGCCGGGCGCGTTCCGCTTGCATGAGCCGTGTGCAGGACCGAACGTGTGTGGGGTGCAATGCGACCATGACAGAGTGCTGTGAGTGTATCGCCTTTTTTCCTTTTAAACTAGTAGGTGCTTCGCCCCCTCAAAAAAATTGTTGCTTCACGCGATCCATCGATACTACTACTAGTAATCCGGTAATCCCGACTAAAACGGCGCGGCCAGGTCTTTTCCCGCACGATATGCTGGGAGGTTGGCTTAGTTGGGTTTTTTAGATTTGTCTCGGTTCAATAAAAAGCAGAGTTGGTGATGATGGTGTGCCTGTCATCCTGCAATATAGGCCGTCCGATCTATATCTAACGGATAGGAAGGAAACTATGACAATTTACCCGCACTCCTCTCCACATTTGCGTATAAGGCTTTCCCTCGTTCATCCTTTTCTCCCACAAGATCTTGATCTTCCGTGCAACGCACGGGCATCTTACTAGTACTCCCACAATATGTATATTATTGTGAAAGTTCATATACACCGGCCGAGATTAATGCAAACACGGCAGATTTTCATTACATTTCCAACTTTTATAGGATAGAAAAATAAATGAAACCCGACCCTAAACCTATTCTACGGCGGCGACCAACGTCCTCCATCTGTGATCTCTATGTACGGGGGCGGGGTTCAAGACCCGTGAAGTGAAGGTGCGGTCTCCGGCGAGGAAGAGTAGAACACGGGATACGGACCAGCCAGTTGGCACACCATGCCCTGCCGCCTCCCATGCCCTACTCATCCTCGGAGGAGTCCCCGACCTCGGCGGTGCCGGACGTTGGACGGCGGCAAGTAGGACGCGTGGCTGACGGTGCTCCGTCGCCATCGGCCGCCAGCGTACACCGCCAGTCGCGGTCGCGTCCGCGTCCGGATACGCCGCTATTGTGTTGCGAGAGGCGACTTGAGCGAGGGCGGCGACCTCGAGCTTCATCCCCGAAGACAAGCTCTCCCGCACAGTGTTCGCACTTGCGGTCATGGCGAATGTGGTGCCAGGTAGGAGGACGATGCGCTATGGTGTGGAGGTTTGCTGGGCGTTGCCGCTTTAAGTAGCGCATTCCGGTGAGGCCAAGCGTCCGGGTGCGTCATTAAGTCGCCAGAGTTGGTTCCTCGAACACCGAGCCTCTTAACGACGACATACGAACGGACGACATGAATGCGGGCAGCTGGCGCCGGCTAGGAACGCATCAGCGACGGCCGCGAGGGACGAGGGCTTTGGTGTGCGTGGTAGTCACCGCGGTCGTGGAAACTTGGAGAGTCCCTTTGCTCAAATGCGATCCCGCATGTCATTGATAAAGCAAGACGACCTGGCATGGTCTCGGGTCCAGAGGATGCAGTTGGCCGCGCTACACCACTCCGCGGACGCGTCGCGGCGCCCCGTGCATCCTCGACGAGCCGGGTGTTGGGATGTGTTTGGATTGTGGCCAAAGTGCACCTTACCAAAATTTTGGTCATACCCAAAGATTGGTCTTTGTTTGGATGATTGCCATTTTTTTGGCATGCCAATGAACTCTAGCCAACTCTAGTTCATTTTTCTTGCCAATGTCGGCCAAATCATGGGCAACCAATACCTCAACCAAAATTTTGGTCATGACCCAAAGATTGGTCTTTGTTTGGATGGTTGCCATTTCTTTGGCATGCCAATGAACTCTAGCCAACTCTAGTTCATTTTTCTTGCCAATGTCGGCCAAATCATGGGCAACCAATACCTCAACCAAAATTTTGGTCATGACCCAAAGATTGGTCTTTGTTTGGATGGTTGCCATTTCTTTGGCATGCCAATGAACTCTAGCCAACTCTAGTTCATTTTTCTTGCCAATGTCGGCCAAATCATGGGCAACCAATACCTCTACCAAAATTTTGGCTACCCAATGCTTTGATGGGGCAACCTTGGGCACAAACCAAACATACCGTTGGTCGTGCCACAGCACTAACGCCACCCTCGGCACACTGAAACCGACCGTGTCTAGCAACGATATGAGTGTATCGCTCACCGCGGTCGCCGTGTCCAGAGGCGGTGCTGGAGCTGCGCCCCGTTGTTGGCCCCAACGACCCACATGAACGGTTGTCGGTGGCGAGGAGGTCATGGGCCAACCCCTCCATTGGACTAGTCTGCGCTACATCGTCCCGATGGGTGTGCCCCACATGTCGGTTTCCCTGTTTTCCCGACCATATTCGAGTGTCAGTGCTCCGCGTTGCACATTAGGCCTTTCACTATGTAGGCCAAGTGAGACAACTTATTGTTTATTTGAGCCGTTCAAGTGTAATCATGTGGCATTTGCTTATTTCTCATTCCTCTCCAACCCTCTTCTCCATCGATCATGTCGCCTCCAAATGAGTCCATCCTCCCGCATGCCTCATTTGAACATTCTGCCGAGTATCATTCGCATGTACCCACCCTAGTCCTCTTTCAATAGATCTTCGGACCCCGAGATGAAATCGAGAGGGAACGAGTGGGGGCACGTGATACCTAAGGCGGATTCAAAATTTTGAACCGGTGATCATAGCATCCGCAAATCATATATAAAGGGTATTCAATGTTCGCTTTGCTTTTGAATACAATATACTCCCTCCTATCCTTTCTACTTTACATATAAGTTTTATGTGTAGTCAAAGTATCTCTACTATGATCAAAAAGGTATGAACATTCAACAACGCCCAATCAATATTGTTAGATAAATACGCATTCCTAGATTTGTACTCGAGATGGTTTCCAATTTGACTATTGACAAGATTAATAGTACATGAGATGTATAATGTGAAAGTTGTATCATTGGAAACTCCTTTCACATACAAAATTGACCGTATGCTTTGTGTAAGTTGCATGTCATATATTATTACTCCAACATTTGGTCAAAGTTAGCCTCGAAGAACGCATTAGACCCTGTATGCTTTGTGTAAGTTGCATGTCATATATAATTACTCTAACATTTGTGTAAGTTGCATGTCATATATTATTACTCTAACATTTGGTCAAAGTAGTATAGTGGAAGCGGATCCTCTGACGTAGGTATCCCTGCCTTACCCTCCCTTTCGGTCACTTCATCGGGCGGACCCCATGCTTGCTAGGCCCCGTATGTCGCTTACTCAATGGGTTCGCCACGTCGAGGATCCTCATCCGTAGTATACTCCCTCTGTTTTTATTTACTCCGCATAAAATGGAGGGAGTGGTGGTATAATAAATGACGCTGGCGGGGGAGGGGGAGGGACGTCGGTTTGCTCTCAACTGCGGTCCCACAAGCGAGCAAAAACGCAAGATGAAGCGCGTTCCATTCGGTGAGCGACGTGCAGGGTCCATCGTGCCGGGCTGCAACGCGAACGCGACAAGAGCGATGTACAGTCAAAACCGATTGACCGGTCGTCACCGGAACCACTATTCACACCAGAACCTTTGCTGCCGCCCACGCCAGCCACTGCCCTAAAACCACACCAAATCTCTAGCCCGTTCCCCCACCTTTCGATCCCCTAGCCCGCATCAAGCGTCCCCTAGTTCGCCGGAAAGCCATGGTGCGCCGCAAGATCACTTACTACAAGATGGTGACGCCGGAGCGCCGCGCAGAAATCGCAGTGGCAGTCGGCGCCACAGACCTCCGTTCCCAAGCTCGCTTTGCGGCGGGCCAATCCCCGAGTTCTCTGGAGCCAAACTACGAGGAGGAGGAAGCCGATCCAATGTTCACTGCGGAGATCGTGACGCAGAAGGCCCCCGATGGGTATGAGACGATGGACGTCGACTTCGTGCCGGCGTCCGAGTCCCCCATGGTGCAGGCGGACTAGCGGTTCAACAGGGCGATACTAAAGGAGGAACGGGAGGCAGAGGCTCAACTCGACGCGGAGCGCGCGCATGCCGCTGCCATCGAGGCTCTCCTACAGGCGGAACCGGATGTCGTCGATGTGAACCGGGCAGCGGAGGCTCAACTTGAGGCGGAGTGCACAGATGCCGCTGCCATCGAGGCCCTCCTGCAGGCGGAACCGGACGTCCTGGACTTGAACCGGGCGGCAGAGGCTCGACTCGACGCAGAGCGCGCGGATGCCGCGCTCATCGATGCCCTCCTGCAGGCGGAACTGGACGTCCTGGACTTGAACCGGGCGGCGGAGGCTCGACTCGACGTGGAGCGCGCGGATGCCGCTGCCATCGAGGCCCTCTTGCAGGCGGCACCGGACTTCCTCGACTTGAACCGGGCTGTGCTCTCGTCCGTGCAGAGCGGCCGCACGCTCCGTTTGAACGAGTAGCTGGAGGCTGAGGACAACCACGGTGCAGAGACACACGTCGCAGCGACGGCTGGTTCACGCCTGCAGCCAAAGACGACGAGGCGTCTCTTTCCGCGAGCAGTGATAGTTTTTCTCTATGTTGTTGTTTTTATGGATCTTTTGCTGTGTAAAAACATACTGTACTATATTTGTTATGCAAGTCGCCTGACTTGGGTCAGTCTACCGTTTCAGGCGGTTGGATGAATATCCTACGTCTCCTAACCCTTCTTTCCTTCTTCCTCACATCTTCTTCTTCCCCAACAGGCCACCGCATGGGCCTTACGGATACTCCCCAACATGCGGTTGGATAAACATACTCTATGAACGAAAATTATGTGTCAGCGATAGGATGGCTGAGTTTGGTTTGTTCACATGCGACAACACATGTCAGTGAGGGTGCGTTCCCTTGGTTGGATTTGCGGCGTGCAGGAGCGATCAGGTGAGGGTGCGAAGCGTGCCAAGCGCCCGTGAGCGACTGCGTGTGAGGGTGCGGTGCGACCGCGACAGCCATGCGCAAGTGTACCTCCATCTCATTTTGAAAACTTTAGGCAAGCTTGGCAAAAATGTGTGGCGAAGTTTGGCAATGCAAGGCCTAGACCCAAACAGGATAAGTACGTACGTACTAGGAGTACTAGTGTTAAAAAAGAAAGGCGGGGTTTTCCATCGCGGGATTTAATCGATACAAATCCTCGTTTCACGTGTCAATTAATGCGTATTTTTTTCGAAACACCAAAGAGCTAACCATCTCACTCCTCATCGCTTGATTAATGCAGCGTCATGCAAACCAACCTTCTCACTTTCGCATGCATGCAGGGGATATTAATGTCCTTGGTTGCTAACCCCATCAATTTTGCCTCGATTAGTGTTAGTGGCCCTTTGCAAATTGTAATTTTGATAATACTGGCCTTGTGTAAAAAAAATGGAGGTAGTAACTATATTTGACTTCCTTCCCCATTGCAGTGACGTCGACGATTTTTTTTTGTGGTTTGGCGAAGTGCATTCGACGGAGAACACCATTGAGGAAGACCACGGTAAGTCGTTCGCAAGTGCCGCCTGCAAGTCGAGACAACCGCCTTATTTGCATCCAGGCATTCCTTTACTAGTACTACTACTAGGAGTACTAGTGCGGTGAGATGGTTTCTCGAAGAAGACGATGGAGAAGCGGAGTCAGCGAAGAGTGAAATGATGGTTGCTTCGTCCGTGCTTTGTGATTTGACACCTCACTGCTTTGTGATTTGTGATAGAAGGGACAGGGGAGTAGACTCTATGCTCTATACTGTACTACATGCGTCCAAGCATGGGAGAAAGAGGAGAGACGTTGCATTTTTCTATTCCTTCAATCAATCAATCAGGGAGCTTCGGTTCCATCTTTTTGGCTTTGGCAACACCGTCCACAATGGTTCCCATAATGCCAAAAGCCATTTTCACATTTGGCTACACATTGTGGATGCCCTTAACCGTACCACTTGGTTTTGCTCATGTGTGCTATCTATACAAATCTTAATTATATCTATACCTACTAATAAAGCAAGGTGCGTTTCTCCAATTTTTTCATCCGTTCACCTATATTATTAATTTTAATTTTTTGAGTTTTTTGTCTATCCGAGGTGGTACTATTTTTGGCGAATAATTTTAAAAACAGTTTGCACCATCGCTGCAATGGGCCTCGGCCCACGTATATCACAGAATTTTTCGCTCACAATATGTAATGGGTCTCGGCTCACGTATCTAACAGATATAAAAAACTAACAGATATGTGTGGGGATCGATCCCAAGACCTCTTGCAAAATAGTACAGTTGCCGTAGCCAACTAAACCACAATCTATTTGTGAATTTAAATATGGGCTTGCTTTATAGTACTATTATAAAAGACAGAAGGCGCACAACTATTCACAATTAAAATTGTGTCACTTTGATCCCATACATCGAATTCAATCAATTTATATACCTTCAACAATTACATGAAATATAAATGAGATGCCTAGGAAATTAAGGACATGAAGAATCGTTATAACGCGGAAGAAATTAAGCTATTGGGCATTAATCACATAATCAAAGGAGGGATTGCATCCTCCATTGTAAAGGAGGAATTAATTGGGACATTATATTAATGTAAAGGAGGGACGGTTGCACCATCAAAGTAAAAGAGGACGTGTCAGAACAAATTATTAACCGATTGGGCACTTAATTGCATGATTATCAAGGAGGACCATCATTTATTGGGACTCGCCATAATCAGAGGCTGGTAGCAGCGGTGTTCACTATAAATTGAAGAAGGAAATTGAGGCCGGATGTGGAAACGCCTAATCGTAGGCACCGTTGTAAGCAGGATTTGGGGTATACATAAATTGAAGAAGGAAAGAAATAAAAAGAAGAAATAAACTCAGAAGAAAAGGAATTAAAAGGTACCATCACAATTATGCGCCAAATTGACATTGCGGGTGCGGAAGGGACGTATAATAACACAATTGTAAACAGGATTTCGAGTATATTTTAAAGAAGGAAGGAAATTAATAGAAGGATCTCAGAAGGAAAAAGTTTGAAAAGGAACGATCATAATTATGGGCCAAATGACACGCTGGTGGGATCTCTCTATGGTGGAACGGGCAATATAAATAAGGTGTTATATTCAGCGTGTCATCATATCAAGAAAAAAATCAAATTAATACGGGTCACAAAATTTTGCTCACAAGTTATAATTTTTTATTTCATTTTAAAAGATGTTACTAATTATTTTAAATCGTTCATGCATTTTTTTGTGTAGTCCCAAGAAAAGTGTTCATGTATTAAAATAATATTCATATAATTGAAAAATGTTCACAATTGTTTTAGAAAAAAGTCATGTAGTTCTAAAAAGTGTTCACGTGCTTAAAAATATATTATAATTTAAAAACTATTTATGCTCTTAAAAAATCATGTGATTTAAAAAGTGTTTATGTGTTTGGAAAAGCAATGTTGATGCATTTTAGCATAGTTTTAAATAGCCGGCTATAGCTCTGCTATAGCCTTTTTAGTAGGGTGGCGCTAAATGGCTGCCTTCACAAATAGCCCGCTATAGCTCCGCTATAGCTGATTTGGAGGCCCGCCGCTATTTTTCATAGCCCGCTATTTAAAACATTGCATTTTAGAAAATAAATACACAATTTAGAAATGAGCTGGTGTATGTGGGATGTTGAATGGACTAGATGTAGGCCCTAGCTCGGGAAACATGCCGGTCACCATATTAATTTGAAAATTATTAGACATTCACTTGCAATTGGGTGGTTCAGTGACAGGTGTGTGTGTGCATGGTTGCTGAAATCATCATATTGGGATTGATCATATTTGGACACATTGCGATCAGAAGGACACCACGGCCGTGGTCGGTGAAGGGGAGAAGGAGCATAAGTGACAACATAGATAATGTGGACCGATGGAGGGTTCTTGAGCCATCCTTACTGTGCTAGGAGCATGCGACTTTCTCTCGTTGCAACGCACGGGCATGTTTGCTAGTTGATCTAAAAAATTATAGAATCAAGATTAGTAAAAAGGAGGTGATTTTGCCGCGCGGATGACGGTTTGCTAACATGCGGTCCCACGTGTCAGTGCTTTACCAAGCCGATCCGCGTCCCACATGAGGCAGAACAACGGTAGAAGCAACACGTGGTTAAGTTGAAGAAGATGAGCGAGAAGCGGATTCAACAACGAGTGAAATGATGGTTGCTTCGTCCCTCCAACTTCTTTTTTTAGCATTATTACTTCGTTCCTCCAACTTAACTGCGGGAAAGGTGTAGCTTTGTGATTTGACGCCTCATTGCACATTACTACGCCGACGCCATGACTGGGGTGCTTCACCCCGGCTGCTCTACACTGTATTCCGGTATGGCACGTGGACCCGGTAGCTTGATGTCCCACATGTCGGCGAAAGGGACTAGAAGATTTATGAAAGCGAGCGCTCCACTCTTACGGAGGAGTAGACGACACGACGGCCCAGTGAACTGTCACTTGTACTGTATAGTACTATAGTTTTGCTGTTTCGCACGATCCATTGATACAAACCCAATTAAACAGGAAAGGGCGGGATTTTTCCCGCGCGGTAGATGATACTAGCCATACATTTCAAAGGCAATTTTAATGTATGCAAACTGAATAATTATAAGTAACAATATGATATCTAGTAAAACTAAAAACACATATGATTTATTGTGTTAGAGTGTAGTAGTAGTGCTGTATTGCATAGTTGTTAGATGTAACATGCGAGAACGTGTAGAGATGTAGTTTTGGAGGGCCAACAGAGAGAAAAGCGTAATACTGTCACCGAACTTCAGAATAAGCTGATTACGGTCACTATATACGTTTTGTAGTGATTATCCGGTCACTTGCTCACAGTTCAGCATCGGATTGCACTCGCTGACCGCCAAATAGTCCGGTGGCGCCATGTTGACTACTTAAATTGACCACGTTCCTTGTGGGTCCCACCTGTCGGTTTGCATAGGAAAAAGGTCGATAAACACAAATTTACGCAGCGTGACAAGGCTCCAACCCGTGCACGGAATCACCTGGTTGTGTATGTGTGCATCGGGGCCTGATGTGTGCGCATGCATATGTAGGTTGAGCACTTGAGCGTGAGAGTGTGTGTTGGTCGTGTGGTGTACTGGTGTGTGCATGCATGCGTGCGTGTGTGCGTGTGAGTGTTGCGTGCGTGCGTGGCTGTGTGTGTACGTGTGAGTGTTGCGTGCGTGCGTGGGTGCATGTGTTTGTGTGAGTGTTGCGTGGATGCAGTTCGTGTGCATGCGTGCGTGTGTATAATCACCACACCAGCTCCTGTGTGTTAAAACAGACGGCTCAGCATACCAATACAAGGTCACCTTGTCCGCTGTGCCCGCGGTCATGACTTCGAACCACCGTCAAAATATTTTTTTGTTGTTTATTTTCATTCTTACTAGCAAGATGCCCGTGCTTTGCACGTAACATCAAGATGCATTTGTATGACTTGTTTATCTTGTGAGGGAAGGCCTTATTTGCAAATGTGGAGAGGTGTGTGGGTACCTTTTTGCAAAATTGCCATAGTTTCTTTCCTATCAGTCAGATATAAATCGGACGACCTATATTGCAGGATGGCAGGCACACCATCATCACCAACTCTGTTTTTTTATAAGAGTGTATTTTATGTATTTTATAAGAGTGTAGATGTAGAGTAGATACAAGTCGACAGGTGGGCACGATGGTAGTGAGATAATGTGATGCAACACTAGAGGTGCCACGTGGAGCGCTTAACTGGTCAACTAGTCATGTCATGAGCAAATACAGAGTTGTACGGTGAGCCCGTGGATCGTATAATAACCACTAAACGTAAACGGTGACCGTAATGAGTGGATTATGAAGTCCAATGTATGTATCGTGCTTTCGCTTCAAATACAATGATCGTCATTGCATATATCACGAGAGAAAGATGAAACACGCGTGAATTTTCTGGGGGCTTACTTTTAGAGGACCTGGAGATAGTTTTGTGTGCATACGTGAAAGGGGCGTACAGGGGGGTGTATGCGATGGAGAGAGAGATGCTCTTCGTTTCTCTTTATTATGACTAACTTTGTATATAATATAAAAATATACAAATTCACAGTCTTGAAATAAATATCATTGTGGGCACCATGCAATGCAAATTAGCGTCAGATTCCTCCATATAACTTTGTAATGTTGTATATATGTAGAAACTCTAAAATAATTTTTTGGCCACATTTATTCAAAAGGAATGTTGTATGCGAAATAAACCTGAAGAGAGGGCTCTTTAGATCAATGGGGTACGTGATGTAACATGTGTGAATGTGTAGTTGATGCATTTGGTGGGGCCTAGAGAGGCATGTGTGTGTATTACGTATTCGAGAGAGGCATGGATAGAGGGGCCGATGGGGGAGGGGGGGCGTGGGAGAGATAGCACGAGAAATAAGAGTGGTCTAGAGAGAGAGAGAGAGAAGAATATGACGTTACGACAAGAGATTCCATTCCCTTGAGTGTGTATATGCAAGGGGGGAGGGAATAGAGGCACATGGAGAAATTTTCGGTGTGTGTGGTGTTTGTGTTGGTATGTGTGGGTGTGAGAAGATAATGAGACATGGGGGGAGAGGGTGTGTCACCGCGTGAGGTCCGGTGGGTCGAGGTGAGGCCCTTCATTCGGTTCCGTCCTGCGCCATATTGGTCGGCCCATGACACATTTAGGAAGACCCATGGATGACTAGTCGTACAACACAAAGATAGCAGAACTGTGAAGGACTCTGTGTCCACTGACAAAGCCGTCTAGGATTTGTAACCCTAGGTTCTCGGACTAAGGTAACCCCTTTATCTCTGATATTACTATTCATCCAACCTAACTTTAAGGGGCATCCTACAGAATGCTCTGCTATAATCATACTCGTCGATTAGGAAGAGAGGTGTGAGACAATGCGTGAGAGACAGGCTTAAAGATAATGTGCGTACATGAGACACGTAGGCAGGTCCATGTATATAGAAAGGGTCGATGAGGATTGTGCGTGTGTATGTTTGCGATAGGAAGAGTGCTTGTGATAAAGGTTAGTGAAAACAGTTGTAAATGGTTACGAGAGGGAGGGAGGGTTATATATAGAGCATGTGTGCGAGAAAGACACCTCGGGAGAGAGTGTGTGAGCATGTGTGAGAGACCACCGATGGAGAGTGAAACTACACGTAAAAGACTGCTCTACACATTGATTAAAGATATAAATTGTATCCAAATATTAGGATGGGATCATGATATTTGCAACTGGCGTAAGGAGCGGTCATTGATCCATCAGACATCTAGATTCTATCGAATTTGAGCATGTCTATGTTATTATTCGAGACAATTGATCCACATAGTTAGTATTTTGAACTCCAGACAATGCATCGCTTTAGCAATCGAATATAAACATGAGTACAGTTCATGTTGTGTGTGTAAAGCACATTATACATACGAAAGTTACACAATGGACATTATAAATAGCTACATATGAACTAGCATACATTTGAATTCAACTTAAGGTGGTTTAAAAAATCGAATTCAACATGAAGTCCATTCAATTATTTGAATTTGATATCATGGCATTTGTAAACCATACCTAAATTATGGGGGCACCAATCTTTGCTCTAATTTTGTACATAATAGCATATGTAGTCGTGTACAAAATAGATTCAAATTTAGCTCCTCCATTCCAAAATAATCGTAGTTATAGGATTTTCAAGTGTCAAAATTTCAAAAAGAAGTGGATAATTTATTTAATGAGGTTTTCAAACATACAAGGTCAAATATAACGTTGTCTATTTAGGTCAATCCTCATAGTTCAAGAGTACTCTAAACGTGAATGATTGTGTTTCAAAATTTCGAACGAAGCGCCAAAGAGCCTCTACTACTTGAAACCGCGTGAGACCAATGTTTGGTAGTACAAGGAAATTACTTTTCTAATAACTCCGACCCGTGAAACCCGCCGGCCCGACGTCCAAAGGTCTAAACCGGGGTAGATTTGTAGCTTCATCTAGACGCCACGCAACCGCCTCCGAAAAACATTCATACACAATGGCCGCCCATGCTACGGCAAATCGCCTCCGCCCACTATTTGGGACACACAGGATTACCATCCTACCCCGACCCGTAGTAGGTCCGAAATTTAAGAGGGGCCAAAGTTTGTACTTTCCCCAAATTTCAAACAAGTGCGTCCCATCTTCTCGTTAAAAAAGCCAAAAACAAGCGTCCCCCTGCATCAAACATGGTTCCCCCACCCGTCTGATTCCCCATTCGTACTCCGTGGGCGCCAAAACTACCTCTCCACCACCATGAAACCTCGGCGTCCTCCGTCCGCCACCCCATCCCACCCATCAACTGCCGCCCTCCTCCATCATGCCGGAGCCGATACCCCGACGTCGCCGTCCACCGCAACCTCAATCGCAACACCCTCCACGGCTAGTAGTTGAAGCCGAGGCCGAGCCGTCCGTACCTGAGCCAGTTCAACCACGCCGTCCTGCACCTCACCGCTGCCGCTCCAACTTTGCCACCCTCCACCGCACCAGAGCTGCTCCTGCTACGCCGTCCTTCGCCGCCTCAGATCTGCTTCCCCTCCGTCGACATACGGCCACGACAACACAATCAAAAATTTGGCCATGGGTTCGTCCAAGCCTGCACCCTCCAGAACATCGGTTTCCCCGGTAAAAAGAAGAAGATCGGTGCGACATGTGGAGGTGACCACACCGGCAACCGAAGAAGGTACTCCTCTTCCCTTATTCATGCAAATCTTACGTCTCTGCTTGCACGGTATTCATCCCACAGAAGACACTAGTTGACCGCTTCTTCTTGATACTAGATGTTCCTAGTAACTCGCGATGCACAAGGTTTCTCCTCATATACTATTTCACCTTAGCTAGAGGTCCGCCGCCTCTGAATTTCAATTTCTCGCCAGTTGATTCCCAATTAACGGACGCATTCCACGGCGTAACAGGCGCTAGTACGACTATTACACCGGGGAAGCAGCGCCTTGGTGTTTATCTTAGGGGCGTGTGCGGCCTAGAGCTACTGGCGCCCAATCTGGAGGTCGGCCGGGATTAAAGGGATGGCCTGGGGGCGCTGCCAAGCACGGCGGTGGTGTGAGGTCGATGGGAGGGCGGGGCGGCGGAGGCAGGGGTCTGGGCCGGTGGTCGCTGGCGGTTTGAGAAAGATCGTCAACAGTGACTGGCGGGAGGTAGACGAAGGCCATCTGCCCATTCCTTATAGATCGGACGGTTCAAAAAAAACGACTGACCTATTTATTTTTAGTCGACTGTTATCTTGATAGGACCACATGTGGTGGTGTGCTGGAGGAGTACCTGCATTTCCTATGCTCATATATTACAAAATCATATGGAGTAGAATCTAATTTTGTTTGCCATGCAATATTGTAAAGCTATCATATGTATCATGTCGTTTATTTTTCAGCCACCTGCTATCTGCTACTTTTACAGTGCACTACTTCTGCACACACTTCACCCATACTCTCACTATTGTGTTTTTATGCAAGGGTATTTCAGACACTGCCTTCACAGAAGCAGGAAAGAGAAGAGAGAAGTCACTCCAGCATGGTACACGGCTAGGCCAGACACGTTTCAAGACTTTAAAGGGTGTAGTGTCAGCAGATGGAAACGGGGAGCGTAGCTCTGGAGTTGATGATCTCGCTCGCCGTGAACCACCATCCCTGTGTGCTTGCTTTAACTTCACGGTGTCATATGTGGTTGCATGTTGCATATGGTGTCTAGCTTGTATTCGAAAGGTCAAGTCAGTCTTTATCAAGATAAGGAAAGATATTTTTTACATGAACCACCATCCCGGAGCACCGGAAGACAAATAGCTAGTCGAGAGCCGCCAAGCCGATGACAAGCCCAACAAAGACAGGCATCACCTGGAAGCCAACTAAAAAGCTGCGATGGTGGCGAAGCAGCCTGCCTCCCACCAGGCTCTCATGTCCTAGATGATCATGCTCACCACTCCAGCCGGATGTCTAGCTTGTATTGCTTCCAATTTGGTTAAATTGCATCTGCTTAGCTTACACATTATACCTTTGAATATGACATGCCTTTCTGGTTTTGGTACATACTAGTACATCTGTGTATTAACCATGTTCTTACATCAAACTAATGTTCTTGTGTATCCCTCATCAATCACTTATGACGAGGCAGGCAGGCAAGGGGACCTCATTTAAAGAATGCAGCGTCAGCCTCCCAACATGATTCTCAAGAAACATAAATGCTAGATGAAGATAGTGAACGTAGCTCTGTAGTTGATTACAGCATTTTCCCTACACTAGCATCGCAGGTGCTTGCTCTAACTTGGCAGCGTGATATGTGGTTGCATGTTGCATATGGTGTCTAGATTGTAATTCTTCCAATCTGGTTAAACTGCATGTGCTAGTCTGCTTAGCTTATAGTACATTATACTGTGACATGCCTTCCTGTATTTAGTACATAGTACATCTGTCTATTAAGCATGTCTTTACATAAAACTATTATTTTTTTTGTATTCCACATCAATCAATATGGCGAGACACCTTTAGTATATGCAAGTGCGATATTAGTTGCATCTTTCATATGATTTATAGCATGCGCTGCTTCTAATTTGTTGAAATTCCATTTATGATGGGACGCTTTTAACTTGGCAGAGTCATATTGGTTGCATCTTTCATGTGGTGTCTAGCTTGCATTGCTTCTTATTTGCTGGAAAGGTTTCTGCTTAGTTTACACAAACAGTTGTGAACATGCCATGTCGTCCTGTTTTTCGTACATATTCCATCCTGGTATCATGTGTTTGCCTTACATCAAAGTAGTGATTGTCAGTATCATGCATGAATGAGTTCTGAAGAGAGAATTTTATTGCTTTTTCTTGTCGGTTTTATTTGACAATTCAAAATCAATAAAGCAGAAGGAAGTTAGCAAGGCAGCGGATAAAGGTGCTCCTTCCAAACGGAGGGCCTCTACAGTTTCTACTCCTCCACACCCCCAAGATGATTTCCAAGACAACACATGCATAGACACTCTACAAAGTTGTGTTTATGATGAGCACGTCTCCCCTAGTGCAGCACCACTGGTGCTCCCTCTAACTTGGCACTGTTATATGTGGTTGCATGTTATGCGTGATGTCTAGCTTGTATTGCTTCTAATTTTGTTGAATTCCATCTGCTTACTTTACACATTATACTTGAATAAGACACGTGTTCCTGTTTCTAGAACATACAATATCTGTCTATCACACCATGTTCTTACATCAAATTACTACTGTTGTGTAACTTGCAACAATCACTTATCATAAGACACGTTTGACTTCAGAGTGTGATATAGGTTACATCTCACATTCTTTTCTAGCTTGTACTACTAATTTGTTGAAATGGCACTTATGACGAGACAATTTTAACTTGGTAGAGTGATATTCGATGCATCTTTCATATGGTGTCTAGCTTTCATTGCTTCTAATTTGTTGAAATGCCTTCTCCTTAGTTTACACATCATAAGCTGTGAATATGCAATGCTGTGAATATGCAATGGCACTAATGACAAGAGACCTCTAACATGGTAGTGTGATGTTGTTTGCATCTTGCATATGATTTATTTCTGGTACTGCTTCACATTTATTTAAATGCCATTTATGATGAGACACTGTTAACTTGGCAGAGTGATATTTGTAGCATCTTTCATATGGTGTCTACCTTCCATTGCATTGCTTCTAATTTGGTGAAATATCTTCTTCTTAGTTTACACATCATAGTTCTGGTTATCTCTTCCGTCCTGCTTTTTCATACATATTACATCCTCCTATCATGTGGTTGTCTAACATCAAAGTTCAGTTAAATGCGCATCACGCATCAATTTGTTCTCAAGAACTAAATTGTTATTCGCTTTTCTTGTCGGCTTGACTTAACATGGCATAGAGAAAGAGGAAGAAACACGTAATGGCAGGGAATGAGAAGCGGATGAATCCTGCAGATTCTCACTGGTAATGCGATGGTGCAATAGAAGGTCAAAGTCCAGCGGAAAATTCTACAAACACGGCATCCCATGCTACACGAGATGCAAAAAAGTCCAAACAGAAACAAATAGCTGCCACCAAACAAGCAGACACAACCCTAGTTCTTGCAACACCTACCACAAGATTACCAAATGCACGACATACTCGTCGTCAATCGAGCCAAGAAGACGTTCCCAAGCTCCCTTGCCACCGACACTACTTCCCAAGCAGTCTTGACACAAGACGAGTTGGCAATATCAGACGAACCTTGTGAGCTTCAACAGCAAGAAGGTAGTTCTTTGGAGTCAAGTTACGATTCCATGCTTCTTTATATGTAGTCTCACTGTTTGATGTACACTAACACTTCCTATGTTCGTTGTTGGACTAGCACCTAGGCGCAAGAGGAAACAAACATCAGGGATAATTCTCGATAGGTTAACTAAATCTAGAGGAGGAAGAATGGAGATCCGTTTTGAGGCAGGTTTAAAAAGGACACGTGATGCTACAGAGTCAGCCAAGTTAGTATCAGAGGCAACGGTTGCCATTAGGTGTCATGTACGTATCCTCCCAATATGGATTCAGTACAGAAATGACAAAGACGAAACCCAGTTCAACACCTTCCTCGACCATTTATCTGTAAGTATGGTTATGTATGGAAACTAGTAACATCGTCTTGCTCTGTCCCATACTTTCTAGGTTGCTGATAATGAGACTCCCATAATTTTCAACAGATGAGGTTCAAGTTGGATAGCCAAGATGATGCAACCAGACAAGCTTGCACCCATGTTTTCAAGTCTGCTCTGCGACAGTATCGGTATAACTTGAGGAAAACTCACTTTGAAGGCAAGGCTAACAGTGAACTTTCCCAAACATCTCCAGTGGAAAATATATCAGATGAAGACTGGAGGGGCCTTGTTAAACACCGGTCCGATCCAAGTATCGTGTACATTATATATATGTGATCAGATCACATGTTGAAGTCCTATTTATGCATGTGTCACACAAATCTATCTTCTTGTAGGTGAACTGTTCAAAGAACAAGGCCAACCATACAAAAGTGAAATTCCAACAGATTTACGTGATCTCGTAGCTATATTGCACAATCGCGAGGCTCTTGTAATTAGTCGTTGTTTCACTCTTTTCATTGTACCATATTATCGGATCTATATTGACTTGTTCAAATGCAGAGGAAAGCCCGCAAGGACCAAAATTACCTGAACCAAATGTTGTGGAAATCTTCAAGGACTGTCACACCAGCAAGAAGAAGGGCATGACTACACCAATAAAAGCCGTTGTTGTAAGTCCTTAATCCTCATGCCTTTTAACTACTACTTACTCTGACTTGTGCCTTGAACTGCATGGTTTGCAGCCAATGTCTATTACTCTTTTCAATTTTATACACAATTTTCTTAGCATATCATTGCACCTTACAAGGTTTAAAAGAGAGGAGTGATGTTCCTTTGATCTTGACCCGTAATCTAGTTCCGTCTTTGGACTTGCCCACACAACATTACAATTGCCTGTTTGTCTTTTCTCAGTTGTTTTGTGATATGAATGATGTCATACTATGCTTACCGTATTATAAACTTCGTCTCTTTATCCTTAGCCCTCAATACAATGTGAAGAAATAGACAATACATTAGCGATGGTACATGGTCATATGTTTGGAACCTGGTTTTATTATGTACTTTGCAATAAAATACAACTAATATTTTACATGGGTTCACCGAATAAGTTTTGTATATAGACCAAAGCTATTTTGTTTGGTTTTTCCGCCTCCTTAATATCTTACATTGCTCGTACTACTAATGTAAAACCTCAACTTTTCAGCAAGCTATGGAAAAAATGGTGGAACCGCCACCTTTTGAAGGTGGCGAGGCAACTATAACCACAATGTCAGCTCTTGCTGCAGTGGGTCAGTACCTGTCCACTAACAGTGCCAAAAGCACGTTCTGCGTAATACTAGGTTGGTTGTTAAGGCAATCTCGTCCAAACTGCCTCATGATCAAGATATGCAAGCTCAAAACAATGTTTTATCTGCGCTCGGACACAAGTCCATTCCCTAACAGAGGCCCTTTGTGAAACAAGGAGAAACATTGCTCAATGTCATCAAGATATGCATGGTTTTGAAACCGGACTATCGACATTTGCTATGTTGTTCAGAGCCTAGGGGAAATGAAGGCGACGGTTATGGTGCTCCATCGGACAATACAAAGATGAAAACATAACAGTCAGGTCAAATGAACCGAGCTTTTGAACTTCTGGTGGTGCATTTATCTGCTAGACTGTTAAGTTTTATGCCAACCTTCCTTTTGTTATATAGTTGTAATTTGTTTTGGTGCGACACAAAATTTATTCTTAACGTGCAGCCACCGGCTGAAGAAAACAGCAAGCCATTTTTGTATAGTGTAGGGTGTTCCCTATATTTGCACTGGTGGCGATCTTTGATGCCGAGTGAATGTAATCTGTGCAATCGCCTTAATAGCCTAGCGTTAGTTTCAGCCTTATTTATTTCCTAGTCTTCTTTTTCCCTGGTTTGCTAGTGGCCGCAACTACCATGGGCCATAGGATCCATGGGTCTCCTACGGCCGTCGATAAATGGGCCTGTAATCGGTGGGCCTCGGGCCGTCGATAAATGGGCCTGTAATAGGTGGGCCTTGGCAGTCGGATAAAAGGGTCTACATTGTCCGTAATCGGTCGTAATTGGTATCGGCCCAAAGACGGTAACGGGTCATTAACGGTCAGAGGATCGCAAAAGGCTTAATTACATCACAGGCATAATAGGTCGTTAATGGGCCGTAATATAGGACGGGCCGGAAAGCGGCATAGCGGGTTAACGAGCGTAAACGGGCCGACTCTTGCCATGGGCCGAATTTGGACCATTAGGGTAACAAGCCAGTAACGGGCCAACTCTTGACATGGGCCGAATTTGGCCCATTTGGGGAACATGCCAGTAATGGGCCGACTCTTGCCATGGACCGAATTTGTCCCATTAGGGGAACATGCCAGTAACGGGCCAGAAGTAATCGAGGGCCGAAAAGGAGCCCAAGAACGTATGGGCCGTCAATAGGCCAAAAGCTAACATGGGCTGGAAATGGCCCATGTAAATCACGGGCCGTTAATGGGTACAAAGAAAATTACTGTTCATTATGGGCTAGAGTCACCGTGGGCCTGTAAAGGGCCGAAAGATACGAAGGCCTCATATGGGCCGAAAGACGTCATGGGCCATACATGGGCCAAAAGTGAAATGGGCTGGTGTTATATTCGATGGCCCACATGACGTTGTTGGGCCGATTTCCTTTAGGGCCTAACGGGCCGTGAGTTAACGGACCGCAAAATGGGCTATTTGCGAAGAGACCGTTAACAGGCTTTTCATGGGCCAGCCCGTTCACTTTTGACCAAGTCAAACGGGCCGGCTTTGGAAGCTAAATGGGCCAGTGGTGGGCCGTGGCACGTGTCGACATATCATAGGCGCCTATCTGACCCAGCGAGCTGACACGTGTTTCGTCCGGCCAATAAGAATTTTACACATGGAAATTTCCCATTGGCCGGGGCTGTTAACGGGTTATCGGATCCAAAACCCGACCCGATAGCTTAACGGCGTTCCGTTACGGTGGATGCCACGTGTCGGTCACCCTTGACGAAAGCATTTCTATGACGCACGATTTATCGTCATGGAAGTGGACACTTCCGTGATCATAATTTTCGTAATGTCATGAACACTTCTATGACAGCACAGGTATGACTATCTTGATTCTGTCATAAATTTGTCATGGATGTACATGCATGAAAAAAAAGGCGACCTACTGTGACAAACATGTATAATCACGGAAGTGTATTTTTTTGTAGTGTAGTGACTTTGGAGTGACTCTTTGTTGCATGTTGAGGGATAGTTATATGATCCAGTTATGTTATTATTGTTGAGAGAATTTGCACTAGTGGAAGTATGAACCCTAGGCCTTGTTTCCTATCATTGCAATACCGTTTACGCTCACTTTTATCATTAGTTACCTTGCTGTTTTTATATTTTCAGATTACAAATACCTATATCTACCATCCATATTGCACTTGTATCACCATCTCTTAGCAGAACTAGTGCACCTATACAATTTACCATTGTATTGGGTGTGTTGGGGACACAAGAGACTCTTTGTTATTTGGTTGCTGGTTTGTTTGAGAGAGACCATCTTCATCCTACGCCTCCCACGGATTGATAAACCTTAGGTCATCCACTTGAGGGAGATTTGCTACTGTCCTACAAACCTCTGCACTTGGAGGCCCAACAATGTCTACAAGAAGAAGGTTGTGTAGTAGACATAAACCTAATGAAATATCCTTGCAAATGGCTGATAAATTAACTGCTATACCTGTCGGTATTTGTGAGGATGTGCCTGTTGTGGTTGCAAATGTTACTATTATAACAGACTTTGTTATTCTTGATATTCCCGAGGACGATAGTATGTCTATTATTCTTGGAAGACCCTTTTTGAATACTGCAGGGGCTGTTATTGATTGCAACAAAGGCAATGTCACTTTTTGTGTTAATGGCAATGAACATATGGTACACTTTCCGAGGAAACAACCTCAAGTTCATAGTATAAATTCTATTGGAAAAATTCCATCGATTATTTTTGGAGGTTTTGAATTTCCTCTTCCTACTGCCACAAAGAGATATGATATTCTTATTATTGGGGACGTGCATATCCCCGTTGAGGTAACATAGTGCTATTCGAAAATTCTCCGGTTTCATGCAATTCGGAATGAGTTTGTTAACAAGACCTGATCAACCTTGTTAGTGGATTCCTTTTGATGAGCATGAGATGGATGAAGTTAGAAAGCACAACCTTCTGTACCCTCCTTTTACTTTCTGTTGTTTAGTTGAAATAAAGTAAAAATAATATTTTATGTCTGTTTTCTGAATTATCCGTGCAATAAAAAAATGCCCCGAAAATAAAATTTCTCCAAATGCCCCGAAATTGAAATATGATTTCTAGAATATTTGAGAATATCTGGCACTGAGAACACAGCAGGGGGAGCAAGCACCTGGCCACGAGGGGCCAGGGCGCACCCACCCCTACAGGGCGCGCCCCCCTGCCTCGTGGGCCCATGGTGGCTCCCCTCCACTTATTCCTGCACCCACACACTCCTTCCTCCCAAAAAAATCACCAACCATCTCAAGCACGAGTTCTAGCTCATTTTGCTGCGGTTTTCAATCTCCTTGCTCAAAGCACCTCTCACAAAACTGCTTTTGGGGGATTGTTCCTTGGTATGCGACTCCTCCAATGGTTCAATTAGTTTTTGTTCTAGTGCCTTATTCATTGCACATTTTTGCTGCCTAGGTGACCATGTTCTTGAGCTTGCATGCCAAATTTATATGGTCCCAAGTAATTCTAATGCATGATATAGTCTCTAGGCACTTGTGGGAGTAGTTACTATCAATTTTGTTGAGTTTAGTTCACTTTTATTTGAAGTTACTAAAAATTTCAGAATTTTTCAGAGGAAGAAATATGTTTAGGAAAATGTACCAAGGTGGCCCTTCAAGGAAGCAAGCACCCAGGCTCGCAATGCACGATGCTGACGATGAACCACCAAGGGAAGCTCAAGTGCGGGCTTGTGAATGGCCTTCAGAGGACTTCATTGATCGAGCAGGAATCAAGGAATAATTTAACGCATATGTGCGTAACGCTGATCTTGTGAGCTTTGAGGCAGATAAGTGCCACAAGACCACTATCTCACTGATTCCTTTGTGAGGAGGTTTGAATTTTCATCATCACGCAATTCTCAAACTGTCCTGTTTGATCTTTATGAAAATTCTTATACTATGGACTTAGAGGATTTTAATACTGCTTGCAAACTTCCACAATGGGGTAGTCCTAGTGAACCTCGCAAATCTGAATTTAGAGATTTTCTTGCTAGTATAACTGTGGGGGAATCTAGAGATATAACACAAGCTACCATAGGGAGCATTCATTTTCCTGCTATACATTATTTTGCTCTCTTCATAGGTAGGTGCATAAATGGTAAGGATGAAGCATGCCACATGTGTGTCCATGATCTCAGTGTTCTCAGGAGTGCTGTATTAGGAGATAAACATTATAATTTGGGAGCCATTGTTGCACGTAGGTTGCATAATAATAGATTTAATGGAGATTTCTTTGGTGGAATTTATGCAACCCGTTTAGCTAATTTTCTTAATATACCCATTCGCGATTATGATATGGAATTGCCTCCTGCTTATCTAGATTTTAATGCCATGGTTCACCATCGGTTTATTGAGAGGAATGAACCGCCTCTCCGGTACCGACTAATCTTTGGCAGGCGTCACGCCGTCAATATTGTCCTCCCTGCTCCTACTCTCTTTGAATTTCAGGCAAGGGAGACATGTTATAACCAGGGAGGAGGCAAATGAGTACGAGAGGAGGACGAGGGCAGCTCGCCTCCAAGCTGCAGCCCACGATGCAATAGCCGCTGCATCTCAAGATGCTGACCCGATAACTTGGGATATCCGCCCAGCAGCCGTGGAAATAGACCAACTTAGGCCAAAAGCCTAAGCTTGGGGGAGTATGTATTTCTCACCGACATTACATTTATGTTCACACACTCATTGCTAGAAGTCGGTGCTCATACTCTTTCATTGTATTAACCATGCTAGTTTATTTTTCTTTTTCTTGCTTTCTTCTTGTTTGTTTGAAAAACCTTAAGAAAACCAAAAAAGTTAGTAGTAGCTTTTAGTTAGTTACTTTCCTTGTCTGTAGTAGTAATAATTTAAAGAAACCCCAAAAAGATTTCTCGTTCTTCTTTTGCTTGTTGGGAGCTTTCCCGTGTAAATAGTTTCATTTCTTTTCGTATCTTTGGGGGTCAATAGGAGAAGACCATAATAAAATTGTTGAAGTAGCTCTTATATGCATTATTGTTGATTTAACCAAGAGCCCATATTGCCTTGTCTTCTCCTGTTTATTGAATGCTTGCAGATTCCAGCTTAGTCCAATGCACGTGCACAATTATTGTTATTCACATCATTCGGTCGTGCAAGTGAAAGGCAATTATGACGATATATGATGGACTGATTGAGATGAGAGAAGCTGGTATGAACTCGACCTCTCTTGTTTTGTAAATATGATTAGTTCATCGTTCCCGATTCAGCTTATTATGAATAAACATGTTTGCAATGACAATTAGAGATTATAGTTACTTATGCCATGCTTAATTAGCTAGGAGCTTATAATGGTTTACCTTGCGTGCCAACATGCTATTAAAATGGTTGTGATGTGGTATGATAGGGTGGTATCCTCTAAATGATTTAAGTGACTTGACTTGGCACATGTTCACGCATGTAGTTTAAACAAAATCAACATAGCCTTCATGATATTTATGTTCATGGTGGATTATATCCTACTCATGCTTGCACTCAATGTTCATTAATTTTAATGCATGTTCATGACTGTTGTCGCTCTCTAGTTGGTCACTTCCCAATCTTTTGCTAGCCTTCATTTGTACTAAGCGGGAATACTGCTTGTGCATCCAATCCCTTAAACCCCAAAGTTATTCCATATGAGTCCACTATACCTTCATATATGCGGTATCTACCTGCCGTTCCAAGTAAATTGGTATGTGCCAAACTCTAAACCTTCAAATGAAATTATGTTTTGTACGCTCGAATAGCTCATGTATCAACTAGGGCTGTCTGTATCTTCCATGTTAGGCGGGTTATTCTCAAGAGGAGTGGACTCCGCTCCTCATTCACGATAAAATGGCTGGTCACCGGGATGCCCAGTCCCATGCTTTATGCAAACTAAATCAAAATAATTGCAAACAAAACTCACCCTGGGACTGTTGCTAGTTGGAAGCACTTGTTGTTTCGAGCAAGCCATGGATTTATGCTTGTTGGTGGAGGGGGAGTATAAACTTTACCATTCTATTTGGGAACCGCCTATAATGTGTGTAGCATGGAAGATATTGCCATCTTTTGGTTGCTATGTTAACAATGACAGTATGCCGCTCAAAATATTATTTATCTCTATTTCAAAACCGAGCTCTGGACCTCTACAAATCCCTGCTTCCCTCTGCGAAGGTCCTATCTATTTGCTTTTATGTTGAGTCATCACCCTCTTATTAAAAAGCACTAGCTGGAGAGCGCAGCTGTCATTTGCATCCATTACTATTAATTTATATTGGGTATGACTATGACTGGATCTCTTTTACCATGAGTTACAATGTCTAGTCAGTCCTTGATCTTTAAAGGTGCTCTGCATTTATGTTTTGCGGTCTCAGAAAGGGCTAGCAAGATACCATCTTGTTATATCATATTATGATTGTTTTGAGAAAGTGTTGTCATCCGAGATTTATTATTATCGCTCGCTAGTTGATTATGCCATTGATATGAGTAAACATGAGACCTGAGGGTTATTGCAAATGTGGTTAGTCATAATCTTTGCTGAAAACTTGAATGCTGGCTTTACATATTTACAACAACAAGAGCAAACAGAGTTTGTAAAAGTTTTTCTTTATCACTTTCTGTTTATCAACTGAATTGCTTGAGGACAAGCAAAGGTTTAAGCTTGGTGGAGTTGATACGTCTACTGTCAGATCTACTTTTCCAAACACTTTTGCCCTTGTTTTGGACTCTAACTTGCATGATTTGAATGGAACTAACCCGGATCGACGCTGTTTTCAGCAGAATTGCTATGGTGTTATCTTTGTGCGTAAATGTAAGTTCTCGGAATGACCTGAAACTTCACGGAGATTATTTTTGGAAATAATAAAAATATTGGTGAAAGAATCAAAGCCGGGGCCCACACCCTGTCCACGAGGGTGGGAGGCGCGCCCCTGTGGCGCCCACCTCGTGGGCCTCCCTGGAGCTCCACCGACCTCAACTCCAACTCTATATATTCGTGTTCGGGGAGAAAAAAATCAGAGAAAAAGATTCATCATGTTTTACGATACGGAGCTGCCGCCAAGCCCTAAACTCTCTCGGGAGAGCTGATCTGGAGTCCGTTCGGGGCTCCGCAGAGGGGAATCCGTCGCCATCGTCATCATCAACCATCCTCCATCACCAATTTCATGATGCTCACCGCCGTGTGTGAGTAATTCCATCGTAGGCTTGCTGGACGGTGATGGGTTGGATGAGATTTATCATGTAATCGAGTTAGTTTTGTTAGGGTTTGATCCCTAGTATCCACTATGTTCGAGATTGATGTTGCTATGACTTTGCTATGCTTAATGCTTGTCACTAGGGCCCGAGTGCCATGATTTCAGATCTGAACCTATTATGTTTTCATGAATATATGTGAGTTCTTGATCCTATCTTGCAAGCCTATAGTCACTTACTATGTGTTATGATCCGGCAACCCCGAAGTGACAATAATCGGGCCCACTCCCGGTGATGACCATAGTTTGAGGAGTTCATGTATTCACTATGTGTTAATGCTTTGGTCCGGTACTCTATTAAAAGGAGGCCTTAATATCCCTTAGTTTCCAATAGGACCCGCTGCCACGGGAGGGTAGGACAAAAGATGTCATGCAAGTTCTTTTCCATAAGCACGTATGACTATATTCGGAATACATGCCTACATTACATTGATGAATTGGAGCTAGTTCTGTGTCACCCTATATGTTATGACTGTTACATGATGAACCGCATCCGGCATAATTCTCCATCACCGATCCAATGCCTACGAGCTTTTCACATATTGCTCTTTGCTTATTTACTTTACCATAGCTACTGTTACAATAACTACAAAACCCAAAAATATTACTTTTGCTACCGTTAACGTTACTATCATACTACTTTGCTACTAAATACTTTGCTGCAGATACTAAGTTATCCAGGTGTGGTTGAATTGACAACTCAACTGCTAATACTTGAGAATTTTCTTTGGCTCCCCTTGTGTGAATCAATAAATTTGGGTTGAATACTCTACCCTCGAAAACTGTTGCGATCCCCTATACTTGTGGATTATCAGTGTGCTTCGTTCCCTACCTGCTAAGAGGCGTCGGATTTCACATTCATCCGTTCCTCCGAGGACTTCTGGAGTATTATGGCCTTCAACTTCACAATTTCACCCCTGCTTCCATTCTGCACATCACGGGTTACGCCGCTCTTTGTGAGCTATTCCTGGGTTGTGAGGCCCATTTTGAATTGCGGAGGAAGCTATTCTGCCTCGTCCCCCGTAACCAAGAGGGATCAATATTTGAAGTGGGCCGAGCCGAGGTATGGCGCATCGCCGGGACCGAATACCTGTCCGGCACACCGAAGAAGGCATCCGAAGAGTGGCCTTCCGAATGGTTCTATATTGAGGACGTCGCCCTTCCTGACCCAGTCCGAATGGGTCTTCCTGGATTTACAAGTGTTCCGTTGAAGAAACGCCACAGCTGGCGCCCTGGGAGCCTCGAGGAGGAAGATAGTGCGGAAGTCCGTCAACTGATGAGCAAGATAAAGACGCTTGCCCAGTCCGAATTATCGATGGTCGAGGTAATGGCGACTTCCATAGTGCGAGGGGTTCACACACTCCAATACAGAGGGCTTCCCGTGTGGCACTACAATGGGGAAGATGACGCCTCCCGCTGTGGTCGGAAGGGTCCGGACACCCCCGCCGCTTTGGCCAAGATACTGGTCGAACTATTCAAAGGGGAGGAAGAGGAATTCATTCGTATTAAGTGTAGAGACGGATTTTCCATGTACAATCCTCCGAGCTGGGTGAGTTCCAATCCCTCTACAATACTCATTCTACTCTTTGAGTCACTTTTAATGAACATTAATCCGTCCATTTGTAGCAGGAATGGCGAAAGATCACCGAGGGGATCCACTGCCCCGCCCCACAGCCAGAGGACCACAAACGGGACCTTGACCCCGGATTCGAAGAGGATCCGGACATATTTGTGGTGCTCGAGGATGGGTTGTTCTACCAGGCGAGCTATGACGACACGGAAGTGGCCATCACCGCCGACTACCCCGGTCTTCTCCCCTCCTCCCACGTAAGTAATCAGGAGACATCCCCGAAATAGTTTCCTCGTTCTGCCTCACCCACCGCACTATCTCGTGCTCCAAAGGGGAGGCGTTCGACGTGTAATGTTGTACCAGAGGCAACTCCAAAGAGAGCGGCGCCCATGTCGGGCAAGCCTTCTAAGAGGAAGGCAAACGAAGACACGGCCGAACCTTCACAGAAGAGGTATGGTTTCATAAATATGCCCCTTGGCAGTCGCATCCAACTATAACAATTTTTGTTTGTGCCTTATCAGGAAAAGAGTTCGCCGGACTATGTCCGGGGGTCTGGCCGGTCATACTCCCAATAGCCAGGTTTTAGACCCTGCCGTAAAGACAGGGGCTGATACGGGAGTGACACCGGATTGTCCTTTGGCAGAGGATTCGGATGATGTATCCGTCACCAACTCGGAAGTGGAGAGCGCCATGAATCATCGGCGCCAGAGGGCCGCTCTATGCGACCCCAGCCTTACAAAACAGGCATTCAATGCCTTCAGCTTGGCGTATGCATACATCCGAGCTGCTTGAGACGGGCTTAACAGAGCCACAGACCAGCATTTGAAAGATATGCGGGTAAGTTTACATTATCAAAATATGATAATTATATACCAGTAGCCCTCGAGACTTGAAGCAGTTAATCCAACTGATTTAAGGATCATTGTATAACCAGATGCTTACTGAGAAGAACAACATGTTGTCTCAAGAACTGGAAAAGTGTCGGACCGAGCTGAATGCTGCTATCGTCCAACTGGAAAAATCCAAGAAGGCATCGCCTAGTAATATTCCCCTCCAGCGAGAAAATATAATTGTATACCAGTAATGCTAATATTGTTGCATATCTCAGGATCGTCAGATAAACTGAAGGAGGCACTGGAAGTCACGCAAGCGGGTGAACAAGAAGCCAAAAGGCAATGGGCCATGGGCGAACGTATACTGACATGGGTCAGGGAGGAGAAAAACAAAATCCAGGATACCAATACCCAGCTGGGCGAAGAACTGAAAGATGTCCGGGCCTAGCTGGATGACTCCGTGAAGGAAAATAAGAGGCTACAAGAGCTTTCACAAATGCACGAGCGAGCTCGGCAGGCGATGCAAAGTGTTTCCAAGGCCTTATGGCCATCCGCCTCCCCTCCAGGAAGTATGGAGGAGCTTGTACAGCTATTCAAGGGAGCGCGGCGGCGTTTCTGATTATGGAAGATATCGGCCTGCCGGGAAGGTGCGCGAGAGGCCTGGGCCATGGTGAAAACAGGGTATACCGCTTGATCCAAATCATATGGCCCGGGTCAGACCTCTAGGGTCAGATGGGAAAAAAATTCCGTTAATTTGGTATATGACCAAGTAGAAGTAGCCGCCAAATATTCCCAGCAGGATTGTAAGTTAGACAACCTGTTAGATGGTATAGAGGAGGAAATTTATGAGTCCAAGTGACTATGTAGTTTCCTTGACATATTTGTCCCTAGCCGGATTGTAAAACGATTGTCATGGCAGACCTTTTCGCTTCAACCTCTGGACCCGAAGGTGCGGAGTGTTTCTGAATACCTGAGTGGCAAAATAGACCGGGGTATGCGTGGAAACTAGGCGTAGGGGTCATAGTTGCTTGAACAGACATGTTGTATCCGACTAGCTATGTTATATTACATTTTGATTGTAAGAAACATCTTCCAGAGAGAATAGTTCCATTAAGGGTTCCTTTCCCTGGGTGTACATGCGTTAATGTGCATGTACGAACTGTGATTGAAAAAATCGCAGCATACGTAACATCTGGGGGTTCAAATTGTCATAAGCGAAAAAACATCTTTAGTCCACCAACCGAATATTACCTTAAGAACGCTAGCTTTCGGCTTCACCCAGTCTGAGGCACACATCCGGATGACCCGACAGTAACAATCGTAGAGGTGCTCCCTTTATGCCCTAGCCGAACTAATAGGAACGTAGGACATAAGCACATGAGCCAGGCAACTCAGCTTGGCCAAAACTTAAGTCATATTGATGCATATAATGGTGAATAAAAGTTACATATGGGGAAAAGACACATATGTGACGAGCTTGATGCTCGGAAAATGATAATAGCAAGTTTCTCTACAGAAGCCCCCAGGGATAATGGACGTACATATTTAAGGATGTGTACGTCATAGCTGCGCGGTGTAACCGCACAAGAGCTTAAAGCTAAAAATAGTAAAAAAACAAAAGAGAGTAAAAAATAATGGAAACAAAAGGGAGAAGGAGACGAACGAAGAGTTCGGCGCTAGGCATATAACCTTCGGAGTCTGGCCGCGTTCCATGGATTCGGCTCTAGGAGATTGTCTGATGCATCATGCAGGCGGTACGCTCCTCCAGTGAGAACTTTGTCAATGATGAAGGGACCCTCCCATTTGGGCTTGAGTTTGTCTGTTTTCTTCTCTGGCAAGCGTAGAACAAGTTTGCCAACATTATAAGTCTTGGCCCGCACTTCTCTGCTTTGATACCTGCGAGCCTGCTGTTGGTAAAATGCGGAACGGGCTTTTGCAACGTCGCGCTCCTCCTCCAGGGCATCTAAGCTGTCCTGCCAATCAAGCTCAGCCTCTCTCTCTTCGTACATGCACACTCGAGGTGAGTCATGAATAATGTCGGAGGGTAACACAGCCTCTGCGCCGTACACCATGAAGAAAGGTGTATACCCGGTAGTGCGATTGGGCGTGGTCCACAGCCCCCAGGGTACGGAGTCGAGCTCCTCAACCCAGTGCCTGTCTGATTCTTTTAAAGACCGCACTAGTCTGGGTTTAATGCCGCTGATAATAAAACCATTGGCTCGTTCGACTTGACCATTTGTTTGCGGGTGATAGACAGAGGCGTAGTCGAGCTTAATGCCCAGATTAGCGCACCAGTTTTTCACCTCATCGGCTGTGAAATTGGAGTCGTTATCGGTAATGGTGCTATGTGGGACACCATAACGGTGCACAATGCCGGATATGAAGTCTATCACTGGTCCAGTTTCGGCCGTTCTAACTGGTTTGGCCTCTATCCACTTAGTGAATTTATCCACCATGACCAGTAATTTTTTTTCTTATGGCTTCCTCCTTTAAGGGGTCCAACCATGTCAAGCCCCCAGGCCGTGAAAGGCCAAGTGATGGGGATTGTTTGTAGAGCGGTGGGTGACATATGGCTCTGGTTGGCAAAAAGCTGGCATCCGACGCAATGTTCGACAAGGTCCTGTGCATCTGCTCGGGCCGTTGGCCAATAGAAACCTGTGCGGAAGGCCTTACTTACAAGGGCTCGAGACGCGCGTGGTGATCGTCGAGACCGGCATGAATTTCAGCAAAGAGCTACCGTCCCTCCTCTTCGGGGATACATCTTTGGAGTACTACGGTGGCGCTTTTCTTGTAGAGCTCTCCGTCATGGAATTTGTAGGCTTTCGAGCGCCAAACAATGCGGCGAGCCCCATTCTGATCCTCAGGGAGTTCTCGCATATTAAGGTAGGCCAAGAATGGTTCGGTCCATGGGGCAATGACTGCCATGATAAGATGGGTCGACGGTGTTATTTCAGTGGCTGAGCCCCCGATGATATCAGTGTGTTCAGAATCTGGGGTTATGGTCAGATCCGGACTGATGTCGCTGCTCTCCCCTTGCCACACCACGGATGGCTTAAAAAGCCTTTCCAGGAAGATGTTAGGTGGGACGGGGTCGCACTTGGCGCCTATGCGAGCAAGGACATCTGCCGCTTGATGAAACTCGAGCCCCTCGAACCGAGCCGACATTTTGAGAACGGCGTTACGATAAGCCGCCATCTTTGGATCTTTCGCATCGAAATCTCCATTTATTTGAGATATTGTGAGGTTTGAATCCCCGCGCACTTCCAGGCATTGTACGCCCATGTAGACAGCAATCCGAAGACCATGCAACAAGGCCTTGTATTCGGCTGCATTGTTGGAGTCTATGTATAATATTTGGAGTACGTACTGAACTCTATCTCCAGTGGGGGATGTCGGTGTCAAAACCGGCGGATCTTGGGTAGGGGGTCCTGAACTGTGCGTCTAAGGCGGATGGTAATAGGAGGCAAGGAACACGATGTTTACCAAGGTTCGGGCCCTCTCTATGGAGGTAATACCCTACTTCCTGCTTGATCGATCTTGATGAATATGAGTATTACAAGAGTTGATCTACCACGAGATCGTAGAGGCTAAACCCTAGAAGCTAGCCTATGGTATGATTGTCGTTGTCCTACGGACTAAACCCTCCGGTTTATATAGACACCGGTGGGGGCTAGGGTTAAACAGAGTCGGTTACAACAGAAGGAGATCTACATATCCGTATCGCCAAGCTTTCCTTCCACGCCAAGAGAGTCCCATCCGGACACGAGACGAAGTCTTCAATCTTGCATCTTCATAGTCCAACAGTCCGGCCAAAGGATATAGTCCGGTTGTCCGGATACCCCCTAATCCAGGACTCCCTCAGTAGCCCCCGAACCAGGCTTCAATGACGATGAGTCCGGCACGCAGATTGTCTTCGGCATTGCAAGGCGGGTTCTTCTCCAAATTCCGAATACTTGTCTGAATAGTGTCCGGCTTCCCATAAATGTCGCACTCCTTGGTTTCTGCGCCCAATAATGGAGATCCTCCACGCGTCGAAATGAATCGCGAGAAGCCCATTTACAATTGCCACCCTAGCCATGTAGGCAAATCGCCTATTAAAGAGACGGGATTCACAAATCCATATCATACCATCCTCCCAAAGCGAGTATCCATCGAGCACGCCTGGAAAAATCCATTCCAACATGGCGATCGCCGCAGCTCCTCCTCTCTCGCCTCGTAGCCCTAAGCCTGGTGATTGGAAGAAGTGTTCCGTCCGCATAGCCAACTAGTGAGGCTACAGACTGTGGATTTCTCCCCAACAGATATGGTCCCTGTTCGAGCCGGGCTTGCCACCTATAATGGCAGAGAACAAGCAGAGAGCTTCCCCAATCCCTCCAAAGGGGAACGAGTATGTGATACGTCCATTTTGCATCATGCTTTTATATCGATATTTATCGCTTTATGGGCTGTTATTTCACGTTATGTCACAATACTTATGGCTATTTTCTCTCATTTTACAAGGTTTACATGAAGAGGGAGAATGCCGGCAGCTGGAATTCTGGGCTGGAAAAGGAGCAAATATTGGAGACCTATTCTGTGCAACTCCAAAAGTCCTGAAACTCCACGGAATGTCTTAAAATAAATAAAGAAAAATCATCGCCAAAGATGAAGGCCAGGGGCCCACACCCTGCTCACGAGGGTGGGGGGCGCGCCCCCCCTGGGGCACGCCCCCCTACCTCATGGGCCCCCTGGTGGCTCTCCGATGCCCATCTTCTCCTATATGAAGTCTTTCGATGAGAAAAAAATCAGAGACAACCTTTCGGGACGAGACTCCGCCGCCCCGAGGCGGAACCTTGGCGGAACCAATCTAGGGAGCTGTTCTGCCGGGGACACTTCCCTTCGGGAGGGGGAAATCATCGTCATCATCATCACCAACGCTCCTCTCATCGGGAGAGGGCAATCTCCATCAACATCTTCACCAGTACCATCTCATATCCAAACCCTAGTTCATCTCTTATATCCAATTCTTGTCTCCAAGTCCGGGATTGGTGCTAGTAGGTTGCTAGTAGTATTGATTACTCCTTGTAGTTGATGCTAGTTGGTTTATTTGGTGGAAGATCATATGTTCAGATCCTTTATGCATATTATTACCCCTCTGATTATGAACATGAATATGCTTTGTGAGTAGTTACGTTTGTTCCCGAGGGCACGGGAGAAGTCCTGCTATTAGTAGTCATGTGAATTTGGTATTCGTTCGATATTTTGATGAGATGTATGTTGTCTAGCCTCTAGTGGTGTTATGTGAACATTGACTACATAACACTTCACCATTATTTGGGCCTAGAGGAAGGCATTGGGAAGTAATAAGTAGATGATGGGTTGCTAGAGTGACGTGCTTAAACCCTAGTTTATGCTGTTTCGTAAAGGGCTGATTTGGATCCACTTGTTTCATGCTATGGTTAGGTTTACCTTAATACTTTTGTTGTAGCTGCGGATGCTTGCAATAGAGGTTAATCATAAGTGGGATGTTTGCTCAAGTAAGAACAACACCCAAGCACCGGTCCACCCACATATCAAATTATCAAAGTACCGAACGCGAATCATATGAACGTGATGAAAACAAGCTTGACGATAATCCCATGTGTCCTCGGGAGCGCTTTTCCTATTATAAGAGTTTGTTCCGGCTTGTCCTTTGCTACAAAAAGGATTGGGCCACCTTGCTGCACCTTATTTACTTTTGTTACTTGTTGCTCGTTACAATTTACCTTATCACAAAACTATCTGTTACCACTTATTTCAGTACTTGCAGAGAATACCTTGCTGAAAACCGCTTATCATTTCCTTCTGCTCCTCGTTGGGTTCTACACTCTTACTTATCGAAAGGACTACGATAGATCCCCCATACTTGTGGGTCATCAAGACTCTTTTCTGGAGCCGTTGCCGGGGAGAGTAGCGCCTTTGGTAAGTGGAATTTGGTAAGGAAAAAATTATATAGTGTGCTGAAATTTTCTATCACTTGTTACTATGGAAAGTAATTCTCCGAGGGGCTTGTTCGGGGTATCTTCACCCCGTCCAGTAGGGCAAAGAGTTGGTCCTCAACCTACTGAACCTATTGAAAATGAAACTCCTTTTGAAATTCCTTCGGGTATGATGGAAAAACTGCTAGCTAATCCTTTTACAGGAGATGGAACAAAGCATTCTGATGAGCATTTAATATATGTGGATGAAATTTGTGGATTATTTAAGCTTGCAGGTATACCCGATGATGTTGTTAAGAAGAAGGCTTTCCCTTTATCTTTGAAGGGAGACGCATTGATATGGTATAGGCTATGTGATGATATGAGATCATGGAACTATAAAAGATTGAAATTGGAATTTCATCAAAAGTATTATCCTATGCATCTTGTTCATCGTGATCGCAATTACATATATAATTTTTGGCCTCGCGAAGGAGAAAGCATCGCTCAAGCTTGGGGGAGGCTTAAATCAATGTCATATTCATGCCCCAATCATGAGCTCTCAAGAGAAATAATTACTCAAAGTTTTTATGCTCGGCTTTTCGATAACAATCGCACCATGCTTGATACTTCTTGTGCTGGCTCTTTTATGATGAAGACTATTGAATTCAAATGGAATTTATTGGATAGAATTAAACGCAACTCTGAAGATTGGGACCTCGATGAAGGTAAGGAGTCAGGTATGACACCTAAGTTTGATTGTGTTAAATATTTTATGGATACCGATATTTTCCATAAGTTTATCACTAAATATGGACTTGACTCTGAGATAGTAGCCTCTTTCTGTGAATCTTTTGCTACTTATGTTGATCTCCCTAAGGAGAAGTGGTTTAAATATCATCCTCCCATAGAAGTAAAAGTAGCTGCACCTATTAAAGTTGAAGAAAAGACTGTCACTTATAATGATCCTGTTGTTCCTACCTCTTATGTTGAGAAACCACCTTTCCCTGTTAGAGTAAAGGATCATGCTAAAGCTTCAACCGTTGTTCGTAAAAGCAATATTAGAACGTATACACCTCCTGAGCAAGTTAAAGTAGAACCTAATATTGCATTTGTTAAAGATCTCTTGTTTGATAATATTGATGGGCATGTTATTCAATTCTGTGGTGAAACTGCTAGAATTGCTAAACCCTGTGCTAAAGATAAACATAGACCTGTGGTAGGCGTGCCTGTTATTTCTGTTAAAATAGGAGATCATTTTTATCATGGCTTATGTGATATGGGCGCTAGTGCTAGTGCAATACCCATTGACTTATACAAAGAAATTATGCATGATATTGCACCTATTGAGTTAGAAGAAATTGATGTCACAATTAAGCTTGCCAATAGAGATACTATTTCACCAGTGGGAATTGTTAGGGATGTTAAAGTCTTGTGTGGGAAAACTAAATATCTTGCTGATTTTCTTGTTTTTGGTTCTCCACAAGATAGCTTTTGTCCCATTATATTTGGTAGACCCTTCTTGAACACTGTAAATGCTAGGATAGACTGCGAAAAGAACGTTGTTACTATTGGTTTGGATGATATGGTTCATGAGTTTAATTTCTCTAAATTTAGTAAACAACATCGTGAGGAAGAATTGCCTAGTAAGGATGAAATTATTGGTCTTGCTTCTATTGCCGTACCTCCTAGTGATCCTTTAGAACACTATTTGCTAGACCATGAAAATGAGATGTTCATGAATGAAAGAAGGGAAATAGATGAAGTATTCTTTAAACAAGAACCTATTCTGCAAAACAATTTGCTGTTGAAATCCTAGGGGATCCTCCTCCACCCAAGGGTGATCCCGTGTTTGAGCTTAAACCGTTACCGGATAATCTTAAATATGCTTATCTTGATGAAAAGAAAATATATCCTGTTATTATTAGTGCTAACCTTTCAGAGCATGAAGAAGAAAGATTATTGAAAACTCTGAAAAAGCACCGTGCCGCTATTGGATATACTCTTGACGATCTTAAGGGCATTAGTCCCACTCTATGTCAGCATAAAATAAATTTGGAAGCGGATGCTAAACCAGTTCGTGATCCTCAACGGCGTTTGAATCCTAAAATGAAAGAAGTGGTAAGAAAAGAAATACTCAAGCTTCTGGAGGTAGGTATAATTTATCCCGTTGCTGATAGTCAGTGGGTGAGTCCTGTCCATTGTGTCCCTAAGAAGGGAGGTATTACTGTTATCCCTAATGATAAAGATGAATTGATTCCGTAAAGAATTATCACAGGTTATAGGATGGTAATTAATTTTGCATCATGCATTTATATCGATATTTATCACTTTATGGGCTGTTATTTCACGTTATGTCACAATACTTATGGCTATTTTCTCTCATTTTACAAGGTTTACATGACGAGGGAGAATGCGGCTGGAATTCTGAAATTTGGAAAAGGAGCAAATATTGGAGACCTATTCTGTGCAACTCCAAAAGTCCTGAAACTCCACCTTAAAATAAATAAAGAAAAATCGTCGCCAAGGATGAAGGCCAGGGGGGCCACACCTTGCTCACGAGGGTGGGGGGCGCCCCCCTACCTCGTGAGCCCCCTGGTGGCTCTCCGATGCCCATCTTCTCCTATATGAAGTCTTTCGATGAGAAAAAAATCAGAGACAACCTTTCGGGACGAGACTCCGCCGCCACGAGGTGGAACCTTGGCGGAACCAATCTAGGGCTCATGAGCTGCTCACTGGGGACACTTCCCTCCGGAGGGGAAATCATCGTCATCATCATCACCAATGCTCCTCTCATCGGGAGAGGGCAATCTCCATCAACATCTTCACCAAAGACCATCTCATCTCCAAACCCTAGTTCATCTCTTGTATCCAATTCTTGTCTCCAAGTTCGGGATTGGTGCTAGTAGGTTGCTAGTAGTATTGATTACTCCTTGTAGTTGATGCTAGTTGGTTTATTTGGTGGAAGATCATATGTTCAGATCCTTTATTCATATTATTACCCCTCTGATTATGAACATGAATATGCTTTGCGAGTAGTTACATTTGTTCCTAAGGACACGGGAGAAGTCTTGCTATTAGTAGTCATGTGAATTTGGTATTCGTTCGATATTTTGATGAGATGTATGTTGTCTAGCCTCTAGTGGTGTTATGTGAACGTCGACTACATAACACTTCACCATTATTTGGGCCTAGAGGAAGGCATTGGGAAGTAATAAGTAGATGATGGTTTGTTGGAGTGATGGGCTTAAACCCTAGTTTATGTGTTTCTTCGTAAGGGGCTGATTTGGATCCACTTGTTTCATGCTATGGTTAGTTTTACCTTAATACTTTTGTTGTAGTTGCGGATGCTTGCAATAGAGGTTAATCATAAGTGGGATGCTTGTTCAAGTAAGAACAGCACCCAAGCACCGGTCCACCCACATATCAAATTATCAAAGTACCGAATGCGAATCATATGAACGTGATGAAAACTAGCTTGACGATAATCCCATGTGTCCTCGGAGCGCTTTTCCTATTATAAGAGTTTGTTCCGGCTTGTCCTTTGCTACAAAAAGGATTGGGCCACCTTGCTGCACCTTATTTACTTTTGTTACTTGTTGCTCGTTATAATTTACCTTATCACGAAACTATCTGTTACCACTTATTTCAGTACTTGCAGAGAATACCTTGCTGAAAACCGCTTATCATTTCCTTCTACTCCTCGTTGGGTTCGACACTCTTACTTATCGAAAGGACTATGATAGATCCCATATACTTGGGGGTCATCAGTATGCCTTGTCCCTTATTTATTAAGGGGACTAGGATTTCCAATTCACCAGTTCCTCCGCGGGCTCCTGGAGTTCTACGGCCTCCAGCTGCATAATTTCACTCCTGCCTCCATATTGCACATTGCTGGCTATGTCGCTCTTTGCGAATTGTTTCTAGGCTGCGAAGCTCACTTCGAGCTATGGAAGAGGCTATTCTGCCTCGTACCCCGTACATAGGAGGGGTCACTGTTTCAAGTGGGCGGAGCCGAAATATGGCGCATCGCCGGGACCGGATACCTGTCCGGCACCCCGAAGAAGGCATCTGAAGATTGGCCTTCAGAGTGGTTCTATATAGAGGATGTCCCTCTTCTGGATCCTATTCGGATCAGCCTTCCTGAGTTTAATAATGTTCCTCTGAAGAAATGCCTAAGCTGGCGACCAAGGAGCCCTCAGGAGGAAGATGATAGAGACGTTTCTTACCTGATGAGCCGGATAAAGGTGCTGGCTCTATCAGGACTGACTACAACCGAAGTTATGTCAATATGCATTATGCGAGGGGTGCAGCCGCTTCAATACCGAGGCCGCCCAATGTGGGACTTTAACGGGGAAGACGATGCCACCCGCCGCGGCCGTAAGGGGCCGGACTCCATTGCCGCTAGTGCAAAAATTATGTCCGGTCTGTACAAGGGAGAGGAAGAGGAGTTCCTCCGCATCAAACCGCGGGATGGATTCTCCTCCGAGCTGGGTAAGCTGCCACTTTTCATGCCCTTCCCTTCCGCATCTCCACAATAAATGTCTTATTTTGCACGTTCACCGCAGGAGCTGCGTAGGGCAGTAAGGGAGATAAATAGCCCACCTCCACAAGGAGAGGAACCTGAACGGTCCCTCGACCCCGGCCTTCAAGAGGATCCGGACATATTCGTGGAGATAATCGATAGGATATTTTATCAATTAAGCCGTGATGAGGCCATGGTGGCTATTACAGCCGACTATCTGGGGCTACTCCCTGCCTCGCAGGTAAGTGAGACCAGGGGCCCAACCTTTAAGAAGTATTCCTTTCCATGCACCTTACCTTCCGTATCTGCACGGTGTCTTACAGGGAAGGTCCTCCGGACGCCATGCCGTGCCCGCGGCTAGTTACCAGCAAGGGGTACCGAGGCCAGGCAGGCTGAAAAGAAAAGCGGTTCGGACTGAGACGCCAGCGCAGAGGTATGATATAAAACCTCGCTCTGTGGGTTTGTCTTTGAAAACACAATAACACCCATGTTTCCCAGAAGAAAAAATACTCGCCGGACTATATCCGGAGAAGTTGCCGATCACGCCTCCACCAGCCGTGTTCCAGGGCCAGACACGAAGGCGGGGCACGCGTCGGACGTTCCTCCTGCAGAGGATGCGCATAAAATCTCCGCTACAAATTCCGAAGTGGAGAGCGCCATGAATCACAGGCGCCGCCGGGCCGTACTCCGTGACACTTCTTTCTCCCAAGAGGCATTTGATGCCTTCAATTCGGGAGACGCGTACATCCGTGCTACTCAAAATGGTCTTGCCAGAGCCACGGACCAGTATGTAAAGGATATACGGGTAAGAAAATTTGATGATTATATATATCAGTAGCCCCTGAGACTTGAAACAGTTGGCACAACTGATTTAAGGATCATTATCTGTCTTGAGTTCTTACAAAGAAGAATATCCAATTGTCTCAAGAGCTAGAAGAGTGCAAGGCCCAGCTACGGGCTGCAGTGGCCGCATTGAAGGAGTCCGAGAAGGCCCCCTCTGGTAACACCTGCTTTAAAGAATGACAGGTACCATATAGGATGCGGCATGCATGCAATTCTGACAATAAATATTGCAGATGACGCTGGAGTGAATCCGGACGAGCAACATGTCATACGGCGGCTAAAGGCTGGCGAGCGCGTGCTTACAAAGGTTAGGCAGGAGAAAAACGATTTCCAAGATGCCAATACCCAGCTGAGCGTGGAACTAAAGGATGTTCGCTACCAAATTGCCGACTCCGTGAAGGAGAACAAGCGGCTTCGACGCGGCATTTTCAGTAAGTGCTTGAACGAACTTCAAAAAGAGTTCGGTGAAGAAGCTAGCTAACAGAGTTATGTCTGTAGGTATGCTGACAGGTCATTACGTGAACGAGATGCCTGGGTCTGCGGGTGATCTTCTGCCAGAGCTCTCACAACTGCACGAACAAGTTCGGCGGTGATGCAAGGTATTGCCCAGGCCTTGTGGCCATCCGTCTCCCTGCCCAAGGCCTTGGAGGACTTGGCAGAAGCTGAAGGGAGCTCGGCGGCGCTTCCGATTATGGAAGGTATCGGCCTGCCGTCAAGGTGCCAGGGAAGCCTGGGCCATGGTGAAGACGCGGTATACCAAGGCTGACCCAAACCACATGGCCGAGGTCGGACCTGTGGGGCCCGATGGGAAAGAAATCCCTGTCAGTTTGGTGTATCACCAAGTAGAGTTAGCCTCCAAGTATTCCCAACAGTATTGTAGGCTACACAACCTGTTGGATGGCATTGAAGAAGAATTTAGTCAGTATAAGTGACTATGTAATTCGAATGACATGTAGAATGTCTCTAGCCGGATTGTAAATCATTTGTCATGGCGGACCTTTTCGCTTCAACCTCTGGACCTGATAGTCCGGAGTGTATCCGAATACTAGCTCAGTTATGTAAAAACCGGGGTATGCGTGGAAACCAAAGCGTAGGGGTCATAAGTGCTTGAATGCATAAGTACCCAACTAGTTATGTTATATTACATGGGTAGTAAGAAACATCTTCCACGGAGAATATTTCCGTTAAGGGTTCCTTTCCCTGGGTACGCATGCCCTAATGTGCATGTCCGAACTTCGAGAAGAGACGCAGGAAAAAGCATCTGGGGGCAAGTGGAAAAAATAAAAAGTCATCTTTTATTCACCGACCGAATATTCCCTTAAGAACGCTAGCTTTCGGCTTCACCCAGTCTAAGGTACATATCCGGCTGAGGTGCTCCCCTTATGCCCTAGCCGAATTAATGGGAACGTAGGGCATAAATACAAGAGCCAGGAAACCCAGCTTGGCCAAAACTTAAGTCATATCGATGCATATAGTGGCAAAAAAAGGTACATGCGGAAGAATAACACATGTGCGGGGCATGACGCCCATAGAATATTTAAGCTTATGTATAGGAAGCCCCCAGGTATAATGAGCGCGGGTGGCGCATCAAGATTGTGTAGTCAAAACACATTTTAGCCCTTCAAGGCCTCGAAAGAAAAGGGGAAGAAAGAAAGAAAGAAAAGACAAATAACGAATGTATAAAAATTTGACAGAGGTAAGGAGACGAACACGGAGTCGGGCACTAGGCATAGAATCTTTGGAGTCTAGCTGCGTTCCATGGATTTGGCTCGAGGCGGTTGTCCGATGCATCCCGCAGATGGTATGCTCCACCGGTTAAGACCTGGTCAATGATGAAGGGACCCTCCCATTTGGGCTTGAGCTTGTCCTTTTTCTTATCCGGTAGGCGTAGAACGAGTTCGCCAACGTTATAGGTTTTGGCCTGTACTTCTCTGCTTTGGTATCTTCTAGCCTGTTGCTGGTAGAATGCGGAGAGCTTTTGCCACGTCAAGCTCCTCCTCGAGGGCGTCCAAACTGTCCTACCGATCGAGCTCGGCCTCTCTCTCTCTCTTCATACATGCGCACTCGAGGTGAGTCATGAATTATGTCGCAGGGCAGAACCGCCTCTGCGTCGTACACCATAAAGAACGGTGTGTATCAGGTAGTGCGATTCGGCGTGGTCCGCAGCCCCCGGAGTACGCAGTCGAGCTCCTCTACCCAGTGCGTGTTAGATTCCTTTAAGGACCGCATTAATCTGGGTTTGATGCCGCTCATGATAAGACCATTTGCTCGTTTGACTTGACCGTTAGTTTGTGGATGATAGACAGAAGCGTAATCGAGCTTGATGCCCATGTTGCTTCACCATAGTTTCACCTCGTCGGCAGTGAAGTTCGTGCCATTGTCAGTGATGATGCTATGGGGGACACCATAACGGTGTACAACCCCAGATCTAAAGTCTATCAGTGGTCCGGATTCGGCCGTTTTAACAGGTTTGGCTTCTATCCATTTGGTGAATTTATCCACCATTAGCAGTAAGTATTTTTTCTTATGGGTTCCCCCTTTAAGGGGTCCAACCATGTCAAGCCCCCAGACCGCAAAAGGCTAGGTAATGGGGATTGTTTGTAGGGCGACGGGTGGCATATGGCTTTGGTTTGCAAAGAGCTGGCAACCGACGCAGCGTTGGACCAAGTCCTGTGCGTCTGCTCGGGCCGTCGGCCAATAAAATCCTGTACGGAAGGCCTTACTTATGAGGGCCCGGGCTGCGGCGTGGTGGCCACCGAGTCCGGCGTGAATTTCTGCCAGAAGCTTCCACCCTTCCTCTTCGGAGATGCACCTTTGAAGGACTTCGGTGGTGCTTTTCCTATAGAGCTCTCCCTCGTGGACCTTGTAGGCTTTAGATCATCGCACAAGGCAGCGTGCCTCATTTTGGTCCTTGGGAAGTTCCTGCCTGGTTAGGTAGGCCAGGAATGGTTCAGTCCAAGGGGCGATGACGGCCATTATTACATGGGCTGAAGGTGTTATTTTGGTGGCGGAGCCGCCGATTATGTCAGAGTGTTCGGTATCTGACGTTGTAGCCAGGTCCGGACTGTTGTTGCTTGTTTCCCCTTCCCATGCCACAGATGGCTTAAATAGCCTTTCCAAGAATATGTTGGGTGGGACCGGATCGCGCTTAGCGCCGATACGGGCGAGGACGTCCGCCGCCTGATTGTTTTCCCGAGCTACATGGTGGAACTCGAGCCCCTCGAACCGAGCTGACATCTTGAGTACGGCATTGCAATAAGCCGCCATTTTCGGATATTTAGCGTCGAAGTCTCCATTTATTTGGGATATTGCGTGGTTTGAGTCCCCGCACACCTCCAGGCGTTGAATGCCCATGGAGACTGCCATCCGGAGACCATGTAACAAGGCCTCGTACTCGGCGGCATTGTTGGAGTCTGTATACCGTATTTGGAGTACGTATTGATATGTATCTCCGATAGGGGACGTTAAGACGACGCCAGCCCCCGGACCGGCCAACATTTTAGAGCCGTCGAAGTGCATAATCCAATTGGAGTATGCGCCGTATTCCTTAGGGAGTTCGGCTTCTGTCCATTCGGCAACAAAATCGGCCAATACCTACGACTTAATAGCTCACCGAGGTTTATATGTTATGTCGAACGGGTGGAGCTCTATGTCCCATTTGGCAATCCGGCCTATGGCGTCGCGGTTGTTTATTATATCGTTCAGTGGCACTTCAGAGGCCACTGTAATTGAACACTCTTGAAAGTAGTGTCGTAGTTTCCGGGATGGCATGAATACCGCATACGCTATCTTTTGATAATGCGGGTACCGTGATTTGCATGGAGTGAGGATAGTGGATACATAATATACTGGCCTTTGAAGGGGGATTTATGTCCGTCCGTTTCTCGTTCGACGACGAGTGCTGCGCTTACGACTTGATGCGTCGCCGCTATATATAGCAGTGTCGGTTCGCCGATGTTTGGCGTGGCCAGGATTGGGTTTGTGGCCAGTATGGCTTTTATTTCTTCCAGTCCGGCCCTGGCAGCATCCGTCCACTCGAAGTGTTCGGTGCACCGAAGAAGGCGATAAAGGGGTAGTGCCTTTTCTCCTAATCGGGAGATAAAGCAACTTAAGGCCGCGACGCATCTCGTTAATTTTTGGATTTGCTTGAGGTCTGTTGGGATGGCCAATTATGACAGGGCTCGGATTTTAGCCGGATTTGCTTCAATCCCTCTACTGGAGACGATGAAACACAGGAGCTTTCCGGCGGGCACGCCGAAAACGCATTTTTCCGGATTGAGCTTGATGTCGTATGTTCGGAGGTTGTTGAACGTAAGCCTTAAGTCGTCTATTAAAGAGTCGACGTGTCTGGTTTTGACGACCACGTCGTCTACGTATGCTTCCACTGTTTTGCCGATTTGCTTTTCCAGGCATGTATGAATCATGTGTTGATACGTTGCACCGGCGTTCTTAAGCCCGAAAGGCATTGTGTTGAAACAGAAGGGGGCGTATGGTGTGATAAACACCGTTGCGGCTTGGTCAAATTTGGCCATCTTGATTTGGTGGTAACCGGAGTATGCGTCGAGTAAGCACAATGAGTCGTGTCCCGCGGTGGCGTCGATAATTTGATCGATGCGGGGGAGGGGGAAGGGATCCTTTGGGCAAGCTTTATTGAGGTCTTTGAAGTCGACACATAAGCGCCAGGATTTGTCCTTCTTTGGTACCATCACCAGGTTTGCTAACCAGTCCGGGTGTTTTATTTCTCTGATGAATCCGGCCTCCAATAACTTGGCTATCTCTCGCCCATAGCTTGTCGCTTAGGTTCGGAGAAGCGCCGAAGAGTCTGCTTGACCGGCTTGAACCCTTTTAGAATGTTAAGGCTATGCTCGGCCAACTTGCATGGGATTCCTGGCATATCTGATGGGTGCCAGGAAAATATATCCCGATTCTCGCTGGAACTCCCAGTGGTCTTGGCGTCCACATCGGGGTTTAGCTGTGCCCCAATTGAAGTTGTTTTGGTAGGGTCCGTTGGGTGGACTTGGAATTTGACTATGTTGTTCGCTGGTTTGAAAGAGGTGGACTTAGATCTCTTGTCAAGTATCACGTCATCCCTGTCCACAGTCGAGCGTAGCGCAGTTAACTCCTCTGCCGCTAGGGCTTCGGATAGTGCCTCGAGGGCTAGTGCGGCTGTTTTGTTTTCGGCGCGGAGCGCTATGTCCGGATCACTAGCTAGAGTGATAATTCCATTGGGCCTGCATTTTGAGCTTCATGTACTCGTAATGGGGTATAGCTTGGAAGATCGTGAATGCCTCCCGCCCTAGAAGGGCGTGGTATCCGCTACTGAACGGGGCCACTTGGAATGTTATTTCTTTGGACCTGTAATTTTCCGGTGTGTCGAATACCACATTGTGGTGAATACCACATCTAGTGTGATTTTCCCAGTGCAACGTGCCTCCCGACTGGGGATGATTCCTCTAGAGGTTGTGCTGCTTTGCTCAACGCAGTTCCAGTCTATTTCCATTTTGTGAAGAGTTTCCTCATAAATGAGGTTTAATCCGCTGCCGCCGTCCATGAGCACTTTAGTGAGCCAAAAGCCGTCCACAATTGGACTAAGTACTAATGCGGCTGGTGCTCGAGCTGTTCGTCATTTGGGTTCGTCACTGGAACTGAAGGTGATAGCCGTGTCGCTCCATGGATTTATTGCTGCCACCTGGCAGATCTCGGCAAGGCTGCGGAGTGCTTGCTTGCGCCTATTATTTGAGGCGAATGTCTCGAAGACTGTTAAGACCGTATTGTAATTTACAGGATGTTGCTCTGCGGTGTTTTGAATGAGGAGATCCTCGCCGCTCTTAGCAACCTGCCGGAGTACCCAACATGCTCTAAGGCTGTGTGTTGGTGTGGTATCCACCATACTGTGAATTTTGCAGGGTCCGTTAAGCCATCCCTCCAATACGGTTCCGTGCCCTGTAGTGGGCTTTTGCTTTTTTGTGATTGAATCGAGTGACTTACGGGGGTGCACCCTTTTGATTCGGACTGGGTGTTTAGCCAAAGCCGGATTATCCCAAAATTTCGCTTTCGGATTTCCAGGCGCTCTCCATCGCACAGTACTTCCGTACTATGGCCGCTAAGTCAGCGAAGTGTGCTATATTGCGGCGGCTTATGGCGTTAAGGATTCCCTTGTCCGTGCAATTATTGCAGAAGAATGAAATTGCATCTTCCTCTCGACAGTCCTTGACCTTGTTCATTACAAGGAGGAATCTGGCCCAATAGTTATGTACTGTTTCCTGGGGCTCTTGTCTAACATGGGAGAGATCGCTTGTATCTGGGTGGGTGGGCGGATTTAAATCCGAACCCTGACCCGATCTGAGACCCGGGGGCATGGGAGTTTCTGATCTTGGAGGTTCGGGCTCCGGGATGTCGCCCGATAGGTCTGGCCCACTGCCTGATTCTACGTTCAAGACTTGGGGGATGTCCTTCCGTATACACGTATCCGGCTCGGAGAGCTCTGGAATCCGGACATATTTTGTCCTCAAGATTGAGGAAGAATTACCGCATTGTTCCTCCACCACCGCTATCTGATGGGTGACCGGCGGAGAGTTAATCTCCCTTTGGTCGGGTTTAAGCCCGATCCGATCATAGTCCATAGCGCCAAAGCGGTGATGCGATCCAAGAGCTCGTTTAGGAAGAGAGCTCCATCGGATCCATCTGCTCGGCAAGTTCCGAGCCGACGTGGAGGCTGTTTTTGATGACTCGAGAAGTCATCATCGGCGCAGCAGCCGAACGGGCGGTCATGACGAACTCGCTTAGCTGCAGAGTCTCCGGCCGACAGCCGTGGCTCCCCCAAAAGGTGACGCCGTCCCTGACAACGAGACGAGACATCCTTCCTTATGGTGACGACACGGTGGAACTCTCAATGAAAGCACCAATGTCGGTGTCAAACCGGCGGATCTCGGGTAGGGGGTCCCAATCGTGCGTCTAAGGCGGATGGTAACAGGAGGCAAGGGGCACGATGTTTACCTGTGTTCGGGCCCTCTCTATGGAGGTAATACCCTACTTCCTGCTTGATTGATCTTGATGAATATGAGTATTACAAGAGTTGATCTACCACGAGATCGTAGAGGCTAAACCCTAGAAGCTAGCCTATGGTATGATTGTCGTTGTCCTACGGACTAAACCCTTCGATTTATATAGACACCGGTGGGGGCTAGGGTTACACAGAGTAGGTTACAACAGAAGGAGATCTACATATCCGTATCGCCAAGCTTGCCTTCCACGCCAAGATAGTCCCATCCGGACACGAGATGAAGTCTTCAATCTTGCATCTTCATCGTCCAACAGTCCGGCCAAAGGATATAGTCCGGTTGTCCGGATACCCCCTAATCCAGGACTCCCTCAGGGGACGTTAAGACAATGCCCGCTCCTAAGCCTGCCAGCATTTTGGAGCCATCGAAGTGCATGACCCAGTTGGAGTATGTATTGTACTCTTTAGGGAGTTCGGTCTCTGTCCATTCAGTGACGAAGTCGGCCAGTACTTGGGATTTGATGGCTCGGTGCGGCTTGTATGTTATGTCGAATGGAATGAGCTCAATGGCCCACTTAGCAATCCGGCCTGTTGCATCGCGGTTGTTTATTATGTCATTGAGTGGTACTTCAGAGGCCACCGTTATTGAGCACTCTTGAAAGTAGTGCCGTAGCTTCCGGGATGCCATGAAGACCGCGTAAGCTATTGTTTGGTAATGAGGGTGCCGGGATTTGCATGGTGTGAGGACAGTGGATACATAGTATACCGGTTTTTGGAGTGGGAACTTGTGTCCGTCCTGCTCTCGCTCGACGACGAGCACGGCACTCACCACCTGGTGTGTTGCCGATATGTATAATAACATGGGTTCGGCGACGTTCGGCTCGACCAGGATTGGGTTGCTTGCTAAGAGGGCCTTTATTTCTTCCAGTCCGGCCGTTGCCGCATCCGTCCACTCAAAGTGGTCGGTGCGTTGGAGAAGGTGATAAAGTGGCAATGCTTTTTCTCCCAATCTGGATATAAAGCGGCTTAAAGCCGCCACGCATCCGGCTAGTTTTTGGACCTGTTTAAGGTCTGTTGGCGTAGCCAATTGTGACAAAGCTCGGATTTTGGCTGGATTTGCCTCAATTCCTCTATTGGAAATGATGAAGCCCAGCAGTTTTCCGGCGGGGGTGCCGAAAACAAACTTTTCCGGATTGAGCTTGATCTCATATGTACGGAAGGTTGTCGAATGTGAGACGTAGATCGTCTATTAATGATTCGACGTGCCTAGTTTTGATGACGACGTCATCCACATATGCTTAAACTGTCTTGCCGATCTGTTTCTCCAGGCATGTTTGAATCATGCGTTGGTAGGTGGCCCCGGCGTTTTTTAGCCCGAAGGGCATAGTGTTGAAGCAGAATGGCCCATATGGGGTAATGAATGCCATTGCGGCTTGGTCGGACTCCTTCATCTTTATTTGATGGTATCCGGAATATGCTTCGAGGAAGCACAATGAGTTGTGTCCTGCGGTAGCATCGATAATCTGGTCGATGCGGGGGAGGGGGAAGGGATCCTTAGGGAAAGCTTTATTAAGGTCTTTGAAATCGACGCACAAGTGCCAGGATTTATCCTTCTTTGGCACCATCACCAGGTTTGCTAGCCAGTCCGGGTGTTTTATTTCTCTAATGAATCCGACCTTGATTAACTTGGCTAGCTCCTCCCCCATAGCTTGATGTTTGGGTTCGGAAAAGCGCCGCAGTGTTTGTTTCACCGGTTTATATCCCTTTAATATATTGAGGCTGTGTTCGGCCAGCCTATGTGGGATTCTTGGCATATCGGAAGGATGCCACGCGAATATGTCCCAGTTCTCACGCAGGAACTCTCGTAGCGCGGCGTCAACCGTTGGGTCCAGCTGTGCCCCGATGGATGCCGTCTTCCTGGGGTCCGTTGGGTGGACTTGAAATTTAACTATTTCGTCTACTGGTTTAAAGGAGGTGGATTTGGGTTGCTTGTCCTGGATTACATCGTCCCTATCCACCGTGGAGCATAGTGCGGTTAATTCTTCGGCCGCAAGGGCTTCGAATAATGCCTCGAGGGCCAGGGATGCGGTTTTATTTTCGGCACAGAGTGCTATGTTCGGATCACTGGCAAGAGTGATTATACCATTGGGCCCAGGCATCTTGAGCTTCATGTACCCGTAGTGAGGTATAGCTTGGAAGCGTGCAAATGCATCTCGCCCCAATAGGGCCTGATATCCACTGTTGAAAGGGGCACTTGGAAGGTTATTTCTTCGGACCGATAATTCTCCAGCGTGCCGAATACCACATCGAGGGTGATTTTTCCCGCGCATTGCGCCTCCCGACTGGGAATAATTCCACGGAAGGTCGTGCTACTTTGATCAATGCGGCTCCTATCTATTTCCATTTTGTTGAGTGTGTCCTCGTAAATGAGGTTTAATCTGCTGTCGCCGTCCATGAGCACTTTGGTGAGCCGAAATCCATCCACAATTGGACTGAGGACCAAGGCGGCTGGTGCTCGGACTGTCCTGAATTTTGGTTCGTCACCGGCATTGAAAGTTATGGCCGTGTCGTTCCAGGGGTTTATTGCTGCGACTTGGCAGACTTCGGCGAGGTCACAGACCGTCAATACTCTGAGGTCGTCGTCTTCCGGGGGGTGGCGTTCTGGGGTATTTTTGGTGAGGAGATCCTCGCCACTCTTGGCCACTTGTCGGAGTACCCAACATGCTCTAAGGCTATGGGTTGGTGTGGTATCCGGTGTTGTATGTATTTTGCATGGCCTATCGAGCCAACCCTCCAGAACGGTTCCGCGCCCCGTAATGGGCTTAGATTTCTTTACTATTGGGTCGGGCGCCCCACGAGGGTGCGTCCCTTTTGCCCGGACGAGGGGTTGAGTTAAAACCGGTGGTTCCCAGCGAGTTGCCTGAGTTTTCCAGGCACTTTCCATTCCGCAGTATTTCTGTACTGTGGTCGCCAAGTCAGCAAAGTGTAATACGCGACGACGGTTGATGGCATTGAGGATTCCTTCGTCCGTGCAATTGTTGCAGAATACTGAGATCGCGTCCACGTCACGGCAATTTTTAATCTTGTCTTTGACAAGGACGAATCTGGCCCAAAAGTGATGGACCGTTTCCTGAGACTGCTGTCGTGTGTACATGAGATCGCGTATAGCTGGGTGGGTGGATTTAAATCTGAACCCTGACCCGATTTGGGATCTGGGGTTTGAAAATCTTCTGAACTTAATGGTTCGGGCTCCGGGATATCGACTGATGTTTTAGGCCCGCCGTCCGATTCTAAGTTCAGAGGGCAGGGCACGTCGTCCCGTGGACAGGTATCCGGCTCCTCAGGCTCGGAAATCTGAACATAGTTCGTCCTCAATATAGGGGAAGAGTTATTGTTTTGCTCCTCTACTACCGCTATCTGATGGGTGATCGGCGGAGATATGATTTCTCACTGGTCGGGTTTAAGCCCAATCCGGTCGTAGTCTATAGCGACCCCCAAGGCAGCGATGCGATCCATGAGTTTGTTTAAAGACGACAACTCCGTCGGATCCATCCGTTTGGAGTATTTGGAGTCAACGCAGAGGCGAATTTCGATGACTCGAGAAGTCATCGTCGGCTTAACGGCTGAACGGGCGGTCATGGTAAAGCCGCCAAGCCGGAGGGTTTGGCCTGGGGCCAGGGCTCCTCCGGAGGTGATACTATCCTTGACAATAAGGCGAGCCATCGATCTTGTTTTCAATGTCACAGCGGAACTCTCAATGAAAGCACCAATGTCGGTGTCAGAACCGGCGGATCTCGGGTAGGGGGTCCCGAACTGTGCGTCTGAGGTCGATGGTAACAGGAGACAGGGGACACGATGTTTACCCAGGTTCAGGCCCTCTCTATGGAGGTAATATCCTACTTCCTGCTTGATTAATCTTGATGAATATGAGTATTACAAGATTTGATCTACCACGGGATCATAATGGCTAAAACCCAACAAGTCTAGCCTGTATGATTATGATAATGCCTCTATGGACTAAGCCCTCCGGTTTATATAGACACAGGAGGGGACTAGGGTTATACAAAGTCGGTTTATAGAGAAAGGAATCTTCATATCGGACGCCAAGCTTGCCTTTCACGCTAAGGAGAGTCCCACCCGAACACGGGAGAGAGTCTTTGGTCTTGTATCTTCACAACCCATCAGTGCGGCCCACGTCCAACAGGCCGGACGCCAGAGGACCCCTTAGTCCAGGACTCCCTTAGGGGGAATGTGTCCACATACCCTCGTAGACCGAAAGCGGAAGCGTTTGACAACGCGGTTGATGTAGTCGAACTTCTTCTCGCTCTGATTGATCAAGCACTGAATGTATGGCACCTCCGAGTTCTGCACACGTTCAGCTCGATGACGTCCCTCGAACTCTTGATCCAACAAAGTGTCGAGGGAGAGTTTCGTCAGCACGACGGCATGGTGACTGATACGTCTCCAACGTATCTATAATTTTTGATTGCTCCATGCTACTTTATCAATTGTTTTGGACTATATTGGGCTTTATTTTCCACTTTTATATTATTTCTGGGACTAACCTATTAACCGGAGGCCCAGCCCAGAATTGTTGTTTTTTTGCCTTTTCAAGTGTTTCAAGAAATGTAATATCAAACGGAGTCCAAATGGAATGAAACCTTCGGAAACGTGATTTTCTCACCGAACATGATCCAAGAGACTTGGACCCTACACCAAGGAACAACGGAGGCGTTCACAAAGGTGGGGCGCCCCTGTATGCGCGCCTCGTGGGCCCCTGTTGCTCCATCGACGCATTCTTCCTCCTATATATACCTACGCATTCTCGAACGATCAGAACAGGAGCCAAAAACCTAATTCCACCGCCGCAACTTCCTGTATCCACGAGATCCCATCTTGGGGCCTGTTCCGGAGCTCCGCCGGAGGGGGCATCCACCACGGAGGGCTTCTACATCCACCATTCATAATTCTTTCATACATGTCACTCATGAATCATTGCATATCCCGGAGGCATTCATATAGAGTCATATTTTGTTCTAAGTATCGAGTTGTAATTGTTGAGTTGTAAGAAAAATAAAAGTGTGATGATGATCATTATTAGAGCATTGTCCCAAGTGAGGAAAGGATGATGGAGACCATGATTCCCCCGCAAGTCGGGATGAGAATCCGGACGAAAAATAAAAAAAATAAAAAAAAGAGGCCATAAAAAAGAGAGAAAAGGCCCAAATAAAAAAAGAGAGAAAAAGAGAGAAGGGACAATGCTACTATCCTTTTCCAACACTTGTGCTTCAAAGTAGCACCATGATCTTCATGATACAGAGTCTCTCATTTTGTCACTTTCATATACTAGTGGGAATTTTTTATTATAGAACTTGGCTTGTATATTCCAATGATGGGTTCCTCAAATGCCCTAGGTCTTCGTGAGCAAGCGAGTTGGATGCACACCCACTTAGTTTCTTTTGTTGAGCTTTCATATACTTATAGCTCTAGTGCATCCGTTGCATGGTAATCCCTACTCACTCACATTGATATCTATTGATGGGCATCTCCATAGCCCGTTGATACGCCTAGTTGATGTGAGACTATCTTCCCTCTTTTTGTCTTCTCCACAACCACCTTTCTATTCCACATATAGTGCTATATCCATGGCTCACTCTCATGTATTGCGTGAAGATTGAAAAAGTTTTGAGAATGTTAAAGTATGAAACAATTGCTTGGCTTGTCATCGAGGTTGTGCTTGATTTAAATATTTTGCGTGGGGAAGATGGAGCATTGCCAGACCATATGATTTTGTAGGGATAACTTTCTTTGGCCATGATATCTTGAGAAGACATAATTGCTTAGTTAGTATGCTTGAAGTATTATTATTTTTATGTCAATATGAACTTTTGTCTTGAATCTTTCGGATCTGAATATTCATACCATGATTAAGAAGATTTACATTGAAATTATGCCAAAGTATCACTCCGCATCAAAAATTCTCTTTTTATCATTTACCTTCTCGAGGACGAGCAGGAATTAAGCTTGGGGATGCCTGATACGTCTCCAACGTATCTATAATTTTTGATTGCTCCATGCTACTTTATCAATTGTTTTGGACTATATTGGGCTTTATTTTCCACTTTTATATTATTTTTGGGACTAACCTATTAACCGGAGGCCCAGCCCTGCATTGCTGTTTTTGCTTTTTTCAAAGGTTTCAAGAAATGTAATATCAAACGGAGTCCAAATGGAATGAAACCTTCCAAACGTGATTTTCTCACCGAACGTGATCCAGAGACTTGGACTCACGCCAAGGAACAACGGAGGCGGTCACGAGGTGGGGGCGCGCCCCTAGGGCGCGCCCGCCTCGTGGGCCCCTGTTGCTCCACTAACGCATTCTTCCTCCTATATATACCTCACGCACTCGAACGATCGTAACAGGAGCCAAAACCTAATTCCACCGTCAGAACTTCCTCAGATCCACGAGATCCCATCTTGGGGCCTGTTCAGTAGCTCACGGGAGGGGGCATCCACCATGGAGGGATTCTACATCAACACCATAGCCTCTCCGATGAAGTGTGAGTAGTTTACTTCAGACCTTCGAGTCCATAGCTAGTAGCTAGATGACTTCTTCTCTCTTTTTGGATCTCAATACAATGTTCTCCCCCTCTCTCGTGGAAATCTATTCGATGTAATATTCTTTTTGCGGTGTGTTTGTTGAGACCGATGAATTGTGGGTTTATGATCCAGCTTATCTATGAATAATATTTGAATCTTCTCTCTAATTCTTTTATGTATGATTGAGTTATCTTTGCAAGTCTCTTGAATTATCCGCTTGATTTGGCCAACTAGATTGGTAGTTCTTGCAATGGGAGAAGTGCATGGCTTTGGGTTCAATCTTGCAAAGTGTCCTTACCCAAAGGATGTAAAGGGTTGCAAGGCATGTATTGTATTGTTGCCATCGAGGATAACAAGATGGGGTATTTATCATATTGCATGAATTTATTCCTCTACATCATGTCATCTTGCTTAAGGCGTTACTCTGCTTTTTAACTTAATACTCTAGATGCATGGATAGCGGTCGATGAGTGGAGTAATAGTAGTAGATGCGGAATCGTTTCGATCTACTTGTCACGGACGTGATGCCTATATACATGATCATACCTAGATATACTCATAACTATGCTCAATTCTGTCAATTGCTCAACAGTAATTTGTTCACCCACCGTAGAATATTTATGCTCTTGAGAGAAGCCACTAGTGAAACCTATGGCCCCCGGGTCTATTTTCATCATATCAATCTCCATCACTTTAATACTTGCTTTGTATTTACTTTGCTTTTTACTTTTCGCTTTGCATCTATATACCAAAAATACCAAAAATATAATCTCTATCAGATCTCACTCTCGTAAGTGACCGTGAAGGGATTGACAACCCCTAATAGCGTTGGTTGCGAGTAGCTATCGCTTTGTGCAGTACGAGGGACTTGTGCGTGGCCTCCTACTGGATTGATACCTTGGTTCTCAAAAACTGAGGCAAATACTTACACTACTGTGCTGCATCATCCTCTCCTCTTCGGGGAAAACCAACGCAAGCTCAAGACGTAGCAGTGACGGTGATGGTGAAGTGATCCGCGCGGGGCTTCACCTAAGCACTATGACAATATGACCGGAGGCATAAACTGTGGAGCGGGGCGCCGCACACGGCTATCAATTGTTGGTGTGTGTTCTAGCAGTGCCTTTCCCCCCTCGTATATATAGGTTGGAGGGGAGGGGAGGCAGCCAAGGGGGAACCCCAAGTAGGAGGAATCCTACTTGGGCGCCTCCCAATTCGGCCTCCCCGCCTTCCATATCTTCCGGGGGGAGGGAGGAGGAGGGAGGAGGGAAGGAAGGGGGAGAGGCCGAATCCCTCCCCTTCCTTTCTCTCTTCTCCCCTTTATTTCCCCTCCTATTTTGGCCTACATGGGGCGCACTGAAGGAAATATGCCCTAGAGACAATAATAAAGTTATTATTTATTTCCTTATATCCTGATAAATGTTTATTATTCATGCTAGAATTGTATTAACCGGAAACGTAATACTTGTGTGAATACATAGACAAACAGAGTGTCACTAGTATGCCTCTACTTGACTAGCTCGTTGATCAAAGATGGTTATGTTTCCTAGACATAGACATGAGTTCTCATTTGATTAATGGGATCACATCATTAGGTGAATGATGTGATTTACTTGACCCATTCCGTTAGCTTAGCACTCGATCGTTTAGTATGTTGCTATTGCTTTCTTCATGACTTATACATGTTCCTATGACTATGAGATTATGCAACTCCTGTTTACCAAAGGAACACTTTGTGTGCTACCAAACGTCACAACATAACTGGGTGATTATAAAGGTGCTCTCTGTGTGTCTCAAGGTACTTGTTGGGTTGGCGTATTTCGAGATTAGTATTTGTCACTCCGATTGTCGGAGAGGTATCTCTGGGCCCACTCGGTAACGCACATCACTATAAGCCTTGCAAGCATTGCAACTAATGAGTTAGTTACTGGATGATGTATTACGAAACGAGTAAAGAGACTTGCCAAGAATGAGATTGAACTAGGTATTAAGATACCGACGATCGAATCTCGGGCAAGTAACATACCGATGACAAAGGGAACAACGTATGTTGTTATGCGGTCTGACCGATAAAGACCTTCGTAGAATATGTGGGAGCCAATATGAGCATACAGGTTCCGCTATTGGTTATTGACCGGAGACGTTTCTTGGTCATGTCTACATAGTTCTCGAACTCGTAGGGTCCGCACGCTTAAAGTTTCGATGACAGTTATATTATGAGTTTATGAGTTTTGATGTACCGAAGGTTGTTCGGAATCCCAGATGTGATCACGGACATGACGAGGAGTCTTGAAATGGTCGAGACATGAAGATTGATATATTGTAAACCTATATTTGGATATCGGAAGTGTTCCGGGTGAAATTGGGATTTTACCGGAGTACCGGAGGGGTTACCGGAACCCCCCGGGGGTTTAATGGGCCATAGTGGGCCTTAGTGGAGAAGAGGAGAGGCGGCTAGGGCAGGCCGCCTCCCCTCTAGTCCGAATAGGACAAGGAGAGGGGGGCGGCGCCCCCCTTTCCTTCCTATCTTCCTCCTCTTTCCCCCTTCTCCTAATCCAACAAGGAAGGGAGGGAGTCCTACTCCCGGTTGGAGTAGGACTCCTCCTGGCGCGACTCCTCCTGGCCGGCCGCACCTCCCCCCTTGCTCCTTTATATACGGGGGCAGGGGGGCACCCCAGAGACACAACAATTGATTTGATCTTTTAGCCGTGTGCGGTGCACCCCTCCACCATAGTCCAACTCGATAATATCAGAAGCGGTGCTTAGGCGAAGCCCCGTGTCGGTAGAACATCATCATCGCTACCACGCATCGTCTTGACGAAACTCTCCCTCAACACTCGGCTGGATTGGAGTTCGAGGGACGCCATCGGGCTGAACGTGTGCTGAACTCGGTGGTGCCGCATGCTCGGTACTTGATCGGTCGGATCGTGAAGACGACGACTACATCAACCGCTACAGTTAACGCTTCCGCTTTTGGTCTACGAGGGTACGTGGACAACACTCTCCCCTCTCATTGCTACGCATCACAGTGATCTTCCGTGTGCGTAGGAATTTTTTTGAAATTACTACGTTCCCCAACACGCACCAGCCCCTTAGGGGCTGGTCTGTCCCCTTCTGGCCCATTAGGCCCATGTAGTTGTCGGGGGATGCCCGGAACCCCTTCGCGTGACCCGATATGTACCCGGTACCCCCAGAACACTTCCGGTGTTCGAATATCATTGTTCTATATATGAATCTTTACCTCTTGACAATTTCGAGACTCCTCGTCATGTCCGTGATCTCATCCAGGACTCTGAACAACATTTGCTCACCAAATCACATAACTCATATAATACAAAATCGTCATCGAACGTTAAGCGTGCGGACCCAATGAGTTCGAGAACTATGTAGACATGACGGAGACACCTCTCTAGTCAATAACCAACAGCGAAACCTAGATGCTCATATTGGTTCCCACATATTCTATGAAGATCTTTATCGGTCGTACCGTAATGACAACATATGTTATTCCCTTTGTCATCGGTATGTTACTTGCCCGAGATTCGATCGTCGGTATCTTCATACCTAGTCCAATCTCGTTACCAGCAAGTCTCTTTACTCGTTCCGTAATACACCATCCCGCAACTAACTCATTAGTCACATTGCTTGCAAGGCTTCTTATGATGTGCATTGCCGAGAGGGCCCAGAGATACCTCTCCGATACTCGGAGTTACAAATCCTAATCTCAATCTATGCCAACCCAACAAACACCTTCGGAGATACCTGTAGAGCATCTTTATAATCACCTAGTTACGTTGTGATGTTTGATAGCACAAAGGTATTCCTCCGCACCGGAGTTGCATAATCTCATAGTCAAAGGAATATGTATATGACATGAAGAAAGCTATAGCAAAGAAACCGAACGATCAATATGCTAAGCTAACAGATGGGTCATGTCCATCACATCATTCTCCTAATGATGTGATCCCGTTCATCAAATGACAACACATGTCTATGGTTAGGAAACTTAACCATCTTTGATAAACGAGCTAGTCTAGTAGAGGCTTACTAGGGACATGGTGTTTTGTCTATGTATCCACACATGTATCAAGTTTCTGGTTAATACAATTCTAGCATGAATAATAAACATTTATCATGATATAAGGAAATATAAAATAATAACTTTATTATTGCCACTAGGGCATATTTCCTTCAGTCTCCCACTTGCACTAGAGTCAATAATCTAGTTCACATCGCCATGTGATTTAACACCAATAGATCACATCATCATGTGATTGACACCTATAGTTCACATATCCATGTGATCAACACCCAAAGGGTTTACTAGAGTCAATAATCTAGTTCACATTGCCATGTGATTAACACCCAAAGAGTGCTAAGGTGTGATCTTGTTTTGCTTGTGGGAGAAGTTTAGTCAACGGGTCTGTCACATTCAGATCCGTATGTATTTTGCAAATTTCTATGTCTACAGTGCTCTGCATGGAGATACTCTAGCTAATTGCTCCCACTTTCAATATGTATCCAGATTAAGACTCAGAGTCATCCGGATCAGTGTCAAAGCTTGCATCGACGTAACCCTTTACGATGATCTCTTTGTCACCTCCATAATCGAGAAACGTTTCTTAGTCCTCTTTAGGTACCTAAGGGTACTTTTGACTGCTGTCCAGTGATCTACTCCTGGATCACTATTGTACCCTCTTGCCAAACTCATGCAAAGGTACACAATAGGTCTGGTATACAGCATGGCATACTTTATAGAACCTATGGCTGAGGATAGGGAATGACATTCATTCTCTGTCTATCTTCTACCGTGGTCGGGTTTTGAGTCTTACTCAACTTCATACCTTAACACTTAGGAAAGAACTCCTTTGACTGGTCCATTTTGAACTCCTTCAAAACCTTATCAAGGTATGTACTCATCGAAAGTCTTATCAAGCATCGTGATCTATCTCTATAGATCTTGATGCCCAATATGTAAGTAGCTTCACCGAGGTCTTTCTTTGAAAAACTCCTTTCAAACACTCCTTTATGCTTTCCAAAAAATTCTACATCATTTCCGATCAACAATATGTCATTCACGTATACTTATCAGAAAGGTTGTAGTGCTCCCACTCACTTTCTTGTAAATACAGGCTTCACTGCAAGTCTGTATAAAACTATATGCTTTGATCCATCAAAGCGTATATTCAACCTCCGAGATGCTTGCACCAGTCCATAGATGGATCGCTGTAGCTTGCACACTTTGTTAGCACCTTTAGGATTGACAAAACCTTCTGGTTGCATCATATACAACTTTTCTTTAATAAATCCATTAAGGAATGCAGTTTTGACATCCATTTGCCAGATTTCATAAAATGCGGCAATTGCTAACATGATTCAGATGGACTTTAAGCATCGATACGAGTGAGAAAATCTCATCGTAGTCAACACCTTGAACTTGTCAAAACCTTTTTTGACAAGTCGAGCTTTGTAGATAGTAACACTACTATTAGCGTTCGTCTTCCTCTTGAATATCCATTTATTCTCGATGGATTGCCGATCATCGGGCAAGTCCACCAAAGTCCACACTTCGTTCTCATACATGGATCCTATCTCAGATTTCATGGCCTCAAGCCATCTGTCGGAATCTGGGCTCATCATAGCTTCTTCATAGTTCGTAGGTTCGCCATGGTCTAATAACATGACTTCCAGGACAGGATTACCATACCACTCTGGTGCGGAACGTGCTCTGTTCGACCTACGAGGTCCAGTAGTAACTTGATTCAAAGTTTCATGATCATCATCATTAGCTTCCTCTCTAGTTGGTGTAGGCATCATGGGAACGGATTTCTCTGATGTGTTACTTTCCAATTCGAGAGAAGGTACAATTACCTCATCAAGTTATACTTTCCTCCCACTCACTTCTTCCGAGAGAAACTCCTTCGCTAGAAAGGTTTCATTCTTAGCAACAAAGATCTTGCCTTCGGATATGTGGTAGATGATGTCGCTTGAAGCTACGTCGGTATTTCCCCAAAGACGAAGGCATGATGCAGCACAGCGGTGGTAGGTATTTCCCTCAGATATGGAACCAAGGTTATCGAACTAGTAGGAGAACCAAGCAACACAATGTAAATAGCCCTTGCACGCAGATAACAAATCCTTGCAACCCGACGTGTTAAAGGGGTTGTCAATCTCTTCCGGGGTATGGCGGCTCAAGATAGGCAAACGTACGTGAGATAAATTGTAGTAGATTGATAGAACAAACGCCAAACATAATAAATAGAAATAAAATGCAGCAAGCTATTTTTGTATTTTTGGTTTAATAGATCTGAAAATAAATGCAAAGGAAAATTAGATCGCAAAGACAAATATACGAGAAAGAGACCCAGGGGCCGTAGGTTTCACTAGTGGCTTCTCTCGAAAAAAATAGCAAACGGTGGGTGAAAAAATTACTGTTGGGCAATTGATAAAACTTCAAATAACCATGACGATATCCAGGCAAATATCATTATATAGGCATCCGTCCAAGATTAGTAGACCGACTCCTGCCTGCATCTACTACTATTACACCACACATCGACCGCTATCCAGCATGCATCTAGTGTATTAAGTTCATGGAGAAACGGAGTAATGCAATAAGAACGATGAAATGATGTAGACAAGATCTATCTATGTAGACATAGACCCCATCGTTTTATCCTTAGTAGCAACATACATACGTGTCGGTTCCCCTTCTGTCAATGGGATCAAGCACCGTAAGATCGAACCCACTACAAAGCACCTCTTACCATTGCAAGACAAATAGATCAAGTTGGCCAAACAAAACCCAAATATCGGAGAAGAAATACGAGGCTATAAGCAATCATGCATAAAAGAGATCAAAGAAACTCAAATACTTTCATGGATATAAAAAGATGATCTGATCATAAATCAAAGTTCATCGATCCCAACAAACACACCGCAAAAGAGTTACATCATATGGATCTCTAAGAGACCATTGTATTGAGAACTCGGCGAGAGAGAGGAAGCCATCTAGCTACTAACTATGAACCCGAAGGTCTACAATGAACTACTCACGCATCATCGGAGAGGCACCAATGGAGGTGGTGAACCCCACCGAGATGGTGTCTAGATTGGATCTGGTGGCTCTGGACTCTACGGCAGCTGGATGAATATTTCGTCGACTCCCCTAGGGTTTTGGGAATATTTGGGTATTTATAGAGCAAAGAGGCGGTCCAGGGGGCACCTGAGGTGGGCACAACCCACCAGGGCGCGCCTGGGCCTCCTGGCGTGCCCTGGTGGGTTGCGCCCTCCTCGAGGCACCCCCAGGCGCAGCCAGGGCCCATTATGTTCCTTCTGGTCCAAAAAAATCTCCATGGAGTTTTGTTGCATTTGGATCCGTATGATATTGATTTCCTGCGATGTAAAAAACATGCAAAAAACAGCAACTGGCACTTGGGACTATGTCAATAGGTTAGTACCAAAAAATGATATAAAATGAGTATAAAACATCCAAGATTGATAACATAACAACATGGAACAATCAAAAATTATAGATACGTTGGAGACGTATCAGCATCCCCAACCTTAACTCCTACTCGTCCCCGAATAGGTAAGTGATCAAAACAGAATTTTTGATGTGGAATGCTGCCTAACATGTCATATCATATTCTTTTCTTTAGAGCATTGACAATTGGACTTTTATGTGATTCAAAGCAATAGTCTAGTTTTGACATGATAATTTAAATACTCAAGCATATCAACAAGCAACCATGTCTTTCAAAATATCAACGCTAAAATAAGTCATCCCTAGCTCATCATCCTCAACCATTGATCCATTCATGAAACACACTCGCATATTAGTTACACCCAATACTTAAGTACGATCATATTGCCTCCTAGTAGGTGCTTTTATAAGAGAAGATGGAGACTCAAATTCAAAATAAAAATTGCATCAAGTAAAAGAAAGACCCTTCGCAGAGGGAAGTAGGGATTTATAGAGGTGCCAGAGCTCAAAGCGAAAAATTAGAGATAAAAACATTTTGGGAGGTGTATCCATCCCACCAATGAAAATGACTTAGAGTTCCCAACACTTTCCACGCTAGATATATCATAGGCGGTTCCCAAATAGAAAATAAAGTTTATTCCTTTTCCACCATACTTTCACGTTCCATGGCTAGCTGTATCCACGGTTGCCCTCCATACCAACACTTTCCAAGGAATGTATAATTTGACAACATAAAGTAAATTCATTTTTTTCATTTCGGGATTGGGCATCCCTAAAACCTTTGCCTTACTTTCGTGCAATGACAAGTGAATAAACACTCATCGTGATAATAACACATCCAGCATGAAAAATATTAGCCACCCCTCACCGTTCCGCGAGCAAAACGAACACACAAAAGACAAGTTTATTTTGAAAATTTGAGGTGGCACATGCAAATTTGCTTAGAACGGCAAAAGAATACTGCATATAGGTAGATATAGTGGACTCATGTGGCAAACCTGGTTTAAAGGATTTTGGATGCACAAGTAGAGATCATACTTGGTGCAAAATGAAGGCTAGCAAAAGATTGAGAAGCGACCAACCAAGAAATGAATAATCTCATAAGCGAGTATTAAGCATCATTAACATTAAATAATGCACCACAAGTAGGATATAATTTCATTGCATAACTATTGACTTTCGTGCTTGCATAGGGAATCACAAACCTTAACACCAATATTCTTACTAAAGCATAATTACTCATTAACATAACTCACATATCACATCATCATATCCCAAAACTATTACTAAGAATCAAGTTTATTTTGTCCAATGATCTTCATGAAAGTTTTTATTATATCCTTCTTGGATATCTATCACTTTGGGGCTAATTTTCATGTGTTTCTTTTCATAAGCTCAAACAAATATAAGTGAAGATCATGAGCATAATTTTTATTTCTCTCAAAATAATTTAAGTGAAGCAATAGAGAATTTCTTGAAAATTTTACTAACTCTCAAATAAATCTAAGTGAAGCAAGAGAGCATTTCTTCAAAAATAATAAGCACACCATGCTCAAAAAGATATAAGTGAAGCACTAGAGCAAGTCCATAGCTCATAAAAATTTAAGTGAATCATAGAGAGCAATTCTAACATGTCATGACATAATTTTGGCTCTCTCAAATAGGTGTGTCCAGCAAGGGAACAAGACTTAAAACACAAAATAAAACAAGCAAAGACTCATATCATACAACACGCTCCAAGCAAAACACATATTGTGTGACGAATAAAAATATAGCTTCGAGTAAAATACCATTGGTCGTTAGAAGAAAGAGGGGATGCCACTTGGGGGAATCCCTAAGCTTAGTTGGTTGCTCATTTTTGGATAATAGCTTCGGATGCCGGGGCATTGCTACCTCTTGAGCATGCGTTGGTTCCTTGAAGAGGAAAGGGTGATGCAGCAAAGTAGCATAAGTATTTTCCTCAGTTATGAGAACCAAGGTATCAATCCAGTAGGAGACAACACACAAGTCACCTAGTACCTGCACAGACAATCAAGAACCTTGCAACCAACGCGATAAAGGGGTTGTCAATCCCTTCACGGTCACTCGCAAAAGTGAGATCTAATAGAGATAGTAAAGTAAATATTTTCGGTATTTTTGTTGTATAGATTGGAAAGTAAAGATTGCAAAATAGTAAACAAGATGCGATGTAAATAAAAGAGATGAAATATAATAGGAAAGATACCCGGTGGCCATAGGTTTCACTAGTGGCTTCTCTCAAGATAGCATGTATTACGGTGGGTGAACAAATTACCGCCGAGCAATTGATAGAAAAGCGCATAGTTATGAAGATATCTAAGGCAATGATCATGAATATAGGCATCACGTCCATGTCAGGTAGACCAAAACGATTCTGCATCTACTACTATTACTCCACACATCGACCACTATCAAGCATGCATCTAGAGTATTAAGTTCATAAGAACGGAGTAACGCTTTAAGCAAGATTACATGATGTAGAGGGATAAACTCAAGCAATATGATATAAACCCCATCTTTTTATCCTCGATGGAAACAATACAATACGTGCCTTGCTGCCCCTACTGTCACTGGGAAAGGACACCGCAGGATTGAACGCAAAGCTAAGCACTTCTCCCATTGCGAGAAAGATCAATCTAGTAGGCCAAACTAAACCGATAATTCGAAGAGGCTTGCAAAGATATCAAATCATGCATATAAGAGTTCAGAGAAGAACCAAATAATATTCATAGATAATCTTGTTCATAAATCCACAATTTATCGGATCTCGGCAAACACACCGCAAAAGAGTACTACATCTAGTAGATCTCCAAGAACATCGAGGAGAACTTTGTATTGAGAATCAAAGAGAGAGAAGAAGCCATCTAGCTAATAACTATGGACCTGAAGGTCTGTGGTAAACTACTCACGCTTCATCAGAGAGGCAATGGTGTTGATGTAGAAGCCCTCCATGATCGATTCCTCCTCCGGCAGATCGCCAGAAAAGGCCCCAAGATGGGATCTCACAGGTACAGAAGGTTGCGGCGGTGGAAAAGTGGTTCCGTGGCTCTCTCTGATGTTTTCAGGGTATAAGAGTACATATAGGTGAAAGAAGTACGTCGGTGTAACTACGAGGGGCCCACGAGGGTGGGGGCGTGCCCTCCTGCCTCGTGGCTGTTGGAGAACGTAGAAGAAATTCAAAATTTTCCTACGTGTCACCAAGATCTATCTATGGAGAAACCAACAACGAGGGGAAGGAGAGTGCATCTACATACCCTTGTAGATCGCTAAGTGGAAGCGTTCAAGAGAACGGGGTTGAAGGGGTCATACTCGTCGTGATCCAAATCATCGGAGATCCTAGTGCCGAACGGATGGCACCTCCGCGTTCAACACACGTACAGCCCGGTGATGTCTCCCATGCCTTGATCCAGCAAGGAGAGAGGGAGAGGTTGAGGAAGACTCCATCCAGCAGCAGCACAACGGCGTGGTGGTGGTGGAGGAGGGTGGCTGTAACATCCCGACCGACGCGCCTCTCCCCTCACCCGCTGACACCCGGGCCCCCACCTCCCTCTTCCCCTCGCCCACGCCACCCGCCCGCGCCGCCGCTCGCCGGATCCCGCCGGATCCGGGATTCGCCGCGAATCCCTCCCCCCGATCGCCCCCTCGCGCAAGTCGAGGCCCCCGCCCTATAAATACCCTCCCCCTCACCCCATCCTCCCCCTCGCCCGACCTCTCCCTCTCGCCGCGCGCGCTCAACGGAGAAACCGAGCACGCCGCCGCCGCCATTAACCTCGCCCCGACCCACCCCGGCCACCCCGAGCTCACCTGACCCCACCCCCGAGCTCACCTCGTCAAGCCACCAAGTAGGAGACCTCCGCCGACGCCCCGACCACCGAGTCGCCGAGCACTCGCCGCCCGAGCCGTCAGCTGTCGCCCGTCCGATAAGTCGCCGAGTCTTTCCCCGCCGTTAGATCTAGGTCGGACGGTTAGGATTAGATCCCCGAAGAATGAGTTATTTCGATAAACGGGTTTTATTCCGGTTAGATCCGGTTTATTTTTAGTTAGGTTTTTTATTAGACAGGACGATTAGTTTAAACCATAGGGACCGTATAGTTATATTACGCCCAGTGCGTTCGTAAGGCCCATAAGGCCCTTGTTCTTTATATATCGTTTTCTGTTTTAACAGAATAGTTTCAGATTTGAAAAATTCATATCTTTTAATCTACTTAATATTTTTAAGTGATTCTTTTTTGTTGGTTTGCAAATTTCTTATAGTTTCTGTAGAAAATATAATTAGCTATGTTAAAATTATTTAGAATTGCTTTATTTTAGATTTAGACAGAATAGTAAATCTGCTATAAAGTGAGTTAGGAAAATTATTTTTTTTAGTGATTATTTTTGTCACAACTTTGTTTTGACATTACCTAACCGTAGGAATTTATTTGGGCATTTTAGGATTAATAAAAAAAATAGTTTTAATCAGAATCATGTTATTCTTAATTAATTAACTAGCTACTGTCTTCCTATTGTTTTAGTTAGCAAATAAATTTATGTTTCATATGTGATAGATTATTCTAGGTTAGTTTCTGTCACTTTAGAGCATGAACTTTTATTTATAATAAATAAAACTTTTATTTTATTTTTCCTACTAGAATTTGCTTTAGGCCTAATAGGAGTTTTATAATAGATTTTAAAGTGATTCTTTTTGCTCCTGGTTGCTTGATGAATCCTTTTACATTAGGTAGCATAAACCCATGCTTAGGTTCTGTTAAGAAAATTTTTGTTATGTAAAACTATTTTAGTTGTTGCTTGAAGTAGGAAAACTTTGATTTGGTTTTTCTTTGAGTTTCCTTTGGGTTTTGATTTGTTTGTTTTGTGTGTTTCATATTACTATGCTGTTATGTAAGTGATCATATGTTGTATGCTTATTGTGGTTATTGTTTGCCTCGGTAGAATTTCCGGAGTGCGAAGCTTGCTATCACGAGTCCCTAGCTTTCGAAGACCTCCAGCCAGGCAAGTCATTGATCATGTTTCTTTACAATACCTATGATTTTGTTGCATTAGAATTATACCTCCCCACCATGCATGCAGTAGGTGAAATTTTGAAGTTATGTACTTGAGTAGTATCATGAGGTAGGATGAACCAATTCCCTTGTTACCATGACCCGGGACGAAGTAGTTTATTATTGCTATGCTCGTAGACGGGATTGGTTGAGTGAATTCATAAGGGAGATGTGAGAGTCAAGATGATGACAACCCCATGAACTTCAAGCTCAAGATGGACTTCGAAATTCACTACTGGGTGGAGGACGGTTGACGGGCACCCTGGAGAAAACCAGTGGTTGGCCGGGATGCATGGAGAAGCGCCATGACATCTTGCGGAAAGCTTCACCCAGCCACGAAGAGACGGATGGATACCCCATTGACGGAAGCTTACGTGCAGCCGCAAGCCATTATGGGCTCTGGCTTGGTCGACCCTAGGTGTGACTCTGGCGGACGGTGCTACGAGATGTAGAAGAACGGTAGGATTGGATGGGCACCGCAATGGCCCGGAAGGAATTCTTCTAAGACCCTGTTTGCTCATCCCGTCTTCAAACACCAGGAAGTGCGAAGACTTAAAAGGAGGAACGATTCTTGCGGGTAAAGTGCAAACCTCTGCAGAGAAAAGATCTAATCGATTAGCCGTGTCCCGATTCACGGACAATTTGAGCCTCTGGAACTTGGAAGTATTCGAAATCTCAACACTGAAATTAATAAATTAATTGAGGGGGTTATTATTTAATAATTGGGAATGAGACATTGGTTGGCGGAACCATCTCAATAACTACCAACAATTTTGTAGTAAATGCAAACAAGTCCATTATTGTAGGGAAAAAGCGGCTTTTCGCAAAATGATGAAACTTAGAGCCCCACACCAAATTGCATATAGTGTTAGTAATTTTATTATTGTTCTCTCTTCATGACTTGCCAAAGATATTCAAAATGTCGACCTACACGGCTGCAACGTCTTATGTTGCGGAGGAGTATTCGATCGAGGAGTGAGGCTACGATCCGCGCTTGGCGATTGCCCTTTGGAGTCGGATGGACTCGCTATTCTTCTACGCTTCCGCAGCTTTACTTAGTTTATTTCTCATGAGTTGGCCTCGGCCGAATTTATTCCATTGTAATAAAGACTTGATATGAGAATCGTGTAATAAATTCAGGTGTGATTGAACTTTGATTATTTCATCAATGTACCGTGAGTGCCATGATCTTGGGATGGTACGGAACCACGTAGACTTGACCGATTTTGGGTCAGTCGCTACAGAGATAGTATTCAGAGCACCTGCGACCGTAGGGACGTAACCCCTAGGATCGGAAAGCCATAGGAAGAGACTATTTATTTTATATCCTTATCATTCCGTAATTCTCCCTGTTCATTTCGACTTCTCTCCGATTTTCAACATTCTAGATGGCCACGAGTTCACCCCGGTTTTGCTACCGGAGTTTTGCCCGGCCAGATGAGACGATGCCCTTCGGCAGAAGCTGGTCCAGATCGTGAAGAAGCTGAAGATTGCTCTGCCCTCGATCACCGGAAGCCTACCAATGCACTTCCGACGGATACCCGCTACAGGATCGAGGTGCACATTCGAGAGAACCTTCGGAGGACATACTGAGCCTATTGACTTTGAGTTTATCGACTTCAACTGGATCCTCGGAAGAAACATGGCGATTTATCGTGCACTTGGACATCTCCGAGAAGAGTACAGGGCCGAGCTCGATCCATCGACCTCGCCATGGTTTCTCGCGAGCAAGGAATGGAGATATCATCCGTCATCAGAGGGCGACTCCATTCTCTCGTATGTCCAAGACTTGGAGTGTCTCCTCGCGAAACGGGAGATCCAGACTCGCCGTAACTCGAAGGTACACAGGAGGCTGTTGTTCCGTGAACTGGAACTGGAAGAGAAGGCACACGCAGACTTCCTTGACCATGAGGAAGAAATCGCGGACTTCATGGAGAGAGTCGACGACCTGAAAATGAAGGTTTCCGCGTTAGAGGAAAAGATGGACCTGGGAGATGACCTTTTTCCGAGTGGAGATGACGGACCTCTCGTGAGCAATGATCAGGATTATGAAGGGAGTTCCACTGGAGAAAGCCGCAAGAGGAGACGCCGCATCAGAGGACGCCACACCAGAGGACATCACACCAGAGGACGCAAGGATTATTGATGAAGACATTTAGCCGACCACCATGTTATTTTATTTTCCGTCGATCAGTTAGGCCGTTATTTTCGATTAGTCGTGAGATATTTTGTAATCGAGATTGAACCATGTTTGAGTGGAATGAATAAATGATTGGTGTGATTATGATTGTGCATTCATATGGGTAGTGATATTTTCTCATTAGACCATTGTTCTATTCTAATTTTCTCACCCACTCCAAAACACCAGATGCCTCCGAGACGTGACCCGGTCTCAACTTCCGCCGGAGCTCACCCGGTGATTCAAAGCGGCAGAATGCCCTCATGCGGATGCTCATCCGAACTGAACAACAACAACAACAATCCACCGCCACCACCCCTGATGACAACTTGACTCGGTTCCTAAGGCTTAATCCGCCGGTGTTCTCTAGCAGACCTTGAGCCGATTGTGGCGATGATTGGCTCCGCAAGGTCGGAAGGAGTTAGTCCTTTGTTGGATGCACCGATGCAGAGAAGGTGCGCTTTGCACATCAACTTGATGGACCTGCAGCTTCTTGGTGGGAGAACTACACCGCCACTTATCCCATCGGCACCATCACGTGGGATCAGTTCCAAGAGGTTTTCCGCACCGCTCATGTTTCAAATTGGAGCCATGAGTCCGAAGAAGCGTGAGTTCCGCAACTTACGCCAGGGAACCATCTTTGTGGGGCGATGCGTGGATGAGTTCATCAAGTTAGCTCGCTATGCCCGAATGATGTGGCCACAGATGCATAAGCGTGAGAAGTTTCTCGAGGACTCAATGACGAGTGGGGATGCAGCTTATGGTGGCTACCTTCAAAGAACTACCGGAGCTGGTAGACAAGGCCACCATACTTGAAGGCAAGCAGCAGCAGATTGATAGTCGCATAGCGGAAGTACAGCTGGGAAGTACAGCTCAGAGCTCAGCAGAAGCCCGTTATGCCCCATACTCGGGAGGGCATACCCATCACAACCATGGAGGTCATAACCATGGAGGAAATGGGAACAACCGCAACCAGGACAACAAGTCGTGCAATGGGAATGGAAATGGAAACGCAATGGCAACCAAAGACGCCATACGCCCGGCTCAGAAAGATCTGAGTCACATCACCTGTTTCAAGTGCCAGAAAACAGGGCACTATGCCACCGACTGCCCGGAGGCCAAGCAGAGGAATGGAAACGGCAATGGAAGCTCAGCAAAGAAGCCCAACCCTTTTCCTCGCGCTCAGGTGAACCACATTGACGTGGAGGACGTCTATGATCAGCCAGACACTGTGGTTGGTAAGTTTTTATTGAATTCACGTTCAGTATTGGTACTCTTTGATTCTGGTGCAACGCATTCATTCATATCAAGGGTAGTTGTGGAAAAGTATGGGTTGCCCACTAAAACCCTTAGAAGCCCCCTTCGCGTCAGTTCCGCGGGAGGAGAAATGATGGCGAGCTTAGGGCATCATGCAACCCTTAACATCGGAAACCATAAATTTCCCGCAGACCTCATAGTATTGGAAACCCAGACCTTGGATGTAATCCTAGGCATGGATTGGTTGACGAAGTTTGAAGGAAACATAGATTGTGCCCGCAAGTCAATTCTGCTCACCACTCCGGGCGTAAGAGGATCAAGTATGTATCCAGACGTATCCCGATGAACAATCAGTGAATTCCCTCACGGAGTTGTTCAGAGGAAGTGCCCGAGTGCAAGATTTTCCGATGTGTTTCTAGAGGAATTACCGGGAATGCCACCGACGTAGACATTGAATTTCTGATTGAGTTATTGCGAGCACAGCCCCAATATCCAAGAGACCCTATCGGATGCCCCGAACGAATTGGAAGAGATCAAAAAGCAAATTAATGAGCTATTGGAGAAGGGATATATTCGCCAAGCTCATCACCTTGGGGAGCCCCAGTTCTTTTGGTAGAGAAGAAGGATGGAAGCCCGAGAATGGTTGTGGATTATCGTTCGTTGAACGACGTGACCATCAAGAACAAGTACCCTCGCCAATGATTAATGATCTATTTGATCAGCTAGTTGGAGCCAAGGTATTCTCCAAGATCGATCTTCGATCGTGGTATCATCGATTGAAGATCCGTGAGAAGGATATACCCAAAACAGCATTCACTACGTGTATGGTTTATATGAGTATACCGTCATGTCATTTGGATTGACTAATGCCCTGCATACTTCATGAATTTGATGAACAAGGTATTTATGGAATATCTGGACAAGTTTGTCGTGGTGTTCATCGATGATATACTGATTTTCTCCAAGAGCGAGGAAGAGCATAAGGAACATTTTATGCGTCTAGTTCTGAGAAACTCCGAGAACATCAGTTGTATGCCAAGTTCAAGAATGTGAATTTTGGCTGAAGGAAGTCGGATTCCTCGGACATGTTATTTCAGGAGAAGGAATAGCGATTGACCCCGCCAAGGTTGAATCAGTCACCGATTGGCAGTCGCCCACCTCAGTCAAGGAGATCCGCAACTTTCTCGGACTCGCAGGATATTATCGGAGGTTTATTGAGAACTTCTCGAAGATTGCCAAGCCCATGACTGAGCTGTTGAAGAAGGATGCCAAGTACATTTGGACCGAGGATTGTGAAGCCAGTTTTCAGGAATTGAAGAAATGTTTGGTCACAGCCCCAGTACTGATTTTGCCGGACATACACAAGGATTACCAGGTATATTGTGACGCTTCTCGTCAGGGACTCGGAGGAGTACTCATGCAGGAAGGAAAAGTTGTAGCTTATACCTCCAGACAGCTACGGCCACACGAGATGAATTATGCCACACATGATTTGGAGTTAGCAGCAGTAGTGCATGCACTCAAGACTGAGACATTTCCTCATCGGAAACCGTTGTGATGTTTACACGCATCATAAGAGCTTGAAGTATATTTTCACGCAGAAAGAGTTGAACCTCGAGCGGAGGAGATGGCTAGAGTTAATCAAGGACTATGACATGAGATTGCATTACCACCCGTGAAAGGCTAATGTTGTAGCAGATGCTTTGAGCCGTAAGAGTTATGTGAATACTCTTATAGCGGAGGATTACCTCGAGAGTTAGTCGATGGCCTCGTAGATCTCCATTTGGAGATAGTTCCGAGAGGATATGTTGCAGCTCTGGAAGTTCAGCCCACTTTGACCGAAAGAATTCGTGAAGCCGGAAGTCGGACAAGGAAATTGATGAGATAAAGAAAAGGATGAATGAAGGAAAAGCTAAAGGGTTTCGTAAGGATGAATACGGAGCTATATGGTACGAGGATCGAATTTATGTGCCCAATGATCCCGAACTCAGGAAGCTAATTCTTCAGGAGGCTCATGATTCACCGTACTCGATTCACCCTGGTAACACCAAGATGTATCTGGATTTGAAGGAAAGTTTCTGGTGGACAGGTATGAAGAAGGATATTGCCGAGTACGTAGCAGTATGTGATGTTTGCCACGAGTAAAGGCGGAACATCGTAAGCCGGCAGGTTACTTCAACCCTTGCCGATTCCCCGAGTGGAAATGGGAAAAACTTGGAATGGACTTTATCACAGGATTACCCAGACCCGTTAGAGGCTATGATTCCATCTGGGTAGTGGTTGATCGATTGACCAAGGTAGCTCATTTCATTCCCGTGAAGACTACCTATACCGAGTGCTAAGTTGGCCAAGATATACATGACCAGGATCGTTTATGCGCACGGAGTTCCGAGGAGTATCGTGTCGATAGAGGAACACAATTTACCTCAAAGTTTTGGAATCGGTTGCATGAAACTTTGGAGTACGAGGCTGGAGTTCAAGATCTGACCTTTCATCCGCATGACAGATGGAATGAGGAGAGAGTCAACTAGATTACGGAGGACATGTTGAGAGCTTGTGTGCTAGACTATGGGTCTAGCTGGGATGATAATTTGCCATACGCAGAGTTCTCATACAACAACAGTTATCGCACCCGATGCTGAAGATGGCCCCTTCGAAGCTCTATACGGAAGGAGGTGCGAACACCATTGCGTGGGATGGTGTTGGAGATCGAACACTTTTCGGTCCCTATCTTATCGTAGATTCGAAGAGAAAGTCAAACTGATTCGAGATAGACTCAAGATAGCTCGATCGAGATGTAAGAGTTATGCCGACAAAGAACGCAAGGAAGTAACATACGAAGCGGGAGACCGGGCATATCTTCGTGTGTCCCCACTCGTGGAATCAAGAGGTTCGTGTCAAAGGAAAGTTAGCACCCGGTTCATTGGCCCCTACAAAATCCTCGAACGTCGTGGAGAAGTTGCTTACAAGTTGGAATTGCGGAAGGATTGTTCGGAGTTCATGATGTCTTCCATGTTTCTCAAATTTGAAGAAGTGTCATGCCGACATGGCCGATATTCCGTTGAGAGACACACGGTGCCCCTAGAGGCCATACAGCTCGACAAAGGATCTCGACTTATAAGGAGAAACCCGTCCGAATTCTCGAGACTGCGAACAGAGTCACCCGCAAGCAAGATCATCAAGTTTTGCAAGGTCTGTGGAGTCACCACTCGAAGAGGAAGCCACACAGGAGCGCCAAGAAGACCTCCTTCGAGACCACCCGCACCTATTTGCTAGCCAACCCGAATCTCGAGGGCGAGATTCATCTTAAGGTGGGTAGGTTTGTAACATCCCAAATTTCCTATTTGGAATGTTTTACAATTATAGCTAAGCATCTATGCATCTTGTTTGAATTTGAGTGGCATTTGAAGTTTCAGAAGTTTTGGAGTTGTTGGAATTTGAATTCAAATTTTGGTAGTAGAAATTCAAAACTATGCCTGACAATACTTGAGACAAAGTATGAGAGGAGTAAACATGACACTCCAAAAATGTCAGAAGAAAACATTGCCAAAAAGTTTGAATTCAAATTTGAGTTTTATTTGGAATTTTAGAAAATGATTTTTATAAAGTTTGAGTTTTTGCCCCTGGAAAAATGTTCAAATTATAGGGAATATTCCCCTGATCATTTTGATATATATATGTCCTATATAAAATATTTATATTTAAGTATTTTTCTCTCTCTCTAATTATTCAAAAAATAGAAAAGGACCCAGGCGCCAGTGACCGACAGCCCAAGACTGGCGGCCCACCGAAATGGGCCCAACCAGCGCCCGGCCCAATGACCAGCCGGCCAGCCGAGCCCTCGCCTGAAACCCTCCCAGATCGGTCGCCCGACCGACGCCCTCCCTCACCACGACACCCGGCCCCCACCTCCCTCTTCCCTCGCCCACGCCACCCGCCCAGCCACGGATCTCACGGATCCGGGATTCGCCAATCCTCCCCGATCGCCCCTCGCAAGTCGAGGCCCCCCGCCTATAAATACCCTCCCTCACCCCATCCTCCCTCGCCCGACCTCTCCCTCTGGCCACCGGAGAAACCGAGCACGCCGCCGCCATTAACCTCGCCTGACCCACCCCGGCCACCCCGAGCTCACCTGACCCCACCCCGAGCTCACCTCGTCACACAGCCACGAGACCTCCGCTGACGCCCCCGACCACCGGACTCGCGGGAGCACTCGCCGCCCAAGCCGCCGTCGCCGTCGCCGTCCGGTAAGTCACAGGAGTCTTTCCCCGCCGTTAGATCTAGGTCGGACGGTTAGGATTAGATCCCCCGAAGGGGTAGGTTATTTCTGATAAACCGGGTTTTATTCCGGTTAGATCCGGTTTATTTTTAGTTAGGTTTTTTTATTAGACCGGCCGATTCGTTTAAACCCTCGGGCCCGTTTAGTTATATTACGCTCAGTGCGTTAGTTAGGCCCATTAGGCCGTTTTTCTTTATTTTTCGTTTTCTGTTTTAACAGAATAGTTTCAGAATTGAAAAATTCATATCTTTTAATCTACTTAATATTTTTAAGTGATTTTTTTTTGTTGGTTTGCAAATTTCTTATAGTTTCTGTAGAAAATATAGTTAGCTATGTTAAAATTATTTAGAATTGCTTTATTTTAGATTTAGACAGAATAGTAAATCTGCTATAAAGTGAGTTAGGAAAATTATTTTTTTGTGATTCTTTTTGCCACAACTTTGTTTTGACATTACCTAACCGTAAGAATTTATTTGGGCATTTTAGGATTAATAAAAAAATAGTTTTAATCAGAATCATGTTATTCTTAATTAATTAACTAGCTACTGTTTTCCTATTGTTTTAGTTAGCAAATAAATTTATTTTTCATATGTGATAGATTATTCTAGGTTAGTTTCTGTCACTTTAGAGCATGAACTTTTATTTATAATAAATAAAACTTTTATTTTATTTTTCCTACTAGAATTTGCTTTAGGCCTAATAGGTGTTTTATAATAGATTTTAAAGTGATTCTTTTTGCTCCTAGTTGCTTGATGAATCCTTTTCTGTTAGGTAGCATAAATCCATGCTTAGGTTCTGTTAAGAAAATTTTTGTTATGTAAAACTATTTTTAGTTGTTGCTTGAAGTAGGAAAACTTTGATTTGGTTTTCTTTGAGTTTCCTTTGGGTTTTGATTCGCTTTGTTTTGTGTGTTTCATATTACTATGCTGTTATGTAAGTGATCATATGTTGTATGCTTATTGTGGTTATTGTTTGCCTCGGTAGAATTTCCGGTCTGAAGCTTGCTATCACGAGTCCCTAGCTTTCAAGACCGTCGGCCAGGCAAGTCATTGATCATGTTTCTTTACAATACCTATGATTTTGTTGCATAAGAATTATACCTCCCACCATGCATGCAGTAGGTGAAATTTTGAAGTTATGTACTTGAGTAGTATCATGAGGTAGGATGAACCAATTCCTTGTTACCATGACCGGACGAAGTAGTTTATTATTGCTATGCTCAGAGATCGGGATTGGTTGAGTGAATTCATAAGGGAGATGTGAGAGTCAAGATGATGACAACCCCATGAACTTCAAGCTCAAGATGGACTTGAATTCACTCTTTGGGTGGAGGACGGTTGTGGGCACCTGGAGAAAACCGGTGGTTGGCGGGATGCATGGAGAAGCGCCATGACATCTTGCGGAAAGCTTCACCCAGCCACGAAGAGACGGATGGATACCCCATTGACCGGAAGCTTACATGCAGCCGCAAGCCATTATGGGCTCGCTTGGTGGAACCCTAGGTGTGACTCTGGCGGACGGTGCTCTGAGATATATAAGAACGGTAGGATTGGATGGGCACCGGCAAGGGCCCGGAGGAACTCTTCTAAGACCCTGTTTTCGTTCATCCCGTCTTCAAACACCGTGAAGTGCGAAGACTTAAAAGGAGGAACGATTCTTGCGGGTAAAGTCATAAACCTCTGCAGAGAAAAGATCTAATCGATTAGCCGTGTCCCCGATTCTGAACAATTTGAGCCTCTGGAACTTGGAAGTATTCGAAATCTCAACACTGAAATTAATAAATTAATTGAGGGGGTTATTATTTAATAATTGGGAATGAGACATTGGTTGGCGGAACCATCTCAATAACTACCAACAATTTTGTAGTAAATGCAAACAAGTCCATTATTGTAGGGAAAAAGCGGCTTTTCGCAAAATGATGAAACTTAGAGCCCCACAACCAAATTGCATATAGTGTTAGTAATTTTATTATTGTTCTCTCTTCATGACTTGCCAAAGATATTCAAAATGTCGACCTACACGGCTGCAACGTCTTATGTTGCGTAGGAGTATTCCGATCGAGGATTGAGGCTATGATCCGCTCTTGGCGATTGCCCTTTGGAGTCGGATGGACTCGCTATTCTTCTACGCTTCAGCTTTACTTAGTTTATTTCTCATGAGTTGGCCTTGACGAATTTATTCCATTGTAATAAAGACTCGATATGAGAATCGTGTAATAAATTCAGGTGTGATTGAACTTTGATTATTTCATCAATGTACTGTGAGTGCCAGCATGATCTTGGGATGGTACAGACACAGAGACTTGACTGATTTTGGGTCAGGTCGCTACAGTGGCAATCCTGCAGGGCTTCGCCAAGCACCGCGGGAGAGGAGAAGGGACTTGGGAGAGGTGGAGGGCTGCGCCAGAACATGTGGTGCGGCTGCCCTCCCACCCCCCACATATATATAGGGGCAAGGGAGAGGGGCGGCCCCTCGGATCCAATCTGAGGAGGCGGCAGCCAAGGGGACGAGTGCCTCCCAAGTCAAGTGGAGGCCCTCCCCCTTAGGGTTTTTCCCTTCCCATGCGCATGGGCCTTGGGGGGGCTGGTGCCCCTGGCCCATTAAGGCTAGGGCGCCCCCTTACAGCCCATGCTACTGTATTGGACGTGGTGGAACAATTTCCGGACCTCCGGACCCCTCCGGAATCCTCCGGAACCTTCTGGAAGCTTCCCGGTACAATACCGAAAAAACCCGAACTTATTCCGGAACTAGAACAACAACTTTCCATATATAAAATTCTTAACCTCCGAACCATTCCGGAACTCCTCGTGGCGTCCGGGATCTCATCCGGGACTCGAACAACATTCGGTAACCACATACAAACTTCCTTTATAACCCTAAGCGTCCATCGAACCTTAAGTGTGTAGACCCTACGGGTTCGGGAACCATGCGCATATGACCGAGGCGTTCTCCGGTCAATAACCAACAGCGGGATCTGGATACCCATGTTGGCTCCCACATGTTCCACGATGATCTCATCGGATGAACCACGATGCCAAGGACTCAATCAATCCCGTATTCAATTCCCTTTGTCTAGCGGTATTGTACTTGCCCGAGATTCGATCATCGGTATCCCGATACCTTGTTCAATCTCGTTACCGGCAAGTCTCTTTACTCGTTCCGTAACACATCGTCCCGTGATCAACCCCTTGGTCACATTGTGCACATTATGATGATGTCCTACCGAGTGGGCCTAGAGATACCTCTCCGTTTACGGAGTGACAAATCCAGTCTCGATTCGTACAACCCAATGAGACACTTTCGGAGATACCTGTAGTGCACCTTTATAGTCACCCGATTCGTTGTGACGTTTGGTACACCCAAAGCATTCCTACGGTATCCGGAGTTGCACAATCTCATGGTCTAAGGAAATGATACTTGACATTAGAAAAGCTTTAGCATACGAACTACGATCTTTGTGCTAGGCTTAGGATTGGGTCTTGTCCATCACATCATTCTCCTAATGATGTGATCCCATTATCAACGACATCCAATGTCCATGGTTAGGAAACCGTAACCATCTATTGATCAACGAGCTAGTCAACTAGAGGCTTACTAGGGACATGGTGTTGTCTATGTACCCACACATGTATCTGAGTTTCCTATCAATACAATTATAGCATGGGTAATAAACGATTATCATGAACAAGGAAATATAATAATAACTAATTTATTATTGCCTCTAGGGCATATTTCCAACAGTCTCCCACTTGCACTAGAGTCAATAATCTAGTTCACATCGTCATGTGATTAACATCGATAGGTCACATCGCCATGTGACCAACATCCAAAGAGTTTACTAGTGTCTGTAAACTTGTTCACATCATCATGTGATTAAGACTCTATGAGTTATGAGGTTTGTTCATGTTTTGCTTGTGAGAGAGGTTTTAGTCAACGGGTCTGAACCTTTCAGATCCGTGTGTACTTTGCAATTCTCTATGTCATATTGTAAATGCTGCTTCCATGCTCCACTTGGAGCTATTCCAAATGGTTGCTCCACTATACGTATCCGTTTTTCTACTCAGAGTCATTCGGATAGGTGTTAAAGCTTGCATCGACGTAACCCTTTACGCCGAACTCTTTATCACCTCCATAATCGAGAAATATTCCCTTATTCTTCTAAGGATAATTATGACCGCTGTCCAATGATCCGTTCTGGATCATTCTTGTACCCCTTGACTGACTCATGGCAAGGCACACTTCCGGTGCGGTACACAGCATAGCATACTATAGAGCCTACGTCTGAAGCATAGGGGACGGCCTTCGTCCTTTGTCTCTCTTCTGCCGTGGTCGAGCTTTTAACTCTTAACTGTTGGAAATATGCCCTAGAGGCAATAATAAATTAGTTATTATTATTATATTTCCTTGTTCATGATAATCGTTTATTATCCATGCTATAATTGTATTGATAGGAAACTCAAATACATGTGTGGATACATAGACAACACCATGTCCCTAGCAAGCCTCTATTGGCTAGCTCGTTGATCAATAGATGGTTACGGTTTCCTAACCATGGACATTGGATGTCATTGATAACGGGATCACATCATTAGTAGAATGATGTGATGGACAAGACCCAATCCTAAGCCTAGCACAAAGATCGTAGTTCGTATGCTAAAGCTTTTCTAATGTCAAGTATCATTTCCTTAGACCATGAGATTGTGCAACTCCCGGATACCGTAGGAATGCTTTGGGTGTACCAAAGCGTCACAACGTAATCGGGTGGCTATAAAGGTGCATTACAGGTATCTCCGAAAGTGTCTGTTGGGTTGGCACGAATCGAGATCGATTTGTCACTCCGTGTAAACGGAGAGGTATCTCTGGGCCCACTCGGTAGGACATCATCACAATGTGCACAATGTGACCAAGGGGTTGATCACGGGATGATGTGTTACGGAGCGAGTAAAGAGACTTGCGGAAGCGAGATTGAACAAGGTATCGGGATACCGACGATCGAATCTCGGGCAAGTACAATACCGCTAGACAAAGGGAATTGTATACGGGATCGATTGAGTCCTTGACATCGTGGTTCATCCGATGAGATCATCGTGGAACATGTGGGAGCCAACATGGGTATCCAGATCCCGCTGTTGGTTATTGACCGGAGAACGTCTCGGTCATGTCTACATGTCTCCCGAACCCGTAGGGTCTACACACTTAAGGTTCGATGGCGCTAGGGTTATAAAGGAAGCTTGTATGTGGTTACCGAATGTTGTTCGAGTCCCAGATGAGATCCCGGACGTCACGAGGAGTTCGGCATGGTCCGGAGGTAAAGATTTATATATGGGAAGTTCTGTTTTGGTCACCGGAAAAGTTTGGGGTTTATCGATGCTTGCACGGGACCACCGGGAGGGTCCCGGAGGTCCACCAAGTGGGGCCACATGCTCCAGAGGCATACATGGGCCAAGTATGAGAGGGCACCAGCCCCTAGGTGGGCTAGGGCGCCTCCCACCATGGCCCATGCGGCTAGAAGGGGAGAAGGGGCAAACCCTAAGGACAGATGGGCCCGAAGGCCCATACTCCCTGCGCCTCCCTCTCCTCCCCCCTTGTGGCCGCCACCCATAGATGGGTTTTGGGGGCTGCCGCCCCTCTAGGGGTGGGAACCCTAGAGGGGGCGCACCCTCCTCCCCTTCCCCTATATATATGAGGCCAAGGGGGCTGCCCATAACACACGAGAGCCTCTCCCTCTCCAGGCGCAGCCCTGCCTCTCCTCCTCCTCTTCTCCCTTGGTGCTTGGCGAAGCCCTGCGGGATTGCCACGCTCCTCCATCACCACCATGCCGTTGTGCTGCTGCTGGATGGAGTCTTCCTCAACCTCTCCCTCTCTCCTTGCTGGATCAAGGCGTGGGAGGCGTCAGGGCTGTCACGTGTGTTGAACGCGGAGGTGCCGTCCGTTCGGCACTTTCGGATCTCCGGTGATTTGGATCACGACGGCAATCGACTCCTTCAACCCCGTTCTCATGAACGCTTCCGCTTAGCGATCTACAAGGGTATGTAGATGCACTCTCCTTCCCTCGTTGCTAGATTCTCCATAGATTGATCTTGGTGATGCGTAGAAAATTTTGAATTTCCGCTACGTTCCCCAACAGTGGCATCATGAGCTAGGTCTATTGCGTAGATTCTTTGCACGAGTAGAACACAAAGTAGTTGTGGGCGTTGATGTTGTTCAATATGCTTGCCGTTACTAGTCCAATCTTGTTTCGACGGTATTGTGGGATGAAGCGGCCGGACCGACCTTACGTACTCTTACGTGAGACAGGTTCCACCGTGACATGCACTTGGTGCATAAGGTGGCTAGCGGGTGCCGATCTCTCCCACTTTAGTCGGAACGGATTCGATGAAAAGGGTCCTTATGAAGGGTAAATAGCAATTGACATATCACGTTGTGGTTTTTCGTAGGTAAGAAAGCGTTCTTGCTAGAAACCCATAGCAGCCACGTAAAACATGCAAACAACAATTAGAGGACGTCTAACTTGTTTTTGCAGGGTATGCTATGTGATGTGATATGGCCAAGAAGAATGTGATGAATGATATGTGATGTATGAGATTGATCATGTTCTTGTAATAGGATTCACGACTTGCATGTCGATGAGTATGACAACCGACAGAGCCATAGGAGTTGTCTTTATTTATTGTATGACCTGCGTGTCATTAAACAACGCCATGTAATTACTTTACTTTATTGCTAACCGTAGCCATAGTAGTAGAAGTAATAGTTGGCGAGACAACTTCATGAAGACACGATGATGGAGATCATGATGATGGAGATCATGGTGTCATGCGGTGACAATGATGATCATGGAGCCCGAAGATGGAGATCAAAAGGAGCAATATGATATTGGCCATATCATGTCACTACTATATAATTGCATGTGATGTTTATTATGTTTATGCATCTTGTTTACTTAGAACGACGGTAGTAAATAAGATGATCCCTTACACAAATTTCAAGAAGTGTTCTCCCCACTGCACCGTTACTACAGTTAAATGCTTCTAAGCACCACGTGATGATCGGGTGTGATGGATTCTTACGTTCACATACAACGGGTGTAAGACAGATTTACACAGCAAAAACACTTGGGGTTAACTTGACGAGCCTAGCATGTACAGACATGGCCTCGGGAACACAGAGACCGAAAGGTCGAGCATGAGTCGTATGGTAGATACGATCAACATGAAGATGTTCACCGAGTCGACTAGTCTGTCTCACGTGATGATCGGACACGGCCTAGTTGACTCGGATCATGTAATCACTTAGATGACCAGAGGGATGTCTATCTGAGTGGGAGTTCATAAGATGAACTTAATTATCTTGAACATAGTCAAAAGACCTTTTGCAAATTATGTAAATGGCTCGCGCTTTAGTTCCACTGTTTAGATATGTTCCTAGAGTAAATTTAGTTGAATGTTGAAAGTAGCAATTATGCGATCTGTAGAAAGCTTATGTCCTTATTGGACCGCTCAGTGTGCTGAACCCCAAACGTCGTTTGTGGATGTTGCGAACATCGGACATACACGTTTTGATAACTACGTGATAGTTCAGTTAAATGGTTTAGAGTTGAGGCACGAAAGACGTTTTCGAAACGTCGCGAAACATATGAGATGTTTCGAGGGCTGAAATTGGGATTTCAGGCTTGTGCCCACGTCAAAAGGTGTAAGACCTCCGACGATTTTCTTAGCCTGCAAACTAGGGGAGAAAAGCTCAATCGTTGAGCTTGTGCTCAGATTGTCTGAGTGCAACAATCACTTGAATCGAGTGGGAGTTGATCTTCCGGTGAGATAGTGATGTTTCTCCAAAGTCATTGCCACCAAGCTACTAGAGCTTCGTGATGAACTATAACATATTAGGGATAGATATGATGATCCTTGAGGTATTCACGATGTTTGACAATCGCGAAAGTAGAAATCAAGAAGGAGCATCAATTGTTGATGGTTGATGAAACCACTAGTTTCAAGAAGGGCAAGGGCAAGAAGGGACACTTCATGAAACGGCAAATCGATTCTTTGCTCCAAAGAAGAAACCCAAGGTTGAACCCAAACCCGAGACTAAGTGCTTCGTAATAAGGGGAACAGCCATCGGAGCGGAACCACCCTAGATACTTGGTAGATGAGAAGGCTGGCAAGGTCGATAGAAGTATATTTGATATACATTATGTTAATGTGTACTTTACTAGTACTCCTAGTAGCACCAGGGTATTAGATACCGGTTCGGTTGCTAAATGTTAGTAACTCGAAATAAAAGCTACGGAATAAAAGGAGACTAGCTAAAGGTGACTGACGATATGTGTTGGAATTGTTTCCAAGGTTGATATGATCAAACATCGCACGCTCCCTCTACCATCAAGATTAGTATTAAACCAGAATAATTATCATTTGGTGTTTATGCGTTGAGCATAGACATGATTGCATTATGTCTATCGCAATACTGATTATTCATTTAAGGAGAATAATGGTTACTCTATTTATTTGAATAATACCTTCGATGGTCTTGCACCTAAATAAATGGTTTATTGAATCTCGATCATAGTGATACACATTTTCATGCCAAAAGATATAAGATAGTAATGATGGTACCACGTACTTGTGGCACTTTGCCATGTAAGTCATATTGGTATAAAAGCATGAAGAAGCTCCATGTTGATGGATCTTTGGACTCACTCGTTTTTGAAAAGTTTGAGACATGCAAACCATGTCTATTGGTGTATACGCATGAAGAAACTCCATGCAGATGGATCGTTTAGACTCACTTGATTTTGAATCACTTGAGATATGCAAAACATACCACATGGGCAATATGACCTAAAAGCCTCGGTTTTGATGCGATGGAACTAGATAGCAACTTGTTAGAAGTAACACATTTTGATGTGTGCAGTCCAATGAGTCTTTGAGGCATGCGGTGAATATCGTTATGTTCGACTTCACGGATGATTCGAGTAGATGTTGAGTATATTTACTTGATGAAACACAAATCTGAATTATTGAATGGTTCAAGTAATTTCAGAGTGAAGTTTAAGATCTTCGTGACAAGAGGATAGAATGTCTATGATATGATCATAGAGATGAGTATCTGAGATTCTGAGAGCTTTGTACGCTATTAAGACATTGTGGAAATTGTTTTAATACCTTTGGAACACCATAAGCGTGATAGTGTGTCCGAACATCATAGTTGCACCGTATTGGATATGGTGCGTATCATGATGTCTCTTATCGAATTACCACTATCGTTCATGGGTTAGGCATTAGAGACAACCGCACTCACTTTAATAGGGCACCACGTAATTCCGTTGAGACGACACCGTTTGAACTATGGTTTGGAGAAACCTAAGTTGTCGTTTCTTAAAGGTTTGGGGCTGCGACGCATATGTGAAAAGTTTGAGGTTGATAAGCTCGAACCCAAAGCGGATAAAATGCATCTTCATAGGACACCCAAAACGGTTGGGTTTACCTCCTAATTCAGATCCAAAAGCAATAGGGATTGTTTCTTGAATCGGGTCCTTTCTCGAGGAAAAGTTCGTCTCGAAAAGTTGAGTGGGAGGATGGTGGAGACTTGATGAGGTTATTGAACCGTCACTTCAACTAGTGTGTAGCGAGCACGGGAAGTTGTTCCGTGGCACCTACACCAATTGAAGTAGAAGCTTATGATAGTGATCATGAAGTTTCGGATCAAGTCAGCGACGTACCTCGTGGGGTGACAAGGATGCGTACTACTTGAGTGATGCATAATCACATCTTGAAGGTCATGTTGCTAGACAACAATGAACCTACGAGCTATGGAGAAGCAATGGTGGGCCCAAATTCCGACCAAATGGTTAGAAGCCATGAAATCCGAGATAGGATCCATGTATCATAACAAAGCATGGACTTTGGTGGTCTTGCCCGATGATTGGCAAGCCATTGCAATAAATGGATCTTTAAGAAGAAGGCGGGACGTGGGCGGTAATATCACCGTCTATGAAGCTCGACTTGTGGCGAAGAGTTTTCACAAGTTCAAGGAGTTGACTACGATGAGATTTTCTCATCCGTAGCGATGCTTAAGTCCGTCGGAATCATGTTAGCATAAGCTGCATTTATGAAATCTGGCAGATGGATGTCAAAACGAGTTTCCTTATCAGTTTACGTAAGGAAAGGTTGTATGTGATACAATCAGAAAAGTTTTTTCGATCCTAAGGATGCTAAAAAGGTATGCTAGCTCCAGCGATCCTTTCTAAGGATTGGAGTAAGCATCTCGGAGTTGGAATGTGCGCTTTGATGAGATGATCAAAGATTTTGGGTTTATACAAAGTTTATGAGAAACTTGTATTTCCAAAGAAGTGAGTGGGAGCACTATAGAATTTTCGATAAGTATATGTTGTTGACATATTGTTGATCGAAATGATGTAGAATTCTGGAAAGCATATAGGATTATTTGAAAAGTGTTTTCAATGGAAAACCTGGATTAAGCTACTTGAACATTGAGCATCAAGATCTATGATGATAGATCAAAAACGCTTAATGGTACTTTCAAATGAGCATATACCTTGACATGATCTTGAAGGTGTTCAAGATGGATCGATCAAAGAAGGAGTTCTTGCACGACATGTAAGGTATGAAGTTAAGACTTAAAGCTCGACCACGGCAGAAAAAGAGAAAGGGCGAATGTCGTCCCCTATGCTTCGCACGTAGGCCCTATAGTATGCTATCTTTGTGTACCGCAGGAAGTGTGCCATGCCATGAGTCGGTCGAGGGTACAAGAATGATCCGGTATGGATCATTGGACAATGATCAAAATTGTCCTTGGAGTAAATAAGGACATGTTTCTCGATTATGGAGGTGATAAAGAGTTCGATGTAAAGGGTTACGTCGATGCAAGCTTTAAACACCGTCCGAAAGTGACTCTGAGTAGCAAACCGGATACGTATAGTGGAGCAACCGTTTGGAATAGATCCAAGTGGAGCGTGGAAGCAGCATTTACAATATGACATGGAGAATTGCAAAGCACACACGGATCTGAAAGGTTCGGACCCGTTGACTAAAACCCGTTGACTAAAACCTCTCTCACAAACAAAACATGATCAAACCTCGGTAACTCATTGAGTCTAAATCACATGATGATGTGAACTAGTTTAATGACACTAGTATACTCTTTGGATGTTGGCCACATGGCGATGTGACTGTCGGTGTTAATCACATGGCGATGTGAACTAGATTATTGACTCTAGTGCAAGTGGGAGACTATTGGAAATATGCCCTAGAGGCAATAATAAATTAGTTATTATTATTATATTTCCTTGTTCATGATAATCGTTTATTATCCATGCTATAATTGTATTGATAGGAAACTCAAATACATGTGTGGATACATAGACAACACCATGTCCCTAGCAAGCCTCTATTGGCTAGCTCGTTGATCAATAGATGGTTACGGTTTCCTAACCATGGACATTGGATGTCATTGATAACGGGATCACATCATTAGTAGAATGATGTGATGGACAAGACCCAATCCTAAGCCTAGCACAAAGATCATAGTTCGTATGCTAAAGCTTTTCTAATGTCAAGTATCATTTCCTTAGACCATGAGATTGTGCAACTCCGGATACCGTAGGAATGCTTTGGGTGTACCAAAGCGTCACAACGTAACTGGGTGGCTATAAAGGTGCATTACGGTATCTCCGAAAGTGTCATTGGGTTGGCACGAATCGAGGCTCGATTTGTCACTCCGTGTAAACGGAGAGGTATCTCTGGGCCCACTCGGTGGGACATCATCACAATGTGCACAATGTGACCAAGGGGTTGATCACGGGATGATGTGTTACGGAACGAGTAAAGAGACTTGCCGGAAACGAGATTGAACAAGGTATCGGGATACCGACGATCGAATCTCGGGCAAGTACAATACCGCTAGACAAAGGGAATTGTATACGGGATCGATTGAGTCCTTGACATCGTGGTTCATCCGATGAGATCATCGTGGGACATGTGGGAGCCAACATGGGTATCCGGATCCCAGCTGTTGGTTATTGACCGGAGAACGTCTCGGTCATGTCTACATGTCTCCCGAACCCGTAGGGTCTACACATAAGGTTCGATGGCGCTAGGGTTATAAAGGAAGCTTGTATGTGGTTGCGAATGTTGTTGAGTCCGGATGAGATCCGGACGTCACGAGGAGTTCGGCATGGTCCGGAGGTAAAGATTTATATATGGGAAGTTCTGTTTTGGTCACCGGAAAAGTTTGGGGTTTATCGATAACGTCTGGGACCACCGGGAGGGTCCCGGGGTCCACCAAGTGGGGCCACATGCTCGAGAGGCATACATGGGCCAAGTATGAGAGGGCACCAGCCCCTAGGTGGGCTAGGGCGCCTCCACCATGGCCCATGCGGCTAGAAGGGAGAGGGGCAAACCCTAAGGCAGATGGGCCCTAAGGCCCATACTCCCTGCGCCTCCCTCTCCTCCCCCCTTGTGGCCGCCACCCATAGATGGGTTTTGGGGGCTGCCGCCCCTCTAGGGGTGGGAACCCTAGAGGGGGCACACCCTCCTCCCCTTCCCCTATATATATGAGGCCTAGGGGCTGCCCATAACACACGAGAGCCTCTCCCTCTCCAGGCGCAGCCCTGCCTCTCCTCCTCCTCCTCTCCCTTGGTGCTTGGCGAAGCCTGCGGGATTGCCACGCTCCTCCACCACCACCACGCCGTTGTGCTGCTGCTGGATGGAGTCTTCCTCAACCTCTCCCTCTCTCCTTGCTGGATCAAGGCGTGGGAGGCGTCACCGGGCTGTCACGTGTGTTGAGCAGCGGAGGTGCCGTCCGTTCGGCACTCGGATCTCCGGTGATTTGGATCACGACGAGTACGACTCCTTCAACCCCGTTCTCATGAACGCTTCCGCTTAGCGATCTACAAGGGTATGTAGATGCACTCTCCTTCCCTCGTTGCTAGATTCTCCATAGATTGATCTTGGTGATGCGTAGAAAATTTTGAATTTCCGCTACGTTCCCCAACATTAACTTCATACCTTACAACTCAGGCAAGAACTCCTTCTTTGACTGATCCATCTTGAACACCTTCAAGATCATGTCAAGGTATGTGCTCATTTGAAAGTATTATTAAGCATTTTGATCTATCTTATAGATCTTGATGCTTATTGTTCAAGTAGCCTAATCCAGGTTTTCTATTGAAAATCATATTTCAAATAACCCTATATGCTTTCCAGAAATTCCACATCATTTCTGATCATCAATATGTCAACAACATATACTCATCAGAAATTCTATAGTGCTCCCACTCACTTCTTTGGAATACAAGTTTCTCATAAACTTTGTATAAACCCAAAATCTTTGATCATCCTATCAAAGTGCATATTCCAACTCCGAGATGCTTACTCCGGTCCTTAGAAGGATCATTTGGAGCTAGCATACCTTTTAGCATCCTTAGGATCGACAAAACTTTTCAGATTGTATCACATACAACCTTTCCTTACGTAAACTGGTAAGGAAACTCGTCTTGACATCCATCTGCCAGATTTCATAAATGCAGCTAATGCTAACATGATTCCGACGGACTTAAGCATTGCTATGGATGAGAAAATATCATCGTAGTCAACTCCTTGAACTTGTGAAAAACTCTTCGCCACAAGTCGAGCTTCATAGACGGTGACATTACCGTCCACGTCCGTCTTCTTCTTAAAGATCCATTTATTTCAATGGCTTGCCGATCATCGGGCAAGTCCACAAAAGTCCATGCTTTGTTATGATACATGGATCCTATCTCGGGTTTCATGGCTTCTAACCATTTGTTGGAATTTGGGCCCACCATTGCTTCTCCATAGCTCGTAGGTTCATTGTTGTCTAGCAACATGACCTTCAAGACAGGATCACCGTACCACTCTGAAGCGACGCATCCTTGTCACCCTCACGAGGTACGGTAGTGACTTGATCCAAAACTTCATGATCACTATCATAAGCTTCGACTTCAATTGGTGTAGGTGCCACAGGAACAACTTCTGTGCCCTTGCTACACACTTGTTGAAGTGACGGTTCAATAACCTCATCAAGTCTCCACCATCCTCCCACTCAACTTTTCGAGACGAACTTTTCCTCGAGAAAGGACCCGATTCAAGAAACAATCCCTATTGCTTCCGGATCTGAATTAGGAGGTATACCCAACTGTTTTGGGTGTCCTATGAAGATGCATTTTGTCCGCTTTGGGTTCGAGCTTATGAACCTGAAACTTTTCCACATAAGCGTCGCAGCCCCAAACTTTAAGAAAGCGACAACTTAGGTTTCTCCAAAGCGGTGTCGTCTCAAGCGAATTACGTGGTGCCCCATTAAAGTGAGTGCAGTTGTCTCTAATGCCTAACCCATGAACGATAGTGGTAATTCGATAAGAGATATCATGGTACGCACCATATCCAATAGAGTGCAACTATGATGTTCGGACACACCATCACACTATGGTGTTGCAGGCGGTATTAGTTGTGAAACAATTTGCACAATGTCTTAATTGTGAGCCAAAACTCGTAACTCAGATATTCATCTCTATGATCATATCATAGACATTCTATCCTCTTGTCACGAAGATCTTAAACTTCACTCTGAAATTACTTGAACCATTCAATAATTCAGACTTGTGTTTCCTCAAGTAACTATACTCAACATCTACTCGAATCATCTGTGAAGTAAGAACATAACGATATTCATTGCATGCCTCAGCACTCATTGGACTGCACACATCAAAATGTGTTACTTCCAACAAGTTGCTATCTAGTTCCATCTTACTGAAACCGAGGCTTTTCAGTCATCTTGTCCATGTGGTATGATTTGCATATCTCAAGTGATTCAAAATCAAGTGAGTCTAAACAATCCATCTGGATGGAGTTTCTCCATGCGTATGCACCAATAGACATGGTTCGCATGTCTCAAACTTTTCAAAAACGAGTGAGTCCAAAGATCCATCAACATGGAGCTTCTTCATGCGTTTTATACCAATATGACTTACATGGCAGTGCCACAAGTAAGTGGTACTATCATTACTATATTATATCTTTTGGCATGAAAATGTGTATCACTACGATCGAGATTCAATAAACCATTCCTTTAGGTGCAAGACCATTGAAGGTGTTATTCAAATAAATAGAGTAACCATTATTCTCCTTAAATGAATAACCGTATTGCGATAGACATAATCCAATCATGTCTATGCTCAACGCAAACACCAAATAACAATTTTAGGTTTAACACCAATCTCGATGGCGGAGGGGCGTGCGATGCTTGATCACATCAACCTTGGAAACACTTCCAATACATATCGTCACTCACCTTTAGCTAGTCTCCGTTTATTCCGTAGCTTTTATTTCGAAGTTACTAACACTTAGCAACCGAACCGTATCTTAATACCCTGGTGCTACTAGGAGTACTAGTAAAGTACAAATTAACATAATGCATATCCAATATACTTCTATCGACCTTGCCAAACTTCTCATCTACCAAGTATCTAGGGTAAATCTGCTCCAATGGTTGTTCCCCTTATTACGTAAGCACTTAGTCTCGGGTTTGGGTTCAACCTTGGGTTTCTTCACTAGAGCAGCAGCTGTTTTGCTGTTTCATGAAGTATCCCTTGTTGCCCTTGCCCTTCTTGAAACTAGTGGTTTTACCAACCATCAACAATTGATGCTCCTACTTGACTTCTACTTTCGCGGTGTCAAACATCGCGAACACTTCAAGGATCATCATATCTATCCTCGATATGTTATAGTTCATCACGAAGCTCTAGTAGCTTGGTGGCAATGTCTTTGGAGAAACATCACTATCTCATCTGGAAGATCAACTCCCACTCGATTCAAGTGATTGTTGTACTCGTACAATCTGAGCACAAGCTCAACGATTGACCTTTTCTCCCTTAGTTTGTAGGCTAAGAAAATCGTCGGAGGTCTCATACCTCTTGGCGTGAGCACGAGCACGAAATCCTAATTTCAGCCCTCGAAACATCTCATAGGTTCCGCGACATTTCGAAAACGTCTTTCGTGCCTCAACTCTAAACCGTTTAACTGAACTATCACGTAGTTATCAAAACGTGTATGTCCGATGTTCGCAACATCCACAGACGATGATTGGGGTTCAGCTCACTAAGCGGTGCATTAGGGACATAAGCTTTCTCTTTGTCCGCATAATCGCCATCGTCATCCTTCAACTATATTTTCTCTAGGATCATATCTAAACAGTGGAACTAAAGCGCGAGCTTTACATAATTTGCAAAAGGTCTTTTGACTATGTTCATGATAATTAAGTTCATCTTATGAACTCCCACTCGAATAGACATCCCTCTAGTCATCTAAGTGATTACATGATCCGAGTCAACTAGGCCGTGTCCCGATCATCACGTGAGACGGACTAGTCATCATCGGTGAACATCTTCATGTTGATCGTATCTACTATCGACTCATGCTCGACCTTTCGGTCTCTGTGTTCGAGGCCATGTTTGTACATGCTAGGCTCGTCAAGTTAACCCTAAGTGTTTCGTGTGTAAATCTGTCTTACACCCGTTGTATGTGAACGTAAGAATCCATCACACCCGATCATCACGTGGTGCTTAGAAGCGACGAACTTTAGCAACGGTGCACAGTTAGGGGAGAACACTTCTTGAAATTGTTGTAAGGGATCATCTTATTTACTACCTTCGTTCTAAGTAAACAAGATGCATAAACATAATAAACATCACATGCAATTATATATAGTAGTGACATGATATGGCCAATATCATATAGCTCCATTGATCTCCATCTTGGGCTCCATGATCATCATCGTCACCGCATGACACCATGATCTCCATCATCATGATCTCCATCATCGTGTCTTCATGAAGTTGTCTCACCAACTATTACTTCTACTACTATGGCTACCGTTAGCAATAAAGTAAAGTAATTACATGGCGTTGTTTAATGACACGCAGATCATACAATAAATAAAGACAACTCCTATGGCTCCTGCCGGTTGTCATACTCATCGACATGCAAGTCGTGAATCCTATTACAAGAACATGATCAATCTCATACATCACATATCATTCATCACATTCTACTTGGCCATATCACATCACATAGCATACCCCTGCAAAAACAAGTTAGACGTCCTCTAATTGTTGTTGCATGTTTTACGTGGCTGCTATGGGTTTCTAGCAAGAACGTTTCTTACCTCATAAAACCACAACGCGATATGCCAATTGCTATTTACCCTTCATAAGGACCCTTTTCATCGAATCCATTCCGACTAAAGTGGGAGGCGGCACCCGCTAGCCACCTTATGCACCAAGTGCATGTCGATCGGTGGAACACTGTCTCACGTAAGAGTACGTGTAAGGTCGGTCCAGCCGCTTCATCCCACAATACCGTCGAAACAAGATTGGACTAGTAACGGTAAGCATATTGAACAAAATCAACGCCCACAACTACTTTGTGTTCTACTCGTGCAAAGAATCTACGCAATAGACCTAGCTCATGATGCCACTTTTGGAGAACGTAGCAGAAATTCAAAATTTTCCTACGTGTCACCAAGATCTATCTATGGAGAGACCAGCAACGAGGGGAAGGAGAGTGCATCTACATACCCTTGTAGATCGCTAAGCGGAAGCGTTCAAGAGAACGGGGTTGAAGGAGTCGTACTGTCGTGATCCAAATCACCGGAGATCCTAGTGCCGAGCAGACGGCACCTCCGCGTTCAACACACGTACAGCCCGGTGGCGTCTCCCACGCCTTGATCCAGCAAGGAGAGAGGAGAGGTTGAGGAGACTCCATCCAAAGAAGCAGACAACGGCGTGGTGGTGGTGGAGGAGGGTGGCAATCCTGCAGGGCTTCGCCAAGCACCGCGGGAGAGGAGAAGGGACTTGGGAGAGGTGGAGGGCTGCGCCAGTGTAGCGACCTGACCCAACATCGGTCAAGTCTCTGTGTCTGTACCATCCCAAGATCATGCTGGTACTCACAGTACATCGATAAAGTAATCAAAGTTCAATCACACCTGAATTTTATTACACGATTCTCATATAGAGTCTTTATTACAAGGGAATAAATTCGGCTCAAGGCCAACTCATGAGAAAAAAACTACTAATGCTGCGGAAGCGTCGAGGTAAAGCGAGTCCATCCGACTCCAAAGGGCAATCGCCAAGCGCGGGCGTAGCCTCACCTCGATCGGAATATATCTACGCAACATAATACGTTGCAGCCATGTAGGTCGACTTTTGGAATAAGTGGCAAGTCATGAAGAATAACAATAATAAAGTTACTACACTATATGCATTTTGGCTGTGGAGCTCTAAGTTTCATCATTTTGCGAAAAGCCAATTTTATCCTACTATAGTGGACTTATTTGCAAATTACTACAAATTGTTGGTAGTTATTGAGATGGTTCCGCCAACCAATATCTCGTTCCCAAATTATTAAGTCATAAACCCTCAAATTAATTCATTAGTTTTAGTGTTGAGATATCCGAATACTTCCAAGTTCCAGAGGCTCAAATGTCCGTAACCGGGGACACGGCTAATCGATTAGGTTATAACTCTGCGAGAGGTTTGCGCACTTTCCCGCAAGAATCATTCCCTCCTTTAGAGTCTTACGCACTTCATGGTGTTTGAAGACGGGATGAATGAAACAGGGTCTTCCAAAGAGTTCTTCCGCCACCGCCGTACCCATCCAATCCTACCGTTCGTCTACTTCTCGTAGTACCGTCCAGCCAGCGTCACTACTAGGGTCAACCCAGCGAGCCCATAATGGCTTGCGGCTGCAGTAAGCTTCGGTCATGGGTCATCCTTCCTTCTCTTCGTGGCTGGGTGTAGCTTTCCGCAGGATGTCATGGCGCTTCTCCATGCATCCCGGCCACCACTGGGTGCTCCAGGGTGCCCGTCAACCGTCCTCCACCCAGTAGTGATTTTCCGAAGTCCATCTTGATCATTGTAGTCCATGGGGTTATCATCATCATTGACTCTCACATCTTGCTTATGAATATCACTCATCCCAAATCCCGTCTACGAGCATAGCAAAATAACTACTACGTCCCGGGGTCATGGAAACAAGGGATTGGTTCATCCTACCACATGATACTACTCAAGTTTAATGACTTCAAGATTTCACTACTGCATGCAATGGTGGGGTGGTGATAACTACTAATGCACAAAAACATAGGTATAGAAATAACATGATCAAAACTTGCCTTGCCGATGATCCTCGTAAGCTAAAGAGTCGTAGTAGCAAGCTTAGCACTCAAGAACTCTACCGAGACAAACAATGAACACAATAAGCAAAACAATAGGATCACATAACACAACATAACAGAAATAACATAACACAACAAAGCAACCAAAACCAAATCCAAAGGAAAACTCAAAGAAAAATCACTCAAAGTTTCCTACTTCAACAATAGCTAAAATAGTTTTTATATAACAAAAAGTTCTTAATATGACCTAATCATGGTTTTAGGTTAACTTAACAGAAAAGGATTCACTAAGCAATTAGGAGCAAAAAGAATTAATTAAAAAGCTATTATAAAACTCATTTTAGGCCTAATCCAATTTCTATTAAGAAAATAATTTAAAACTTTTATTAATTATAAATAAAAGTTCATCTACTATAATGACAGAAGCTAACCTAGAATAACTAATCACAAGTTAAAAATAAATTAATTTACTAATTTATTAATTAGGAAAACAGGAACTAGTCAATTAATTAGGATTAATAGGATTCTGCCTAGAATTAATTATTTATTAATCCTAAAATACCAAAGTTAATTTCTAGGGTTTTGCAATATCAAAATAAAGTGATGACAAAAAGAATCATGCAAAAATAATTTTTCTAACTAAAGTTATAGCAGATTTTCTATTCTGACTAAAACAATATTAAAGCATTTTTAATTATTTTTAACATATCTAAATATATATTTTTAAGAAACTACATAAAATTTGCAATCCAACAAAAAAAGAATCACTCAAAAATATTAAACAGAATAAAAGATATACATTTTGAAAATTGGAACTATTCGCTAAAACAGAAAATCAAATTAAAAAGAAAAAGCCCAATGGGCCTATCATGCACTAGGCGTAGTTTAGTCTAAACGGCCTAGGGTTAACTAAAACGAACCGCCTAAACAAATAAACCTAACTAAAATAAACCGCTCGGGCCGGCGGTTTTCTAATAAAACATACCCCTTGAGGTTCTAATCGAGCCGTCGATCTAAGATCGAGCAGGGAGGTGTTTCGAGACTCACCGACTCCTGACGGCGGGCGGCGGCGGCGCGAGTGCTCCGAGGCGTCAAGGCCATGAGCTTCATGAAGTCGTCGGGAGATGCTTGAGCACGGAAGGGTTCGTGGTGTTGGGTGGGGTCGGGGTGGACTAGGGTGGCGGCGGTGACTATGGCGGCGGGCGAGCTTCGGCTCCGGCGTCAGCCGGGAGGGAGAGGGTCTGGCGAGGTCTCGGGGAATGGGGTCTGTGAGCCTCGGCTTTTATAGCACAGGGTCGGGCTCGCTCCGGAAGGGCATCGGAGGCGATCGGGATCCCGGATCCTTGAGGATCCGGTGGATCTCAGCGAGGTCATGGCGTGGGGGGGAAGGAGGCAGGCGGGCCATGGTCGATGAGAGAGAGAGGTGCGGGCGGCGGGCGACCGTAAGGGGTTCAAAGTCTTGAGGCCTGGTCGGTCTGTTGGGCCAGGCTGGCCGCTCGATGGGCTGGTTGGTCATTGGCTGCGCTGGCTGGCTGGTCAGTATTTGGCTGGGCAGAACTGGCTGGCGCTGGGGTTTTCTTTATTTTTAATTAAAACAAAACCAAAAATAAAACCTAAACTATAAATATTTTATATAGGGTATATATATACCAAAATGATCGGGGAATATTCCTTTCATTTGAACATTTTTCCAAAGGCAAAATCCAAACTTTATAAAAATCCATTTTTTTCAAATTCAAATAAAATTCAGATTTGAATTCCAATTCTTTTGGCATTGTTTCCTCTGATATTTTTGGAGTGTCATGTTTGCTCCTCTCATACTTTTGATCAAGTATTTATCAGGCTTAGTTTTTTGAATTGTTTCCCACATGCCAAAGTTTGGAATTCAAATTCAAATAACTCTGAAACTTCAAATGGCATTCAAATTCAAATAGGATGCATAGGATGCTTAGCTATAATTGTAAAACATTCCAAATAGGAAATTTGGGATGTTACAAACCTACCCACCTTAAGATGAATCTCGCCCTCGAGATTCGGGTTAACTAACAAATAGGTGCGGATGGTCTCGGCGAAGATCTTCTTCGTTCCCAGTGGCTTCTTCCTCGGTGTGGTGACTCCACAAAGACCTTGCAAAACTTGATGACCTTGCTGCGGGTGACTCTGCTTGCAGTCTCGAGAATACGGACGGGTTTCTCCTTGTAAGTCAAATCATTGTCGAACAGTATGGCCTCTAGGGGCCTTTGTGTCTCTCAACGGAACATCGGTCATGTCGGCATGACACTTCTTCACCGAGAAACATGGAAGACATCATGCACTCCGGACAATCCTTCCGCAATTCCAACTTGTATGCAACTTCTCCACGACGTTCGAGGATTTTGTATGGGCCAATGAATCGGGGTGCTAACTTTCCCTTGACACCAAACCTCTTGATTCCACGAAGTGGAGACACACGAAGGTATGCTCGGTCTCCGACTTCGTAAGTCACCTCCTTGCGCTTCTTGTCGGCATAACTCTTCCGTCATGACCGCTATCTTGAGCCTGTCTCGAATCAGCTTGATTTTCTCTTCGAATCCTTGATAAGATCGGAACCAAAAAGTGATCGATCTCCAACACTATCCCACAAAGAATGGTGTTCGCACCTCCTTCCGTATAGAGCTTGAAGGGCCATCTTCAAACTGGATCGATAATCGTTGTTGTATGAGAACTCTGCGTCACGGCAAATTATCATCCCAGCTAGACCCATAGTCTAGCACACAAGCTCTCAACATGTCCTCCGTAATCTGATTGACTCTCTCGGTGCATCCATCATCTGCGGATGAAAAGCTGTATCTTGAATTCCAGCCTCGTACCCAAAGTTTCATGCAATCGCTTCCAAAACTTTGAGGTAAACTGCGTTCCTCTATCGACACGATTTTCCTCGGAACTCCATGCGGACATACGATCCTGGTCATGTATATCTTGGCCAACTTAGCCTTTGGTATAGGTAGTCTTCACGGAATGAAGTGAGCTACCTTAGTCAAACGATCAACTACTACCCGGATAGAATCATAACCTGAGCGGGTCTGGGTAATCCTGTGATGAAATCCATACCAAGTTTCTCCCATTTCCAATCGGGAATCGGTGATGGGTGTGCCCTCCCGAGTATGGTGCATAGCGGGGCTTCGTTGAGCTCCCGAGTTGTGCTTCCCGGCTGTACTTCCGCTATGCGGCTTTCTATCTGCTGCTGCTTGCCTTCCGTAATGGTGGCCTTGTCTACCAGCTCTGGTAGTTGTTGAAGGTAGCCACAATAAGCTGCATGCTCAGTTCATCATTGAGTCCCTCAAGGAACTTCTCACCTTGGCGGCATCTGTGGCCACATCATCGGGGCATAGCGAGCAAGCTTGCTGAATTCATCCACGTCTTGTGCCACAAGACGATTCCCTAGCGTAAGTTGCGGAACTCACGCTTCTTCGGACTCATGGCTCCAATTTGGGACATGAGCAAAGCGGTCTGAAAAGGCCTGCTGGAATTGGTCCCATGTGATGCCACCCATGGGAAAAGTGGCAGTGTAGTTCTCCCACCAAGAAGCTGCAGGTCCATCCAGTTGATGCGCGGCATAGCGCACCTTCTCAGCATCAGTGCATCCAACGGTGACTAGCTCCCTTCCGATCTTGCGGAGCCAATCATCAGCCACAATCGGCTCGGTGCTACTAGAGAACAACTGGCGGATTCAACCTCGTAAATCAAGTCAAGTTGTCCACGGTGGGTGGTGGTGGTGGCGGTGGATTGTTGGCGGTGTTGTTCGATTACGAATCGAGCTGCATTAGTGCATTCTGCTGCTTTGGAGCATTTGGGTGAGCTCCGGCGGGAAACCGGTCACGTCCCGGAGGCATCTGGTGTTTTGGAGTGGGTGAGAAGATTAGAATAGAACAAGGGTCTATGAGAATAACACTACCCACATGAATGCACAATCATAACACACCAAACATTTATTCATTCCACTCAAACATGGTTCAAACTCGATTACAAAAGTTCATGACTAATCAAGGAAAAACATCGGCCTAACTGATCGACGAAAAAGTAAAAGATAACATGGTGGTCGACTAAAAAGTCTTCATCGATGGCGCCTCCTCTTGGGGTTTCCTTCGGTGGTACTCCTTCAAAATCCTGATCGTTGCTCACGAGGGGTGCTTCATCTCCACTCGGGTAAAGGTCCTCTCCCAAGTCCATCTTCTCCTCAATCGCGGCAAGCTTCATCTTCGTGTCGTCGACTATCTCCATGAAGTCCGTGATTTCTTCCTCATGGCCAAGGAAGTCTGCGCGTGCCTTCTCCTCCAGTTCGATTCAGCGGAACAAAGCTTCGGTGTGTCTTGAATTACGGCGAGTCCGAATCTCCCGTTTCACGAGAAGACACTCCAAGTCCTGGATGTAAGAGAGTGGAATCGTCCTCAATGGTACGGATGATATCTCCATTCCTTGCCCTGCGAGAAACCATGGCGAGGTCTCGAGTGATCGAGCTCGGCCTGTACTCCTCTCGAAGATGTCCAAGTGCTCGATAGATCGCCACGTCCCTTCCGATGATCCAGTTGAACTCGGTGAACTCAAAGTTGATAGGCTCCGTGTGTCCTCCAAAGGTTCTCCACAGGATATGCACCTCAATCACCTGTAGCGGGTGTCCGTCGGAAGTGCATTAGTGGGTTTCCCGGTGATCGAGGGTAGAGCTATCTTCACCGCTTCACCATCTGGACCAGCTTTCTTCCAAAGGGCATCGTCTCATCGGGTGGCGTAACTCCGGTAGCAAAACCGGGGTGAACTCGTGACCATCTAGAATGTTGCAAAGGGAGAAGAGTCGAGAATAGAACAGGGAAGAATTATAGAATGAAAAAGGGGTTCAAAGTAAATGGTCTCGCTTATGGCTTTCCGATCCTAGGGGTTACGATCCTCACGGTCAGTGTGCTCGATACCATCTCTGTGGCGACTGACCCAACATCGGTCAAGTCTCGTATGTCTGTACCATCCCAAGATCATCTTTGGTACTCACGGTACATCGATAAAGTAATCAAAGTTCAATCACACCTGAATTTTATTACACGATTCTCATATAGAGTCTTTATTACAAGGGAATAAATTCGCTCAAGGCCAACTCATGAGAAAAAACTACTAATGCTGCGAAGCGTCGAGGTAAAGCGAGTCCATCCGACTCCAAAGGGCAATCGCCAAGCGGCGGGCGTAGCCTCACTCGATCGAATATATCTACGCAACATAATACGTTGCAGCCATGTAGGTCGACTTTTGGAATAAGTCGCAAGTCATGAAGAATAACAATAATAAAGTTACTACACTATATGCATTTTGGCTGTGGAGCTCTAAGTTTCATCATTTTGCGAAAAGCCAATTTTATCCTACTATAGTGGACTTATTTGCAAATTACTACAAATTGTTGGTAGTTATTGAGATGGTTCCGCCAACCAATATCTCGTTCCCAAATTATTAAGTCATAAACCCTCAAATTAATTCATTAGTTTTAGTGTTGAGATATCCGAATACTTCCAAGTTCCGGAGGCTCAAATGTCCGTAGAATCGGGACACGGCTAATCGATTAGGTTATAACTCTGCAGAGGTTTATGACTTTCCCGCAAGAATCATTCCCTCCTTTAGAGTCTTCGCACTTCATGGTGTTTGAAGACGGAGACGAATGAAACAGGGTCTTCCAAAGAGTTCTTACGGCCACCGCCGTACCCATCCAATCCTACCGTTCGTCTACTTCTCGTAGTACCGTCCAGCCAACGTCACTACTAGGGTCAACCCAGCCAGAGCCCATAATGGCTTGCGGCTGCAGTAAGCTTCGGTCATGGGGCATCCATCCTTCTCTTCGTGGCTGGGTGAAGCTTTCCGCAGGATGTCATGGCGCTTCTCTATGCATCCCGGCCACCACTGGGTGCTCAGGTGCCCGTCAACCGTCCTCCACCCAAAGTAGTGATTTTCCAAGTCCATCTTGATCATTGTAGTCCATGGGGTTATCATCATCATTGACTCTCACATCTTGCTTATGAATATCACTCATCCCAAATCCCGTCTACGAGCATAGCAAAATAACTACTACGTCCCGGGGTCATGGAAACAAGGGGATTGGTTCATCCTACCACATGATACTACTCAAGTTTAATGACTTCAAGATTTCACTACTGCATGCAATGGTGGGGTGGTGATAACTACTAATGCACAAAAACATAGGTATAGAAATAACATGATCAAAACTTGCCTTGCTGATGATCCTCGTAAGCTAAAGAGTCGTAGTAGCAAGCTTCGCACTCCGGGAACTCTACCGAGACAAACAATGAACACAATAAGCAAAACAATAGGATCACATAACACAACATAACAGAAATAACATAACACAACAAAGCAACCAAAACCAAATCCAAAGGAAAACTCAAAGAAAAATCACTCAAAGTTTCCTACTTCAACAATAGCTAAAATAGTTTTTATATAACAAAAGTTCTTAATATGACCTAATCATGGTTTTAGGTTAACTTAACAGAAAAGGATTCACTAAGCAATTAGGAGCAAAAAAGAATTAATTAAAAAGCTATTATAAAACTCATTTTAGGCCTAATCCAATTTCTATTAAGAAAATAATTTAAAACTTTTATTAATTATAAATAAAAGTTCATCTACTAGAATGACAGAAGCTAACCTAGAATAACTAATCACAAGTTAAAAATAAATTAATTTACTAATTTATTAATTAGGAAAACAGGAACTAGTCAATTAATTAGGATTAATAGGATTCTGCCTAGAATTAATTATTTATTAATCCTAAAATACCAAAGTTAATTTCTAGGGTTTTGCAATATCAAAATAAAGTGATGACAAAAGAATCATGCAAAAATAATTTTTCTAACTAAAGTTATAGCAGATTTTCTATTCTGACTAAAACAATATTAAAGCATTTTTAATTATTTTTAACATAGCTAAATATATATTTTTAAGAAACTACATAAAATTTGCAATCCAACAAAAAAAGAATCACTCAAAAATATTAAACAGAATAAAAGATATACATTTTTGAAAATTGGAACTATTCGGCTAAAACAGAAAATCAAATTAAAAAGAAAAAGCCCAATGGGCCTATACTGTGCACTAGGCGTAGTTTAGTCTAAACGGGCCTAGGGTTAACTAAAAACGAACCGGCCTAAACAAATAAACCTAACTAAAAATAAACCGCTCGGGCCGGTTTTCTAATAAAAACATACCCCTTCGTTCTAATCGAGCCGTCGATCTAAGATCGAGCGGGGAGGTGTTCGAGACTCACCGGACTCCCGACGGCAAGGGCGGGCGGGCGAGAGTGCTCCGAGGCGTCAGGCGTCGGGCGAAGCCATGAGTCGTCGGGGAGATGCGGGGGAGCACGGGGAAGGGTTCGGTGGTGTTGGGTGGGGTCGGGGTGGACTAGGGTGGCGACGGCGGTGACTATGGCGGCGGGGCGAGCTTCGGGCTCCGGCGACGTCGAGCGGGAGGGAGAGGGGTCTGGCGAGGTCTCGGGGAATGGGGTCTGTGAGCTCGGCTTTTATAGCACAGGGTCGGGCTCGCTCGGAAGGGCATCGGAGGCGATCGGGGATCCCGGATCCTTCGATCCGGTGGATCTCCGCGAGGTCGCCATGGCGTGGGCGAGGGGAAGGAGACGGGCGGGGCCCATGGTCGCTGAGAGAGAGAGAGGGGCGGCGGGCGACCGCTGCAGGGGTTCAAAGTGAGGCCTGGTTTGCAGGGTGGCTGGCCAGCTCGATGGGCCTGGTTGGTCATTGGTCAAGGCTGGCCGGTTTGCTAGCTGGGTTGGGGGCTGGTCAGCGCCTGGGGTTTTTTCTTTATTTTTTAATTAAAACAAAACCAAAAATAAAACCTAAACTATAAATATTTTATATAGGGTATATATATACCAAAATGATCAGGGAATATTCCCTTTCATTTGAACATTTTTCCAAAGGCAAAATCCAAACTTTATAAAAATCCATTTTTTCAAATTCAAATAAAATTCAGATTTGAATTCCAATTCTTTTGGCATTGTTTCCTCCGATATTTTGGAGTGTCATGTTTGCTCCTCTCATACTTTTGATCAAGTATTTATCGTGCTTAGTTTTTTGAATTGTTTCCCACATGCCAAAGTTTGGAATTCAAATTCAAATAACTCTGAAACTTCAAATGGCATTCAAATTCAAATAGGATGCATAGGATGCTTAGCTATAATTGTAAAACATTCCAAATAGGAAATTTGGGATGTTACAGCCAGAACATGTGGTGCGGCTGCCCTCCCACCCCCCACATATATATAGGGGCAAGGGAGAAGGGGGCCGGCCCCCTCAGATCCAATCTGAGGAGGGGGCGGCGGCCAAGGGGGGGAGGAGTGCCTCCCAAGTCAAGTGGAGGCCCTCCCCTTAGGGTTTTCCCTTCCCATGCGCATGGGCCTTGGGGCTGGTGCCCCCTGGCCCATTAAGGCTAGGGCGCCCCTTACAGCCCATGCTACTGTATTGGACGTGGTGGAACAATTTCCGGACCTCCGGACCCCTCCGAATCCTCCGGAACCTTCCGAAGCTTCCGGTACAATACCGAAAAAACCCGAACTTTTTCTAACTCTGAACAACAACTTTCCATATATAAATCTTTACCTCCGGACCATTCCGGAACTCCTCGTGACGTCCGGGATCTCATCCGAGACTCCGAACAACATTCGGTAACCACATACAAACTTCCTTTATAACCCTAGTGTCATCGAACCTTGAGTGTGTAGACCCTACGGGTTCGGGAACCATCTTGAGACATGACCGAGACGTTCTTCGGTCAATAACCAACAGCGGGATCTGGATACCCATGTTGGCTCCCACATGTTCTACGATGATCTCATCGGATGAACCACGATGCCAAGGACTCAATCAATCCCGTATTCAATTCCCTTTGTCTAGCGGTATTGTACTTGCCCGAGATTCAATCGTCGATATCCCGATACCTTGTTCAATCTCGTTACCGGCAAGTCTCTTTACTCGTTCCGTAACACATCGTCCCGTGATCAACCCCTTGGTCACATTGTGCACATTATGGTGATGTCCTACCGAGTGGGCCCAGAGATACCTCTCCGTTTACACGGAGTGACAAATCTCAGTCTCGATTCGTGCCAACCCAATGACACTTCGGAGATACCGTAGTGCACCTTTATAGTCACCCGATTCGTTGTGACGTTTGGTACACCCAAAGCATTCCTACGGTATCCGGAGTTGCACAATCTCATGGTCTAAGGAAATGATACTTGACATTAGAAAAGCTTTAGCATACGAACTACGATCTTTGTGCTAGGCTTAGGATTGGGTCTTGTCCATCACATCATTCTCCTAATGATGTGATCCCGTTATCAACGACATCCAATGTCCATGGTTAGGAAACCGTAACCATCTATTGATCAACGAGCTAGTCAACTAGAGGCTTACTAGGGACATGGTGTTGTCTATGTACCCACACATGTATCTGAGTTTCCTATCAATACAATTATAGCATGGGTAATAAACGATTATCATGAACAAGGAAATATAATAATAACTAATTTATTATTGCCTCTAGGGCATATTTCCAACAGTGGCTTCCTCGTGGAGTTGTAGACTTTGACTCCAAGTCTTCTGGATTGTTTTTGGTCCAAGAAAGATCCTTGCGAAGTTTCATTATGTTTGGACTCTGTTTGGTATTCCTTTTCTGCAAAACACTAAAATAGGCAAAAACAGAAACTGGATCTGGGTCTCCGGTTAATAGGTTAGTCCCAAAAATAATATAAAAGAGCATATTAAAGCCAATTAAACATCCAAAATAGATAATATAATAACATGGAACAATCAAAAATTATAGATACGTTGGAGACGTATCAAGCATCCCCAAGCTTAATTCCTGCTCGTCCTCGAGTAGGTAAATGATAAAAATAGAATTTTTGATGTGGAATGCTACCTAACATATTTATCAATATAATTTTCTTTATTGTGGCATGAATGTTCAGATCTGAAAGATTCAAGACAAAAGTTTAATATTGACATAAAAACTATAATACTTCAAGCATACTAACAGAGCAATCATGTCTTCTCAAAATAACATGGCCAAAGAAAGCTATCCCTACAAAATCATATAGTCTGGCTATTCTCTATCTGCATCACACAAAGTATTTAATCATGCACAAACCCGATGACAAGCCAAAAAATTGTTTCATACTTTTGATGTTCTCAAACTTTTTCAATCTTCACGCAATACATGAGCGCGAGCCATGGATATAGCACTATGGTGGAATAGAATGTTGGTTGTGGAGAAGACAAAAAGCAGAAGATAGTCTCACATCAACTAGGCGTATCAATGGGCTATGGAGATGCCCATCAATAGATATCAATGTGAGTGAGTAGGGATTGCCATGCAACGGATGCACTAGAGCTATAAGTGTATGAAAGCTCAACAAAAGAAACTAAGTGGGTGTGCATCCAACTTGCTTGCTCACAAAGACCTAGGGCACTTTGAGGAAGGCCATCATTGGAATATAAGAGCCAAGTTCTATAATGAAAAATTCCCACTAGTATATGAAAGTGACAACATAGGAGACTCTCTATCATGAAGATAATGGTGCTACTTTGAAGCACAAGTGTGGTAAAAGGATAGTAGCATTGCCCCTTCTATCTTTTTCTCTCATTTTTTTATTTGGGCCTTTTCTCTCTTTTTTTTATGGCCTATTTTTCTCTTTTTATCGTCCGGAGTCTCATCCCGACTTGTGGGGGAATCATAGTCTCCATCATCCTTTCCTCACTGGGACAATGCTCTAATAATGAACATCATCAGAGTTTTATTTGCTTACAACTCAAGAATTGCAACTCGATACTTAGAACAAAATATGACTCTATATGAATGCCTCCGGCGGTGTAATGGGATGTGCAATGACTCATGAGTGACATGTATGAAAATTATGAACGGTGGATTTGCCACAAATACGATGTCAACTACATGATCATGCAAAGCAATATGACAATGATGGAGCGTGTCATAATAAATGGTGCGGTGGAAAGTTGTGTGGCAGTATATCTCGGAATGGCTATGGAAATGCCATAATAGGTAGGTATGGTGGCTAATTTGAGGAAGATATATGGTGGGTGTATGGTACCGGTGAACGTTGCGTGGTACTAGAGAGGCTAGCAATGGTGGAAGGGTGAGAGTGCGTATAATCCATGGACTCAACATTAGTCATAAATAACTCACATACTTATTGCAAAAATCTATTAGTTATTGAAACGAAGTACTGCGTGCATGCTCCTAGAGGGGTAGATTGGTAGGAAAATACCATCGCTCGTCCCCGACCGCCACTCATAAGGAAGACAATCAATAAATAAATCATGCTCCAACTTCATCACATAACGGTTCACCATACGTGCATGCTACGGGAATCACAAACTTTAACACAAGTATTTCTCAAATTCACAACTACTCTACTAGCATGACTCTAATATCACCATCTTCATATCTCAAAACAATCATAAAGAATCAAACTTCTCATAGTACTCAATGCACTTTATATGAAAGTTTTTATTATATCCATCTTGGATGCCCATCATATTAGGACTAATTTTATAACCAAAGCAAATCACAATACTGTTCTAAAAGACTCTCAAAATAATATAAGTGAAGCACGAGATATCAATAATTTCTATAAAATAAAACCACCACCGTGCTCTAAAAAGATATAAGTGAAGCACTAGAGCAAAATTATCTAGCTCAAAAGATATAAGTGAAGCACATAGAGTATTCTAATAAATTCCGATTCATGCGTGTCTCTCCCAAAAGGTGTGTACAGCAAGGATGATTGTGGTAAAATAAAAATCTAAGACTCAAATCATACAAGACGCTCCAAGCAAAACACATATCATGTGGTGAATAAAAATATAGCCTCAAGTAAAGTTACTGGTAGACGTAGACGAAAGAGGGGATGCCTTCCGGGGCATCCCCAAGATTAGGATTTTGGTTGTCCTTGAATTTTACCTTGGGGTGCCTTGGGCATCCCCAAGTTTAGGCTCTTGCCACTCCTTATTCCAAAATCCATCAAATCTTTACCCAAAAACTTGAAAACTTCACAACACAAAACTTCAACAGAAAATCTCATGAGCTCCGTTAGTATAAGAAAATAAACCACCACTTTAAGGTACTATAATGAACTCATTATTTATTTATATTGGTGTTAAACCTAATATATTCCAACTTCTCTATGGTTCATACCCCCCGATACTACTCATAGATTCATCAAAATAAGCAAACAACACACGAAAAACAGAATCTGTCAAAAACAGAACAGTCTGTAGCAATCTGTAACTTTCCAATACTTATGTAACTCAAAAAATTCTGAAATAAATTGGTGGACGTGAGTAATTTGTATATTAATTATCTGAAAAAAGAATCAACCTAAAATCAGTCTCCAGTAAAAAATGACAGCTAATCTTATGAGCGCAAAAGTTTCTATTTTTTACAGCAAGATCGCAAAGACTTCACCCAAGTCTTCCCAAAGGTTCTACTTGGCACAAACACTAATTAAAACATAAAACCACATATAAACAGAAGGTAGATGAATTATTTATTACTAAACAGGAGCAAAAAGCAAAGAACAAAAATAAAATTGGGTTGCCTCCCAACAAGCACTATCGTTTAACGCCCCTAGCTAGGCATAAAAACAAGAATAGATCTAGGTATTGCCATATTTGGTATGCAATCCATAAGTGGCTCTCATAATAGATTCATAAGGCAATTAAATTTTCTTCCTAGGAAAGTGTTCCATGCCTTTCTGAGGGAGTCCTGGATTAGGGGGTGTCCGTATGGCCGGATTATAGCCTTTGGCCGGACTATAGCCTTTGGTCGGACTCCTGGACTATGAAGATACAAGATTGAAGACTTCGTCCCGTGTCCGGATGGGACTTTCCTTGGCGTGGAAGGCAAGCTTGGCGATACGGATATGTAGATCTCCTACCATTGTAACCGACTCTGTGTAACCCTAACCCTCTTGATTGCCTATATAAACCGGAGGGTTTTAGTCCGTGAGGACGAACAACAATCATACCATAGGCTAGCTTCTAGGGTTTAGCCTCTCTGATCTCGTGGTAGATCTACTCTCGTACTACCCATATCATCAATATTAATCAAGCAGGAGTAGGGTTTTCCCTCCATCGAGAGGGCACGAACCTGGGTAAAAACATCGTGTCCCTTGTCTCCTGTTACCATCCGCCTAGACGCACAGTTCGGGACCCCCTACCCGAGATCCGCCGGTTTTCACACTGACATTGGTGCTTTCATTGAGAGTTCCTCTATGTCGTTATCTTTAGGCCCGATGGCTCCTCCGATCATCAACAACGATGCGCTCCAGGGTGAGACTTTTCTCCCCGGACAGATCTTCGTATTCGGCGGCTTTTGCATCATAGGGCCAATTAAGCAGCCATCTGGAGCAGATTGAAAGCTACACCCCTGGCCACCAGGTCAGATTTGGAAGTTTGAACTACACGGCTGATGTCCGCAGAGACTTGATCTTCGACGGGTTCGAGCCACAGCCGAGCGCGCCGCACTGTCACAAGGGGCATGATCTAGCTCTGTCGCCGAACAGTATCCTGGAGGCCGCACGAGTGTCCGCTCCGACCTTTAGCTCGGAGCCGACTGCACCGATCGAGGATGGGTGGCTGGACACCGCCTCGGGGGCTGCATCTCTACGGCGATTGAGCCGTACACCTACCCCTGGCCCTTTATGGCTTCGTGACTCCAAGGTGTCGGACTCCTCTCCGGACTCCTAGCCTTCCGCGCCCCCGCCAATCGAATCCGATTGGGCGTCGATCATGGAATTCACTGCCGCGGACATCTTTCAGCACTCGCCCTTTGGCGACATCCTGAATTCACTAAAGTCTCTCTCTTTACCAGGAGAGCCCTGGCCAGACTACGGTCGGCAAGGTTGGGATGCGGACAACAAAGAAATTCAATGCCCACCCACCACCCACTTCGTAGCCACTGTCGATGATTTAACCGACATGCTTGACTTCGACTCTGAAGACATCGACGGTATGGACGACGATGTAGGGGAGGAACATGAACCAGCACCTATAGGACACTGGAGAACCACCTCATCTCACGATGTATACATGGTGGACACACCTAAAGGAGGCGACGACGAGGAACAACGGGACGCTACGAAGGATCATTCCCTCAAGAAGCAGTCAAAACGGCGACGTAAGCGCCGCTCAGAGTCCCGCCTCGACAAAGACAGTAGCCATACAGACCCAACCATAGAGCAGGGCGAACCGGTGGACGACGAACATGCTATCGAGCAACCGTATTTAACAGGACAACTGGATAAACAACCCGTCCCCGGCGAAGATCACAGTCCGGACGATCTCACGCCGGACAAGTTGCTGGAGCAGAAGAACCTCCACAAAAGGCTCGTCGCCACTGCACGTAGCCTGAAAAAGCAGAAGCGGAAGCTCAAAACAGCGGAATATGCACTCAGAATCAGATGGAGAAAAGTACTCAACACCACAGACAAATACGGCGACAGTCGCCGAACAAAGAGCAACCCAAAGCGAAAACTATTGCCCGAATTTGATGAGGAGGCCGTAGAGCCCCCGCAATCAAAGAACAAGGAGGTCTGGTCGGATAGACGACACCATGGCAAACATAGAGTGGCAAACGGCGCCGCACACAAGCTGGCACGCGATCCGCACAAGGATTCGCATAAAAAATATGGCCCAGTTAGATCTATCTACGGGCCAAGAAAGCAAGCTCTAGTAAGCAACACAACACATCAAGTACCCGAACATCACGGTACACCTAAATATAGGGGCACCGCACACCCCCTATGTTTCACCGATGAGGTTCTGGATTACGAATTTCCAGCGGGATTCAAGCCCGTAAACATAGAGGCATACGACGGAACAACGGACCCTGGAGTCTGGATTGAGGATTACATCCTCCACATACACATGGCTAGAGGAGATGACCTCCACGCCATAAAATACTTACCCCTCAGGCTCAAAGGGCCAGCCCGGCATTGGCTTAAAAGCCGCCCCGAAAACACCATTGGAAGTTGGGAAGAGCTCGAGGATGCTTTTCGGGCAAATTTTCAACGGACCTATGTCCGACCTCCGGATGCAGAAGATTTAAGTCACATAACCCAACAATCCGGAGAGTCGGCCCAAAAATTCTGGAACAGATTCCTTACTAAAAAGAACCAAATAGTCGACTGTCCGGACGCCGACGCCTTAGCAGCTTTCAAACACAACGTCCCAGACGAATGGCTCGCCAGACACCTCGGCCAAGAAAAGCCAAGAACAATGGCCGCATTAACAAGCCTCATGACCCGCTTTTGCGGGAGAGGACAGCTGGTGGCGGTGATGCGATACCAGCGACCCAAGTACATCCAAAGTCAGGGATGGAAACGGGAAACCACGACGCAGCAAGGACCAGCGTCGGACCAAGGGAAACAGCCCGAAGATCACGGCAGTCAACGCCGGATTCAAAAGCTCTTGGCAGAATCATAAAAAGCTGCCCCTTAAGGATAACAGGGACGAGCTATCTAACTTAAACAAAATCTTGGACAAGATATGCCAAATCCACAGTACTCCCGGGAAGCCTGCAAACCATACCCACAGAGATTGTTGGTTCTTCAAGCAGTCCGGCAAACTCAACGCCGAACACAAGGGGCTAGGCACACCAACCGAGGGCGATGACGAACCCCACAAGCGAGCACCGGAAAACAAAAAATTTCCCACAAGAAATCAAAACAGTAAACTCACTTCACATGACAAAAGGGAAAAATAGAGCGGCGCCCATAGAGGTACGCAGCCATACGGCCTATCCTGCAGGAGTCCCGCCACTGGTTGTTAAAACCAATCACCTTCACCATCAGGATTACTCTAGAAGTATACGGAATGCAGGTTGGACTGCCTTGATATTAGATCCGATAATTGGCGGACTCCAATTTACACAAGTCCTAATGGACGGTGGCGGTGATCTAAACCTGCTATATCGTGACACAATCCGCAAAATGGGGATAGACCCAACCAAATTTCGCCATAGCAACACTTCCTTTCAAGGGGTAATGCCAGGCCCATATGCCCATTGTATGCGGGCTCTCATCGCTAGAAGTTGTGTTCGGCTCACCCGTCAACTTCCGCCGTGAAAAGTTAACCTTCCACCTCGCCCCATTTACAAGTAGCTATCAAGCACTATTGGGACGCGAAGCTTTCGCCGGCTTTAACGCAATACCGCATTATGCATCTCTTACACTTAAAATGCCCGGTCCACGCGGCATCATCTCGTTAAAGGGAAACATCAGGGTTCCTCGAGCCCGGAAAATCATGCGGTTGCCTTGACAGCCACACAATAGACCGGCTTCACCAATAAAAGCACTTAGACAGGTCGTCCAGACCCCGAACACGGCTGGACGAGTCCGGCGTAAACATACAAGGGCTTACTAGACGCATACCCCCATACAAGGGGCTCCGCGTATGCACAACAAGAGACAATAAAGCTCAATTTTATTCATTTTTGAATTGTACTTCGTTTATTTAATATAACGTACATTTTCGCACGATCTTTTTCAACTAAGTTCCTCTCTTTTACAGATGAACACCGTGCTACACCCATCCAGGATACGGCACAACGGAGACACAGCACGCACGTGCAAGAGGGACCCGTTAGGGGATTCTTTTCAGATTAAGACCTGCGTAAACCTTTTTTACTGTCTCTTGTTGATACACATCCCCGGTTTCTTGCTATAACCGAGGAGGAGGCTGGCGTTTTGGCATAAGCCACGCTGTAATTTTATGCGCTGCACGGACACGTGGGCTTATTACTAAGGCGTTGTTCGCCCGCTTTCATAAAGACCGAATACCTTAGGGAGTGTTCGCGTCTCAAGTTAGGCCTTATATGCATCTGCTCCGAATCATGTCTTTGGTCAAATGTTGGGTTTGCTGGCTCACGTGTTTTGCTGCCTTACGTTCCGCTCTATCGGCTAATGCGACACCGGAGAACTACTACGATTGAGCCCGGTTCGCCAAAGTAGCACCTCAAAGAGAGAAAGCCGAAAACTGACTGTCATGATATAGCGTTAGACTGGTCAACCACTCGATGACCCGCTGGAATCTTTAGAATTCCTCCGCATTCACGAAGGGCCGTTTCCCGGTCAGGCACATACCCGCCCCGAATTCGGGTGAGCGCGGTGCCCCTAGGGGCTATATAGTAGCCCCACTGTCGAACTCCTATGGCTAAGTGAAAGTGATAAAGCATTATAGTCTGGTTGCCTAGTTTGCTGCGCTATCACCGCTTTGTAGGACCAAGACGTTGGATCAAGTGTGAAAAGGCGCTGCAAACACACCCGCATTATATGCGTGGGGGCTGTAGCCAAAGACTTCCATCTTTCAGCTTATATACACATATACATTAACGGCCGCACAGGAGGTATTTTAATTCTTGAAGGCACAAGTATAAAAAGCTTTTATATTCCATCGAAACATTGTTTCACAATAATACATGTTGTTCAAACATAATATCCTTCGAAAGCATCGCGTCTCTATTAAGCAGCGCCTGCAGAACTTCCCGAAAATAGTGCTCGGTGTACTTGGCTTCCGTCCGAATCTTGGGATGCAACATCGGTGGCCTTCATCTCCGCCCGATATGTCTTGACATGGGCAAGAGCCATTCAGCGCACCCTCTATGCATCTTGACCGCCTCATTGCTTTGATATGTGGCACCGTACCAAGGAACTGCTGCACCAAGCCAAAATAACTCTTCGCTCGGGCCTTTTTCGCCACAAATGAGTCACGACATCCTTCATGGCAAGTCCGGATAATCTATTCAGCTCCGCCCATTCGGCCAAACGATCGGCTAATGGAAGTGGACGCTCTGGATTACGGAACTGCGACCAGAAAAGCTCTTCCATCTCGTGATCCTTTTGATCTCCGAAGTGTTCAGCCGCGTCCGCGGCGCTCGCCGCCAAGTCCAGCTAAGCATCCTCCGCACTCCACAGCCGGTCCAACTGAGCATATTTAGGATCCGTCAACTTCCTCCGCAGCGTAAAGGGCTTTCCACCGCGATATCTCCGACCGACGTAGCTCCTCCTTCATAGCTCTCATCGCAGAAGCGAACATCCTTGGCCTCGGTGGAGGCCTTCTTCATTCTCTTGCTCCGCCGACCTTCTTTTTCAAGAAGCTCGCAGCGGTCGGTAGCATTCTTCAACTTCACGGCCATCTCGGCCATTTCCTTCTTGCTTCGCAAAGGAGCTCTGTTCGCTTCTAGCTCTTGACGCCTTTAAGGCAGCCGCATCACTTTTCCTGCCTGCTCCTTGGCTCGAGCAAGCTCACCAAGGTTCTTCATGGCAGCGGCACCATCTACATCAAGCATACATGTTGTAAGGCACGAGCATCAAGCTCCCTTACCAGGTGTCCGCGGAGAAACTGCATACCTTGTGACTCGTCAAGCCGCTTATTGACAAGCGCGATGTCGGCATCCGCCACGTCAATTTGCCGCTTTAGTTCGGCAAATTCATCAGTCCGGCTAGCCACCGGACGCTCCGCCACCTACATAGGAAGGGCGACATATTATAGTTGGGATTATGATCCTCGCACGCTGTCATTTTTGACAACGCACCGAGTCTCGTGTGCTACTATCTACACAGGCGCATCTTATATATGCGGAACCGCCAAAAGGTACATCATTGCTCGTACCTCAAAACCCACAAGAACTCCTGGCGGCTCGTATAACCCGCTTTCATGGACAAAATTTTTCAATCACCATACCCATCAATGCACGGTGATCCTCTCGAGATAGACGCCGCCGAGCAGATCCTTCAACTCCTCCGACCGTGCACCAGGAGGTGCCGGACTCGTCTGGTGGACTTTTTCGAAGGCCGGACACGGAGGGCTTTGGGGGGCCCTACGACCGCCCTCCGCCCCTGCCGGATTCGGAGAAACTCTCTGCAACGACACCTCAGGATCGTCCGCCTCGTTAGGCGGTACGGCAGGGGAGGCGTTACGCTCTCCATCGTCTCCGGACGAAGATCCTCAAGACGAAGCTCACGAGAAGGGCTGAGATCCGAAGCGCAAGGTAAAATTTCGGTCATCTTCAGAAATAAAACAGGATGTCTCTTATTTTAAAACTCCCCTCTCTACTTACGGCTCGCTGGAGGGCTGATCTCCTTGGGGAAATAGTGCGGCCGGGGCATCTCCCGACGCAGGACCCTCTGGCGAAGATTTCTTCCCCCGCTTTGAGGCCTTGGTCTCCGGATCTTCAGAGGCGGTCCTCTTCTCCCCTTGGATGGAGGGATTCTCGATCCCTCCTTTCTTGATAACCTCCTTCATGGAGGCAGTAGCTTCCTTGTTCCCCTTCGCCTTCTTCCAAAGGCGCAGCCTCCAAAGATCTTGGTTAACACGGGATCCGCGTGGTCTCGTGGAGGGGGCGGACACTGATCAGTTTTGCTTTCGCTATCCACTCTTGTTTAAGGGACAACTCTTTTAAGGGCAAGTTTATGATAAATATACGGATAGCGTGTCCGGGTACAGGACTACTTACTTGAGTATCTGGGCGATTGCAATTTAGACCTGCGTCCTCGGTCAAGTCCGGACACATTGTTTGTGATCCAAAGAACAGTTTGTACATCTCCACGGGCGTTGCACCCATAAAATGTTGGAGAGCTCGTAGTACCTCCGGATTGAACTCCCACAAGCAGAGGGGGCGACGTTTGCAGGGCAGGATGCGATGAATCAGCATGACCTGCGCTATTACGACCAGATTGATCTCTCTCTCTCTAGGAGGTCTCGAATACGGCCCTGCAACAAGGGCACGCCCTTGGGACGGCCCCAGTCAAGCCCTTTATTGACCCATGACGCCAGCCATGTGGAGGACCCGAGCGAAAGGCAGGTGGCGCCACCCATTTGGTGCCCCGAGCTGTAATATAAAACCACTCTTGTTGCCATAGACTGAGCTCCTCTTGAAAAGATCCCTCGGGCCATGAAGCGGCAAAGATTCTTGCTTATAACAGCCCCTCCGACTCACTGTTGCCCCTTGATCATCTTCGGCTCCACCTTGAAGGTCTTGAGCCACGATCTGAAGTGAGGGGTAATGCGGAGGAAGGCTTCGCATACGACGATGAACGATGAGATGTGGAGGATGGACTCCAGATCCAAGTCGTGAAATTCCAGCCCTTAATAAAACATGAGCCCCCTCATGAAGGGGTCCGTCGGGAAGCCTAGCCCCCGAAGGAAGTGAGACGTGAACACCATGCTTTCACCGGGCTTGGGAGTGGGAATAACCTGCCCTTGGGCAGGCAGCCTATCTTGATTTCGCCGGTTAGATACCTGGCATCTCTTAGCTTTAGGACGTCTTCTTCCGTGACGGAGGAAGGCATCCACCGGCCTTGAAGGTCGGAGCCGGACATAATCGAAGGTCCGAAGCGCCTGAGTCTGGAGCTTTGGGTGTTGGAACTCGAGGCGAGGGGCGGATTCGATTGAGATTGAGAAAAAGGAGCGGGGCCTTGGTATCTTTATAAAAAGGTTGAATACCAGGAGCCCTCCCCGTGACCGCTCGGGACTCGCCTTCCATAGAGGAGGTGTGCCAACGGGCACGACTGGGTTACCCACGCCCGTATTAATGAGAATACTGAAATAAGGGGACACGATCTCTGCTTTGACAAGACGTGCCAAGGAAACCGCCTCGCTAAACGCGCTGAGGTGGGATAGTAAAAACGATTCGAATAAAGGCTTGGTCGTGGTGTGATATCACGCTGCGGAATACATCAGCAGATTGAACTTGTGTAAATATTATTCTCTCTACGGTGGTATGTGGAACTTATTTTGCAGAGCCGGACACTATCCTTGTGATCAAAATCTTCTATGAAGTATTTGGAGGAGGAACCCGCCTTGCAATGCCGAAGACAATATCTTGGCGCCCGGACTTGTCGTCATTGAACCCTGGTTCGTGGCTACCGAGGGAGTCTGGATTAGGGGTGTCCGGATGGCGGACTATAGCCTTTGGCCGACTCTGGACTATGAAGATACAAGATTGAAGACTTCGTCCGTGTCCGGATGGGACTTTCCTTGGCGTGGAAGGAAAGCTTGGCGACACGGATATGTAGATCTCCTACCATTGTAACCGACTACAGGTAACCCTAACCCTCTTGATTGCCTAGATAAACCGGAGGGTTTTAGTCTCAGAGGATCTAACAACAATCATACCATAGGCTAGCTTCTAGGGTTTAGCCTCTCGATCTCGTGGTAGATCTACTCTTGTACTACCCATATCATCAATATTAATCAAGGTGAGTAGGGTTTTACCTCCATCGAGAGGGCCCGAACCTGGGTAAAAACATCGTGTCCCTTGTCTCCTGTTACCATCCGCCTAGACGCATAGTTCGGGACCCCCTACCCGAGATCCGCCGGTTTTGACACCGACACTTTCCTTAACGGAAATTGGAATCTAATATTTCCTTCTTTCATGTCAATAATTGCACCAATCATTCTAAGGAAAAGTCTACCAAGAATAATAGGACATGTAGGATTGCAATCTATATCAAGAACAATGAAATCTAAGGGCACATAATTCCTATTTGCAACAATAAGAACATCATTAATCCTTCCCATAGGTTTCTTAATGGTGGAATCCGCAAGATGCAAATTTAAAGAACAATCATCAAATTCACGGAAACCTAGCACATCACACAAGGTTTTTGGAATCGTGGAAACACTAGCACCCAAATCACACAAAGCATAGCATTAATAATATTTAATCTTAATATTAATAGTAGGTTCAAGCTTTTGTTCATAGGATTGCATTAAAGCATCAACGATATGTTTAGTAAAAGCTTTATTTTGATTATAAGCATGAGGAGAATTTAACACGGATTGCAACAAGGAAATACAATCTATCAAAGAGTAATTATCATAATTAAATTCCTTGAAATGCAAAATAGTGGGTTCATTGCTATGAAAAGTTTTGACCTCTTCAATCCCACTTTTATTAATTTTTGCATCAAGATCTAAAATCTCCGAATCATTGGGACGCCTTTTAACTAAAGTTGACTCATCTCCAGTCCCATCTTCATCAAGATTCATATTGGAAAACAAAGATTTAATAGGAGTCACATCAACCACTTTTAGATCTTCATCATTATTATCATGAAAACTAGAAGAAGACGCTTTCACAAAGCAATCCTTTTTAGCACGCATCCTAGTGGTTTTTTTTGCACTCATCAATGGAAATTCTCATGGCTTTCAGAGACTCATTGATGTCATGCTTAGGTGGAATAGATCTAAGTTTCAAAGAATCAACATCAAGAGAAATTCTATCCACGTTCCTAGCCAACTCATCAATCTTAAGCAATTTTTCTTCAACCAAAGCATTGAAATTCTTTTGCGAACTCATAAATTCTTCAACACTAGTCTCAAAATCAGAGGGCATCTTATTAAAATTTCCATAAGAGTTGTTTTAGGAATTACCATAATTATTAGAGGAATTACTAGGAAACGGCCTAGAGTTAAAGTTTCCTCTATACGCGTTATTGCCAAAATTGTTCCTACCAACAAAATTCACATCCATAGATTCATTATTATTCTCAATTAAAGTGGACAAAGGCATATCATTAGGATCAGAAGAAACACTTTTATTAGCAAACAATTTCATAAGTTCATCCATATTTCCACTCAAAACATTAATCTCTTCAATCACATGAACTTTTTTACTAGTGGATCTTTCGGTGTGCCATTGAGAATAATTAACCATAATATTGTCTAGGAGTTTAGTAGCTTCTCCTAAAGTGATTTCCATAAAAGTGCCTCCCGCGGCCGAATCTAAAAGATTTCTAGAAGCAAAATTCAGTCCGGCATAATTTTTTTGTATAATCATCCACAAATTCAAACCATGTGTAGGGCGATTACGTATCATTAATTTCATCCTCTCCCAAGCTTGTGCAACATGCTCATGATCAAGTTGCTTAAAATTCATAATATCGTTCCTTAGAGGGATGATCTTAGCGGGAGGAAAATACTTAGAGATAAAAGCATCTTTGCACTTATTCCATGAATCAATACTATTTTTAGGCAAAGAAGAGAACCAAGTTTTATCACAATTGTTGTGGAATTGTCACGGCAGATGTTATGGTGTGAGGACTATATGGTAGCCTGAGAGGGGTTGATCGGAATCGAGAGACGCAACACAAGACAAGGGTTTAGACAGCTTCGGGCCCCGGGAAACATCATCTGGTAATAGCCCTACGTGCTATTTGTGGCTAGGTCTCATTATGCTCACGAGGGAGTCGCCGTAAGCCGGCTCTCCTAGTTGTGTCTAACCTAGGGATTATTCAACCTCTCCCCTTAGTGCCCCGCCTCCTTATATAAGTTGAAGGGGCGGGTTACATGTAGAGTCCAACTCGGACTTAAGACTTAACTATTCTGACTTCTCTTCACGGGCTTGTCTCTATGGGCTTCTTAACATTTCGGGCTTCTTAACTGCTGACTTACAATTTGGCTTACCATCTGGCTTAACTGTCCGGTTGAACTATCTGGCTTAACTATCTGTCGGCTTACCATGCTTAAATGTCTCCTCCGGCTTACCCTGCTTAACTATCTGCCTTAACTGTCTGCCGGCTTACCATGCTTAACTGTCTCCGCCGGCTTACCTTGCTTAACTGTCTAGCTTAACATCTTAAACATCTGCCCGCTTACCAATGAAATACCAAGTCCTAGCCGGGTCATATCTTCGGCCGGGTCATACCGCGGGGTATATCCCCGACATTAGTCCCCAGTTTAATTTGGATTTATCCATGTTAAACTGATCCTGTAAACAAAACACAAGAACAATTTTAACAGGTTATGCTCCGGGTTAAATATTCTTGTAAGACGGCACCTGATCATCCTTAACTCCTTGTTATTTCCTTCTTAGAAAATCCGGGTCAATAAGCCAACTTCATAATCAATTTGCTGACGTTGGTTTCTCATAGAGAAAGATTGTGAAGAATAATTCATTTGACTCAGCTCCCAATGCTTAAAAATATTGGTCTTTGTGTCACAGCCCCAGATCAGCCCTTGTTTGTTTTTGCTTTAGCATCCATGCATCAGGTTTAATTTCCATGAAATTTGAAATGGGGATGACCAAGCCCTAGCACTAAAACAATGCAAATAGGTTCAACTTCAAGATATTTTCAAAGAACCCAAATTGGTTTGCAAAATGTTCATGATTAATGGAAAAGGGTGAAAACCATATCTAGAGATGATGGATATTTTTCCAAGACATTTTTGGATTTTTGAATAAACCATATTGTATTTGAATTGGGGCATTTAAATACTATTAATATTTTTAAATGCTCCAACAATTCTGAAAATAGTTAAGGGCCTCTGTAATAATTCAGTTAATGCCCACAATTATTTTCAGGATTTATTTAAATGATTTGGTGCTAAGCTAAATCAAAACAAATTACATAGAATATAAAAAACAGAAATAAAGAAAGAGAGAGAGAAACCTTACTGCTTACCTTCAAGACACAACCGGCTGCATCAGAAAGCAGCCAGCCGGCAAAAACAGCCCAACTCCCCACTGCCTTCAACCTTCGCCAAGAGGGCGAGGCGCAGTCGACGCCAAGCCAGCCACCTCCACCCTCGCTCGCTTCACTTCCCGACGCCTGACGCCTCGCAGCCACGAACCCCCTCGACCCTGGACCCCTCGCTCTCTCCCTCTCCCTCGCTCCTCCTCTGTCTCATTCTCTCTCGCACTAACGCGCCCGCCCGACGCGTGCACCGCCATGCCACCGCCACCCCCTCTCCTCTCCGACATGCTCGATGTGATTCATGTATGCCTGTCCCCATGGGTTAGCGCCGCTTTGGGTTCATGACTAGCCATGTCGGTCCGGGTTCTTTGTCATATGGATGCTAGCGACACTATCATATACGTGAGCCAAAAGGCACAAACGGTCCCGGGCCATGGTGAGGCGACACCCGTGGGAATACCGTGCGTGAGGCCGCAAAGTGATATGATGTGTTACATGCTAGATCGGTGTGACTAGGATCGGGGTCCTGACAGCGTTGGTATCGAGCCCCGATCTGTCAGAGGATTACCAAGCCAAACCGGTCAAGTTGTGTCTAGAAATGCTTTAGTTATGTAAGGGAATTGATTGTGGAAGGGAACGTAAGGCTCTTTTACTCCTTATACCTCATGGCCTTCTCGATGTGAGTCAACCTCTTCTCTTCTACGGGTTAAGAACTAGGCTTCTCATCTACCTATTAGGATGACGTGTTACTAATCCATAGACCTTTAAGATTGTTGGTTTTAAGCCTCGATTCGGTTCCTACCATTTCAGTATGTTTCTTTGTTGATCTCGGAACCTTGATATTGTGATGTTGAGTGGTTATGCCACCATTTTTGCAAGATGTCTCAAATCATTTTGAGCATTTACAGCCGTTATGTCAGTCTCGAGTCATCCTGTGTCTCTAAATAGTTTGATGCATTTGCAAATCCTTTTCCTCCGCTTCGATGTCGTTTTGGTCGAATAAGCACACTAATCGGTAAGTTGAGGTACTTTGTTGCCTCGGCATAGATTTTGGAGCTATTATTATGACCCTAGTTGTTTAGGAAGTCATCTAGCAATTTAGCAATGCTTTTGTATCCCGATGTGATGATTACGGCCATCATTCTCGAAAGCATCCCGTGATGCCACTTAGTAGTAGGCATTCTACTCCGGGTTTCGAACCCGAGATTCACCCTACTTCATGTTGTTAGTAATTGCTAGTTCCTTTAGGATATTAATAACTTTGCAATAGTCCTCGAGGTCCGTGGTATTTCCTTCTTCCAAATACCATGAACCGCTTATGGCGTAAGTTCCTCGCTGAATCGAAGGATCACAGTCGAGTACTCTTGAGGAGTACTCCATTCTATATTATGACTGCCAGCTTCTACCTTCTCTGCATGGATTATCCGGAAGAAGTGTTGAGCTTTGCTCGACATACTAATCTATGCATCCACAACTCGTAAAATTATATGTTCCTTGAGTTGTCCCTCTTTAGTTGTATTCGACTCTCGCCTATCAATTGATAGTCAGGAGTATGTATGCATTCGTTTATCGATGCCTATTATCCTTGTGGCCCGTCAAGCCATTCTGTTCTGGAATGACTAGGAGAAACAAACTCCAGTACCTCATCCATTTCTAGGATTGGGCCAAAATAGTTGTATTCCGCAGATCAAAATGTCAATTCAGCTTTTGTGCTGTTCTACCCTGAAGTATTACCCACTTTATGTCAGGAATGTCATGAGAATCGCACCTTCTCTTATGAATTCTTGACGTAGTGATACTTCTCGCTATCATTGTTCATTCCTCGGTTCTGTGTTGATGCAACCGAATGTCAACAAGTGAATTGTGATGTGTGAAATCGATACTCCTAGCAACCTCGTTGCTTGGTAGTTAATGGGCAATATTTTCACTCTTAGCGTGTTGGTTATTAAATCATCATACTAAGATTGATCGTGCTACCTAGTCCTTATTTTTGGTGCACCCTTCGATCAATGAGATAGGATCATTCAATCCCTTGCTTATTTGATCATATCATCTTGCCCTCAAAAGCAAGATTGTTCTCGAGCTTAGTAACATACCGGTGGTCGTGACTTTCCAAATATCTTCTTGGAAGTGTTACCGGGTTGTCTCCCTGACTGTTATGTTGAGCTCGTGATCAAGTTGGTTTCTGTAAACCACCCATTCTCCAAGACCACATGTTGGATATCCCTGAACTAGTTGGTTGAGCTAGACAACAACTTGGAGAGTTGGAAGATAAAAGCTTGCTGACTTAGTTCGTGCCAAAGGGATATTCTTGTGTAGTGTTTGTTGAAGAAAGATGATATCTTCGCCAATTGGTCCTTGTGATCAGTTGCGGACCTATTGTCTTATTAATCCTTTGATTTGAGTGTGGGCTATCGTCAAATCGAATCAAGATTAACGATGCTCGTAATGTTGTCTTACTCGTGGTTGACCCCTTGGCCATACACCATTACATCTTTTGGTATGACCAATACTATTACCGTGTTCACATGATGGTGGTAGTCCAGTGATATGGAAATTCCGATGAGTTCTTTGTTGAGCCCATCAGTAGCATTTTGTCTCCCCCATGAGTCATGTTGAACATCAACCTAGTATTGGAAACTTGTGTAAGCATTTCTTCGTGTTCCGTTCATGAAGCTTATGCTTGGATGGAAAGAGTGACTTCCTCGAATTCATGTGCTTTAGGTGTAAGTTGCCGCCATGAATTCGAGAAAGGTTTGTTTTGTTTCCTTTGGAATCATTCCAAGTCGATCATGCACGCATGCGAAGTATTCTATGGTCTCGATAGACTGATCATCTTCATTCCATATGAATTCCATAGCACACCAAGCCATCGATTGATTTGTTCAAGGAGAAGAAGTTCCTTCTTAAGACCGCGGCTTATACAAGGACTTCGTTATCCTCGATGATGGTTCCCCACCTGAACTCGGTAGTGTTTGATGATAAGACTACTACGTGGTCATACTTGTCTTGGACAACATGTTCACATGTTAGTAGCAGAACCCGCTCATGTTTTGGAGCTTGCTATCGTAGTTCATTCCCGAGAATCTCGCAACATCTTCTCGTCGATTTGTGTTGCAAACTTTCATTCTTTCTTCTAGACTCGATGAGTCTGGAATATCCTAACACCAATCGGATCTGAATCTCAGGCAGATATGATGGTTGGAACATTCCCAGCATTTGCATTTTGTTCCCAGCTTGCATTCCGTCGTGCCAATTTTCTATGGGCTGCCTTCTTAGTAATTCTTGTCTAGGATCATCCTCAAAAGTGGACTTACCATGGGTCCCCTCCACCTCCGATGATAAGCAAAAATCATCCATTGCGTTGTCTTCAACAAGGTAGTCCACATCATCCATTCTAGTCCGGTGTACCATTCCTTTGCACTCCACCAAGCGATCGTTTGTGATTGCCTTAGGCTGGTATAAAGAGTTTCAATGATGTTATATCAAAAGTAATTCTTTTTGCCACTTAAGGGAATAGTTCTTTGCGTCACCTTTCCTAAGGTGTCCCGTTATGGGATCATGGCAATCATCTCCTTGTTACTTTGAAACATGCACCATTTTACTTAAGCGTGGAATGGTTGCCTACCAATTTGAACCTTCGTCATCCGTTGCTTCTCCATCATTACTAATGTGTGTTTGGTGTCTCAACTCAAGAGTTGTTTTTACGTCTCTCCATGAACTGATTTTGAGTTGCTCGATCTTCAAGAAGATTAAATCTCGTAGGGTCTCCCCTTCTTTCTGTTGTCGTGTCGAGTGAAGATCCCGAAAGCAAAGACGTCAAGACCAAGATGATGGAGTGAATCAACATCTTCGAGAAGGGCAAATGGATCATGAAGATTGTGATAGTTTTGTGACTCCCCTTTTTCCTCTTACCTCACGTCTTGAATCTCGGGGCGAGATTCTTGTTTAGTGGGGGTGAGTTGTCACATCCCCAGATCAGCCCTTGTTTGTTTTTGCTTTAGCATCCATGCATCATGTTTAATTTCCATGAAATTTGAAATGGGGATGACCAAGCCCTAGCACTAAAACAATGCAAATAGGTTCAACTTCAAGATATTTTCAAAGAACCCAAATTGGTTTGCAAAAATGTTCATGATTAATGGAAAAGGGTGAAAACCATATCCAGAGATGATGGATATTTTTCCAAGACATTTTTGGATTTTTGAATAAACCATATTGTATTTGAATTGGGGCATTTAAATACTATTAATATTTTTAAATGCTCCAACAATTCTGAAAATAGTTAAGGGCCTCTGTAATAATTCAGTTAATGCCCACAATTATTTTCAGGATTTATTTAAATGATTTGGTGCTAAGCTAAATCAAAACAAATTACAGAAAATAGAAAAAACAGAAATAAAGAAAGAGAGAGAGAAACCTTACAGCTTACAAGATTTCAACTGGCCTCGCCATCAGCAGCCTCAAGGCAAAACAGCCCAGCCCAACTCCCCACCGTCTTCAACCTCTCGCCAAGAGGCGGGCGTGTCGACGCCACAGTGAGCCACCTCCACCTGCACCTTCACTTCCCGACGCCTTCTGGGCGCCCTCATGCGCCACGAACCCCCCTCGACCCCTGGACCCCCTCGCTCTCTCCCTCTCCCTCGTTCCCTCCTTTGTCTCATTCTCTCTCGCACCCGAACGCGCCCGCCGCCGCCGACGTGCACCGCCGCGGCCACCGCCACCCCCTCTCCTCTCCGACATGCTCGATGTGATTCATGTATGCCTGTCCCCATGGGTTAGCGCCGCTTTGGGTTCACGACTAGCCATGTCGGCCCGGGTTCTTTGTCATATGGATGCTAGCGACACTATCATATACGTGAGCCAAAAGGCGCAAACGGTCCCGGGCCATGGTGAGGCGACACCCATGGGAATACCGTGCGTGAGGCCGCAAAGTGATATGATGTGTTACATGCTAGATCGGTGTGACTAGGATCGGGGTCCTGACACTTTGAAATACTCATGTGACCTTCAATCGGCTTAAAGATGAAAAAACTTGTCGGGTTATAAATAGATGATGCCGAGTCATAATTGTTGCCGACGCCGAGGTCAAAACTGAGAATTTTGAAGATTTCTCTCCTCATATACTTATTACCTGTAGCCCCCAAATCTTGAGCAGAATAAAGTGATGACTTAAGACTTGCTTCAACATAAATATTACCACTTTGAAGAAATCCATGTTGTTCATCTCAATCACTAGTCAGAAATGAGTATTCCACATATGTAGCCCCAAGTGCCGGGTTGTCATGCTTGCAGCAACCTGGGACTTTGAAATTGCCTTATGCTCATTAAAAATTCAACCAATGTAGCCCCCAAGGGCCGGCTTAGTAAGATAATATTGAGCTGGGACTTTATATATACTTCATATCATATGATGTAACCCTCACCATGGGGCTCGAACCCACGTCCACAAGGTTAAGAGCTTTGTACTTTACCAACTGAATAGTGGACCTTTCAATATAATGGATTAAGATTTGTGTACCTTGATTTTTTAACAGGAGCAATTAGTAACCCCCAAGGGCCGGATCATTACAATGTGATGAGTCGGGTCTTCAATAAGGCAAGTAAAAAGATGACCTTGCATTAGCCCCCAAGTGTCATGGTGTATGCTTGCAGCGACATGGGACTTTCATAATTGGTATAATCATGATTTGAATAATGTAGCCCCCAAGTTCCGGGTTGTATGCCTGCAGCGACTCAGGACTATTCCTCCATTGTAGAATAAATCATATCCATTGATAATTTAATAGCTATTGTGCTGAAGCGACTTTGAAAACCTCAATGATAATACCGATTATTGATAACCATAATAAAATTCCAGCCATGTTGGCTATTAAAGTTTTGAATAATATAACCTGGTTTGGAAACCGGTTCCTGCAATATAAACCAATATATCCATGCAGATATAACGTATGCTATGATGATGTAATGATGATGCAATATATGATGATGTATGTGTACGATAACAGAATACTTCAATGAAACTAGCATGATAGCCAGTGGAGTATACTCGCTTTCTGTAAGCTGGCTCTCACATGACCCAATTGATGTTTTAACCCGGATAAGTTCATGGTCTTGTTTAAAGATTGACTTATCAAGAATACACGAGGTCGGAGTAGCCTCATGCAAACAGGCAGGTTTAACCAAGTTTCAATGAAGGCGGCTTAGTAGCATGGGTCCATCCTCGCTATCTGTAAGCCGTGCCCTCACATGACAAACCGGCGTTTTAACCTTAACGAGTTCAGGGTCTTGTTTTAAAGATTGACTGTTAAGAGTTCGCCGGGCCAATCAGGATTACCTGATGAAGAAGCGGTAGCATCTGAGCAGGATGACCTGGAAGGGTTATGTCCTCTTTGGTGAATACACCTATGTTTGAACAAGATAAACTAGTCAAAAGGGTAGTAACGCTATGTTCTCTTTGGTGAATACACCTATGTTTGAACAGAAGCCCCCAAGTGACATATTCAGTCAAGAGGGTAGTAACGCTATGCTTTCTTTGGTGAATACACCTATGTTTGAACAGGAACCCCCAAGTGACATATTCGTGAGTTGTGCTCACCGGGTACCTATGTTTGAGTTGTGTTGTGCATCCAACTCTCTTTGGTCCCTGTAATTTTTCTGAGAGCTAGAACTTGCGAGAAATTAATTCTTTTAAACCGGTACTTTAAATCGGATATTGAGAGCTTCAAAGCTTTATGGGAGAGAGATGTCTCTTGAGCTGGACTTTAAACCGGAATCTTCATTTTGAGCCGGAAATTTTCTGACGGCCTTTAAATTTTCATCAATATGGCAGCAGCCTCCGGGACCGGGCTATTTTTCCCTCCAATGACCCGGAGTTCTTGAATTTTGCCGAAACTGGCAACATTTGTTGAGTCATGTCATCATAGCCCCCGAGTCTTAAGATGACTCGAAGAGTTGGCTTGAGATTCTTCATATTTTTTGACCATAGCATAAGAGGTGTATAGTTGACAGTAGAGATGGCCATAGCATCAAAGGCGGCACGGACATCGGCACAGCAAGACACCACCTTTACGATGAATCATTGTCCTGCACAAAATATATTGCAAAGTAGAGGAATTGTTCTTTCATGAAAATAATATGTGCTAACGAAATGACGGATATCACCTGATTTATTCGGATGACCGATGATTCGTAAGTAGCATCCATAGATAATTTTGCAATATGGCTATTGAATTTCTTTTGTTCCACTTTAACCCCAGAGAACATAGTCTGATCTCAAACCTCCAGCATTACTCCCCATTTAGGGCATCTCCAGCCGTTGGCCCCCCAGGAGGGGCAAAATATCGCCTGAGGGCACACGGCTTAAACCCAAGACCTTGAGGCGTGATGCCCCCGATCCACGGCGCCCACGGTCGGTCAAAAAAAGTCAAATACTGGCAAAAAACGACTCAAATTTAACGCAAACATCGGCGGTTCGATCAAACTTAAACATATTTTACAAAAAGAAAAAAACTACCATGAGCTACCCCGCCGTCTCCCTCGCCGCCCTCGCCGCCCGCCCATGCAGCGGTTCTACATGCCGAGGAGGTCAGAGAACCGCGATGTAGTCACCGCCCGTCATCGTCGCCGTCGTCGTCGTCGCCGCCGCCTTCGCCTCCGCCGTCCTCGCCGCATCCCTCCCCGGTTGGCGCGGCGGGTTGACGGTCCGGGCGTCGTCGTCGTCGTCGTCGATGTCGAGGACAACGACGCCGTGCTGCGTCCTCGCGCCACGCTTGCGGCGGCGATCTCCTCGAGGCGGCTGCCGACCATCTCGTCGTGGAGGTAGTCGTCCGCGCCCACCGCATGGCGTCCTCATCGGAGAAGCCGCGTCCGGCTACCTCCTCGTACTCGCTGGCAAGCCGGGCTCCGCTTGGGCTCGGCGAGGACGAAGCGGCCGTGGGTGGAGAAGGCGTTAAGCGCCCGTCACGGACGCCGGAGCTGCGGTCTGTGGCCGACCGGCATGCCACAGGGCTCCGGCAGCGGCGAGGCGAAGCGAGCCGCCGGACGAGGAGGAGGACCCCGGTCTCCATGCGCCTCGGGGTCTGAGAGCTTCCCAGCGTGAGAAGGAAGGGGAGCGGGTACTCGAGGCGCGCGTGTTGCCGCCCTTGATGTACTCGAGGACGGCCTCAACGTCTTGCCGGCACGCCCGCCCACCGACGTCGGCCGTGGCGTTGAGCTGCCGAAGGGCTCGGCGCCGTTGGTGGCCTCGAGCTTCTTTAGGCGTGTGGCGGCGGAAGTAAGGGTCCTAGAGCGGTATCGGGGCGTCTTGTGGCCCTCTCCTCATTGCCTGTGGCCGAGTTCCAGCAGATCGTCGATCTCCGCACGCCGCGCCTTGGCCGGTGGTACCGGAGCACCGACGCCGCCCACGCCGATCCTCCACGCCCGGGCACCCGCATGTCCGGCGGGACGGGTACTCGGCCTCGTAAAGGAGGCGAGCCTCGTCTTCATGAAGATGGCGGAGGCCGGCCGTTCGCCGCGCCGTCGCCGGGAAGCGCTTCGGCCATGGGTGTGGAGACGGCGAAGAGAGAGAGAAGAGAGGAACGACAGCGGCGGGAGAGTGTGAGTCGCCCGAGTGCCGGCGCGTCATATATAGGCCGGCCGCGCGTGCCACCGTGTGTCTGGCGTGGCGGCGAGAAAGCGAGGGACGCGTCGTCCGGTCTTCATCGCGCCGCCCGTGGCATCGATGGTGCGGTGACCGGCGGCGGCAGCTTTGGCATTGATTCGCCCCTTGGAAAGCGAGGCGACGAGGGCAACGAAGGGCGAGAAGAGAGCCGTGTCGGCAGCCAGCCCGGGGTCTTTCAGCGCCAAAACAGTTCGCCCGGCACTTAGCGCCCCAACAGCGGAGTTTGCTGGGTCCGCCGCTGTTTTCAGCCCAAGCCGGCGTATCGGGCTCGACGGGGCCTTGGTAGATTTTTGGCCGAAAAAAACGCAGGAAGGCTTACAGGGCAGCGGCTGGAGATGCCCTTAAACAGGCAGTAGAAATCAACCAGTAGAAGCAAGCCAAAACAACAGACAACAACTCTCCACGAGGCCATAGCCGCGGGGGAAACAGGCGGCGACCCGCCGCGGGGTCACAGTCAGAGCCGTCTTGCGGGCGCAGCAGTGGCAACCCGGCAGGGCAGCGCAGCGGCCGCGGGGGTAAGGGCCGCCCAGCAAGTCGGTCGTGCAGCGAGCATGGAAGCGAGGGCTGCGGCAGGGGCGGCAAGCTCGTCCACACGGGCGGGCGGCGGCTCTTAGGCAAAAAATGGAGACTCGCGCTCGGCGGTTCTTAGGCAAAAAGTGGAGCCTCGTGCTCGGCGGTTCAACAACAGAGGCACGCCAGTTAGCTAGCCGCTCATTCTCCTTCAACGCGCGAGGCTGTCAACTGCTGGTGATCTTCACAATCCTGCAGTGCAGGAACTATCACGTATCTTTATCAAACAGTTTGAAACAACTCGTATCATCCTTCTGCTTTAACCGTGCCGTGTCATCCCATGGAACTTGTGAATTCAATTAAACCTCATCCTCTGCTCCCTTTATTGCAACCTCCTATTCCAATGAACAGTACTGCTTCTCCAGAATTTCAATGTCTTTTTTTTTCACAGGTCAATCGACTATGAAGCTCATTCAGACTTGTCCTTCACCTCATTCAGTTATCTGTTACGTGCCTCCAAACTATCAGGCATGCCATCTACCACTTCTTGTATTTTACACTTACTTCTGCAGAGGCAAACTCGCAAGCCGGCGAATTTTGGCGCAGTAGTGGCGGCTTGCGACTAAGGTGGAAGGGAGGCCAACCATGGCGGCGTCGATGACTCAGGCGAGCGGCAGTTCGGCCCCGCGGGATGCGTAGCAGCGAGAACCGGCGCGGAGATTTGAGGAAACTGCGGCCGAAACGACGCGAGGCCGTGGCGACTCACAGTGCGGGGGACTCGACGGGGCGGCTCAGGGTGCAGATGCCGCGGCGACCCAGCGGGCGACGGGCTGCTCGCGCCGGGCGGCTCAGTGGCTCGGCGACCGGTGGTTCGAACGACGAGGGCACGATGGCGGCGACCGGCCCGGAGGTGATGGGAGGTCGTGGCGGGTCGGCAAAAGCGATGTGAAGGCCCCGGGCGGCTCAGTCAGGCCATGGTGGAGGTGGTAGGAGCCCGTAACGGCGGAAGCAGCGACCCGAAGGCCGCAGTAGTGGAAGCAATAGCTCGCGAAATCTGCGGTGGCTCGCTGACGGTGAGACCATGCTGGCGGCTCACAGATGGCCGGTGGAGGCGGCTCACGGCGAGGGCGGATTGGAGGCAAGCGAGGGCAAGTTGCGGGCACTCGCGGGATGTGGAGCGGAGAGAGCCGACTCCAATGGTGGCTCGGAACAGGCCATGAAGGCGGCTTGGAGTGGAGCGCAACGGTTGGCTCGGAGAAGGGTGAAATGGCACGGGGCGAGTCAGCGCGGGAGGCCGAGCGCGGAGGCGGCTCCCGGCGTGGCCGGCTTTGACGAGGTTGGAACGAGGGAGGCGCCCGGTTCAGTGGCGGCGACTCAGGGCCAGCAGAGCGGCGCATCCGACGGAGAGGGCTAGCGGAGCGAGTCGCGGCGACGGGTTGAATCAGGTCGCAAGAAATCAACTCCCATGGAGGCTCATTAAACAAGCATGGAGGCGATGTGGCGGCTGTGGCGGAGGATTGAATTCACGTCCGCTTTCCGTGTCGTGGCCGGCTTAATCGACTCTTGTCATGTCCTCCTTCCACTCGTGGTTGGTTTGACTTTTTTTTCATGATACTACTTTTTGCCGGGAATTTCAGAGCTTTATTCAACAAAAGCATTCGTCGAACAGTCAGCCAAGAGGCTGCTGATCAGTAAGCTATGGGTTATCTCGAGCCAGTTCTCAGTCACATTAAGCGTACTCCCACGCTTAGCACAAAGATGTACAGGACCGTTTGCCGCTCTTATTACATGCTGAATTACAAAAGATGAAAACTTAAGAGAGATATCTCTAATTTATGCTAAGATAGGTGCTACAATCGAGCGATCGTCGTAGCGATTGTTCCAGAGGTTAACTGCCTCTAGACAGTCCGTCTCGAGGGTCACCGCCATGAAGCCCCTCAGACGAGCAAAGATCACACCCTCTTTCATGGCTTGGACCTTAGCAATTAGTGGTTCCGAGACCCCCATGTACGGCTTGCACCAAGCTCCCAAGAAGGCCGAACACGATCTGGCAACCCCTCCAATACCCGCTATACCGTCAGCGGAGTTGATCGAGGCATCTATATTGATCTTTGTCGGTGTCAAAACCGGCGTATCTCGGGTAGGGGGTCCCGAACTGTGTGTCTAAGGTGGATGGTAACATGAGGCAAGGGACACGATGTTTACCCAGGTTCGGGCCCTCTCTATGGAGGTAATACCCTACTTTCTGCTTGATTGATCTTGATGAATATGAGTATTACAAGAGTTGATCTACCACGAGATCATAGAGGCTAAACCCTAAAAGCTAGCCTATGGTATGATTGTTGTTGTCCTACGGACTAAACCCTTCGGTTTATATAGACACCGGAGGGGGCTAGGGTTACAGTCGGTTACAACAGAAGGAGATCTACATATCCAGACGCCAAGCTTGCCTTCCACGCCAAGAGAGTCTCATCCGGACACAAGACGAAGTCTTCAATCTTGTATCTTCATAGTCCAACAACCGCCAAAGGATATAATCCGCTGTTTGGATACCCCTAATCCAGACTCCTCAAGAGCCCTGAACCAGGCTTCAATGACGATGAGTCCGGCGCGCAGATTGTTTTCGGCATTGCAAGGCGGGTTCCTCCTCCAAATACTCCATAGAAGATCTTGAACACAAGGATAGTGTCCGGCTCTGCAAAACAAGTTCCACATTCCACCGTAGAGAGAATAATATTCACAAATCCGACCTGCTGACGTATTTGATACCATGACATCATGCCATGGCCCGGTTATTATCGAACCGTGTTTTTCAACCAGCCTTGGCGCATATCGCGAGGTGGTTTCCTTGGCACGTCTTGTCGAAGCAGAGACCGTGTCCCCTTATCACGGGATTCTCATCAATACGGACATGGGTAACCCAATCGTGCCCGTGAGGTATGACTCCTCGATTATAGGCAAGTCCCAAAGCGGTCACGAGGAGGACGCTTGGTATTCACCCTCTTTATAAAGAGACTAAGGCCTATCCTTTTTATTCACAGAACTCAATCGAATCCCTCCCCGCCTCGAGTTCCAACACCCAAAGCTCAGTCAGCGCTTGGACATTCAACCATGTCTGGATCCAACCTTCAAGGTCGGTGGATGCCCTCCTCCGCCACGGAGGAAGACGTCGAAGTTAAGAGAGGCTGTGTTCTTGACCGCGAGATTGCGCACCGGCTTCTGCTCAAGGGCAGGTCATACCTACTCCCAAACTCGGCGAGGCGTAGTATTCATATCTCACTTCCTTCGAGGGCTTGGCACGGCTCTGGATCCCTACGTGAGGGGCTCATGTTCTATTACAGGCGGACTTCCATGATTTAGCTCTATTCTCCACATCTCGTCTTTTATCGTCGTGTGCGAAGCTTTTCTCCGCATCACCCCTCACTTCGGCCTGTGGCTCAAGACCTTCCAAGTGGAGCCGAAGACGATCGAGGGGAGATATGCAGAATGCGGAGGTGCTGTAATAAGCAAAAGCGCCGATGCCCCATGGCCCGAGGGTTCTTTCCAGGAGGTGTCCAACTTATGGCAACAAGAATGGTTTTATGTCATAGCTCCCAGGGGTACCAAATGGGTGGCCCCACCTGCCTTTCGCTCGGGTCACCCTCCACGACTAACGTCATGGATCAACAAGGGGCTAGACTGGGGGCGATGAAGGGCGTGCCCATACTGCAGGCCGCATCCGAGATCTCCTCGAAGAGATATTGGTCCAGTCACGAACGCAAGTAATGTTACTTCGCGAACCTTGCCACAAAGCGTCGTCCTCTTAAATGTGGGAATTCAGTCCAGAGGGACCGCGAGCTATTCAGCACTTCCTTGGCATGACGCCCGAGGAGATGTACAAATTGTACTTCGGACCACAAGCAATGTGTCCGGATTCCACCGAGGACGCGGGTCTGAGCTGCAATCGTCCAGATACCCAAGTAAGTTGCCCTATGGCCGATCACGTTGTATTTCTACTCATCACGACATCATTCTGAAAAGTCGCTCTTTGACCAGGACTGGATAGCAAAGGCAAAGATGATCAGGTGTCCGGCCCCCCTCCCCGAGGTCTCACCGGATCCGGTACTAGTCCGGATGTTGGAGCTTGCGCCCTACCAAGCGCCCTCAAGGGAGGATAAAGGTGGGAAGAAAGAGGTTGACGCCTCCACGAAGGCGGACAACCGGGGAGAAGAAGCCAAAGCTCCCTCTCCCCAAGGAAGGAAAAGGACCGCCTCTGAAGGCCCAGAGACAATAGTCTCTAAACGGGAGAAGAAATCTTCGCCAGAGGGTCCTGGCCCAGGGGATACCCGTACAGTGCCCGCAAGGGGATCAACCCTCCATCGAGTTGTAAGTAAAAGAAAGGGTTTAATAGTAAAAAACATCCTACTTTACTTCTGAGGAAAATAACCGAAACATCTGTCTTGTAGTCCGGATCGTGGCCCTTCTCGGCAGAGTTCGTCTTCGGCGGATCTTCTTCCCGAGATGATGGAGAGTGAAACGCCTCCCCACGCCACCCCGCCTTACGAGGCGGGCGACCCCGAGGTTTCATCTCGGAGGGCTTCTCCCGATCCGGCAAGGCCAGAGGGTGATTCTTTGGCCACCCGAAGTCCTCAGTATCCGGCTCTTGAAGAGAGCAACCGGAAGGGTCCGGCTCCGCCTGTCATGCGGTCGGACGCACTGAAGGATCTGCTAGAGCAGGCAGCTATCTCAGAAGCACACCGTGCACTAATGGGCGCGGTGGTTGAGAGGGTTTCATCCGTAGAAAGCGGGTTGCATGAAGCCTTTATGAGTCTGCTAAAAGGTTTTGAGGTACGCAAAGTGACGTGTATTTTTTACAGTACCGCACATGTTTTAAATGTGCCCTGTGCAGATAGTAGCCCCTGAGACTCTGGTTGCCGTCGGAAACGGCGGTAAACAGAGGATCATAATCGCAGGTAATAATCCAGCCGTCTTCATAAGCAGGTGGCGGGAGGTCCGATGGCTGGCCGGACTTGTGAGGTTGCCGAGCTAACACGGCGACTTGATGCGGCAGATGCCGACATCGTGCTTGTCAACAAGTGGCTTAACGAGGCGCAGGGTATGTAATTCTCCGGTGATCAACATATGGTAAGAGGAGCGTAATGCCAGTATCTTGAACATGTTGTTAAATGCAGATGGAGCTGCGGCAGTGGAGACCCTTCGGGTGGAACTTGCCCGAGCCAAAGAGCAAGCCAAGAATAGTGATGCGGCCGCTCTAAAGGCGGCTGAAGAGCTGAGGGCCGAACAAGCTGCCCATTGCCAAAGTAAGGAGAAGATGGCCAAGATGGCCGTTGAGTTAAGTGATGCCGCCGACCGATACCATGGTAGCAGCCAAGGAATCCCGCTCTACAATCAGAGTGATGAAGGAGGAGCTGCGTCACGCCGGGGATATCGCGGCTGGGAAGCCCTTTATGCTGCGGATGAAGTTCATAGATCCTAAGTATGCTCCTCTGGACCAGCTGTGGAGTTCTGCAGACGCCTATCTGGATTTGGCAGCGGGTGCTGCTGATGCGGCCGAGTTCTTCAAATATCAAAGAGATCGCGAAGTGGAGAAGTTGTTCTGGTCGCAATTAAATGGTCCAGCGCGTCCGCTTCCTCTGAATGAGCGGATGGCCGAATGGGCCGAGCTCCATAGGTTGTCCGGACTCGCCATGAGGTCTGTTGTGGATCACCTGTGGCCGGCAGGGCCAAGGCCGAACAGTTACTTCAGCTTGGTGCAGCAGTTCCTTGGTGCTGTGCCGCGCATCGACGCTATGAGGAGGTCTACGTGCATCGAGGGTGCACGGATGGCGCTTGCCCGTGTCAAAACGCACTAGGCGGAGATGGAAGCCACCGCAATTGCAGCCCCTAGTTCGGCAGTTAGCCGAGTAGCTGCCGTGCACTACTTTGATGAGGTCCTTGAAGGCGCTCGTTCAATAGAAGCGCAGTGCTCGAAGAATATTATGTTCGAATGACATGTATTCCCATTGAAGAACAACGTTTTATTAAATTATAGAAAGGCTATTTTTATACTTTTGCCTAAAAGTGTTATTATGCCTCATGTGCGGCCGTTTATGTATATGTGTATATAACCTGAAAGTTTGTAGTCGTCGGCTTCATCCCCCATGCATATAATGCGGGGGTGTTCACAGAAGACGCATGTTCACACTTGATCCAACGTCTTGGTCCATTAAGGAGGTGATAGCGCAGCGAACTAGGCAATCAGACTATATTGCTTTAACACTTTCACTTAGCCATAGGAGTTTGACAGTGGGGCTACTATATAGCCCCTGGTGGCTCCACGCTCATCCGAATACGCGGCGCGGTCATGCCTGGCCAGGAAACGGCCCTTCGTTAATGCGGAGGAATCCCGAAGATCCCGATAAGTCATCGAGTGGCTGACCAATCTCTCGCTTTATCATGACAGTCAGTTTTCGGCTTTCTCTACTGAGGTGCTCGTCCGGGCTAGCTAGGGCACAATCGCAGTAGTTCTCCTAGTGCCACCTTAGCCGATAGAGCGGAACGTAAGGTAGCAAAACACAGGAGCCGTGCAAACCCAACATTTGACCAAAGACATGATTCGGAGCTGATGCATATAAGGCCTAACTTCATGACGCCGAACACTCCCTAAGGTGTTCGGTCTTTGAAACATATCTTTGGGCTTAGGTGATGCCCTTGGATAATGAACCCATAGTGTCCGGTACAAGCAATATTACGACGTGGCCACATGCCAAGGCGTCGACATCCATCTCGGTTGTATTGAGAATCCGGAGGATGTGAACAACAAAAGACAGTAAAAAAGGTTTACGCAGGGTCTTAATCTAAAGAGAAACCTTTACACGGGTCCCTGTTGCACGTCTGCGCCTGTGTCTCTGTTGTGCCGTGTCCTGGACGGGTGTAGCACGATCGTCATCTATAAAAGAGAGGTGCTTAGTGAAAAGTTGTTGTGCAAAAATTTGGTTATTATAAATAAACCATGAAAAAGTCGAGATGGGTAAAGTTGAGCCGAATTATCGCGGAGAAGCCCCTGGTACCGTCTATACGGGTGTAACCATCGAACCAATATCTATCCAATGATTGGCCGGACTCGTCTAACCGTGTCCGTGGTCCTAACGACCGGTCATCGTCTCTGGTGGTGAGGTTGTCTAGTGTTCGGCTGTTAAAGCAGTCGTGCATTCTTCTGCTCAGAACGAACGCTCAACATTTCCATGTACTGTGATGGTGCCGTGCGGACCGAGCATTTTAAGTTGGAGTAAAGCGTAATGCGGTATTGCATTGAAACGGGCGAAAGTCTCTTGTCCGAGTAGTGCTTGATAGCCACTTCGGAATGGAGCAATGTCGAAGGTTAACCTTTCACTCTGGAGGTTGTCGGGCGAGCCGAACACAACCTCTAGTACTAGAGAGCCCGTGCAGTGAGCCTCTGTGCCTGGTATTACTCCCTTGAAGGTAGTATTACTGTGGCTGATGTTTGTTGGGTTTATCCCCATTTTGCGGATGGTGTCCTGGTATATCAGATTTAGACTACTGTCGCCGTCCATAAGGACTCGTGTAAGGTGGTATCCGTTTATTATTGGGTCCAGCACCAAGGCGGCCGACCCTTCCTGCCGGATACCTATTAGGTGGTCCCTGCGATCGAAAGTGACCGGGCAGGCCGGCCAGTGGTAGGACTCATGGGTGACGGGCTCTATGACTCGTGTATTTGGTGCGTGTTGCCTCTCCTCTTTGTCACGTGGATAACATTTTACTGTTTTGACTTACGGGAATTTTTACATCCCCAGTGTCTTCTTTGGCGAGGCATATCCTCGTCCTTGCTCGGAGTGTCTTCCCCCTTGTGTTGGCGTTTAGCTTGCCCACCGCTTGAAGACCCAGCATTCTCTGTGGGTATGATTTGCAGGTTTGCCGGGGGTGCCGTGGATCTGACATAGTTTGTCCAGAATTTTGTTTAGGTCGGTCGGTTCATCTCTGTTGCCTTTAGAGGGCTTTTTCCGCTGACCCAGTCGAGAGCCTCTGAATCCGGCGTTTACCACCATGTTGTCTGGGCTGTCTTTTTTATTCCGGCGCTTGTTTTTATTGCGTTGCGGTTTTCCATTGCCTCTCGGACCTCGGATGTGCTTGGGTCGCTGGTCTTTGCTGGCTAACCAATTGTCCTCGCCCAGCATAAGCGGGTCATGAGGCTTGTTAGGGCTGCCATTGTTCTCGGCTTTTCTTGGCCAAGGTGTCTGGCAAGCCATTCATCTCGAACGCTGTGCTCGAAAGCTGCTAGGGCTTCAGCGTCCGGACAGTCGACAATTTGGTTCTTCTTAGTGAGAACCCTATTCCAAAGCTTTCGGGCTGACTCTCCGGGCTGTTGAATTATATGACTCAAATCATCAGCGCCTGGGGGTCGGACATAAGTCCCTTGAAAGTTAGTCCGGAAAGCGTCCTTGAGCTCCTCCCAACTTCCAATGGAATTTTCGGGGAGGCTTTTCAGCCAGTGCCGAGCTGGTCCTTTGAGCTTGAGGGGTAAGTATTGGATGGCGTGGAGATCATATCCACGAGCCATGTGAATATGGAGGATGAAGTCCTCGATCCAGACCCTAGGGTCTATGGTTCCGTCGTATGCCTCTATGTTAACTGGTTTGAACCCTTCTGGAAATTCATGGTCTAATACCTCGTCGGTGAAACATAGGGGGTGTGCAGCACCCCTGTATTTGGCTGTGCCATGGCGTTCGGACGGTTGTGGTATTTGGTGTTGGCTGGGTGCTGGAGCGCGTTTCCTTGATCCGTAGATGGATCTGGTTGCGACGGCCCATTGATGCGGGTCCTCGCGTCGGTCATGTACTGACTTATGTGCGGCCTCGTTGGCCGCCCTATCGCGTCCATGAGGTCGTCGATCCGACCGATCGGCGGTTTTGTTTTTTGGCTGCGAGGGTTCGAAGGCCTCGTCGTCAATTCCGCAGCGACTTAGCTTTGGGTAGCTCTTCGTGGGGCGACTGCCACCATACTTTTCTGCCATGTCGAGCACTTTATTCCATCTACTATTGAGTGTGTTTTGTGCGGTCTTGAGCCTTTGTTTCTGCTTCTTCAAACATCTTGCAGTGGCCATAAGCCTTTCTTGCTCCAGCTGCCTTTCCAGGATGATGCGCTCGTCGTCGTCCGGACTGTTCTCCTAACCGGAGACGGGTTGGTTGTCTTGATGATCGGCGTCGCCGTGCTCGGACAGCGGCTCCGCACTTTGTTCGTCGTCCGCTGGCTTACCCTGCTCTATCGCTGGGTCAATTTGGCTTCTTGTTGCGCTGTTATCGATGTTTTTGCCAAGGTGGGATTTAGAGCGGCGCCCTCTGCCATTTTGATTGCTTGTCGTGGGAGCTATCTTTCGCTGCATCCTTGTTATTATTTTCTTTGGGTGTATCCACCATATATACGTCGGGTGATGAAGTGGCAGTCCAGCGCCCTGTTGGTGATGGTTCCTGTTCGTCTCCTGCACCGTTGTCTATTCCATCGATGTCTTCGGAGTCAAAGTCGAGCATGTCGGTTAAGTTGTCGACAGTGGCTACTAAGTGGGTGGTGGGTGGGGAGTGAATTTCTTCGTCATCCGCATCCCACTCTAGCCGGACATAGTTCGGCCAAGGTTCTCCAGACAGGGAGAGAGATTTTAATGAGTTCAGTATGTCATTTGAAGGGCGAGTCTTTGAAAGATCTCTGTGGAGTTGAACGCCATGATCGGCGCCCAATCGGATTCGATAGGTATGGGCGCGGGTGCTTCGGAGTCCGTGGCCGGGGACGAGTCCAGTAGTTCGGTGACGCGGCTCTCATGAGGGGTAAGGTCGATATTCGGCTCTATCGCCACTGAGGGTGCGGTCTCCGCAGCGGAGTCTATCCTCCCATCCTCGGATGGCGCGATCTGCTCCGAATTAAAGGCCGGAGTAGTTGCTGGCGTGATCTCCCGAACACTGTCCGACGGCAGAGCTATGCCGTGCTCGTCGTAATCGTGCGACACACCTGGCATGGGTCTGAATCCGTCGAAGATCGAGTCTTCGCGGATATCGGCAACGTAATTCAAGTTTCCAAACCTGACCTGATGACCAAGGGCGTTGCTCTCGATCTTCTCCAGATGGCCAAACGAGTTGGCCCACAGTGAGAAGCCGCCGGACGCGAAGATCTGTCCGGGGAGGAAAACCTCACCCTGGACCGCATCGTTGTCGATGATCGAAGGGCCCATCAAACCTTGCATTGACGACACGTGGAACTCTCAATGAAAGCACCAATGTCGGTGTCAAACCGGCGGATCTCGGTAGGGGTCCCGAACTATGCGTCTAAGGTGGATGGTAACAGGAGGCAAGGGACACGATGTTTACCCAGGTTCGGGCCCTCTCTATGGAGGTAATACCCTACTTCACCTTGATTGATCTTGATGAATATGAGTATTACAAGAGTTGATCTACCACGAGATCGTAGAGGCTAAACCCTAGAAGCTAGCCTATGGTATGATTGTTGTTGTCCTATGGACTAAACCCTCCGGTTTATATAGACACCGGAGGGCTAGGGTTACACAGAGTCGGTTACAAATGTAAGGAGATCTACATATCCGTATCGCCAAGCTTGCCTTCCACGCCAAGAGAGTCCCATCCAGACACGAGACGAAATCTTCAATCTTGTATCTTCATAGTCCAACAGTCTGGCCAAAGGATATAATCTGGCTGTCCGGATACCCCCTAATCCAAGACTCCCTCAATCTTGATGATATTTCCATCGGGCTGCTGCCAACCATAGCCTGGTAATAAAATGCGATCCTGCCTGGGAAGTTCTAGCAATGCTAGATCTTCTCTGGTTCGTCTCACCGAACTAGCAGGATCGATCTTCATCTCATCATGTATCCATCTATTACGTGACATCCAGATGGACCACATAACAGTGATGATTATAGCGCGTTCTTTCTCCGAGAACCATTGTTCACACAGTATATCTCTTGCCCAAGTATGTGGATGGAGTCGGGGTAGAGAAATCTCAAACAACAATCGAGCTTCCTCCCAGAACCGGCAGGCATGACAACAATGGATGAGTGCATGCATGAGGTCCTCCTCCATTGCTAAGCAAATCTTGCACATGCCCACCTCCTTTATATGTCTCCGTTTAAGGGTGCATTCATGAGGGATTATGCCCCTAACGACTCGCCACCAAGAAAACCTCACCTTGGGCACAACCTTGAGTTTCCAAAGAGAATTCCACATCTGTTCTTCTGACGTTGATGGTCCCGTTACCTGCCCTTCCTCTAGAGCTACACGCTCTTTTTGATTCACGTGAGCACGGTAAGCCGATTTAACAGAGTATATTCCTGAGGTCTCATGCACCCAGGCACGAAAGTCCTCACCTCCACCTCGCCGAATTGGAATGTTCAGTATGGCTTCGGCATCAGGTGCAATGAAGGTGCCTCGCACAAGTTCCCGGTTCCATGTCGAGTTTGATGTATCAATCAAGTCACTAACTATCTGAACATGTGTATTAGCCGGTTTGAATATTGGCGACATTGTTGCCGGCAATGATCGCTCTCCATGTGGTTGAGACAGACTTCAGAATAGTGGCATGCATGAAGTCTGTATCATGAAAATATCTGCTTTTCAGAACTCTGGCACATAAGGAGTTAGGATCTGTCATTAATCTCCACCCGTGCTTCCCTAAAAGTGCCAAGTTGAACTGTAGTAAGTCACAGAATCCCATTCCGCCCTTAATTTTTGGAGTAGCTAACTTATCCCAAGCGATCCAGTGAAGAGATTTTCTATCCAGTGAGCTCCCCCACCAGAATTTGGCCATGCTTGAGGTTAAGTTTTTGCACACTTTCTTCATCAGGAGGAAGCAGCTCATACTAAAAGTCGGAATAGCCTGAACAATCGACTTTAGAAGCGTTTATCTGCCTGCACATGCAAATAGTCTCTTCGACCATCCGCTCATGTGACCTCTGGCTCTTTCCCCAATGTGATCGAAGGTACCGCTGGTAATGCGACCGACCGCTGTGGGAAGACCAAGGTAGCGTTCTGAAAATGCTTCAACATGCACATCCAGAAGTTGTTTCAAATGATGCCTGAGTGTCTCAGATGTGTTAGGTGAAAAATAAATGGAGCTTTTACTTCTGTTCACACACTGACCTGAGGCCTCACCATAGATTCGAAGAATTTCATTCAATCTACTAGCACTGTCTGTATTCGCGCTGATGAAAATGAGACTATCATCAGCGAAAAGAAGATGATTCACCCACGGGGCTCTGAAGTTAGCACGGATTCCTCTATGGACATTGCCATAGAACTTCAAGAGAGAAGAGAAGCCCTCGGCACATAATAAAAATAGGTATGGCAACACTGGATCACCTTGCCGAAAGCCTCTGGAAGGGGTGAAAAAAGGTAGTAACTCTCCATTGACACGGACAGAGTAACGGACTGAAGTTACGCACTTCATAATTAATATGACCAAGGTAGCACCGAATCCTAGCCTCAGCAACATGGCCTCCAGAAAATGCCATTCTACCCGATCATATGCCTTCATCATGTCCAACTTGATTGCACATGAGAAATTCTTTCCTTTCTTCCTTCTTTTCATCGTGTGAACACTTTCAAATGCAACCAATACGTTATCTGTGATCAAACGACCCGGAACGAAGGCACTTTGCTCTTCACTGATAATATCATCCATGCAAGGTCTCAAACGATTTGTGAGAGCCTTGACATCAAGTTTATAGAGCACCTGACATAGTGCAATTGGACGATATTGTGTGATATTTTGTGGGTTACGTACCTTGGGGATTAGAGTTATCAAAGTGTCGTTAAATCCTGCCAGTAGCTCGCCACCATTCAGAAACTCAAGCACCACCGGAATGACCTCATGTTGAAGTAGCTCCCAATGGCGCTGAAAAAATCCTGCTGTAAATCCATCGACACCCGACGCTTTTGATGGCGCCATTTGAAATAATGCCTTGTGGATCTCGGCTGCCTCAAACGGCTTCTCCAGGAGTTGATTCATCTCCGGAGTAACCCGAACTAGTGCTACCTCTTGAGCACTGCGTTGGTTTTCCCTTGAAGAGGAAAGGGTAATGCAGAAAAGTAGCGTAAGTATTTCCATCAGTTTTTTAGAACCAAGGTATCAATCCAGTAGGAGGCTATGCGCGAGTCCCTCGTACCTGCACAATACAAATAAATCCTCACAACCAACGCGATAAGGGGTTGTCAATCCCTTCACGGTGACTTATGAGAGTGAGATCTGATAGATACGATAGGATAATATTTTTGGTATTTTTGTGATAAAGGTGCAAAGTAAAATAAAAGCAAAGTAAAAAGAAAAGGAAATAACTAAGTGTTGGAAGATTAATATGATGAAGATAGACCCAGGGGCCATAGGTTTCACTAGTGGCTTCTCTCAAGAGCATAAGTATTTTATGGTGGGTGAACGAATTACTGTTGAGCAATTGTGATGAATTGAGCATAGTTATGAGAATATCTAGGTATGATCATGTATATAGGCATCACGTCCGAGACAAGTAGATCGACTCGCCTGCATCTACTACTATTACTCCACTCATCAACCGCTATCCAAAGATGCATCTAGAGTATTAAGTTCATGAAAAGCGAGTAACGCCCTAAGCAAGATGACATGATGTAGAGGGATAAATTCATGCAATATGATAAAAACCCCATCTTGTTATCCTCGATGGCCACAATACAATACGTGCCTTGCTGCCCCTCACATCGGGAAAGGACACCGCAAGATTGAACCCAAAGCTAAGCACTTATCCCATTGCAAGAAAGATCAATCTAGTAGGCCAAACCAAACTGATAATTCAAGAGACTTGCAAAGATAACCAATCATACATAAAAGAATTCAGAGAAGATTCAAATATTGTTCATAGATAATCTTGATCATAAACCCACAATTCGTCGGTCTCAACAAACACACCGCAAAAAGAAGATTACATCAAATAGATCTCCACGAGCGAGGGGGAGAACATTGTATTGAGATCCAAAAAGAGAGAAGAAGCCATCTAGCTACTAACTATGGACCCTAAGGTCTGAGGTAAACTACTCACACTTCATCGGAGTGGCTATGGTGTTGATGTAGAAGCCCTCCGTGATGGATGCCCTCTCCCGCGGAGCTTCGGAACATGCCCCAAGATGGGATCTCATGGGTACAAAAGGTTGCAGCAGTGGAATTAGGTTTTTGGCTCCGTATCTGATCGTTTGGGGGTACGTAGGTATATATAGGATGAAGGAGTACGTTGGTGGAGCAACAGGGGGCCCACAAGGGTGGAGGGCGCGCCCTGGGGGGGTAGGCGCACCCCCGTACCTCGTGCCCTCTTCTTTTGTTTTTTGAATTAGGGTCCAAGTCTCCCAGATCATAATCTTCCTAAAAATCACGGTCCCGAAGGTTTCATTCCATTTGGACTCCGTTTGATATTCCTTTTCTGTGAAACTCTGAAATAGGCAAAAAACAACAATTCTGGGCCGGGCCTCCGGTTAATTGGTTAGTCCCAAAAATAACATAAAAGTGAATAATAAAGCCCAATAATGTCCAAAACAGTAGATAATATAGCATCGAGCAATCAAAAATTATAGATATGTTGGAGATGTATCAAGCATCCCCAAGCTTAATTCCTGCTCGTCCTCGAGTAGGTAAATGATAAAAAAGATAATTTTTGATGTGGAGTGCTACTTGGCATAATTTCAATGTAATTCTTCTTAATTGTGGTATGAATATTCAAATCCGAAAGATTCAAGACAAAAGTTTAATATTGACATAAAAATAATAATACTTCAAGCGTACTAACAAAGCAATTATGTCTTCTCAAAATAACATGGCCAAAGAAAGTTCATCCCTACAAAATCATATAGTTTAGTCATGCTCCATTTTCGTCACACAAGAATGCTCTCATCATGCACAACCCCGATGACAAGCCAAGCAATTGTTTTATACTTTAGAAATCTCAAACCTATAAACTTTCACGCAATATATGAGTGCGAGCCATGGACATAGCACTATGGGTGGAATAGAATATGATGATGGGGGTTATGTGGAGAAGACAAAAAAGGATAAAGTCTCACATCAATGAGGCTAATCAATGAGCTATGGAAATGCCCATCTATTGATGTTAATGCAAGGAGTAGGGATTTCCATGCAACGGATGCACTAGAGCTATAAATGTATGAAAGCTCAACAAAAGAAACTATGTGGGTGTGCATCCAACTTGCTTGCTCACGAAGACCTAGGGCACTTGAGGAGGCCCATTGTTGGAATATACAAGCCAAGTTCTATAATGAAAAATTTCCCACTAGTATATGAAAGTGACAAAACAAGAGACTCTCTGTCATGAAGATTATGGTGCTAGTTTGAAGCACAAGTGTGGCAAAGGATAGTAGCATTGTCCCTTCTCTCTTTTTCTCTCATTTTTTTGGGCCTTCTCTTTTTTTATGGCCTTTCTCTATTTTTTTATTCCTCACTTGGGACAATGCTCTAGAAAATGATGATCATCACACTTCTATTTATTTACAACTTAATGATTACAACTCGATACTAGAACAAAGTACGACTCTATATGAATGCCTCCGGCGGTGTAGCGGGATATGCAATGAACCAAGAGTGACATGTATGAAAGAATTATGAACGGTGGCTTTGCCACAAATACTATGTCAACTACATGATCATGCTAGCAAAATGACAATGATGAATGTGTCATGATAAACGGAATGGTGGGAAGTTGCATGGCAATATATCTCGGAATGGCTATGGAAATGCCATAATAGGTAGGTATGGTGGATGTTTTGAGGAAGATATAAGGAGGTTTATGTGTGAAAGAGCATATCATATCACGGGTTTGGATGCACCGTGAAGTTTGCACCAACTCTCAATGTGAGAAAGGGCAATGCAGTGCATCAAGAGGCTAGCAATGATGGAAGGGCGAGAGTGCGTATAATCCATGGACTCAACATTAGTCATAAAGAACTCACATACTTATTGCAAAAATCTACAAGTCATCAAAAACCAAGTACTACGCGCATGCTCCTAGGGGGATAGATTGGTAGGAAAAGACCATCGCTCATCCTCGACCGCCACTCATAAGGAGGACAATCAAAGAACACCTCATGTTTCAAATTTGTTACATAAAATTTACCATACGTGCATGATACGGGACTTGCAAACTTCAACACAAGCATTTATCAAATTCACAACTACTCAACTAGCACGACTTTGATATTATTACCTCCATATCTCAAAACAATCATCAAGCATCAAACTTCTCTTAGTATTCAACACACTCATAAGAAAGTTTTTTTTACTATTCTTGAATACCTAGCATATTAGGATTATTTAAGCAAATTACCATGCTACTTAAGACTCTCAAAATAATCTAAGTGAATCATGAGAGATCAATAGTTTCTATAAAACAAATCCACCACCGTGCTCTAAAAGATATAAGTGAAGTAGTAGAGCAAAACTATATAACTCAAAAGATATAAGTGAAGCACAAAGAATATTCTAATAATTTCCAAATCATGTGTGGCTCTCTGAAAAGGTGTGTACATAAAGGATGATTGTGGTAAACTAAAAAGCAAAGACTCAAATCATACAAGACGCTCCAAGCAAAACACATATTATGTGGTGAACAAAAATATAGCTCCAAGTAAAGTTACCGATGGAAGTAGACGAAAGAGGGGATGCCTTCCAGGGCATCCCCAAGATTTGGCTTTTTGGTGTCCTTAGATTATCTTGGGGGTGCCATGGGCATCCCCAAGCTTAGGCTCTTTCCACCCCTTGTTCCATAATCCATCAAAATCTTTCACCCAAAACTTGAAAACTTCACAACACAAAACTCAACAGAAATCTCGTGAGCTCCGTTAGCGAAAGAAAGCAAAAGACCACTTCAAGGTACTGTAATGAACTCATTCTTTATTTATTTTGGTGTTAAACCTACTGTATTCCAACTTCTCTATGGTTTATAAACTATTTTACTAGCCATAGATTCATCAAAATAAGCAAACAACACATGAAAAACAGAATCTGTCAAAAACAGAACAGTCTGTAGTAATCTGTAACTAACGCAAATTTATGGAACTCAAAAAAATCAGAAAAAATAGGTAGACCTAGGCAATTTGTTTATTGATCAGAATCAATTGGAATCAGTATTTTATCTCGTCCTGGTGATTTTTAACAATTGTTTTCGTGAACAGAAAGTTTCTGGAAATTTCTGCAAGATCAAATAACTATCATCCAAGAAGATCCTATAGGTTTAACTTGGCACAAACACTAATTAAAACATAAAAACACATCTAACCAGAGGCTAGATCAAAGATTTATTCCTAAACAGAAGCAAAAGCAAAAAAACTAAAAATAAAATTGGGTTGCCTCCCAACAAGCGCTATCGTTTAACGCCCCTAGCTCGGCATAAAAGCAAGGATAGATCTAGGTATTGCCATCTTTGGTTTTCAAACTTTTAGCGGAATCAAGCTCGAATCCGGGAGGTTCTTTACGTTTCCCTTCATATTCTGAAATTTAGATCTAAAGAATCTAACCACTTATTGCAAAGAGTAATCAACATATTCATACGGTGAATATTTCCGCTAACGTTCTTAAGGGGCTCAAGAGACTTTTGTAAAATCTTAGTTACTTCACAAATTTTCTCAAAAACTTGCGTGGGTATGATGAGGCCCCTTTTGTTGAGGTAGAGTTCCTACTATACCTTCTATAATTTCATGCGCAATACTGGGATCAATTTCAATAAAATTGCTTTTGGCAACGCAATCCAAAAGTTGTCTTTGAGACATATTTAGTCCAACATAGAAGTTGCGAAGCAAAATTCTAAAGTTCACCTCTAGGGTACAATTACGATAAGATTCCATCATTCTAAACCAATCATCTTTTAAGTTTTCTCCTTGTCTTTGTTTGAAGTGAAGAACCTCAAACTCGGGGGACAAAGGAGCAGATAAGGGACTACCCATAACGACAAGCAAACGAGAAAGAGGCGAACGAAAAAGAGAGGGCGAATAAAACAGCAAGGGTGAAGTGGGGGAGGAAAAGCGATTGGCAAATGGAAAATAATGTAATCACGGGAGATAAGGGATTGTGATGGATACTTGGTATGTTGACTTTTATGCAGACCTCCCCATAGAACGGCGCCAGAAATCCTTCTTGCTACCTCTTGAGCACTGCGTTGGTTTTCCCTTGAAGAGGAAAGGGTGATGCAGCAAAGTAGCGTAAGTATTTCCCTCTGTTTTTGAGAACCAAGGTATCAATCCAGTAGGAGGCTACGCGCGAGTCCCTCGTACCTGCACAATACAAACAAATCCTCGCAACCAACAAGATAAGGGGTTGTCAATCCCTTCACGGTCACTTACGAGAGTGAGATCTGATAGATATGATAGGATAATATTTTTGGTCTTTTTGTGATAAAGATGCAAAGTAAAATAAAAGCAAAGTAAAAAAGCAAAGGAAATAACTAAGTGTTGGAAGATTAATATGATGAAGATAGACCCGGGGGCCATAGGTTTCACTAGTGGCTTCTCTCAAGGGCATAAGTATTTTATGGTGGGTGAACGAATTACTGTTGAGCAATTTACAGAATTGAGCATAGTTATGAGAATATCTAGGTATGATCATGTATATAAGCATCACGTCCGAGACAAGTAGACCAACTCATGCCTGCATCTACTACTATTACTCCACTCATCGACCGCTATCCAGCATGCATCTAGAGTATTAAGTCATGAAAACATAGTAACGCCTTAAGCAAGATGACATGATGTAGAGGGATAAATTCATGCAATATGATAAAAACCCCATCTTGTTATCCTCGATGGCAACAATACAATACGTGCCTTGCTGCCCCTAATGTCACTGGGAAAGGACACCGCAAGATTGAACCCAAAGCTAAGCACTTCTCCCATTGCAGGAAAGATCAATCTAGTAGGCCAAACCAAACTGATAATTCGAGGAGACTTGCAAAGATAACCAATCATACATAAAAGAATTCAGTGAAGATTCAAATATTGTTCATAGATAATCTTGATCATAAACCCACAATTCATTGGTCTCAACAAACACACCGAAAAAAGAAGATTACATCAAATAGATCTCCACGAGAGAGGGGGGAACATTGTATTGAGATCCAAAAAGAGAGAAGAAGCCATCTAGCTACTAACTATGGACCATAAGGTCTGAGGTAAACTACTCACACTTCATCGGAGAGGCTATGGTGTTGATGTAGAAGCCCTCCGTGATGGATGCCCTCTCCGGCGGAACTCCGGAACAGGCCCCAAGATGGGATCTCGTGGGTACAGAAGGTTGCGGTAGTGGAATTAGGTTTTTGGCTCTGTATCTGATCGTTTGGGGGTACGTAGTTATATATAGGAGGAAGGAGTATGTCGATGGAGCAACAGGGGGCCCACGAGGGTGGAGGGCGCGCCCTGGGGGGGTGGGCGCGCCCCCCTACCTCGTGGCCTCCTCTTTTGTTTCTTGACGTAGGGTCCAAGTCTCCCAGATCATAACCTTCCTAAAAATCACGTTCCCGAAGGTTTCATTCCGTTTGGACTCCGTCTTATATTCCTTTTCTGTGAAACTCTGAAATAGGCAAAAAACAGCAATTCTGGGTTGGGCCTCCGGTTAATAGGTTAGTCCCAAAAATAATATAAAAGTGAATAATAAAGCCCAATAATGTCCAAAACAATAGATAATATAGCATGGAGCAATCAAAAATTATAGATACGTTGGAGACGTATCAACTGGTACATGCGATAACAGCTCATCCATATTATTGTGTCCTTGAGAGGTATAGAGTGCTTGGTAAAATGCATGTACTTCTTCTTTGTCCTCATCGCCATTCACACAAGTGGAGCCATCAGATCTCTGGAGATTAGAGACTCTATTTATGCGCTTCCGTTGCTTCGCATGTGCTTGGAAATAGGCCGTGTTACGATCCCCTTCCCTCGGCCAGGGAACGCGAGATCGTTGCTTCATCCATATTTCTTCCAATCGAAGTGCCTCTCTGAGTTTTGTCATAGTTCGTTTCTCCTCCTCAGTCGGGCCCCGACCAATGGACTGCTCCCGTAATCTAGACAGCCGTTTCCTCAATTGTCGGACTGTCCTTGAGAGGCAGCCAAATTCACGTGCCCCCCAGGGCGCAAGCTGACGTTGCAATGCACCTAGGTAGTCCAGTATGCCATGCAAGCCTGGCGCCCGGGGTTGATTTCTCCAGGTCTCCGCTACCAGCTCCTCATAGTCGCTATGAGATTGCCAAACATTCTCATACTGAAAGGGTTTAGGTACATGAGAGTTGTTTCTGATCGTATGATGGCGAAATTTAGCAACTACAAAACAGTGATCGGACTCCGTCGCACAAACATGCCGCACTCTCGTGTACTCATAGAATTGTCTGAATTCTTCATTGGCAAAAGCTCGATCAAGACGAGCTTTAATGTTTGCATCTCGCGACTATCGGTTATCCCAGGTGTAAGGGACGCCGGTCCAACCCAAGTCCTGGAGCGCACAATCATCTGTGACTTCTCTAAATGCCCTCATCTGCCACTCCGGCCATTCTGCCCAGCTAAAGTGTTCCTCAGCATACAAGGTTTCTTTGAAGTCACCCATACAAAGCCAGGCCGAATGTGGTATGTCATATAGCGTTCGAAGAAACCGCCAGTTGTGTCGTCTGTCCTGTGCACTTGGTGCTCCGTAAAATCCGGTGAATCGCCACTCCACCGAATTCGGAGAATCCTTCCACACCACAACATCAATGTGGCCGGAACTATAGTTCTTTAGCTCAACTAAAACATCCTTAGACCAGAACAAGCCTATCCCTCCGCTTAGGCCAGCACTGTCCACCGCAAAGCTTCCAACAAAACCCAAGGTTTGTTTCAGACTCTCAACACGTTTCCCTCCAATCTTCGTCACAGTGACAAAGAGGAGAACAGGACCTTCCTGCTTCACAACACTGCGAAGCTCGCGAACTGCCTCGGGGTTCCCAAGCCTCCGGTAGTTCCAGCTAATGACATTCATTGGGACGGGCAGGGCTGACAAGCAGCCGTTGCCGATGATTCTGAGTTGGTTGGTGTGGGCTTCTTTTTCATGATACTAGTAGTACTTTGGAACAGTCTGCGGTTCCTCCTTTCCTTTGCCATGTATGTACTAGTGGGGAACAGTGGCAGTGCTTGAGGACTCTTTGGACTTGGCTCGATACTCACGCTAGGAAAAGCAACATCAGTAATGACGGTCGCTTCCCTTGGTTTTTTAAATATGTGGGACTTGCAATCCATGACGCATCAGCGGAAAAGCCAAACTAGTTTACCCGGTCGCAGCAGAGATTTGTTTTCTCGGTGGAAACTTGCCATGGGACCGATTCCATGGCGTACGGCACGCCGCCTAATCAAATGAAAGATCCTATAAACTCCTGTCAGACTCAGCAATGTGCGGTAGAAGTAGTAGAATTTGATCTCCTCTCGGATTCGACTGCAAAGGCGGCGGCTCACGGTGCAGCCCTAATTTTTTTTGTTTTTTCTTTAACCTTTAAACCGCACAGATCATAATCTGGTCCGATGAACTTGAAACTGATACAAATCCTTTCAAACCGGCTCTTCTTCATCCGAAAAATTGCAAGCTCCTTGATCCCTAGGAAAGATCCCTCCAAGAACTCAACACCGCCGTGCGTTAGCCCCATGGTGGGCGCCAACTGTCGTGGAAGTGTCATGGCAGATGTCCTAGTGTGAGGACTAAGTCATGAGGCCAACACATCTATATGGTAGCTTGAGAGGGGTTGATCGGAATCGAGAGACGCAACACAAGACAAGGGTTTATACAGCTTCAGGCCCCGGGAAACATCATCTGGTAATAGCCCTACATGTTGTTTGTGGCTAGGTCTCATTATGCTCATGAGGGAGTCGCCGTAAGCCGGCTCTCCTAGTTGTGTATAACCTAGGGATTATTCAACCTCTCCCCCTTGGGGTGCCCTGCCCCTCCTTATATAAGTTGAAGGGGCGGGTTACATGTAGAGTCCAACTCGGACTTAAGACTTAACTATTCTGACTTCTTTTCACGGGCTTCTCTCTATGGGCTTCTTAACGTTTCGGGCTTCTTAACTACTGACTTACAATCTAGCTTACCATCCGCTTAATCGTCCCGCTTAATCGTTCGGCTTAGTTGTTCCGGCTTAACTGCTTGACTTACCATGCTTAACTGTCTCCTCCAGCTTACCCTGCTTAACTGTCTACCTTAACTATGTGCCGGCTTACCATGCTTAACTGTCTCCGCCGGCTTACCTTGCTTAACTGTCTGGCTTAACATCTTAAACATCTGCCGACTTACCAATGACATATCAAGTCCCAGCCGGGTCATATCTTCGGCCGGGTCATACCGCGGGGTATATCCGCGACAATGATCTCTAAGCGAAAACGGAAATAGCTTCAATTTAACAATATTAATATCCACATATTTCTTCTTTTGCATATCACACATCAACAAAGTTGTTTAGATGGGTAGCGGCATCTTCACTAGGAAGGCCAGAAAATTGATCTTTCATAACAAGATTCAACAAAGTGGTATTAATTTCACAAGATTCAGGATCAGTAGTAGGAGCAATCGGAGTGCTATTAAAATCATTGTTGTTGGTATTGGAAAAGTCACACAATTAAGTATTATCTTGAGCCATCGTGACAAACAATCAATCCAACACACAAGCACACAAGAACAAAGCGAAAAGATACGAACGGAAGAGGGGCGAAGAAAATGCAAAGGTTTTCGAAAATCGTTTTAGAAGTGGGAGAGAGGAAAACGAGAGGCGAATGGCAAATAATGTAATGCGAGGGAGAAGAGTTTATGATGGGTACTTGGTATGTCTTGACTTGGCGTATATCTCCCCGGCAAAGGTGCCATAAATACTTCTTGCTACCTCTTGAGCATGCGTTGGTTTTCCCTTGAAGATGAAAGGGTGATGCAGCAAAGTAGCGTAAGTATTTCCCTCGGTTTTGAGAACCAAGGTACCGATCCAGTAGGAGACAACGCACAAGTCACCTAGTACCTGCACAAACAATTAAGAACCTTGCAACCAACACGATAAAGGGGTTGTCAATCCCTTCACGGTCACTAGCAAAAGTGAGATCTAATAGAGATAGTAAAGTAAATATTTTTGGTATTTTTGTTGTATAGATTGGAAAGTAAAGATTGCAAAATAGTAAACGATATGCAATGTAAATAAAAGAGATGTAATATAATAGGAAAGAGACCCGGGGCCATAGGTTTTACTAGTGGCTTCTCTCAAGATAGCATGTATTACGGTGGGTGAATAAATTACTGCCGAGCAATTGATAGAAAAGCGCATAGTTATGAAGATATCTAAGGCAATGATCATGAATATAGGCATCACATCCGTGTCAAGTAGACCGAAACGATTCTGCATCTACTACTATTACTCCACACATCGACCGCTATCCAGCATGCATCTAGAGTATTAAGTTCGTAAGAACGGAGTAACGCATGAAGCAAGATGACATGATGTAGAGGGATAAACTCAAGAAATATGATATAAACCCCATATTTTTATCCTCGATGGCAACAATACAATACGAGCCTTGTTGCCCCTCATCACATCGGGAAAGGACACCGCAAGCTTGAACCCAAAGCTAAGCACTTCTCCCATTGCAAGAAAGATCAATATAGTAGGCCAAACTAAACTGATAATTCGAAGAGACTTGCAAAGATATCAAATCATGCATAAAAGAATTCAGAGAAGAACCAAATAATATTCATAGATAATTGTGTTCATAAATCCACAATTCATCGGATCTCGGCAAACACACCGCAAAAGAGTATTACATCGAATAGATCTCCAAGAACATCGAGGAGAACTTTGTATTGAGAACCAAGGAGAGAGAAGAAGCAATCTAGCTAATAACTATGGACCCGAAGGTCTGTGGTAAACTACTAACGCTTCATCGGAGAGGCAATGGTGTTGATGTAGAAGCCCTCCGTGATTGGTTCCCCTCCGGTAGATCGCCGGAAAAGGCCCCAAGATGGGATCTCACGGGTACAGAAGGTTGCGGCGGTGGAAAAGTGGTTTCGTGGCTCTTTCTGATGTTTCTAGGGTATAAGAGTATATATAGGCGAAAGAAGTACGTCGGTGTAGCTACAAGGGGCCCACGAGGGTGGGGGCACGCCCTCCTGCCTCGTGGCTTCCTCGTGGAGTTCCAGACTTTGACTCCAAGTCTTCAGGATTGCTTTCGGTCCAAGAAAGATCCTCGTGAAGGTTTCATTCCATTTGGACTCCGTTTGGTATTCCTTTTATGCAGAACTCTAAAATAGGCAAAAAAACAGAAACTGGCACTGGGCCTCCGGTTAATAGGTTAGTCCCAAAAATAATATAAAAGAGCATATTAAAGCCCATTAAACATCAAAAACAGATAATATAATAGCATGGAACATTCAAAAATTATAGATACGTTGGAGACGTATCAGGCATCCCCAAGATTAGGCTCTTCTATCCTTCCTGCATCCATAGTAAGATAACCCAAAACTTGAAAACTTCAATCACACAAAACTCAACAAAACCTTCATGAGATCCGTTAGTATAAGAAAGCAAACCACTACTATAAGTACTGTACCAAACCAATTCATATTTTGTTTTTGCATTATATCTATTGTATTCCAACTTTTCTATGGCAAAAATTTATCAAAGAAAATCATAGAGCCATCAAAATAAGCACACAAGGCAAAGAAAACAGAATCTGTCAAAACAGAATAGTACAGCAGTAATCGACTATTTCGGATATACAGAACTCCAAAAATTCTGAAAAACTAGGACGACCTGGGTAATTTGTATATTAATCTTCTTAAAAAAAGAGTTGGCATTTTATCACGTTCTGGTGATTTTTAACAATTATTTTTGTGAGCACAAAAGTTTCTGTTTTTCAGCAAGATCAAACAACTATCACCCAAGAAGATCCTATCGATTCTATTTGGCACAAACACTAATTAAAACACAAAAAACACAATCATAACAGTAGCATAATTGTGCTAACACTCAAGAACAGAAAGCAAAAAGCAAAAATAAAATTTATTCATTGGGTTGCCTCCCAACAAGCGCTATAGTTTAGAGGCATTCCTCCAACATATCATAGCTGGCTGGATAGGTTCAAAAAAGACTTCACCCTACTTCAATACAGAACCAAAGTTTATTTGAGAGACTTTATTCTCTCCTTTGTAAACAACCTTCAACCCCACTAGTTAGTCTTAGATTTGGTTAGATCACACTCTCTCCCAAAGTGGAGGATGAGCCGCTTGTAAATATGGACTATACAGTGTACCATACTTTTTGAGTAATACAAACATAGTGGGAGCCTCTCCCACTGTATAACTTCTCAAAAAAAACAAGCGCTATAGTTTTATGCCCTTAGCTAGGCATAATATTTCAATGATGCTCTCAAGAAAGATAGTAGTTTTAACACAAAGAGAGCACCATCAAACATGTGACAAACACATTTAAGTCTAACATATTTCCTATGCATAGGAATTTTATAGGAAAACAAATTATCAAGACAAGAAATATCTAGCATATGCAAAGGAGAGTAATAAAACATTGACAATCTCAACACAACGAGAGGAAATTTAATGACATGAAAATTTCTACAACCATATTTTCCTCTCTCATAATAATTATATGTACGATCATAATCAAATTCAGTAACATAACTATCATTTAAATTTTTCTCTTTATGATCCATATGCATGCAAAGTTTACACACTTCCAAAATAGAGAGATTATCATCAAATAAAGTCATGACCTCTTCAAACCCACTTTCATCAAAAATTTCATATGATTGAACACTCTCCAAATATGTGGGATTATATTTAGCTAAAGTTGACACTCTTCCAAACCCACTTTCATTATTATCGCAAACATATTCATCATGAGGCTTAAATAAATTTTCAAGATCATAGGAAACATTATCACCCCAATCATGATCATTGCAATAAGTAGCGGACATGACAAAACAAGCATCCCCAAGCTTGGGGTTTTGCATATTATTAGCACAATTGACATTAATAGAATTTATAGTAAAATTATCGCAATCATGCCTTTCATTCAAGGAGCTATCATTAATCACTTCATAAATTTCTTCATCACAATTTTCAGATTCACGAATCTCAAGCAAAACTTCATAAAGATAGTCTACTGCACTCAACTTACTAGCAATTGGTTCATCATGATTGGATCTTTTAAAATGATTAGCAAGTGTATGGGGATCCATATCAATAGATTTTTAGCAAGCGAAGATGCAAACATATAGAAGGCACATGGAAACACAAGCAAACATGAGATCTGACGAGAAAACGGCGAACGAAAAAGAGGGCGAATAAAACGGCAAATTTTTGTGAAGTGGGGGAGAGGAAAAGGAGAGGCAAATGGCAAATTATGTAAATTGCGAGGATATGAGATTCGTGATTAGGAACCTGGTATATGTTGAAGATCCTCCCCGGCAACGGCGCCAGAAATTCCTTTTGATGTTGCTTGAAGCTACGTCGGTATTTCCCCAAAGAGGAAGGGATGATGCAGCACAGCGGTGGTAGGTATTTCCCTCAGATATGAAACCAAGGTTATCGAACCAGTAGGAGAACCAAGCAACACAACGTAAACATCCCCTACACACAGATAACAAATCCTCGCAACCCGACGTGTTAACGGTGTTGGCAATCCCTTCCGGGGTACGACGCCTAAAGATAGGCAAACGGACGTGAGATAAATTGTAGTAGATAGATAGATCGAACGCCAAACAAAATAAATACAAATAAAATGCAGCAAGGTATTTTTGTATTTTTGGTTTAATAGATCTAAAAATAAATGCAAAGGAAAAGTAGATCGCAAAGGCAAATATACGAGAAAGAGACCCGGGGGCCGTAGGTTTCACTAGTGGCTTCTCTCGAGAAAAATGGCAAACGTTGGGTGAACAAATTATTGTTGGGCAATTGATAGAACTTCAAATAATCATGACGATATCCAGGCAATGATCATTATATAGGCATCACGTCTAAGATTAGTAGACCGACTCACACTGTATCTACTACTATTACTCCACACATCGACCGATATTCAGCATGCATCTAGTGTATTAAGTTCATGGAGAAATGGAGTAATGCAATAAGAACGATGACATGATATAGACAAGATCTATCTATGTAGAGATAGACCCCATCGTTTTATCCTTAGTAGCAACGATACATACGTGTCGGTTCCCCTTCTGTCATTGGGATCAAGCACCGTAAGATCAAACCCACTACAAAGCACCTCTTCCCATTGCAAGATAAATAGATCAAGCTGGCCAAACAAAACCCAAATATCGGAGAATAAATATGAGGCTATAAGCAATCATGCATAAAAGAGATCAAAGAAACTCAAATACTTTCATGGACATAAAAAGATAGATCTGATCATAAACTCAAAGTTCATCAATCCCAACAAGCACACCGCAAAAGAGTTGCATCATATGGATCTCCAAGAGACCATTGTATTGAGAATTCAGCGAGAGAGAGGAAGCCATCTAGCTACTAACTACGGACCCGAAGGTCTACAAAGAACTACTCACGCATCATCGGAGAGGCACCAATGGAGGTGGTGAACCCCATGCGAGATGGTGTCTAGATTGGATCTGGTGGTTCTGGACTCTTCGGCGGCTGGATGAATATTTCGTCGACTCCCCTAGGGTTTTGGGAATATTGGGGTATTTATAGAGCAAAGAGGCGGTCCGGGGGCACCCGAGGTGGGCACAACCCACCAGGGCGCGCCTGGGCCTCCTGGCGTGCCCTGGTGGGTTGTGCCCTCCTCGAGGCACCCCCGAGGCGTAGCCAGGGCCCATTAAGTTCCTTCTGGTCCAAAAAAAATCTCCGTGGAGTTTCATTGCGTTTGGACTTCGTCTGATATTGATTTCCTGCGATGTAAAAAACATGCAGAAAACAGCAAGTGTCACTTGGCACTATGTCAATAGGTTAGTACCAAAAAATGATATAAAATATCTATAAAATGATTATAAAACATCCAAGATTGATAATGTAACAACATGGAACAATCAAAAATTATAGATACGTTGGAGACGTATCAGCAGAAGGTGTACCCAACAGTTTCTTTTGGATATCCTATGAAGACGCACTTCTCAGATTTGGGTTCGAGCTTATCAGGCTGAAGATTTTTCACATATGCATTGCAACCCAAACTTTAAGAAACGGCAATTTAGGTTTCTTGCCAAACCACAGTTCATGCGCTGTAGTCTCAACGGATTTAGACGGTGCCCTATTTAACATGAATGCAATTGTCTAATGCATAACCCCAAAATGATAGTGGTAAATCGGTAAGAGACATCATAGATCGCACCATATCTAATAAAGTACGGTTACGATGTTTGGACACACCATTACGCTGTGGTGTTGCAGGTGGCGTGAGTTGTGAAACTATTCCACATTGTTCTAAATGAAGGCCAAACTCGTAACTCAAATATTCGCCTCCACGATCAGATCGTGGAAACTTTATTTTCTTGTTACGATGATTCTCCACTTCACTCTGAAATTCTTTGAACTTTTCAAATGTTTCAGACTTGTGTTTTATCAAGTAGATATACCCATATCTGCTCGAATCATCTATGAAGGTCAGAAAATAACGATACCCGCCGCGAGCCTCAATACTCATCGGACCGCATACATCGGTATGTATTATTTCCAATAAGTCAGTGGCTCGCTCCATTTTTCCGGAGAACGGAGTTTTAGTCATCTTGCCCATGAAGCATGGTTCGCAAGCATCAAATGTTTCATAATAAAGTGATTCCAAAAGTCCATCTGCATGGAATTTCTTCATGCGCTTTTCACTAATATGACCTAAACGGCAGTGCCACAAGTATGTTGCACTGTCTTAATTAACTTTGCATCTTTTGGCATCAATATTATGAATATATGTATCACTATGATCGAGATTCAATAAACCATTTATATTGAGTGTATGACCATAGAAGGTTTTATTCATGTAAACAGAACAACAATTATTCTTTGACTTAAATGAATAACCGTATTGCAATAAACATGATCCAATCATATTCATGCTCAACGCAAACACCAAATAACATTTATTTTAGGTTCAACACTAATCCCGAAGGTAAAGGGAGTGTGTGATGGTGATCTTATCAACCTTGGAATCACTTCCAACACACATTGTCAGCTCGCCCTTAACTAGTATATGTTCATTTTGCAACTCCTGTTTCGAGTTACAAATCTTAGCAACTGAACCGATATCAAATACCTAGGGGCTACTATGAAAACTAGTAAAGTACACATCAATAATATGTATATCAAATATACCTTTGTTCACTTTGCCATCCTTCTTATCCGCCAAGTTTTTGGGGCAGTTCCTCTTCTAATGACCATTTCCTTTGCAGTAGAAGCACTCAGTTTCAGGTTTGGGTCTAGCTTTGGGCTTCTTCATGGGAGTGGCAACTTGCTTGGCATTCTTCTTGAAGTTCCCTTTCTTTCCCTTGCCCTTTTTCTTGAAACTAGTGGTCTTGTTAACCATCAACACTTGATGCTATTTCTTGATTTCTACCTTCACCGATTTCAGCATCACGAAGAGCTTGGGAATCATTTTCGTTATCCCTTGCATATTATAGTTCATCACGAAGTTCTAGTAACTTGGTGATAGTGACTAGAGAACTATGTCAATCACTATCTTATCTGGAAGATTAACTCACACTTGATTCAAGCGATTGTAGTACCCAGACATTCTAAGCGCATGCTCACTAGCTGAGCTATTATCCTCCATCTTTTAGGCAAAGTACTTGTCAGAGGTCTCATACCTCGGCATGAGTCTGAAATATCATTTTCAGCTCTTGGAACATCTCATATGTTTGATGTTTACTACACAACATTCTTCTTGTAGACGTTGTTGGGCCTCCAAGTGCACAGGTTTGTAGGACAATAGCAAATTTCCCTCAAGTGGATGACCTAAGGTTTATCAATCCGTGGGAGGCATAGGATGAAGATGGTCTCTCTCAAACAACCCTGCAACCAAATAACAAAGAGTCTCTTGTGTCCCCAACACACCAAATACAATGGTAAATTGTATAGGTGCACTAGTTCGGCGAAGAGATGGTGATACAAGTGCAATAGGGATGGTAGATATAGGTTTTTATAATTTGAAATTATAAAAACAGCAAGGTAACTAATGATAAAAGTGAGCGAAAATGGTATTGCAATGCGTTGAAACAAGGCCTAGGGTTCATACTTTCACTAGTGCAAGTTCTCTCAACGAAGATAACATAATTAGATCATATAACAATCCCTCAACATGCCAAAAAGAGTCACTCCAAAGTCACTAATAGCAGAGAACAAACGAAGAGATTATTGTAGGGTACGAAACCACCTCAAAGTTATTCTTTCCGATCAATCCATTGGTCTATTCCTATAAGTATCACAAACAGCCCTAGAGTTCGTAGTAAAATAACACCTTAAGACACAAATCAACCAAAACCCTAATGTCACCTAGATACTCCAATGTCACCTCAAGTATCCGCGGGTATGATTATACGATATGCATCACACAATCTCAGATTCCTCTATTCAACCAACACAAAGAACTTCAAAGAGTGCCCCAAAGTTTCTACTGGAGAGTCAAGACGAAAACGTGTGCCAACCCCTATGCATAGATTCGCAAGGTCACGGAACCCGCAAGTTGATCACCAAAACATACATCAAGTGAATCAATAGAATACCCCATTGTCACCACGGGTATCCCACATAAGACATACATCAAGTGTTCTCAAATCCTTAAAGACTCAATCCGATAAGATAACTTCAAAGGGAAAACTCAATTCATCACAAGGAGATAGAGAGGGAGAAACATCATAAGATCCAACTATAGTAGCAAAGCTCGCGTTACATCAAGATCGTGCCACATCAAGAACACGAGATAGAGAGATCAAACACATAGCTACCGGTACATACCCTCAGCCCTGAGGGTGAACTACTCCCTCCTCGTCATGGAGAGCGCCGGGATGATGAAGATGGCCACCGGTTATGATTCCCCCTCCGGCAGGGTGCCGAAACAGGGTCCCGGTTGATTTTTTGTGGCTACAGAGGCTTGCGGCGGCGGAACTCCCGATCTAGGTTTCTTTTCGGGGGTTTCTGTATTTATAGGAATTTTCGGCATCGGTCTCACGTCAGGGGGGGTCTTCGAGTCATCCACGAGGTAGGGGGCGCGCCCTCCACTCTCGTGGATGGCTCGAGACTCTTCTTGCCCAACTATTTTACTCCGGGGGCTTCTTTTGGTCCATAAAAAATCATCAAAAGTTGGCACGTCAATTGGACTCCGTTTGGTATTCCTTTTCTGTAAAACCCAAAAACAAGGAAAAAAACAGAATCTGGCACTGGGCTCTAGGTTAATACGTTAGTCCCAAAAGTCATATAAAATATCATATAAATGCATATAAAACTTCCTAGATGGATAATATAATAGCATGGAACAATAAAAAATTATAGATACATTGGAGACGTATCAAGCATCCCCAAGCTTAATTCATGCTCGTCCTCAAGTAGGTAAATGATAAAAACAGAATTTTTGATGTGGAATGCTACCTAACATGTGTTTCCATGTAATTCTCTTTATTGTGGCAACAATATTCAGATCCATAAGATTCAAAACAAAATTTTAATATTGACATAAAAATAATAATACTTCAAGCATACTAACAAAGCAATCATGTCTACTCAAAATAACATGGCCAAAGAAAGCTATCCCTACAAAATCATATAGTGTGGCTATGCTCTATCTTCATCACACAAAATATTTAAATCATGCACAACCCCGGTTTCAGCCAAACAATTTACTTTAGTATTCTCAAAGTTTTTCAACTTTCACGCAATACATGAGTGTGAGCCATGGACATAACACTATAGGTGGAATAGAATGGTGGTTGTGGAGAAGACAAAAAGAAGGAGATAGTCTCACATCAACTAGGCGTAATAACGGGCTATGGAGATGCCCATCAATAGATCAATGTGAATGAGTAGGGATTACCATGCAACGGATGCACTAGAGCTATAAGTAGGGGTGGGCGTTCGGTTACACCGAATCGTTCTGTTCGGTGCTTCGGTCGCTAGGAATCTTTGGTTCTGGGAAATCAAGCACCGATCGGTCAATGGTAATTAGGCTAACCGAGGCTTCGGTCCACAGTTAGAATCGGTTCGGTGTCGGTTTGGGCTGGGGCGCTGCAGCGCTGCCCAATGGGCAGGTCGGTTGGAAAAGGAGCTTCCGCTTTTTTCATTTTTCGGCAGGGAACAGATCGAGCGAGACTTGCGGTCTTCAGAGAGGAAGGTATCATCCACGCCGTGATTTTTGGAGACAGGATTTGGGAGGCGGCAAGGACGCATCCCTTCCACGCTTCATTGATTTCGAGGAGGCACAGGTGGGGGGAGGGGGGGCGGCGACCAGTTTCAGCGTGTTGAGGGGCTTCGGGTGCTCGGTTAGTTCGGTGGACAGAGGGCCATGACCGAAATCTCCGAACAAAGTTCAGTTTTCCACCAATGCTAATCGAGCATGGTACCGAGAATTTCGGTGTCGGTCAGTTCGGCTTTGGTGCAGGTTAATACGGTTCGGTTGATCGGTTCTCGCTTTATATGCCCACCCCTAGCTATAAGTGTATGAAAGCTCAAAAAGAAACTAAGTGGGTGTGCATCCGACTTGCTTGCTCATGAAGACCTAGGGAATTTGAGGAAGCCCATTGTTGGAATATACAAGCCAAGTTCTATGATGGAAAATTCCCACTAGTAAATGAAAGTGACAACACAGGAGACTCTCTATTATGAAGATCATGGTGCTACTTTGAAGCACACGTGCGGTAAAAGGATAGTAGCATTGCCCCTTCTCTCTTTTTCTCTAATTTTTTTGTTTTCTCTTTTTTTGGGGCCCTCTCTTTTTTTTTGGCCTCCTTTTTTTCGCCCGGAGTCTCAACCTGTTGTGGGGGAATCATAGTCTCCATCATCCTTTCCTCACTGGGACAATGCTCTAATAATGATGATCATCACACTTTTATTTACTTACAACTCAAGAATTACAACTCAATACTTAGAACAAAATATGAATCTATATGAATGCCTCCGTGATGTCTTTGGGATGTGCAATGAATCAAGAGTGACATGTATGAAAGAATTATGAACGGTGGCTTTGCCACAAATACGATGTCAACTACATGATCATGCAAAGCAATATGACAATGATGAAGCATGTCATAATAAACGGAATGGCGGAAAGTTGCATGGCAATATATCATGGAATGGCTATGGAAATGCCATAATTGGTAGGTATGGTGGCTGTCTTGAGGAAGGTATATGGTGGGTGTATGGTACCGGCGAAAGTTGCGCGGCACAAGAGAGGCTAGCAATGGTGGAAGGGTGAGAGTGTGTATAATCCATGGACTTAACATTAGTCATAAAGAACTCATATACTTATTGCAAAAATCTACAAGTCATCAAAACAAAGTACTACACGCATGCTCGTAGGGGAAGGGTTGGTAGGAGTTAACCATCGCGCGATCCCGACCTCCACTCATAAGGAAGACAATCAATAAATACCATCATGCTCCAACTTCAACACATAACGGTTCACCATACGTGCATGCTACGGGAATCACAAACTTTAACACAAGTATCTTTCAAATTCACAACTACTCCACTAGCATGACTCTAATATCACCATCTTCATATCTCAAAACAATCATAAAGAGTCAAACTTCTCATAGTATTCAATGCATTTTATATGGAAGTTTTTATTATATCCCTCTTGGATGCCCATCATATTAGGACTAAATTTATAACCAAAGAAAATTACCATGCTGTTTAAGACTCTCAAAATAATATAAGTGAAGCATGAGAGTTCATCTATTTATTCAAAATAAACCACCGCCGTGCTCTAAAAAGATATAAGTGAAGCACTAGAGCAAACGACAAACTACTCTGAGATATAAGTGAAGATCAATGAGTAGTTGAATAATTATGTAACTATGTGAAGACTCTCTAACATTTAAGAATTTCAGATCTTGGGATATTATTCAAACAGCAAGCAAAACAAAATGACGCTCCAAGCAAAACACATATCATGTGGTGAATAAAAATATAGCTCCAAGTAAGGTTACCGATGAACGAAGACGAAAGAGGGGATGCCTTCCAGGGCATCCCCAAGCTTAGGCTCTTGGTTGTCCTTGAATATTACCTTGGGGTGCCTTGGGCATCCCCAAGCTTAGGCTCTTGCCCCATAGCCCATCGAATCTTTACCCAAAACTTGAGAACTTCACAACACAAAACTCAACAGAAAACTCGTAAGCTCCGTTAGTATAAGGAAATAAAATCACCACTTTTGGTAATGTTGTGAACTCATTCTTTATTTATATTGGTGTAATATATACTGTATTACAACTTCTCTATGGTTCATACCCTCCGATACTACTCATAGATTCATCAAAATAAGCAAACAACACATAGAAAACAGAATCTGTCAAAAACAGAACAATCTGTAGTAATCTGTAACTCTCGAATACTTCTGTATCTCCAAAAATTCTGAAATAAATTGGTCGACGTGAGGAATTTTTCTATTAATCTTATGCAGAAATAATCAACTTAAAATCATTCTTCTGTAAAAAAAATGACAGCTAATCTCGTGAGCGCAAAGTTTCTGTTTTTTACAGCAAGATCACATTAACTTTCACCCAAGTCTTCCCAAAGGTTCTACTTGGCACTTTATTGAAACAAAAGCTATAAAACATGATTACTACAGTATCTTAATCATGTGGACACACAAAAACAGTAGGGGTAAATATTGGGTTGTCTCCCAACAAGCGCTTTTCTTTAATGTCTTTCTAGCTAGGCATGACGATTTCAATGATGCTCACATAAAAGATAAGAATTAAAACATAAAGAGAGCATCATGAAGAATATGACTAACACATTTAAGCCTAACCCACTTCCTATGCATAGGGATTTTGTGAGCAAACAATTTACGGGAACAAGAATCAACTAGCATAGGAAGACAAAGCAAGCATAACTTCAAAACTTTTAACACATAGAGAGGAAACTTGATATTATTGCAATTCCTACAAGCATATATTCCTCCCTCATAATAATTTTCAGTAGCATCATGAATAAATTTTCAACAATATAACCATCACATAAAGCATTCTTTTCATGATCTACTAGCATAGAAAATTTACTACTCTCCACATAAGCGAAATTCTTCTCATTCAGAATATTGGGAGTATCATAAGAAACTCAAATACTATAAATTGTTTCCACATTAAAAGAGTAATGTTCAGAAAAAGGGTAATCATAATCATGACAAGTTTTGTAAATATAATCATCACTACTTTTTATAACATAAGTATCATCACAATAATCATCATAAGTAGAAACTTTGTTCTCATCATAATCAATTGAAACCTCTTCCAAGATAGTGGAATCATTACTAAATAAAGTCATGACCTCTCCAAATCCACTTTTATAATTATCACAATAAGATTCAACATCCTCCAAAATAGTGGGATCATTACTTCCTAAAGTTGACACTCTTCCAAACCCACTTTCATCAATATAATCATCATAAATAGGAGGCATGCTATCATCATAATAAATTTGCTCATCAAAACTTGGGAGACTAAAAATATCATCTTCATTAAACATAGCATCCCCAAGCTTGGGCCTTTTCATATCATAAGCATAATCACTCTCATCATTAATAGTATGGATAGCACCAATAGTATAGCAATTATCATCATCACAATGAGTAATAGGAGCAACATCATTTGGGAGGGATACCTTTTTACCTTTGCTTCTCCGTCTTTTCTTTTCTTCTTCACATTAAGTATGGGTTTAATCCTCTTTTTGGAGCTCCTTATTAATGAGATTGGTTGAATAGAAGGCTCCTCCTCGTTACCTGATTCATCATAAGAAAGAATAGGAGGATATTGGGAAATCTCTTCCCTTTCATTATATTCTCTTTATCTTCTATTTGTTTTCTTGTTTTTATGTAATTGGCAATATAAGGATTTTCAATGCAATTCACGGCACAATACATATAAATTTCCTCTAGATCAAAATCAAGAACTTATCAAGGAAAATTCTTGAATATCCTTAGTTATACGTTTCATTTCTTCATAACCCACAAGCAAACTAAGTTCATTATGATGTGCAAGGGAAATAAAGTCATCACAATTTTTGGACACGATACGATCATGAAACAATTTGCATTGGAGATTTAAATGATCATGTTCATTGCAAAGTTCACAAGGATGGCAAAGAAATTTTAAATTTTCAGCAAAAGCATCTAACCTCTCTTGCAACCATTTAGTTTCTAAATACTTATGCCTCTTGCAAAATCTATCTTCCCTATTTGGTGTGTACTTGCAAACTCTATGCACTCCACAAAAATTGACATGCTTATAAGAGACGTTTTCATCATGACTAGTGCAATCATCATTAGTACTACGGATATTCAAAGAGTTCTTACTAACAACATTGCAATCATGCTCATCATTCAAAGATTGTATGCCAAACATTTTATTGCATTCTTGTTCTAACATTTTGGCACAATTATCGGAATCCTTATTTTCACGAAAGATATTAAAAAGATGAAGCATATGAGGCACCCTCAATTCCATTTTTTGTAGTTTTCTTTTATAAACTTAACTAGTGATAAAACAAGAAACTAAAAGATTCGATTGCAAGATCTAAAGATATACCTTCAAGCACTAACCTCCCCGGTAATGACGCCAGAAAATAGCTTGATGTCTACTACACAACCTTCTTGTAGACGTTGTTGGGCCTCCAAGTGCAGAGGTTTGTAGGACAGTAGCAAATTTACCTCAAGTGGATGACCTAAGGTTTATCAATCTGTGGGAGGCGTAGGATGAATATGGTCTCTCTCAAACAACCCTGCTGTCGGCGTTTGGGGAACGGGGGTTCCCAGACTTGCCTGCCTGCGGCCCATCGCGTGGCTCTGCAAGCGGGCCCGTACGACCCATCTTCACCAACAAGCTTTCAAGACCCTCGCGAGGGGCCAAGCCTCGCGAGGCGGACGACACAAGACCTCCTTGGGAGCGGCCTCACCAGGCTGGCTCATGAGGCGTAGAGATCAAGGCAAGGCAAACCTCGCGAGGTTCCAGTGACGCGAGCCATGACAAGCGAGACCAGGCGGGCGCTAGGAGGGTGCCAGCGCGCACAGTGTCCTTGTTTCCTCTTTGGTGCTAAGGGGGCAAGCGCGGGCGAGGAGTACCGAGGCATCAAGTAAAGGTTTCCCTATCAGTGCAACGAGACCAAGACCAGCAGGACAGCAGGACGGAGGTCACCGTGGAGCCCAAGACAGCGTCACCACCAGAGCCTTTGGCAGGCAAAGACTGCTTTTGTTAGGATAAGCTGTCCTAGTTGTCCCCTTTCAAATTGGCCATTATGGGATCCCTTCCCGCTCGATATTAGGGAAGAGGACCAGGGCCTCTATAAATAGGACTAGCCACCACAGTAGGAGAAGAGGGGATCCTCACCCACACAAGTTCACCAAGCACGAGAACACCTCTCCTCAGGAGGCTATTCTTCTCATTATACTGTCCATCCTTAGCCCAATAGGCAATCCACCACCGCGCATTAGAGTAGGGTATTACACCACAACGGTGGCCCGAACCAGTATAAATCTTGTGTCCCTTGTGTTGCGAGTTCATCGAGCTAGCCTAGGAATCGCGAAGCGTGAGAGGGCATGATCTGTGAGGGGAGATCTTCGTGCGCACCCCAGAGTTCAAACCTTAAGGGTTTTGCCGGAACCCGAGATCTGACATTTGGCACGCCAGGTAGGGGTGCGCCGGAGCCTCTTCCCCACCGGTTCGTCCACCAATGCTCCGTGGTTCCGATGTCCGGCGACCCAAGGACCGACGCCGACCGCTGGGCGGCCTGGCTAGCCCGGGTGGCGCCGCCTGCCCAAGAAAACCTCAACCCCGCGCTCCAGGCGGCACGAGCCCCGCCTAACGCTACTGGGCGCGGGTAGCGCGGCCAGGCGCCGTCCACCCTTACTCCACGACAGGCGCGAGCTGCTGCAAGGGCCACAAGCCACGTCGCGGCAACGGCGCCACACACCCGGCATGAGCAAGCAAACATGCGGGCTGCACTCACGATGGCGCGGGAGCTGCTGCGGTGCCGACTGATGGAGAGCGGCCGGGATGCGCTGCTGGAACGCGTCGCCGAGATACTGGATGCAGCGGCCACGGGAGCGCCACCCTTCTGCTACCAGCTTACGCCTCAAGGCAGCGGCCGGATCCCATGGCGGGCCTCGCCGTGCCCGCGTGCTCCCGAGTGCCCCCGGGGGCCTCGCCGACATCAATGCGATCCACGGGGGAGGGTGCCCCGTCACGCTCGCACCACCCCAGATGGGTGCGGGCATGAGCATTGCCGCACACGGCCCCATCGGAGCACTGCCCTACCATCCTCAGGACGGCGAGACGGGTCGGACGACATGAAGCGTGGGGCACTTCGGCGAGGTCTTCGGGGCAGCGGCCTCGGAGGCCTACGTGCCCCGCATGATGGACCGGGAGTACATGCCGGAGGACGACCCCGGCTCGTTCCTCGGACCAGGTTGGGAGGAGGAGGCGTTAGGAGCTGAGGCCTTCCAGGAGCCGCCAGAGAGCCCCACCAACCGCGCCGTCAACAACAGATACAAGGTACCACTAATCTCTCAGGGGCAAGCTTACGCTAACCACTAGTGGCAAGTGAATCAGGTCATAGCACTAGGCGATGGTTCCAGCACGGCGATATCCGACCCACCAGGAGAGACCCACTGGGGGCTGCGCGGGAGGAGCCAGGAGCAAGGCCCCTCCCCGCGTCGCATGGAGCAGGGCGTTACTCGGAGTTAGGCCCTCTGCCGGGGAGGCGCCGGCGAGCCCTCCCCCAGCAGAGGACCCGTGGTCGCCGAGGGCGCCGCTGGCGTCCCCTTTGCCCCCTTTGGTGTCGTCCTGGTTTTCGATCGTCCCAACGGTGGTAGAGGGTGGCACAAGGTGGGGCCCTCGTCTGGCGATATGAAGTAAGGCTCACGGCTGTGAAGGTCTCCGCTCGTGACACTCTCACGTAATAATGAGTGGAGTTGTACACGCCCCGGAGCCTCAGGAGTGCCGCCCTCGGGCCTCGGGGGCTCCCTCCCACGTCCTAGTGGCAGCACTTAGCTCCGCGCTGGTGAGAAGACTCGAAGACAAGAAGACTAGACTAGGCGCCGGACGCGGCCATTTGCTTTGGATCTCTTTTCTGTAGCCTTGCCTTCTGGATTTGGATTTAAGTTGAAGTTGAATTTTCACTGATGCATGCGGGGGGTGCCTTTTCTCGTTCAAGCGATTTCTTGCTATCTGGTTCTTGACTTAATCTGGAGTTCACGCCTGTCGCTTCCCCCTCATGAGCTCCTCGCGAGCGGGGCTAGGCACGACGCACACGCGCCACGCGCATGACACGCCACGGCTGGTGCTTGCCCATCACGCGGCCCCCTCGGGCGTGTCGACAGGCTTCTCAGGAGCTTCCCGGAACGGGCAACCTCCCGAACCGGTGCGGGGCTCGTCTAGGCTAAGGAAACCGTGACAACAACAAACTTACCCTAGGATACGTGAGTTCATGAAGGCACATATTCTACTCGGCCTAAAAAGATAGAGGCAGTAATATATTTACATGAGGGGCTTCCCCTCCAAAAACGCTCTTACAACCTCTAGGGCCACGCCCGAACCTCTGCGTGCAAGACAAACAGCTGGGAAACGCGGGAATCAGTTGGACATGTTGCTCACCGCATCGCCTTCGGACGCGTCGCTGGCGTCGTCACCTCCGCCGGCATCATCATCACCTTCGACGGCGCCACCATCACCGTCGTCGACCACGTCGCCCTCGTCTGCCGTGACCACCACCACGTTGTCTTCGGAAGCGAAGGCCCTGACCAGCGTGTCCACATTGTCCTCCACCCACCGCGCCAGGTCGCCCCGGATGGCCTCCAAAACTAAAGCGATGGCGGCGTCAAAGTCAAAGTCTTGGTAGGTGTTCTGGACATGGTTGAAGACGCGGGAGAACGTGCGCTCGAGCAAGCTGCAACTCCTCTCTTCGATAAGCTGGAGAGCCCTCTCGGAACGGTTCTCCAGGCGCGTCACCACCTCGGTGAAGAAGCGAAGGTGACTGGCGTAGTCGTCCGCGGGGGGATGAGGGGCATTTTCCTCACAGATGTGGCCCAGCGCGGCGTTGGCCCTGTTCCTGAGGCCCTGGAGCATGGGGGCGTGCACGCGTCCAATGTCCGCCGCTAAAGCACTTCCTCCCTGTTCTGCCGCGCAATGGCCTCAGCGTCGATAAACCGCTGCTGAAGAGGGAGCAGCTCGGCGCGGGTGGAAGCTAGTTCAGCCTGCACCGAGACCAGGGCGGTTGCAGCGGCCTCCTCTCGCCGCACCGCCTCAGCCAGCTTAGACTTGAGGGCGGCAGTCCTGCCGCAGCCTCGTCTTCGACGCGCTTCAGCTTCATGTCATACCTACCCTCAAGATCCGCGCGAGCCTCGGCCACCCGGCGATCGACCTTCTCCTGGGCCCTGGCCTCGTGCGCGCCAATAGCGTCCTCCGCTTGGGCAACCTGACGCTCCCTCGTCTCCAGTCGCTCAAGCTCAAGGCTACGCTCCAAGGCTTCCAGCGCCAACGCCTCCTCGCGCTTCCGGATCACTTCCTCTTCGGCAGGCGTCCCCCTCAACGACGCGAGGGTGGCTCTGCGCGCCTCCACTTGCTGCTCCAAGGAGGCGCTCCAGGCTTGGAGCTCCCACACGTGCTTCTCCGCGGCCTCGTGACGGCGGTCTGCTTCCCGGGCCTCTTCCTGAGCTCGAAAGCAGGCCTCTCGCGAGTCTGCGAGGGAAGCCTCGGCCTTCGCGTTATCAAGCTCGCGCTGGTGGCGCCCGAGGTTGATAGCCACCTTCAGCTTATGCTGCTCCTCTGCCAACCGAAGATCCTCGGCCATGAGGTGTGCATCCACATTCACGAGCTCTTCACCAAACCGGTTCATCGCGCCCAACGCCTCCCAAAAGAGCTCGTGGCGGACGGTGCTCCCTCTTTGCACTGACTTGAGCACGTTGCTGACTCCGTCCTCCGCCGCGGGGGCCGCAGAGGAGGCCCGAAGCGGCTCACCCCCTCTCGGCGGGGTGGGGCTGGCACCCACACAGTTCTTGGCCAGGCCTCACGAGAGGCCCGAGCAAACGGAGACCCGCCACCTGAAGAGGACCCCAGGACCGAAGCCAACCAGCCGCCGTCCACTATCAGGGAAGGGGCCCTTGGCACACTGGTCACACCCCAAACAAGGCCGCCAAGATAAGGCAGCGTAGGCATGAGCTCAAGGCACCCGGCAGGCGGGCTGGCTACCCGGGTTGGTCCCGCTTCGGGGGCAGCGTACGGGCTTGTAGCGCTTGAACCTGGTGAAGGAAGCAAAGCGAGAGGAGGTTGCTTCTCAGGAGATTCCGCGGCCTTGGCGGAAGGGATCCTGGGGAACCAGCCATCAGAAAGGGAAGCGGCGCGCAAGGAATGACAGAGATAAGGTACTTAATCATCGATGGCGATATACTTCCTCCGCTTCAACGGCCCGAAGACGCTGCTGCTACAGCTTGGGGATCCCTTCCTCTTGCGGAGCTCCTCAAAGTCCACACGGAGCCGGCCGAAGCGTTGTACATGGTGACCATCCCTAGGCGCAACTGGGGAAGTGCCCCAGGAGACCTCAGGAGCGCCAAGATGGGGAGAACTGTCGGGCTCCGCCTCGCGACGACCTGCTGATGCCTCGGGAGCTCCGACCTCAGGAGCAGCGGGCTGCGTCGCCCCTTCAGCTGCCGCCCCGCGCGGGAATCATGGGTTCCCGAGGATGACGCCTTGAAAGCCTCATGTAGCATCGACGCATCTGCACCAGCGCCCCCGGCCTCCGACGGTGCCTGCCCCCCAGCGTCTACTCTTGGGGCAAGATCGGGGCTGGTGGCAAGGAGAGGGACCACGATGATGGGGTTCTCATGGGGCCCCACAAGGCCGACTGGACAACGCCCCCACTCATCGAATAAGGGCATGTGCTCCACGAATTGCACCTTGTTCGAGCAGCGGTACAGAAGACAACTCTTCCCTTGCAAGTCGACAGGCAACAGGACGCCTGTCAGGACCTCGAGCACCGTTCACCGCGCCTCAAGGGGGAGCCCGGATTCCGGAAGTCTCATGTGGTCGTTGCTGCTGAGCAAGGCCCACATCGGTCGAGAGTGTCGCTGAAGTGGAGTGACACGGCGTCGGATGAACTCCCGCACCACCATAGGCGTAGTCACGCCGCGGCCCTTCAGCCTCTTCAACCTGAGCCAGACGAGGACAAGGCAAGGATCGGTGAGCCTCTGGTGGCACCAACCGGAGTTGGGAATGGCGGGCGCCGACGGAGAAGAGAGCAGGGGGTTGCACACTCCGACATCAACAAATACCCACCGCATCCGCAACTCGCTCGTGGATGGCGGAAGCTCAAAGTCAATCCCCGCGCCGGCCGTCGCTGCCACCGCCTGGAAGCTCAAGCATCCCGAGGTCTGTCGGGGATCAGTCAGGTGCAACGAGAAGAAGTGGCGGTGAAGTGCCACGGAAGGAGCAATGCCCACCATGGCCTCGCAAACAAAGGCAAAGACGGCGAGAAGGGTCACAGATTGAGGATCGAGGTGCAGCATGTGGATCTGGTAATGGGCAAGCACTGCGTTTAAGAAGCAGAAAAACGAGGAACCAGGCCGGCCCAGAGGGCGTCGGTGAAGAATGGGACCTCGGTGGCCATCCTATCAACGCGAGCTCGAGATGCAGGCCAGGCCACCGTTTTCCCCACTCATTGAAGCTGGAGGCGAGCATGGGGTGCACCTTGTCCATGGCTTCTTGGTTGAGCACCAGCGACCTGCCAACGGCGGGCTCAATGGTTGGATGTAGTTCGGCAGAGGACAGGGGCTCCTTCCCTTTCTCCATCTGATCCGGCGCCATGGCGATGGGAGAGATGAGCTCAGATCAGGTTGGGGGAAGGAGGTGAGCTTCGGGGAAGCGGAAGAATTGGGGGAGTGCGTCGAAACAAGTGGAAGGAAACCATGTAGCCTGCGGTGGCCGCCTAGCCAAGCGGGTATTAAGGCAGTGTGGGGAAGTGGAGACGCCCACGTCCAATCAGCCGCCACGCGTCGACCAAGGTCGTAGGCTGTTGGGGGCCGCAGCGCTCCGCACTTGCCCATTGGCTTCGCCTTGAAGCCAAGCCCGAGCGCGCCTTGGGCCCGGGGGCTACCGTCGGCGTTCTGGGAACGGGGGTCCCCAGACTTGCCTGCCTGCAGCCCACGGCGTGGCTCTGCGAGCGGGCCTGTACGGCCCATCTTCACACCAATCTTTCAAGACCCTCGCGAGGGGCCAAGCCTCGCGAGGCGGACGACACAAGACCTCCTCGGGAGCAGCCTCACCAGGCTGGCTCGCGAGGGGTGATACATCTCCAACGTATCTATAATTTTTTATTGTTCCATGCTATTATATTACTATTTTGGATGTTTATGGGCTTTATTATACACTTTTATATTATTTTTGGGACTAACCAATTAACACAGAGCCCAGTGCCAGTTTCTGTTTTTTCCCCTTTTTAGTGTTTCGCGGAAAAGGAATATCAAACGGAGTCCAAACGGAATGAAACCTTCGGGAAAGTTATTTTTGGAACGGAAGCAATCCAGGAGACTTGGAGTGTACGTCAGGGAAGCAACAAGGTGGCCACGAGGCAGGGAGGCGCGCCCCCCACCCTCATGGGCCCCTCGTGGCTCCCCTGACCGACTTCTTTTGCCTATATATATCCATATACCCTAAAACTTGAGAGCAGAATAGATCGGGAGTTCCGCGCCGCAAGCCTCTGTAGCCACCAAAACCAATCGGGACCCTGTTAAGACCCTTCCGGAGGGGGGAACCCTCACTGGTGGCCATCTTCATCGTACCGGCGCTCTCCATGACGAGGAGGGAGTAGTTCACCCTCGGGGCTGAGGGTATATACCAGTAGCTATGTGTTTGATCTCTCTCTCTCTATCTCTCGTGTTCTTGAGGTGATACGACCTTGATGTATCGCGAGCTTTACTATTATAGTTGGATCTTATGATGTTTCTCCCCCTCTACTCTCTTGTAATGGATTGAGTTTTCCCTTTGAAGTTATTTTATCGCATTGAGTCTTTAAGGATTTGAGAACACTTGATGTATGTCTTGCATGTGCTTATCTATGGTGACAATGGGATATCACGTGATCCACTTGATGTATGTTTTGGTGATCAACTTGCGGGTTCCGCCCATGAACCTATGCATAGGGGTTGGCACACGTTTTCGTCTTGACTCTCTGGTAGAAACTTTGGGGCACTCTTTGAAGTACTTTTGTGTTTGTTGAATAGATGAATCTGAGATTGTGTGATGCATATCGTATAATCATACCCACGGATACTTGAGGTGACATTGGAGTACCTAGGTGACATTATGGTTTTGGTTGATTTGTGTCTTAAGGTGTTATTCTAGTACGAACTCTTGAATAGATCGATCCGAAATAATAACTTTGAGGTGGTCTCGTACCCTACAATAATCTCTTCATTTGTTCTCCGCTATTAGTGACTTTGGAGTGACTCTTTGTTGCATGTTGAGGGTTATATGATCCAGTTATGTTATTATTGTTGAGAGAACTTTCACTAGTGAAAGTATGAACCCTAGGCCTTGTTTCCTAGCATTGCAATACCGTTTATGCTCACTTTTATCGCTTGCTACCTTGTTGTTTTTATATTTTCAGATTACAAAAACCTATATCTACCATCCATATTGCACTTGTATCACCATCTCTTCGCCGAACTAGTGCACCTATACAATTTCCCATTGTATTGGGTGTGTTGGGGACACAAGAGACTCTTTGTTATTTGGTTGTAGGGTTATTTGAGAGAGACCATCTTCATCCTATGACTCCCACGGATTGATAAACCTTAGGTCATCCACTTGAGGGAAATTTTCTACTGTCCTACAAACCTCTACACTTGGAGGCCCAACAACGTCTACAAGAAGAAGGTTGTGTAGTAGACATCAAGCTCTATTCTGGCGCTGTTTCCGGGGAGGTGAGTGCTTGAAGGTATATCTTTAGATCTTGCAATCGAATCTTTTATTTTCTTGTTTTATCACTAGTTTAGTTTATAAAAGAAAACTACAAAAAAATGGAATTGAGTTTGTCTCATACGCTTCATCTTTTTAATATCTTTGGTGAGAATGATAGAAAGGAAAATTGTGCTCAAGTGCTAGAAGAAGAAGTCTATAGAATGTTTGGCACTGAATCTTTGAATGATGAGCATGATTGCAATGTTGTTAGTATGAACTCTTTGAATATCCATGGTACTAATGATGATTGCACTATTCATGATGAAAATGTTTCCTATAAGCATGTCGATTTCTGTGGAGTGCATAGAGTTTGCAAATACATACCAAAAAGGGAAGATAGATTTTGTAAGAGGCACAAGTACTTAGAAACTAAATGGTTGCAAGAGAGGCTAGATGTTAGTGCTGAAAATTTAAAATATCTTCACCATACTCGTGAACTTTGCAATGAACATTGTCATTTAAATATCAAATGCAAATTGTTTCATGATCGAATCGTGTCAAAAAATTGTGATGACTTGATTTCGCTTGCACATCATAATGAACTTAGTTTGCTTTTGGGTTATGAAGAAATGAAACGTCAAACTAAGCATATTCCAGAATATAACCTTGAGAAATTCCTCGATATTGATCTAGAAGAAATTTATATGTATTATGCAGTGAATTACATTGAAAATCCTTATATTGCCAATTACATAGAAAAGAAAACAAATAGATGATGAAGAGAATACTAACGAAAGGGAAGAGACCTCCCAATATTCTCCTATTATTTCTTATGATGAATCAGGTAACGAGAGGAGCCTTCCATTCAACCATTCTCATTAATAAGGAGCTCCAAAAAGAGGATTGAACCCACACATGATGTGAATAGGAAAAAGAAAAGATGGAGAAACAAAGGTAAAAAGGTATCCCTCCCAAATGATGTTGCTCCTATTACTCATCGTGATGATGATAATTGCTATACTATTGGTGCTATCCATACTATTAATGATGAGAGTGATTATGCTTATGATATGAAAAGGGCCAAGCTTGGGGATGCTATGTTTGATGAAGATGATGTTTTTGAGAATATATTTGCTGCAATTAATGTTTGTCCCAAGCTTGGGGATGCTATGTTTAATGAAGATGATATTTTTAGCCCCCCAAGTTTTGATGAGCAAATTTATTATGATGATAGCATGCCTCCTATTTATGATGATTATTGCGATGACACTTATGCTATAAAGAGTAGTGATGATTATATTTATAAAACTTGTCATGATTATGATTACCCTTTTTCTGAACATTACTCTTTAATGTGGAAACAATTTATAGTATTCAAGTCTCTTATGATACTCCCACTATCCCGGAAGAGAAAAAATTTGCTTATGTGGAGAGTAATAAAATTTCTAAGAAAATAGATCATGAAAAGAATGCTTTAGGTGCTGGCTATATTTTTGAATTCATTTATGATGCTACTGAAAATTATTATGAGGGAGGAATATATGCTTTTAGGAATTGCAATAATATCAAGTTTCCTCTCTATGTGCTTAAAGTTTTGAAGTTATGCTTGTTTTGCCTTCCTATGCTAGTTGATTATTGTTCCCAAAAGTTGTTTGCTCACAAAATCCCTATTCATAGGAAGTGGGTTAGACTTAAATGTGCTAGTCATATTCTTCATGATGCTCTATTTATGTTTCAATTCCTATCTTTTATGTGAGCATCATTGAAATCATCATGCCTAGCTAGGGGCGTTAAACGTTAGCGCTTGTTGGGAGGCAACCCAATTTTATTTTAGTTTCTTGATTTTTGGTTCTGTTTAGTAATAAATAATCTATCTAGCCTCTGGTTAGATGTGGTTTTGTGTTTTAATTAGTGCTTGTGCCAAGTAGAACCTTTGGGAAGACTTGGGTGAAGTCTTTATGATCTTGCTGTAAAAAACAGAAACTTTAGCGCTCACGAGATTAGCTAAAACGTTTTACTGGAGAGCGATATTTAGTTGATTCCTGGACAAATTCCTCAGGTCCACCAATTTATTTCAGAATTTTTGGAGTTACATAAGTATTCGAATGATACAGATTACTACAGACTGTTCTGTTTTTGACAGATTCTGTTTTCTATGTGATGTTTGCTTATTTTGATGAATCTATGAGTAGTATCGGAGGGTATGGACCATAGAGAAGTTGAAATACAGTAGATAATACACCAATATGAATTTGGAATGAGTTCACAACAGTACCTAAGTGGTGATTTATTTTCTTATACTAACGGAGCTTACGAGTTTTCTGTTAAGTTTTGTGTTGTGAAGTTTTCAAGTTTTGGGTAAAGATTCGATGGAATATGGAATAAGGAGTGGAAAGAGCCTAAGCTTGGGGATTCCCAAGGCACCCCAAGGTAATATTCAAGGACAACCAATATCCTAAGCTTGGGGATGCCCCGGAAGGCATCCCCTCTTTCGTCTTCGTTCATTGGTAACTTTACTTGGAGCTATATTTTTATTCACCACATGATATGTGTTTTGCTTGGAGCGTCATGTCATTTTATTTTATTTTGTTTTGCTTGTTGCTTGAATAAAATAACAAGATCTTAAATCCTTAAATGTTAGAGATTCTTCACATAGTTGCATAATTATTCGACTACTCATTGATCTTCACTTATATCTTTCGGAGTAGTTTGTTGTTTGCTCTAGTGCTTCACTTATATCTTTTAGAGCACGGCGGTGGATTTATTTTGAAGAAATAGATGAACTCTCATGCTTCACTTATATTATTTTGAGATTCCTAAATAGCATGGTAACTTGCTTCGGTTATGAATTTAGTCCTAATATGATGGGCATCCAAGATGGGTAAAATAAAAACTTTCATATAGAGTGCATTGTATACTATGAGAAGTTTGATTCCTTATGATTGTTTTGAGATATGAAGATGGTGATATTAGAGTCATGCTAGTTGAGTAGTTGTGAATTTGAGAAATACTTGTGCTAAAGTTTGTGATTCCCGTAGCATGCACGTATGTGATGAAGTCGGAGCATGATTTATTTATTGATTGTCCTCCTTATGAGTGGCGGTCGGGGACGAGCGATGGTATTTTCCTACCAATCTATCCCCCTAGGATCATGCGCGTAGTACTTGGTTTCGATAACTAATAGATTTTTGCAATAAGTATATGAGTTCTTTATGAATAATGTTGAGTCCATGGACTATACGCACTCTCACCCTTCCACCATTGCTAGCCTCTCTAATACCGCACACTTTTCGCCGGTATCATACGCCTACCATATACCTTCCTCAAAACAGCCACCATACCTACCTATTATGGCATTTCCATAGCCATTCCGAGATATATTGCCATGCAACTTTCCACCGTTCCGTTTATTATGACACGCTCCATCATTGTCATATTGCTTTGCATATCATGTAGTTGACATTGTATTTGTGGCAAAGCCACCGTTCATAATTCTTTCATACATGTCACTCATGAGTCATTGCACATCCCGGTACACCGCCGGAGGCATTCATATAGAGTCATATTTTGTTCTAAGAATCGAGTTTTAATTCTTGAGTTGTAAGTAAATAAAAGTGTGATGATCATCATTATTAGAGCATTGTCCTAGTGAGGAAAGGATGATGGAGACTATGATTCCCCCATAAGTCGGGATGAGACTCCGGACTAAAAAAAAGAGAAAGGCCATAAAAAAGAAAGGCCAGATAAAAACATGAGAGAAAAAGAGAGAAGGGACAATGCTAATATCCTTTTTACCACACTTGTGCTTCAAAGTAGCACCATGATCTTCATGATAGAGAGTCTCTTATGTTGTCACTTTCATATACTAAATTTTCATTATAGAACTTGGCTTGTATATTCCAATGATGGGCTTCCTCAAAATGCCCTAGGTCGTCTTCGTGAGCAAGCGAGTTGGATGCACACCCACTTAGTTTCTTTTGTTGAGCTTTCATATACTTGTAGCTCTAGTGCATCCGTTGCATGGCAATCCCTACTCACTCACATTGATATCTATTAATAGGCATCTCCATATCCCATTGATACGCCTAGTTGATGTGAGACTGTCTTCTCCTTTTTGTCTTCTCCAGAACCACCATTCTGTTCCACCTATAGTGCTATGTCCATGGCTCATGCTCATGTATTGCGTGAAGATTGAAAAGGCTTGAGAACATCAAAGTATGAAACAATTGCTTGGCTTGTCATCGGGGTTGTGCATGATTTAAATATGTTGTGTGATGAAGATAGAGCATAGCCAGACTATATGATTTTGTAGGGATAACTTTCTTTGGCCATGTTATTTTGAGAAGACATGATTGCTTTATTAGTATGCTTGAAGTATTGTTTTCATGTCAATATTAAACGTTTGCTTTGAATCTTATGGATCTGAATATTCTTGTCACAATAAAGATTATATTGATAAATATGTTAGGTAGCATTCCACATCAAAAATTCTGTTTTTATCATTTACCTACTCGAGGACGAGTAGGAATTAAGCTGGGGATCTTGTCGTCTCCAACGTATCTATAATTTTTGATTGTTCCATGCTATTATATTATCTGTTTTGGATGTTTATGGGCTTTATTATACACTTTTATATTATTTTTGGGACTAACCTATTAAACCAGAGCCCAGTGCCAGTTTCTGTTTTTCCCTTGTTTTAGTGTTTCGCAGAAATGGAATATCAAATGGAGTCCAAACGTAATGAAACCTTCAGGAGAGTTATTTTTTGAACGGAAGCAATCCAGGAGACTTGGAGTGTACGTCAGGGAAGCAACGAGGTGGCCACGAGGCGAGGCGCGCCGCCCCCTAGGTGCGCCCCACCCTCGTGGGCCCTCGTGGCTCCCCTGACGACTTCTTTCACCTATATATATATATATATATATATATATATATATATATATATATATATATATATATATATATATCCATATACCCTAAAACTTGAGAACAGAATAGATCGGGAGTTCCACCGACACAACCCTCTGTAGCCACCAAAACCAATGGGACCCGGTTAGGCACCTATGGGAGGAACCATCACTGGTGGCCATCTTCATCATCCCGGCGCTATCCATGACGAGGAGGGAGTAGTTCACCCTCAGGGCTCAGGGTATGTACCAGTAGCTATGTGTTTGATCTCTCTCTCTCGTGTTCTTGAGGTGATACGATCTTGATCTATCCCGAGCTTTGCTATTATAGTTGGATCTTATGATGTTTCTCCCCCTCTACTCTCTTGTAATGGATTGAGTTTTCCCTTTGAAGTTATTTTATCGGATTGAGTCTTTAAGGATTCGAGAACACTTGATGTCTGTCTTGCATGTGCTTATCTGTGGTGACAATGGGATATCATGTGATCCACTTGATGTATGTTTTGGTGATCAACTTGCGGGTTCCGCCCATGAACCTATGCATAGGGGTTGGCACACGTTTTCGTCTTGACTCTCCGGTAGAAACTTTGGGGCACTCTTTGAAGTACTTTTGTGTTGGTTGAATAGATGAATCTGAGATTGTATGATGCATATCGTATAATCATACCCACGGATATTTGAGGAGACATTGGAGTATCTAGGTGACATTAGGGTTTTGGTTGATTTGTGTCTTAAGGTGTTATTCTAGTACGAACTCTTGAATAGATCGATCCGGAAGAATAACTTTCAGGTGGTCTCGTACCCTACAATAATCTCTTTGTTTGTTCTCCGCTATTAGTGTCTTTGGAGTGACTCTTTGTTGCATGTTGAGGGATAGTTATATGATCCAGTTATGTTATTATTGTTGAGAGAACTTTCACTAGTGAAAGTATGAACCCTAGGCCTTGTTTCCTAGCATTGCAATACCGTTTACGCTCACTTTTATCGCTTGCTACCTTGCTGTTTTTATATTTTCAGATTACAAAAACCTATATCTACCATCCATATTGCACTTGTATCACCATCTCTTCGCCGAACTAGTGCACCTATACAATTTACCATTGTATTGGGTGTGTTGGGGACACAAGAGACTCTTTGTTATTTGGTTGTAGTGTTGTTTGAGAGAGACCATCTTCATTCTATGCCTCCCACGGATTGATAAACCTTAGGTCATCCACTTGATGGAAATTTGCTACTGTCCTACAAACCTCTGCACTTGGAGGCCCAACAATGTCTACAAGAAGAAGGTTGGTAGTAGACATCATGGGGCAGAGAGATCAAGGAAAGGCGAACCTCACGAGGTTCCAGTGATGTGATCCATGACAAGCGAGACCAGGCAGGCGCCAGCGGGCACAGTGTCCTTGTTTCCTCTTTGGTGCTAAGGGGGCAAGCGCAGGCGAGGAGTACCAAGGCATCAAGCAAAGGTTTCCCTATCGGTGCAACGAAACCAAGACTAGTAGGAAAGTAGGACGAAGGTCACCGTGGAGCCCAAAACGGCGTCACCACCAGAGCATTTGGCAGGCGAAGACTGCTTTTGTCAGGATAAGTTGTACTAGCTGTCTCCTTTCAAATTGGCCGTTGTGGGATCCCTTCCCGCTCAATATTTGGGAAGAGGACCAGGGCCTCTATAAATAGGACTAGCAACCACAGTAGGAGAAGAGGGGATCGTCACCCACACAAGTTCACCAAGCATGAGAACACCTCTCCTCAGGAGGCTGTTCTTCCCCTTGTACTGTTCATCCTCAGCCCAAGAGGCAATCCACCACCACACACTGGAGTAGGGTATTACACCACAACGGTGGCCTGAACCAGTATAAATCTTGTGTACCTTGTGTTGCAAGTTCGTCGAGCTAGCCTAGGAATCGCGAAGCGTGAGAGGGCGTGATCTGTGAGGGGGAGATCTTCGCGCGCACCCCAGAGTTCGAACCTTAAGGGTTTTGCCGGAACCCGAGATCCGGCACCTGCAACCAAATAGCAAAGAGTGTCTTGTGTCCCCAATACACCCAATACAATGGTAAATTGTATAGGTGCACTAGTTCGGCGAAGAGATGGTGATACAAGTGCAATATGGATGGTAGATATAGGTTTTTATAATCTGAAATTATAAAAATAGCAAGGTAACTAATGATAAAAGTGAGCACAAACGGTATTGCAATGCTTCGAAACAAGGCCTAGGGTTCACACTTTCACTAGTGCAAGTTCTCTCAACAAGGATAACATAACTAGATCGTATAACTATCCCTCAACATGCAACAAAGGGTCACTCCAAAATCACTAATAGCGGAGAACAAACAAAGAGATTATTGTAGGGTACGAAACCACCTCAAAGTTATTCTTTCCGATCAATCCATTGGGCTATTCCTATAAGTGTCACAAACAACCCTAGAGTTCGTAGTAAAATAACACCTTAAGACACAAATCAACCAAAACCCTAATGTCACCTAGATAGTCCAATGTAACCTCAAGTATCCGCGGGTATGATTATACAATATGCGTCACACAATCTCAAATTTATCTACTCAACCAACACAAAGAACTTCAAAGAGTGCCCCAAAGTTTCTACCGGAGAGTCAAGACAAAAACGTGTGCCAACCCCTATGCATAGATTCCCAAGGTCACAGAACCTGCAAGTTGATCACCAAAACATACATCAAGTGAATTAATAGAATACCCCATTGTCACCACAGGTATCCCACGCAAGACATACATCAAGTGTTCTCAAATCCTTAAAGACTCAATCCGATAAGATAACTTCAAAGGGAAAACTCAATCCATTACAAGAAGGTAGAGGGGAGAAACATCATAGATCCAACTATAGTAGCAAAGCTCATGGTACATCAAGATCGTGCCGAATCAAGAACTCGAGAGAGAGAGAGAGAGAGAGAGAGAGAGAGAGAGATCAAACACATAGCTACTGGTACATACCCTTAGCCCCGAGGGTGAACTACTCCCTCCTCGCCATGGAGAGTGCTGGGATGATGAAGATGGCCACCAGTGATGATTCCCCCCACTGGTAGGGTGCCGGAACAGGGTCCTGATTGGTTTTTGGTGGCCATAGAGGCTTGCGGCGGCGGAAATCCTAATCTAGGTTTCTTTTCGGGGGTTTCTGTATTTATAGGAATTTTTTGCGTCGGTCTCACGTCAGGGGGGGTCTCCGAGTCATCCACGAGGCAGGGGGGGCACGCCCAGGGGGGTAGGGCGCGCCCTCCACCCTCATGGATGGCTCGGGACTCTTCTGGCCTAACTATTTTACTTCAGGGGCTTCTTTTGGTCCATAAAAATCATCAAAAATTGGCACGTCAATTGGACTCCGTTTGGTATTCCTTTTCTGTAAAACTCAAAAACAAGGAAAAAACAGAAACTGGCAGTGGGCTCTAGGTTAATAGGTTGGTCCCAAAACTCATATAAAATAGCATATAAATGCATATAAAACATCCAAGATGGATAATATAATACCATGGAACAATTAAAAATTATAGACACGTTGGAGACGTATCATAGTGCAATCAAATATGACATTAATTATTTTGTCAATATACTTTTAATGTGACGCTTTAGAGGCAATGGCTTTTACATTGAAAAGAGCGCCATCAAATTTGTTGAAATAAGTGCTACTTTGTAGGTTATCCAAAATGAATGGGTATTCCTCTATCACTATCTCAAGGAAGAGTGTTTTGTTAGAGAGTACGGTAATGTTGAAGAAAATGTTTTCTGTAAAATAGTGAGAGGGAGGACAGTGCAACTCAATAAGATTACAAAATATTCATAATCAGGTATAAGAAAAGAAACACTAGAATTGGTTCCAATATTTCATACTTTAACTGATACGGAAGCCTCTACATGAGATGTAGTTTTTCAGTCGAACATGCAACTGAACTATATAGGTTGGAGAATTCGTACGATGTGCAGACGAAGTATTGTTGAAACAAACAATGAACCTATAATACACAAAGAAACTTTGATGGACTCTGACTCCAGAATTAACTGTACGCCAAAATAATCTGACATAGTATCCACAAACATAATTCAAGTTTAGAACTTGATAGACCCTCTGAAAAACTTAAAGTCTAAAGTGTAGTAATGGATCTATAGATTGACAAAGATAAAATTGTTTTCTAATGCTTGACTTGTTGCAAATAGTTTATGACAAGATCAAGGAGTTGATTATGACGAGATTGTCTCGTCATAATAATACTTAAAGTCTGTTTGGATTAAACTAGCAATTACTAAATATTTCAGTTATGAGATATAACATATGTGTAACATCCCAAATTTTCATTTTGGAATGTTATACATAGGTCATCATGTGCATATCATATTTTTATTTGCGTTTTCGTTTGGATCCTAAAAAAAATCCTAAGCAACTCAAGGACCCACGGAGAGAGTTGGGGGTTTTATTATTTTCATATTTGAATTTTCTCAAATATTGAAAAGAATATCATTATGGTTTTAATTGTTTTTCTCTCCGAAATATTTCATATTAAAATAAATGAGAGGAGATAATATGACTTCTCCAAAATAAAAGAAATATTGGAGGAAAATATTAAAATCAAATAAATAATTTTATTTGGATTTTATTGCTATTTTATTTGAATTGGAGAGATATGCATTTTTCAAAATTGCATTTTTAGGCAAATAAAATGTTCACTTTGTTCTAAATATTTTATTTAGACGGTGAAAAATGTTTTTGGCATTTTTAGTTTTTATTAATTATTTAGGAATTTTCTTTCCGCGGAATTTTATTTTAAAAAAACTTTCCGGACCGGTGGGCGAAGCCAGTCGGCCCACTCCAGTGTCGCCGCCTTCCCCTTGCCGTCTTTCTTGTATGGGCCGAGAAGTCCGGCGGACTCCTCCCGGGCAGCCCCCTTCCCAAGCAATGCCGCCGCCCGCCCCTTTATAAGCGCCCGAGCCCCCTGGAGCCCCAAGCCACCGCCGCCGCCTCCTCGCTTGCGCCACTCCGCCCACCCATGGCGCCTTGCTTCGCCCGCCGCCTTGTGACCTCGCCATTTGCCAGCCTCCCATGAGCACCACCACCGCCAGCCACCCGGCCCGTCGATCACCGTCTCCACCGCCGCGGATCTCGCCGGAGCCGCCGCCGTTGACCCTGTTTGACCGGTCGGTTTTTCTCGCTTAAACCCCGGGTTTTTTAGTTTTTCGGTTTAATTTCTTAGATCGGTTTTCGTCCGTTTATTTTATTTAGCGGACCTTCGTCCGTTCATTCGTTTTAACGAACATTGTTCGCCGGTTAGGTTCACACAGCGAACGTTCGTTCGTTAGTCTTTTCTTCTTAGTTTATTTTCGGCCAGGGACCTATCCACGATTTTTTATCGTAGATTAGCCCCTGGTCTTCAAATTCTCGCCGTTTGTAAACCGTTTGTCCAAATCCAGTGAAACTAACGCCAAAATCTTCGCCTCAAGCCCCTCTTTCTGTTTAATCAACTTGAACAAGGTTTTGACTAATTTAAAATTTGGTTTCAAGCAGATTTGAATTCGAAGTTCTTTTGACCGTAGTTTCAGTTCCGTAGCTCCGATTCGATTGATTCTTTTTGCAAATCGAAGCTCTTCAGTTGCACTTTCAGCTTTGATCTTCTTATTTGAAGTTTTACCCATGCATCTATGCTTGAGTGCTTATGTATGCTATTGTTTGTTTGTGACAGAATTCCCGGAGTGCGAAGCGCGCTACTACGAGTCTCTAGGGTTTGCGGATCGTCAGCAAGGCAAGTAACACATTGATCATACTCTTTTCATACCCAGTTTTTATGCATTAGTTACACCCTCAAACATTGCATAAGTAGGATCTGATTAACATGTGGGTCTGGGAAGTAGATGATGAGGTAGAACCTATTGCCCTTTTATTATCAAACCCTTGGGAGTTACTTCTACGCTATGCTTATATTGCCATGCTATGCTCGTAGACGTGGATTGGGTTTGAGTGTATCCATGACAGATGTGAGATTGTTAATTAATGGTTAACTTAAGGTGGCTACTTAAACACACATCTGGGTGGATTGGTTGCGGGCACCTGGGGATATACCAGTGCTGTCCTTTTGGTTCGCCACCCAGGCTCAAAGGGATCATAAGATTATTCATGCTAGAAACTTCCATGTGCAGCCACAAGCTATTATGGGCTCTAGCATAGTGGAGTATGTTACATGACCTCTTTCGGTGGTGGGCTAGCAGATGTAGGGGATGTAGGTTGGTACTGTCCCCCCAAAGTAAAGATTTAATGTTTCTGAAAGGTTGTGTCTCGGTCATCCGTTTCTCAAACACCATGTAGTGTGAGAAATCCAACGGAGGAGATCGAGTCTTGTGGGGAAAAGTGCGCAAACCTCTGCAGAGTGTATAAACTAATCATGGTTAGCCGTGTCCCCGGTTATGGACATCTTGAGTATCTGGTTCCTGGATTATCATATTGATCTCATCACTCTAAATTAATTTGTTGGGTTTGTTAATTACTTCTTTAACTGGGATTGATATGGGGATTTACCATTCTCAATGTTTCAACTACCATGATAGTTAAATAGAATATATTCCTTTGAAGTAGGGAAAAATTGGCTTTTCGCAAAACATTATAACCATAGAGCCTCCACCAGCCATATATGCATGTAGTGATAGCTTTTACTTGTTCATTGCTCTACTGTGTTATCTTGCCAGCATATTCCATGTGCTGACCCGTTTCGGGCTGCAACATATCATGTTGCAGACTTTTCAGACAAAGAGTAAGGTGTGCTAGGTCGTTTTCGTGCACTCAGCTATGCCGTTGGAGTTGATGGACTTACTTTATCTTCCAAGCCTTCCGCTGTTATCTTATTTAGATGGCCTTAAGCCATATTTATTGTAATAAGTTCTCTCTTTAGACTATCGATGTAATAAGTGTGTGATTGCTACTCTGTTATAAATCCTTCAAGTACTGTGTGTGTCAGCATTACCGATCCAGGGATGACACTTATACACAGAGATTTGACCGTCTAAGGTCGGATCGCTACAATATGGATGTCAAAATGATTCCCATGAGTCAGTAAATAGAACCAAGGTTGTATATTTGATACGGTCCAAGGTAATTTTCTTGATCCAGAGCATGCTAGTAAATGTGCAAACTTCAGGAGATCTTGTAATGATCTAAACCAAGCATAGTGGAGTTGGAATCTTTGTGTTTGATGAATTGACCAAATAATATGATTTCATCGATAGAAACAAAGATGCTTGTATTTACAAGAAATTAAGTGAGAGCATGATAATATTTCTAAACACTATGTGTGCACGACATAATGTTGATTGGAAATGATATAAAGTTCTTAACACAGTTTAAGATTTTATTGAAAATAGTTTTTCAGTAAAGTACTTAGGCAATGTAGTCCTCATATTAGACATAATAATCTCTGGAGATAGTAATGTCTAAGCAGGCTTAGCCAAAATACATATTGACAAAATACTAAAGCAGTTTAGTATAAAAAACGCCAAAAAGATTTTTCTTGTCAAAGTCACATGAAAGGAGTTATTAGCAAGAATCGGCACCTTGAAATACTGACGAGTGAAATACATGATTTCAATCATACTTGTTGAAAGAACATGTGGTGCCCCCATGTTCGGTTTTGGTAATTGATGACAATCTCTATGGACTAATGGTTGCCTTGAGTTATATTTGAAGGTTTTGTCCATAGGCTTTTCTTGGAGTACATGTGTTGGTTTCAAGGAGAGTTAGTGTCGACCAAGGTGCTATTCAAGGAATTACCTAAAGATTGGTGTTGTGAGAGGTTCATCAAGACTAAGTCAAAGAGTGAATCAAGTTGATCAACACACAAAGCATAGAAGAAGTACCGAGAGGCGATGGTGTGTATGGTAAGCATTGTCCATTATGCTTTGTGTACTAACCCATGGTCTATGTGAGAGTTCTTTGTGGGGTTAGGTTGCGGTGTGCAAGTTCAAGTGGAGCATCATGAAGAGATCAAATTCTTGAAGCTTGTCGTCCATTGTGGTAACAATGGATTTGTGAAGATGTGCGGAAGAGTGGCTCACCCATAGTGGAGTATGGGGGAGCAATCAACTAGTCTTCATCGAGCCAACGCAATCAAGAAAGGTGGTCCAACTTGAGGGATTCAAGATCGTCATCATCTAGCTCAAGTGGACCATGTGCAAGGCAAAGGTTTGCCCTTGATAAGTTTTCTATTTTACCGGTCTCATGGTGGTAGTTGGGAGACCGGGTTATAGGATCGATTGACGTACTATCAAGTGGGGCTCTCGATGAGTAGCTTGATCGTATTGTTCGTAGAGAGCTCAAACCATTGCATCCTTGCATCATCTTTCTTGGTTCTTGTTTGGTTCTCTTTGTGAGATTTGGAGCTTATGGTCATCTTGATGACAAGCTTGAGTTCATCGAAAACGGAGTTCACCTGCATCTTCAATGATGTTTTCGATGTTGGAGGTTCTGCAGGTTCTTCTCTGTTGGCGGTTTCTCTCCTCTTTTTGTTAGGCATACCTCCCCTGCCTCTTCTTACTATATCCAACAAGCTTGAGTTTGCTCAAATCGGAGTTCATTTGCAGAAGTTATGGCAGTTTTGGTTTTATTGGATCCGTCTGTTGTCTTTAGCTGGCATCCAATTGCTAAAGCCTCTGTGGCGTGCGGTAGTACTGCTCAAGGGAGCGGTAATCTGCGAGGGCAGCCAGTAGTACCGCTCTGGTGAGCGATAGTACCGCTGCCACTAACCAAACGGCTGGCGTCTGCAGTAGGCGTGGAAGTATTTTTTTTACTTCCGCGCCCTACGCGGTAGTACCGCTCCTAGTGAGGGGTAGTACCGCTGCCTTGTGTCCTGGCGTTGTTGCGTGCGGTAGTAGGCACGGATGTAATTTTTAACATCCGCCCTTATGCGGTAGTACCGCTCCCTGTGAGCGGTAGTACCGTGCCGACTTTTTCTCATAGCTAGCTCCAACGGTTGTAGGCGCGTGCTACCTCTTGAGCACTGCGTTGGATTTCCTCGAAGAGGAGAGGATGATGCAGCAAAGTAGCGTAAGTATTTCCATCAGTTTTTGAGAACCAAGGTATCAATCCAGTAGGAGGCCACGTACAAGTCCCTCATACCTACAAAACACGATACCTCCTCGCAACCAACGCGTTTAGGGGTTGTCAATCCCTTCACGGTCACTTACGAGTGAGATCGATAGAGATGATAAATAATATTTTTGGTATTTTTGGTATAGAGATGCAAAGTAAAAAGTAAAAGGCAAAGTAAAAACAAAGCAAGTATTAAGGTGATGGAGATTGATATGATGAGAATAGACCGGGGCCATAGGTTTCACTAGTGGCTTCTCTCAAGAGCATAAGTATTCTACGGTGGGTGAACAAATTCTTGTTGAGCAATTGTGTAATTGAGCATAGTTATGAGTATATCTAGGTATGATCATGTATATAGGCACCACGTCCGAGACAAGTAGACCGAAACGATTACGCATGTACTACTATTACTCCACTCATCGACCGCTATCCAAAGATGCATCTAGAGTATTAAGTTAAAACAGATTAACGCCTTAAGCAAGATGACATGATGTAGAGGAATAAATTCATGCAATATGATAAATACCCCAACTTGTTATCCTTGATGGCAACAATACAATACGTGCCTTGCAACCCTTTACATCCTTTGGGAAAGGACACCGCAAGATTGAACCCAAAGCTAAGCACTTCTCCCATTGCAAGAACTACCAATCTAGTTGGCCAAACCAAACAGATAATTCGAAGAGACTTGCAAAGATAACTCAGTCATACATAAAAGAATTCAGAGAAGATTCAAATATTATTCATAGATAATCTGGATCATAAACCCACAATTCAATGTTCTCAACAAACACACCGCAAAAAGAAGATTACATCGAATAGATCTCCACGAGAGAGGGGGAGAACATTGTATCGAGATCCAAAAAGAGAGAAGAAGCCATCTAGCTACTAGCTATGGACCCGAAGGTCTGAGGTAAACTACTCACACTTCATCGGAGGGGCTATGCTGATGACGTAGAAGCCCTCCGTGGTGGATGCCCCCTCCGGCGGAGCTCCGGAACAGGCCCCAAGATGGGATATCGTGGATACAGGAAGTTGCGGTGGTGAAATTAGGTTTTTGGCTCCTGTTCTGATCGTTTGGGGGTACGTAGGTATATATAGGAGGAAGGAGTACGTCGGTGGAGCAACAGGGGGCCCACGAGGCGGGGGGCGCGCCCTAGGGGGGCGCCCCAACCCTCGTGACCGCCTCTGTTACTTCTTGGAGTAGGGTCCAAGTCTCCTGGATCACGTTCGGCGAGAAAATCACGTTTCCGAAGGTTTCATTCCGTGACTCCGTTTGATATTATGTTTCTTCGAAATACTGAAATAGGCAAAAAAACAGCAATTCTGGGTTGGGCCTCCGGTTAATAGGTTAGTCCCAAAAATAATATAAAAGTGGAAAATAAAGCCCAATATAGTCCAAAACAATAGATAAAGTAGCATGGAGCAATAAAAAATTATAGATACGTTGGAGACGTATCAGGCATCCCCAAGCTTAATTCCCTTTCGTCCTCGGTAGGTAAATGATAAAAAGAGAATTTTTGATGCGGAGTGATACTTTGGCATAATTTCAATGTGAATCCTCTTAATTGTGGTATGAATATTCAGATCCGAAAGATTCAAGACAAAAGTTCATATTGACATAAAAATAATAATACTTCAAGCATACTAACTAAGCAATTATGTCTTCTCAAAATAACATGGCCAAAGAAAGTTATCCCTACAAAATCATATAGTCTGGCTATGCTCCATCTTCCCCACACAAAATATTTAAATCATGCACAAACCCGATGACAAGCCAAGCAATTGTTTCATACTTTAACATTTTCAAAACTTTTTCAATATTCACGCAATACATGAGCGTGAGCGATGGATATAGCACTATATGTGGAATAGAGTGGTGGTTGTGGAGAAGACAAAAAGAGGGAAGATAGTCTCACATCAACTAGGCGTATCAACGGGCTATGGAGATGCCCATCAATAGATATCAATGTGAGTGAGTAGGGATTGCCATGCAGCAGACGCACTAGAGCTATAAGTATATGAAAGCTCAACAAAGGAAACTAAGTGGGTGTGCATCCAACTCGCTTGCTCACGAAGACCTAGGGCATTTTGAGGAAGCCCATCATTGGAATATACAAGTCAAGTTCTATAATGAAAAATGCCCACTAGTATATGCAAGTGACAAAATGAGAGACTCTCTATCATGAAGATCTTGGTGCTACTTTGAAGCACAAGTGTGGTAAAAGGATAGTAACATTGTCCCTTCTCTCTTTTCTCTCATTTTTTTAAGTTTTTTATTTGGGCCTTTTCTCTTTTTTTATGGCCTCTTTTTTTCTTTCTTTTTTCGTCCGAGTCTCATCCCGACTTGTGGGGGAATCATGGTCTCCATCATCCTTTCCTCACTTGGGACAATGCTCTAATAATGATGATCATCACACTTTTATTTACTTACAACTCAATAATTACAACTCGATTCTTAGAACAAAATATGACTCTATATGAATGCCTCCGGCGGTGTACCGGGATATGCAATGAAACAAGAGTGACATGTATGAAAGAATTATGAACGGTGGCTTTGCCACAAATACGATGTCAACTACATGATCATGCTAGCAATATGGCAATAATGGAGCGTGTCATAATAAACGGAACGGTGGAAAGTTGCATGGCAATATATCTCGGAATGGCTATGGAAATGCCATGATAGGTAGGTATGGTGGCTGTTTTGAGGAAGATATATGGTGGGTGTATGATACCGGTGAAAAGTGTGCGGTATTAGAGAGGCTAGCAATGGTGGAAGGATGGGAAAAAGTGCGTATAATCCATGGTCTCAACATTAGTCATAAAGAACTCATATACTTATTGCAAAAATCTAGAAGTTATCAAAGAAAAGTATTGCGCGCATGCTCCTAGGGGGATAGATTGGTAGGAAAAGACCATCGCTCGTCCCCGACCGCCATTCATAAGGAAGACAATCAATAAATAAATCATGCTCCGAGTTCATCACATAACGGTTCACCATACGTGCATGCTACGGAATCACAAACTTCAACACAAGTATTCTTTAAATTCACAACTACTCAACTAGCATGACTCTAATATCACCATCTTCATATCTCAAAACAATTATCAAGCATCAAACTTTTCTTAGTATTCAACACACTCAAAAGAAAGTTTCACATATCTTGAATACCAAGTATATTAACATTAAGCAAATTACCATGGTATTAACGACTCTCAAAATAATCTAAGTGAAGCACGAGAGATCAATAGTTTCTTTAAAACAAATCCACCACCATGCTCTAAAATATCTAAGTTAAGCACTAGAGCAAAAATTATCACGCTCAAAAGATATAAGTGAAGCACTATGAGCAAAACTATCAAGCTCAAAAGATATAAGTGAAGCACATAGAGTATTCTATAAAATTCCAATTCATATATGGCTCTCTCAAAAGGTGTATACAGCAAGGATTATTGTGGTAAACTAACAAGCAAAGACACAAATAATACAAGACGCTCCAAGCAAAACACATATCATGTTGGTGAATAAAAATATAGCTCCAAGTAAATTACCGATGGAAGTAGACGAAAGAGGGGATGCCTTCTGGGGCATCCACAAGCTTTGACTTTTTGGTTTCCTTGGATTATCTTGGGGGGTGCCATGGGCATCCCCAAGCTTATGATCTTGACACTCCTTGTTCCATAATCCATCAAAAGAATTCACCCAAAACTTGAAAACTTCACAACACAAAACTCAATAGAAATCTCGTGAGCTCCGTTAGAGAAAGAAAACAAAATACTACTTTAAGGTACTGTAATGAACTCATTATTTATTTATATTGGTGTTAAACCTACTGTATTCCAACTTCTCTATGGATTATAAACTATTTTACTAGCCATAGATTCATCAAAATAAGCAAACAACACGCGAGAAACAGAATCTGTCAAAAACAGAATAGTCTGTAGTAATCTGTAACTAACGCAAACTTATGGAACTCCAAAACATCTACCAAAATTATACGACCTATACAATTTGTTTATTCATCAGCAGCAATTGGAATCAGTATTTTATCACGTTCTGGTGATTTTTAATAATTTGGGCACTGAGCGCAAAGTTTCTGGAAATTACAGCAAGATCAAATAACTATCATCCAAGAAGATCCAATAGGTTTAACTTGGCACAAACACTAATTAAAACATAAAACCACATCTAAACAGAGGCTAGATGGATTATTTATTCCTAAACAGAAGCAAAAACAAAAAAAACTAAAAATAAAATCGGGTTGCCTCCCAACAAGCGCTATCGTTTAACGCCCCTAGCTAGGCATAAACGCAATGATAGATCTAGGTATTGCCATCTTTGGTAGGCAATCCATAAGTGGATCTCATGATAGATTCATATGGTAATTTTATTTTCTTTCTAGGAAAGTGTTCCATGCCTTTCTTTAATGGAAATTGGAATCTAATATTCCCTTCCTTCATATCAATAATTTCACCAATCGTTCTAAGGAAAGGTCTCCCAAGAATAATAGGACCTGAAGGATTGCAATCTATATCAAGAACGATAAAATCTACGGGCACATAATTCCTATTTGCAACAATAAGAACATCATTAATTCTTCCCATAGGCTTTTTAATAGTGGAATCCGCAAGATGCAAGTTTAGAGAGCAATCATCAAAGTCACGGAAATCTAGCAAATCACACAAAATTTTGGGAATAGTGGAGACACTAGCACCCAAATCACACAAGGCATGAAACTCATAATCTTTAATTTTAATCTTAATAGTAGGTTCCCACTCATCTTAGAGCTTTCTAGGGATAGAGACTTTCAACTCAAGTTTTTCTTCATGAGATTGCATCAAGGCATCAACAATGTGTTCGGTAAAGGCTTTATTTTGACTATAAGCATGAGGAGAATTTAGCATGGATTGCAACAAGGAAATACAATCAATTAAAGAGCAATTTCCATAATTAAATTCCTTGAGATCCAATATAGTGGGTTTAGCAACATCTAGGTTTTTATTTCTTTCAATCCCACTTTTGTCAATTTCATCATCAAGATCTAAAGACTCTGAATTCTTAGAACACCTTCTAGGTAAAGGAAGATCATATTCAGTTTCATCAAGATTCATATTGCAAAACAAAGATTTAATGGATGACACATCAATAACTTTTAGATCTTCATCTTGATTTTCATAGGAATTCGGTTTAGCGGCCATCTTATTGACTAAGGTAGCTTATGATCCGAAATTTCAGCGGTCAACTTTTCAAGACGAGCAATTTGGGATCTTATACCATCAAATTCTTTAGACATATCATCGAGATCTTTATTCATATAACTCATAAAACCTTTTTGTTCCTTAAGCTCGTTTCTAAAGAAATTATTATGCTCAAATTGCAGAACCATAAACTTCCTAACATTGGTTTCGATCTCTTCTAACCTTTTAAGGTGAAGACCACCAAATCTAGGTAGAGCCATCGCGACAAACAAGCAATCCAACACACGAGCAAACAAGCGGACGAGGAAAAGGCAACAGAAAGAGAGGAGGAGATTGGGAAAGAGAGGGCGAATAAAACGGCAAGGGTGAAGTGGGGGAGAGGAAAACGAGAGGCAAATGGCAAATAATGTAATGCGAGAGATAGGGATTGTGATGGGTACTTGGTATGTATTGACTTGCTCTTGCGTGAGCGTCCCCGGCAACGGCGCCAGAAATTCTTCTTGCTAGCTCTTGAACACTGCGTTGGATTTCCCCGAAGAGGAGAGGATGATGCAGCAAAGTAGCGTAAGTATTTCCCTCAGTTTTTGAGAACCAAGGTATCAATCCGGAGGAGGCCACGCACAAGTCCCTCGTACCTACACAAAACGATAGCTCCTCGCAACCAACGCGATTAGGGGTTGTCAATCCCTTCACGATCACTTACGAGGGTGAGATCTGATAGAGATGATAAATAATATTTTTGGTATTTTTGGTATAGAGATGCAAAGTAAAAAGTAAAAGGCAAAGTAAAAACAAAGCAAGTATTAAAGTGATGGAGATTGATATGATGAGAATAGACCCGGGGGCCATAGGTTTCACTAGTGGCTTCTCTCAAGAGCATAAGTATTCTACGGTGGGTGAACAAATTATTGTTGAGCAATGACAGAATTGAGCATAGTTATGAGTATATCTAGGTATGATCATGTATATAGGCATCATGTCCGAGACAAGTAGACCGAAACGATTCTGCATCTACTACTATTACTCCACTCATCGACCGCTATCCAAAGATGCATCTAGAGTATTAAGTTAAAACAGTAGTAACGCCTTAAGCAAGATGACATGATGTAGAGTAATAAATTCATGGAATATGATAAATACCCCATCTTGTTATCCTCGATGGCAACAATACAATACGTGCTTTGCAACCCTTTACATCCTTTGGGTAAGGACACTGCAAGATTGAACCCAAAGCTAAGCATTTCTCCCATTGCAAGAACTACCAATCTAGTTGGCCAAACCAAACGGATAATTCGAAGAGACTTGCAAAGATAACTCAATCATACATAAAGAATTCAGAGAAGATTCAAATATTATTCATAGATAATCTGGATCATAAACCCACAATTCATCGATCTCAACAAACACACCGCAAAAAGAAGATTACATCGAATAGATCTCCATGAGAGAGGGGGAGAACATTGTATTGACATCCAAAAAGAGAGAAGAAGCCATCTAGCTACTATCTATGGACCCGAAGGTCTGAAGTAAACTACTCACACTTCATCGGAGGGGCTATGGTGATGATGTAGAAGCCCTCCGTGGTGGATGCTCCTCCCTCAGAGGTCCCAACAGGCCCCAAGATGGGATATCATGGATACAGGAAGTTGCGGCGGTGGAATTAGGTTTTTGGCTCATGTTCTGATCGTTTGGGGTTACGTAGGTATATATAGGAGGAAGGAGTACGTCGGTGGAGCAACAGGGGGCCCACGAGGCCCTCGTGACCGCCTCTGTTACTTCTTGGAGTAGGGTCCAAGTCTCCTGGATCATGTTCGGTGAGAAAATCACGTTTCCGAAGGTTTCATTCCATTTGGACTCCGTTTGATATTTTGTTTCTTCAAATCTTGAAATAGGCAAAAACAGCAATTACAGGCTAGGCCTCTCGTTAATAAGTTAGTCCCAAAAATAATATAAAAGTGGAAAATAAAGCCCAATATAGTCCAAAACAAGAGATAAAGTAGCATGGAGCAATAAAAATTATAGATACATTGGATACGACGTCACAGCAGCTTATTTTTTACATCCATGGTCGCTAGTAGTACCGCAAGGGCGTGACGATAGTACCGCCTCCTGCAGTAGTACCGCCTGTTGCCCCTTTGCAGTGGTGTTTCATTGGGGTTCTCACGCCCTAAGCGGGAGTACTTCGTAGGAAGCGGTAGTACCGCCTGCTTGGCTGTGATCATAACGGTTGGTTTTTCCTCCTATAAAAGGGATCTTCTTCCCCAATGAATCGAATCTTTTTAGCTCGTGTTCTTCTCCCATTGTTGACCTTCTTCGAGCTTGCAAACTCTCAATCCCTCCATGGATTCTTGCTAGTTTTTGAGGGAAAAGAGAGAGGAGATCTAGATCCACATTTCCACCAATCACTTTCTCCTCTATGTGAGGGGAACCCCTTAGATCTAGATCTTGGAGTTCTTGGTGTTCTCCTTCTTGTTCTTCCTATCATTTTCCTCCCTAGCATTAGTTGCTTCGGTGGGATTTGAGAGAGAAGGACTTGGGCACTCCGTGTGCCCTTGCCATTGCATTTGGTGCATCGGTTTGAAATCTCCACAGTGATACGTGGAAGTTACAAGTCGAGAAGCTTATTACTCTTGGGTGCTTGGTACCCTTGAGCTTGTTCCTCTTGGGTGCTTGGGTGCCCTAGGCGGTTGGTGGTGTTCGAGCTCAATCATTACGGTGTAAAGCTCCGAGCAAGCGTCAGGGTCTCCAATTAGGTTGTGGAGATCACCCCAGCAATTTGACAGTACCGATGACCACCCCAAGGGTTGCCAAAGTGTACGGGTTCGGTGACCGCCCCAAGGGTTGCCATTTATGCAGGTTCGGTGACCGCCCTCAAGGGTCCCTTAGTGGAATCACGGCATCTTGCATTGTGCGAGGGCGTGAGGAGATTACGGTGGCCCTAGTGGCTTCTTGGGGAGCATTAGGCCTCTTCTCACACCATACCAGTTATTTTTGCAGTTGAATCTTCCCGTGCCTCCACACCACTCCAAAAGGAGATTAGCATCCGCAAGGGTCTGAACTTGGGGATACATCATCATCTCCGCGTGCCTCGGTTATCTCTTACCCGAGCTCTTTGCTTATGCCCTTTACTTTGTGATAGCCATATTGTTTCTTGCCATATATCTTGCTATCACCTAGTAGTTTATCTTGCTTAGCATAATTTGTTGGTGCACATAGGTGAGCCTAGTTGTTGTAGGTTTTGTGCTTGACAAATTAACCGCTAGGTTTATTCCGCATTTGTTAAAGCCTAAACCGTAATTATTTTAAAGCGCCTATTCACCCCCCCCCTCTAGGCGACATCCATGATCTTTCACTTGCGTTAGTTCCATGGTATGTAAATAACCAAATACGTCTAGTACTCCAAGTAAGTTGTGAGTAAAGTTACTAGAATTGTCAAATTGTTGATCATATGACAACAGTGAAAATGTCGCTGAGTACCGACGACATGTTTCTCGCATATGGAGAAAATGAAGAGATTGATGTAAATGTAACTTTACATCAATACATGCTTGATGTAAGTTGTACCTCGACAAAAATCTTCAATCGGTGCTCCAAGCAAATTTCGGTTTAAATTAAATAATTTATGGTGGCACAGTAAGTTGGAATTGACCCGAGAAAGTTATTGTGGTGAAATCTATAACAGAAGGCTGAGTATATTGTCGCATTAGAAGCAAAAATAGAGGGTGATGAATAAAAAGGTTCATTTATGAACTTCCTATGGTTTCTAGATGATTGTGCAACTGTTTTCAGATAGTGGTTCTATAGCTCAATCTAAGGAATCAAAGGTCTTACCAGTGATTCAATATATACTAAGCTCTTTTCACACAAATTATGAATTTATTTGAAAGCATGATGGATGCATTGAAATGCGAATGATACACATGGATCTGGAGTTTCTGATTCGATAGGACGAAGTCTATACCACAAGCAAAGCATGGACTAACACCAGATTGCCATAGGTGTAAAAGTTAAAGGTGCTAACTAGATTATTGACTCTAGTGCAAGTGGGAGACTATTGAGAATATGCCCTAGAGGCAATAATATTTGTACTTTTATATTTCCATATTGATAGTTATAGAGTTTATATTTCATGCTATAACTGCTATGATCCTGGAATATGCAATTCAGTGTAAAACTCATATGCACGCGTGGAATAATAAACGGTTAAATGAAAGGTTCGTAGTCTTGCCTCTAGGACTAGCTTAAGTGTTGTTGGTGATCGTATTTTTTGGATCTTAGGATATCATTTAAAGTGTTAAACAATAGTCCTAAAATAACTTTGAGATTATGACGTTGGAAGAACGATAATATTGATCGACCCAAACTTGTTTGTTGTGAATTGAATTAATATCGTCTATATTCAAATGTAATAACACGTAGTGTTAACGTGTGATTTTGCTCCTTAGATCATGAGAGTATCACAGTCACTTCTTAACGTACGGTGGGATTTTGGGTTGCTCAAAGGTCACCTGTAACACAGTGATCATAACAACAACTTATAGGTTCATTGGAGAGTTTGACAAGTGGCCAGATAGCTTGAGAGTGAGATTTGCTCCTCCGACGATGAAGAGATATTCTTAGGGACATCTCGGTGTGACGACATCAATCATCATCTGTCCAGACACACGTGACTTCATCATGATACGTCCCCAACGTATCTACTTTTTCTCATGCTTTCCCTCTTGTTTAGGACTCTAATTTGCATGATTTGAATGAAACTAACCCCGGACTGACGTTGTTTTCAGCAGAACTACCATGGTGTTGTTTTTGTGCAGAAATAAAAGTTCTCGGAATGTAACGAAACTTTGCGAGGACTTTTATATCAATAATAAGAATTTCTGGAGCCAAGACCCACCAGAGAGAGGCCCCTGGTTGGGCACAACCCACCAGGGTGCACCCCCCTCTGCTGGCGCGCCCAGGTGGGTTGTACCCACCTGGTGGCCCTGCTAATGACCCCCTTGATACCATAAAATCACATTATTCCAGAAAAAAATCAGGGGGAAAGAATTATCACGATCCACGAGACGGAGCCGCCACAACCCCTATTCTTCCTCGGGAGGGCAGATCTGGAGTCCGTTTGGGTCTCCGGAGAGGGGGATCTTCGTTCTTCGTCATCACCAACCAACCTCCATCGCCAATTCCATGATGCTCCACACCGGGAGTAAGTAATTCCTTCGTAGGCTCGCTGGTCGGTGAGGAGTTGGATGAGATTCATCATGTAATTGAGTTAGTTTTGTTAGGGCCTGATCCCTGGTATCCACCTTGTTCTTAGATTGATGTTGCTATGACTTTGCTATGCTTAATGCTTGTCACTTTGGGCCCGGGTGCCATGAACTCAGATCTGAACCGTTTATGAATTCATCATTATATCCATGTTTTAGATCCGATCTTGCAAGTTATAGTCACCTACTACGGTTATGATCGGACAACCGCGGAGTGACAACAACCGGGCCCGCTCTCGGTGTTGACCGTAGCTTGAGGAGTTCATGTATTCACTATGTGTTAATGCTTTGTTCCGGTTCTCTATTAAAAGGAGGCCTTAATATCCCTTAGTTTCCAATATGGACCCCGCTGCCACGGGAGGGTAGGACAAAAGATGTCATGCAAGTTCTTTTAGTAAAGCACGTATGACTATTTAGGGAATACATGCCTACATTATATCGATGAACTGGAGCTAGTGTCGTATCGCCCTAGGTTATAACTGTCACATGATGAATATCATCCAACAAGTCACCGATCCAATGCCTACAATTTATCTTATATTGTTTCTGCTAAGTTACTACAGCTATCATCACTGTTACACTTGCTACAAAATTACTGCTATCAATGTTACTGTTACCGCTACTGCTGCTACTACTATCAAAACTGTCATATTATTGTGCTACTGATTACTTGCTGTAGATAATTAATCTCCGGGTGTGGTTGAATTGACAACTCAGTTGCTAATACCTTCAAATATTCTTTGGCTCCCCTTGTGTCGAATCTATAAATTTGGGTTGAATACTCTACCCTCGAAAACTGTTGCGATCCCCTATACTTGTGGGTTATAAAGACCTTTTTCTGGCGCCGTTGTCGGGGAGCATAGCTATATTTGTTGAGTCACTTGGAATTATTGTCATATTATCACTATGAAGAATCCGAAGGATCCAAAGACTAAGATATTTCCCTCAAACACGAGGGGAGGTAAGGAACTGCCATCCAGTTCTGCTTTAGATTCACCTTCTGTTTTGAGTAAACTTGCAACACCACCACATGCTATTAATTCTGATACGTCGCAAGTTATTGATGATGCTACTTCTGCTATGGATAATGCTTATGATTATGCTAGTAGCTTGCTTGATAATGATGATGCGCCACTTGGTGAATTTCTTGATGAACAAATTGCTAGAGTTATACAACATGATGTTGTTGAATCTGATGATGAGCTTGAAACTGAAACTCCTGAAACACCTGCTAGAACTAGCCTTCCTAGATATGAATTGCCTAAGGTGCCGGAAGGTTATGTTATGAGTGAAGAAACAACTAGAGATATTCTTGCTTGTAAGGATAGAGGTGATCTATAGAAATTACTACACAAGTATAAAGAAAAATCTCTGAATGCTAGAATGTGATGTGATCCTAAGTTTGCTACTTCGCCTATATTTATTGATGACAAGGATTATGAATTCTCTGTCAACCCAGAGTTGATTACTTTGGTTGAATATGATCCTTTCCATGGTTATGAAACTGAAACTGTTGTGGCACATCTTACTAAGTTGAATGACATAGCCACCCTTTTTACTCATGATGAGAAAACTCGCTATTACTTTATTCTCAAATTATTCCCTTTCTCATTAAAGGGTGATGCTAAAGCTTGGTACAATACTCTTGCTCCTAGTTGTGTGCGTAGTCCCCAAGATATGATTTATTACTTCTGTGAAAAATATTTTCCTACTCATAAGAAACAAGCTGCCTTACAGGAAATATTTAACTTTGTGCAAACTAAAGAAGAGAGTCTCCCACAAGCTTGGGGGAGGCTTTGCCAGTTACTTAATGCTTTGCTTGATCATCCTCTTAAGAAAAATGAAATACTTGATATCTTCTATAATGGACTAACCGATGCTTCCAGGGACTTCCTAGATAGTTGTGCTAGTTGTGTTTTCAGGGAATGAACTATTGATCAAGCTGAAGAATTATTGAATAATATATTGAAAAATTATGATGATTGGACTCTTCCTGAACCACCGGCTAAACCCGCTCTGAAGAAGAGGGGTATATTATATCTCAGTCCTGAAGATATGCAAGAGGCAAAGAAATCTATGAAGGAAAAAGGTATTAAAGCTGAGGATGTTGAAAGTTTACCTCCTATTGAAGAAATACATGGGCTTAATACACCACCACTGCCTAAGGTGGTAGAGGTAAATTCTCTTATGAAGTCCAATGAAAATGATAATCCTCACAATATGCATCCTAGTCAATGCCTTTATGAGTTTGAAAACTACATTAGAAAACAAGATCACTTCAATGCAAATGTTATGAAACAATTGAAATATAATTCTGATATGATAGCTCGCTTGAGTGACTTGTTATTTAGAATATCAAATGGTGTTAGAGGTGTTGGAAAACATGCTTCTATGGTTCAAACTCAGTTAGAAAAAGTTGCTAAATCACAAAGAGAATTGCTTGATGAAATGAATCATAATATGCATGACTTTAATGTTAGAGTTGCAACTAGAGGAGGTAAAATGACTCAGGAACCACTTTATCCTGAGGGACACCCAAAAAGAATTATACAAGATTCACAAAGAGCTAACACTAGTGCACCTAGTCATTCTAAAAAGAAGAAGAAGAAGAAAAATGATAGGAATTTGCACACTTCTAGTGAACCTGAAATAGAAAAACCTCCTGATAATGAAAATGAAACTTCTATCTCTGATGCTGAAACTCAATCTGGTAATGAACACTTACCTAGTGATAATGAAAAATATAATGATGAGGTTCATGAAGACACTCAACTAAATAATGATAAAGAACCAGACAATGATGTTGAGATAGAACCACCACGATCTTGATAACCCACAACCTAAGAATAAAAGATATGATAAAAGAGACTCCGTGGCTAGGAAACACGGTAAAGAAAGAGAACAGTGGGTTCAAAAACCTATGACTTTTCCACCCAAGTCAACTAAAAAGAATGATGATGAAGAATTTGAGCTCTTTGCTGAAATGCCGAGGCCAGTCTTTTTGCGTACCCGCTTGATTGATATCCTTAAAATGCCTCCTTATGCAAAGTATATGAAAGACATTATCACAAATAAGAGAAAAATACCGGAAGCTGAAATCTCCACTATGCTTGCTAATTACACTTTCAAAGATGGAGTATCTAAAAAACTTGGAGATCCGGGTATACCAACTATACCTTGCTCTATCAAAAAGAACTATGTGAAAACTGCTTTGTGTGTTTTAGGAGCTGGTGTTAGTGTTATGCCTTTCTCTTTATATAAAAGACTTGACTTGAATAAACTCACACCTACTTAAATATCTTTGCAAATGGCTGATAAATCAACTGCCATACCTATCGGTATTTGTGAGGATGTGCCTGTTGTTGTTGCTAATGTTACTATTTTGACTGACTTTGTTATACTTGAGATGCCCGAGGACGACAACATGTTGATTATCCTTGGTAGACTCTTCTTGAGTACTGCAGGGGCTGTTATTGATTGCAGTAAAAGCAAGATCACTTTTCATATCAATGGTAATGAGCATACGGTGCACTTTCCAAAGAAACAATCCCAAGTGAATGGTATTAATGTTATTGAAAAATCTCTGACAATCACTATTGAAAGTACCTCTACCTACTGTCAAAAAGAAATATGAAATGCTTATTGTTGGGGAAATGCATATCCCCATTGAGGTAACTTAGTGATTTATGAAAGTTCTTCTGTTTCATGCTAATCGAAAGTGGTTGTTAATAAGACCTGATCAACCTTATTAATGAATCATTTTTGAGCGGTATGAAGTTGATAAATTTAGTAAGCACTACCTTTTGTCCCTACATTTTTGTTCTTTGTTTTTATTAGTTAAATAAAATAAAATGCCATGTTTGTTATTTTTTTGTATTTTCCGTGCAATAAAAAAATTGACCCAAAAATGAAAGTTCTCAGAATGCCCTGAAAATTTTATATGATTTTTTTGAATATTTATGAATTTTTTGGTGCAAATAATACCAGAGGGAGGTGCACGAGGTGGGCACAACCCACCTAGGCGCGCCAGGACCCCCGGGCACACCCTGGTGGGTTGTGGTCCCCACGTGGGCCCCCTCACTTACCTCTTCATCCCACATCATCACTCACCTCCAGAAAAAAATCCCCATTGCTCTCTCTCCCGTGTTCTTGAGCTCAAACCCGCGGACTTCGATCTCTTTGCTTGAAGCTTTGTTTTCGAAACTGTTTCGGGGGATTGTTGCTTGGTATGTGACTCCACCATTTGTCCAATTAGTTTTTGCTTTAGTGGTTTATACTTTGAATAATTAGCTACTCTTGGTGGTGCTGTAGATGTGCTTGCATGTTCAATTCTTAGTGTTCTAAGTAGTTTGAATGCTTGCTATGGCCTCTATGTATCCCTATGAGTAGTTGCTATCAATTTTGTGAAGTTTTGTTGAGAAAATTTTGTGAACTAAAAATTCAGATTTTGTTCATAGGAAAAATTGTATGCGGACATGAATATCTTCAGGAAGTTTGGCTCAAAGAAGAACTCCAAGGGTGTTATTGAGGAGTCTTCTGACAGTGGTCTCCGCAATCGGAGGTTGGCGAAGGTACGGCCATGCAAATGGCCGCACACCCCGTTCCTGAAAGAGGCTGGAATCCATAGGAGTTCATGCAATACATCGCTAATGCCGGCCTCACAGACTTCATCGCAGATGAGTGTGACCAACACCAAATCCTCACAAACATCTTTGTTCAAAGTTTTACTTTCCTGCCTAGAAATAATCCTCCTGAAGTGAGCTTTGACTTATATGCTGAAAACCATCAGATACCACTTACTGAATTTTGTAACATATACATGATCCCGTCTGATGGGAGCTTGGTTGAGCCTAGGTCGGCCGAGTTTGAGGCCTTTTGTCGCACTTTGACAGTGGGTGATGAGAGAAGAGTGTCGGCCATAACTGCCGTTGGCTTGCATTTTCCTGTTGTTCGTTGTTTTGCACTTTTTATTAGCAAATGCTTGCTTGCTAGGGAGAAGGTGGGTGCACTTAGTTCACCGGACCTTGCTGTTTTACGTCATGCACTTGAGGGCGACAACACATATAGCTTGGGAGCTATCGTGGCTCGTCGCCTGCACCTTAATAAATCCCAGGGTAAAATACATGGTGGGATTTTTGCTACTCATTTGGTGGCTCACTTCGAGCTTGAGATACGCCCTCAAGATTACCCTCTGACCAAGGTATACCTAGACCGAGCAACCATGGATCACCATCACTTTATTGCACATGATCGTCCTGATATTGCCATTCCTTATAACCTGGTCTATAGCGTTACAACTCGTGATGTTATCCCCTTGCCTGCACCTGCTTTGTTTGATTCTATTGCCAGGGGTGGATATAGGATTATGCATGCAGACATCGTCGCCTACTGGAACTCTCACACTGCTGCAAAGGCTGCACTGGCACCTCAGCAGTGGGATGAGTGGATGCCTGCTCCTCAGGATCCCTACTACCCTCCAGGCTAATAAACGATTACCAACTTAGGCCAAAATCCTAGGCTTGAGGGAGTACGTGTTTCTCACCGACATTATGTTCATGTCTACATATCATTCTAATTGTCGGTGTTCACACTTTTTCATTGTATCATGCATGCTTAAATTTATTTTCTTGCTTTCTTCTTGTGTGTTTGAAAAACTTTAGAAAACCAAAAAAATTAGTTGTAGCAATTTACTTCTATACATGTTTAGTAGTAACACTAAAAAGAAAATCCAAAAAGATTTCCTTTGTTCTTCTTTTGCTTGTTGGGAGCTTTCCCGTGTAATTAGTTTTTCTCGTTTTTGCTTTTTATTTGCTTGTTGAAGAAAACCAAAAACTCCAAAAATATTTTAGTGTGTTTCTCTGAATTTATTTTCTTTTTATTCGAGTCTTACCAAGGAGAAGACCACGATGAAAATGTTGAGTGGCTCCCATATGAATAACTATTGAACTAATGAAGAGCACATTTTACCTTGTCTTCTCCTGCTGAATAATTTTTTTGCAGATTCCAGCTTAGTCCACGGCACTCTTGCACTATTATTATTTTCATATCATTCGGTCGTGCAAGTGAAAGGCAATAATGACGACATTGAGGAACTAGCTGTGGCAGAGAGATACTGGTATGAACTCGACTTGTTCTGTTTGTGTAAATATGTTTAACCTAGTATCCATGATTCAACCCATTATGATTAAACATGTTTGCAATGACAATTAGAGATTATAGTTTCTCATGCCATGCATAAGTAGCTGGGAGTTGATAATGATTTATCTTGGATATCAACATAACGTTAAAATGATTGCGATGTAGTATGATGATATGGTATGCTCCTCTGAATGTTCGAGTGGCTTGACTTGCCACATGTTCATGCATGTAGTTGAATCAAAACCAACATAGCCTCTATGATATTTATGTTCATGGTGTTCATATCCTACTCATGCTAGTGTCCAATGTTACTTATGCATAATGCATGGTTATGATCGTTGTTGCTCTCTAGCTGGCCGCTTCTCAATCTTATTGCTAGCCTTCGCCTGTACTAAGTGGAAATTCTGCTTGTACATCAAAAACCTTGAACCCAAATTTATTCCAAATGAGTCCACCATACCTACCTATATATAGTATTACCCTGCCGTCCTAAGTAAATTTGCATGTGCCACCTCTAAAAACTTCTAAAAATTATCCTTTTTGTGTGTCTGGATCGTTCATGGAACGACAGGAGGTGGTCGATATCTTTCGTGCTAAGCGAGTAATTCTCAGGTCGAGTGTTTATTCACTCGCCATCGCACGAGAAAATGGGCGCTATTAGGGATGCCCAGTCCCAAACTGCAAACATGAAAAAGATTTCATCTCTGACATAATCAAACAAAAACTCCCAATGGAGTCAAAAACTTTACTTTTATCGCTTGGGAACCGCACTAGCGTGCTTAGCATGGAAGATGTTAATAACTGATGGTCGTGAAGTGAATAAGAAGGGTGCATGTCTCAAAATATCATTTATCTCTGTTTTATAAATTGAGCTCTGGCACCACTGCAAATCTCTGCTTCCCTCTGCGAAGGGACTTTCTATTTACTTTTATGTTATGTCATCACCTTCTAAAAACAAGCGCCAGAAGTTGAGTAGAGCACAACTGTCATGATTTATGCATTGTGTGTAGCTAATGTTGGGTGCATCATGACTGGATCTTTTCTACCATGAATTACAATGTTTAGTCGTTGCTTGAACTTTGGAGGTGCTCAACATTTATGTTTTGCGGTCTCAGAAAGGGCTAGCGAGATACCACTATTGTCATATTATATCATGGTTGTTTTGACAACATGTTGCTGTTTGAGATATCTTATTATCGCTCGCTAGCTGATTATGTTATTGATATGAGTTAATATAATTTTAAGTGTTATTGTCGATATGGTTAGTTATAATGTTGGCTGAAAACCCGGGTGCTGTTTAAGCTTATTTATGCAAACAAGAGCAAAAGAGTTCGTAAAAGTTTTTCTTTCTCACTTTCAGTTTATCAACTGAATTTCTTGAGGACAAGCAAAGGTTTAAGCTTGGGGGAGTTGATACGTCACCAACGTATCTACTTTTTCTCATGCTTTTCCTCTTGTTTTGGACTCTAAGTTGCATGATTTGAATGAAACTAACCCCGGACTGACGCTGTTTTCGGCAGAACTACCATGGTGTTGTTTTTGTGCAGAAATAAAAGTTCTCGGAATGGAACGAAACTTTGCGAGGGTTTTTTATATCAATAATAAGAATTTCTGGAGCCAAGACCCACCAGAGAGGGGCCCCTGGTTGGGCACAACCCACCAGGGCGTGCCCCCCTCTCTTGGCGCGCCCAGGTGGGTTGTACCCACCTGGTGGCCTCGCTAACGACCCCCCTGATACTATAAAACCACATTATTCCAGAAAAAATCAGGGATAAAGAATTATCACGATCCACGAGACGGAGCCGCTGCCAAGCCCTGTTCTTCCTCGAGAGGGCAGATCTGGAGTCCCTTTGGGGCTCCGGAGAGGGGTATCTTCGTTCTTCATCATCACCAACAAATCTTCATCGCCAATTCCATGATGCTCCCCACCGAGAGTGAGTAATTCCTTCGTAGGCTCGCTGGTCGGTGAGGAGTTGGATGAGATTCATCATGTAATCGAGTTAGTTTTGTTAGGGCCTGATCCCTAGTATTGTAAGGGCATATTTATCCCTAAGTTATTTTGGTGATTGATGACAATGTTGTTGCGGACTAATCGTGTGCCTTTAGTATTTCAGACGTTTCGTCACTAGGCACAAGACGGTTTAGTGCCCCTCGAAGACTATTGAATACGGTGTTTTTCTACGTTTCTTTTCGGTGGACTTGAGTCATAGGAAAGCCGTACTATTAATAGGGGGTCCGCTTTGGAAATGTTTGGGTGGAATCATCACGTACACATCTACTCCTTTGCACCGCCTTTCCGTTGGCACTTTGGAGCATCCTCCGTCTTATCCTATATGCATTCTGTCTTGGTTGGTGAATTTGGGCTTGCGGTAGTACTACTCCTTGGAGTGGTAGTACCGCAGGCACTTGCGATAGTACCGGACCTCGGTGCGGTAGTACCGCAGGAGCCCATGGTAGTACCGCTCCTCACGAGCTGTAGTACCGTGGCCCCCAGGCCAAGTGCTGCTGCGCAGCGGTAGTAGGGGCGGATGTAATTTTTTACATCCGCGCCCTCCGTGGTAGTCCCTGTCCTAGCTCAGCCGCCACGCGGTAGTACCGCTCCTCCTGTTGTACTACCATGTCGGATTTTTGCATCGACTCCAACTCAGCGGAAGTTGCTACGGATGTAATTTTTTATGTCCGTGCCTCCCCGTTCTCTGGACCTTCCCTGCCTTGCGGTAGTACCGCAAGGTGATGCGGTAGTACCGCTCGTGCGGTTCTACCGCTCTCCGCTTTAGTGCGGTTGGGCTGGCCAGGTCTGTGCCGCTCAGGAGGTAGTACCGCGAGGCCCCGCGGTAGTACCGCTTGGGCCTGCGGTAGTACCGTGCTGCGCAGAATGGATTGGTGGATAATGGTTGGATTTGTCTCTCCACTATATAAGGGGTGTCTTCTTCCCCGAGTTGACCACCTCTTTCAACCCTAAGCTCCATTGTTGCTCCAAGCTCCATTTTCGCCCGATCTCTTTCCCTAGCCAATCAAACTTGTTGATTTGCTCAAGATTGGTTGAGAAGGCCACGATCTACACTTCCACCAAGAGAAATTTGATTCCCCTACTAATCCCTTGCGGATCTTGTTACTCTTGGATGTTTGAGCACCCTAGACGGTTGAGGTCACCGCGGAGCCATAGTCCATTGTGGTGAAGCTTCGTGGTGTCGTTGGGAGCCTCCAATTAAGTTGTGGAGATTGCCCCAACCTTGTTTGTAAAGGTTCGTCGCCGCCTCCAAGGGCACCAATAGTGGAATCACGGCATCTCGCATTGTGTGAGGGCGTGAGGAGAATACGGTGGCCCTAGTGGCTTCTTGGGGAGCATTGTGCCTCCACACCGCTCCAACGGAGATGTACTTCCCCTCAAAAGGAAGGAACTTCGGTAACACATCCTCGTCTCCACCGGCTCCACTCTTGGCTATCTCGTGCCTTTACTTATGCAAGCTTATTTGTGTTATATCCTAGCTTGCTTGTGTGCTTGTTGTTGTTGCATCACATAGGTTGCTCACCTAGTTGCATATCTAGACAACCTACTTTGATGCAAAGTTTAAATTGGTAAAGAAAAGCTGAAAATTGTTAGTTGCCTATTCACCCCCCTCTAGTCAACTATATTGATCCTTTCAATTGGTATCAGAGCCCCGTCTCTTTATTAAGGACTTTGTCGTCCGAAGAGTATGGTTAACGTCGTATACGGTGTGGAGGAGCACTCCGGTGCGAATCCGGTCTCGTCTATGGGTGATGGGGGAACCGCGGTCTCTTGTGAGGAATTCAATGTAGCTTTGGACACATTCAAAACCTCCATGACGACCGAGGTTGAAAGCATGTTTAATAAATTCATTGAAGGGCTTAAACTTTCCACCGCACCGTTGAAAGTGGGTGATCCCACTAACAAGGTGACGGATGCTAACTCCGACAAGGGGGAAGCTACTAGTGAAAAAGCTCCTTCTTCTAATGGTAAGAATGGCACCGACATCTTTGACCATGTGGAACCCCCACTTGTTTATGGTGGACCTATTCCTTCTACTCATTTGAATCATGTCGGTCCTCCCCCTAAGATTGTGAAAAATGAGGACTTTGATTCTTAGGTTTATCGCTTTAAGCGTCATTTAAATCATGTGAATACTAATCTTTGGAGAATCATTGAAGAAGGGTTCTATCCGCATGACCGAAGCAACTTCACTCCTAGAGAAGCCGCGGATAATCAATTCAATGAGAATGCTCTCTTCATCATCCAAGATGCAATTCCACCCGAAGATCTTCCTCACCTCCGGCCCTACGTCATGGCCAAAGATGCTTGGCGCCAAGTTGTTTCCCTCTACTAGGGAAGCGCAAGCATTCAACGCTCCAACTATGAAGTGGTGCAAGATGAAGCCGATGAGTTTGCAATGAAAGAGGATGAAGAACCTCGTGAGCTTTATCGGAGAGTAACCAAACTCACAGTTTCACTCCGAGACCATGGAAGCAAGGACACAGATGACAATTGGATCAAGCGCAAATTCCTCAAGGCAATGATGCCTTACCACAAGGCCATGTCCTCCGTCATTCGTCAAAGGCCGGACTTCCACACTTTGTCCTCAAGCGAAGTATTGGATGAGTTTGTGGCTATGAGCTTCTTGGACAAGACCACCGACAATGCGGTGCTACGCTCTCAAAGGGAAAACAAGCCCAACCTTGCATTGAAGGCCAAGGTTTGTGTTGAAGAAGAAGAGGAAGAAGAGGAAGGCAACCCCGAAGATACAAAGTATGCTTATCATGAACACATGGCTCTTGCTTCAAGGAAATTTTGGAGCAAGACGAACTCAAGGCCCAACTTCAACAAGAGCAACTCAAGTGGCATGAATGTCGGGGCAGGCTGATCTGGCCCACGAACACCTATGGGACCGGCGGACCGAGCCCCTTTCGGTTCGGCGGGGAGCACAGGTCGCACGAAGAGCAGATCGAGGCGAAACACACGAGAGGTTTACCCAGCTTCGGAGCTCTCCGGAGAGATAACACTCCCTACCGCTGCATGTCTAGGTGTATTATGCGTTCTTGCTCAGAGCGCCGAAAAGTGCTACAAAGACACGCGAGTTGCTAACGAGGACTGAGCGTGGAGGGAATCGATCGACCAACCCTTTCTACGCTATGCGCATGGGCCTCCTTTTATATGCTCAAGGGGCTCCGGCTGTGTGGCAACGTGACGGGGTACAAATGGAAAAATAGTGGTTGGTACACCTACTTGAACAAAGGTACGTTGTACCATACCTAACCCTCGACGGCAGGGGACAAAGGCATTAAATGCCCGTCTAGTCGCCCTAACAAAGGCAAACAGGGACCGTCGAGGCGCCACCGTTCGCCACGATGGCAAACTTGCTGCCGCTTGCCACCTCAAGACCGCCGGGCTGCCAGACCTCTCGCCACGCTACGCCTAGAAAGGTCCTGTGGCGACATGTTGGTGGATGTGCTGGAGCGTAGGTACAGAGAGGTGGTCTGCATGGCAAGCGCCTTTGTCATGTTGTTGTCTTGTCGCTACCGGAAGCTTGTCGCCGCGGGCCTTCCCGGCAAGCTCCTCTTGCCGGGGCCTTGTCTTGTATGTGCCTTGGGTGGCCTTCCCGGCAAGCTCCTCTTGCCGGGGCCTTGTCTTCTTGGCTTAAATACTTTGTTCTTGAATGGCTCCAAAGGAACCATGAATAATCTTGGCGGTCACCCGGTTAGCCCTGCCGCGGAGGGCTGCAACTGCCCGTGCACAAGTTCGGGATTCTAGGGTACCCCTACTCTAGTACACCGACAGAGCCCTGCCGGGCCACACGGTGCCGAGCGCTGTTGGGCCAGGCCCAAAACAGGGCACGGGCACACGCGGCCCGGGTCACGCCATAACTCACCCCGGACCCACCACGCCCCCCACGAATGGCACGCATCGAACATGGCGTCGTGCGAGAGATCGTGGGCGAGATCGTGGGGGTTTCTTTATTCGGAAAATCGGAACATCCGCCCCCTCCCTCTTTATAAGCAGGGGAAACAGGGGCACGCCGCTCACCTTGCTAGTTGTTGTCCCATCGAAAAACCACCGCTGCTCCCCCCTTCTTCTCAAGGCTGAAGAGAGCGGCGCTCCGCCCCCCATCGCCACCAGCACCCTCAACGCCGTCGATCTCCTCCACCGCCTCCGCCATGGGACAGAAAGCCGACAAGGGGAAGGCCGTGAAGTCGGCCGAGGCGCAGCGGCTTGCGGCGCTGCGGAAGGATCGAGCCATCTTCCCCTCACCGCCATGAGGGAGCCGAGGGAGAACTACTACCTCTTCTCGTCGACGGAGACGCTGGCGCATCCACGCATCGAAGGTACTCCCCGCCGCCGCTGAACTGGCCCCGACGGGTATCCTTCTTCGCTCTTCTTCTCTGCGGGCTCTGCCCGCTTTTCTCTAATTCTTTTGTGACATAATGAACACCCTACGGGTTCCGCCTCCTTGATTTCACCCCCAACGCCGTTTCGACCATGGCAGTTTTCGCACATCTTTGCGAAAACTTTGTCGAGTCCACCCAAATGTAGCTCTTCTCCGCTACTTCTTTTTACCCCGTGTTGAGAGAGGAGAGCCCCTTGCCGGAGGAATCGCTTGGATCTCCGTGGTCGGCAAAAGGAAGCTTATCTGGAGGGAGAGCTTCAGAGCAAATGGGAGGAGTGGAGGCGGATTGGTGCTGGATTGTTGAGGAGAACCCAGCCGTTCACCGCCCAAATACCAAACCCCAGTAGTGCGCGGCAATGATTGGAGCAATCTAGCCCCTAAGACGCTTAGGCTGAAGATCGCGGTCACCCGAATCCTCCGCCTCGGACTTGCCGGACTCATTTGTAAACCGTTGGCGCGGACTTTCTTCGCCGCGCCGCTTTGCGTGAGAGAAGGAGACCTGCACAGGAATTTCGTAACGCAGCAAACATCATGAGGCTGCGCCCGGGCGTCAACTTCATCTTCTCTGTCTTGGTGCTCAACGCGTTGCTCTTAGCGCTGTTCATGCCCGATCCTGATCTAGAGGAGAGGTTTAGGTTGCCGAGGGCTGTCGTTCGCCAGGCAACAATTCCGCTTGACCGCATCCGTGCAATGATGCCGTCGTCGACTCACATGGAATTGTCCCAACTTGGCAAGAGCCGCAGATGACGTGGTGCGGCAGTTTTTGACAATCTGTGGAAATGCCGGTCCGCCCGGACGAAAGCGTAGGGGCCTCACCCGCGACACTCATCGACGATGAGATGCAGCGCATCGCCACTAGGCTAGAAGAGGCGGCAGCAGCCGCTGCCGCGGGCGAGTTTGGCTTCACTGTGGAGGAGGCAGAGGCAGCCAAGGCGGCAAGCCTTGTCGAGCGAAAGGAGTTTGCCGGCGAGGAGGAGCTTGCCGAGCCTGAAGCCGAGTCGAGTGAACCCGCCGAGGCGCATCCTCTCCGCCTCCAAGCAGCTTGCCGCGAGCGGAGCCACCAGCTCCACCAAGAAGGCGTCTTCGCAAGGCCGGAGACGCAGCAGGGCGGCAGACGGGCCAACAGCCGCAGCGCCACGCGACGCGCTCCACCGCGGCAAGCACTGTTGTCGCGAGAGCACCTCACGCCGCTGCGGCAACTGGAGCGGGGCCCTCGCAGGCCACCGGTCCCGCTCCCGCCAAGCGTACAAGGGAACCCACTCCTCCGCCTCGTCAGACTTGAGGCGGGCTGCACCACCTCTCCGCGCCAGCTCAACGAGGAAGAGGAAGAGTAAGATTCTTTGTCAGACTTGTAATTCTTCGATTTGTTGCTTTGTCTTGTATCCGATTTGCTTTACTATGAATCCATTCCTTTTCGTGACGCTGCCCGGAGGATGTCGAAGAGAGCCAAGACCCCGGTGGTCGCCATCGAGGACGAACCTATCATGGCTGACAGGAGGCGCGTCTGAGACCACCTTGCCGGATGAGGCAACCTTCTTCAAAGCAGCCTCAACAGCCCCCAGCCAGAAGCATATGGTCTACTTCTTGCTGTTCGCGTGCATGGGTGCTTTTTCCTTGCCGATATCTCGATCGTTGATTTGTGTAGGAGCAGCAGCCTCCTTCGCTTCGACCACGCCGCCAAGGGTGGATTCCCGGCAAGGAGCCGTTCTCCGCAAGGGGACTTCTCCCGCAGGCGGCTCTCCGGCAAGGGACGGCACAAGAACCCCTTGGCGGCGGAAACCATGACCGCAGCCCCTGCCACAGTAACCTTCTCGCCTGAGTACTTCCCTTGTGTTTTTCTTCTGATTTTGTCTTTGAATATTTGCTTGACTTTCTTCATCCATCCGCCACAGAGCCAATGGAGACCGAGGTCGCCGACGAGGAGGATGTGCGCGGCAACACTGATGAAGCCGCCGCCATGGAAGAAGAAGCCGCGCCGACGAGCCTGGCCGCCAAGAGGCCGCCAAAGCTGCCGCCAGAGCCGGGCGAGGGGTCTCAGCGATCGCGACCGACGACCCCGAGGTCGCAGGAGCGCCGGGCGCCACGCCGACCGCCGATCCCTCCGCCGCCGCAGCAGGCCAGTTCGAAGAGCCCCACCGCGCTTACTTGAAGGCCGGGCGATGGCGTCTTCATCAAGCTCCCATGGGAGTCGAGCCCAGGCGCCGGCCAAGGGGAAACCTTCGATGAAGAGCTGCTCGCCTCCGCCGGACCGACGTTGGTCGACGCGCCAGCAAAGAAGCAGCGAGCCCGAGGAGGAGCAACACTGGAAGTTGTTGTTGCTCTACCGCGCCCGACAAGCCAAGCTGGAATCCCGGAGGCGCTTGTCGCAAAGGCGGAGCAGACATCGAGAAGCGCGAGGAGCTCCGGGGTCAAGAACTGTGAAGCCCTCCGGTCCTTGGCGGAGGAGCGGAGCAACTCGCCGAGGAGCGCAAGGCCTTCATCCTCGAGAAGGCTGAAGCCGAGGAGGAACAGCGGCTTGTCAAGAGAAGCCGTCTCACAGGAAGGTGAGTTGGCGCAATGAAGGTTAACCTTGACAGCCACGAGGAGGATCTTGCCATGCGCGAGGAAACATTTGGCGGGGCTCTCAAGGAAGCAAAGGATGCCGCCAGCAATGCCGAGGCCGCCAAGAAGGAGCCGGAGACGAAGGTGGCGCAGCTTGGAGGCCAGCCTCAAGAAGAGCGGTGAGGAGCTTGCTGCACTCAAGCACGAGCACGAGAAGGACGCCTACACTCTTGGCGTAGCTGCAGGCTGCCTCGCCGAGAGGAGCAAGGAGCTCAGCGCCGCCAGGACTCCAATGCGCACCTTGAGTTGAAGCTAACTACTTTGACTCAATGGACGGCGCCCGAGGAGCAGGAGGCGGCCTTGAAGGAGAAGATCAAGGCCGACGAGGGCTGCTGGCGAAATCTTGTTACGCCAGTGCCTTGAGGGAGAACGTGGAGCACCGGACGGAGGGTCTCGTGGATACTGCTGCAGCCCGCCCACGAGGAGCCGATGGAGCTGGGATGGTGGATCTTGGATATTCCTCCGACGAGCACCTCCAACCCAGCGCCAAGCTTAGCTTGTTCTTCAAGGGCGTGGTGAAGGGCCTCCAGCGACTCGGGAAGAAGTCCCAAAGCAGCTGGCCGAGGAGTCGCGCCAGATCTGCAGACGGGGCTCTTCAAAAGGTGCCGATGAAGGTGGCCTTCCGCAATCCAGGCCTCAACCTCACCAACGCCCTCAAGTCCTGCCCGCCGGATGTCGATGTGGAGGCGCCAAGACCCTTGTCGCACCCATTGTGGGATGTGGTGAGCGGAATCAAGAGGGTTGAGGGCGATCGCGTAGATTAGGCCGCCTGCTTTTCTATTTCTCTTGCCGCTGCCGGGTCATGTTATAAGAACAATCCATTAGAGCTGCGGCAAGCTATCTTGTAATATAACTCTATTTTGAGTATCAATCGCTATGTTATTTCCTTTACTTGATTCCTTCCTTTGTATGTTTTTGCCCTGCGCTTTTAGGGAACTTGTCGGGGCGGGCACCCGAGCCACGAAGCGCCGAAAAGTGGACGTCAAGAGCTTGTCAAGCGGTGCCGCTTCCGCCAAGCAACCTTGTCGCAACTAGTCGCAGCTCACTTAAGTTGTTGAGCGGACTCGAAACAAAGTAAGGGCGCAACTAGCTACGAGTTGGTTCCTCTCGCTGCATGTGTTTTCCATACGAAGTTCGGTCGTTCAAGGAAGATAACTTAAAAAATTTAAAACTGATTGCTCAAACTTTGGCAACTTAGCTTTTCTCGCTGCTTGCTTCCCGGTAAGGCTAGACTTCCTTGAGCGACGCTTGGTCCACACCATTATCTTCTCCTTTCCCCCCGGAAAACTTGTGTGCGAGGGAACCTTCGTTTCTTTGAGAAAGAGAAAGAAGAGAAAATAAAGATACGGAGCCTTGTGGCTCGTTATCACTTACCAGGGGTAGGTGCTGCACAAAGTGTCTGATAACGCATGCAAAATAGGAGTAAAAGCATGAAATTGACAAGATGTGCGAAGCACGCTAGCTTTACTTATGCACGGGTCTCATACTCGCTTTGTACAAAGGATTACATGCAACAGCGGCAAGACTTGTACAAAAGGTGGTTGCCGGAACAGGTTCCGCAACCGCGCCTCTGAGTAAAACTTATGAAGATGCTCAATGTTCCAGAGTTGCTCACCGAATGCCATCTTCGGTCTCAAAGCGGACGCCGAGCCTAGTGACTCGTTTCACCCGATAAGGGCCTTCCCACTTCAAGGCCAACTTGTTGGAATTCTTGGCGGACTGAACGCGGCCAAGAACAAGGTCGCCTTCCTCGAGACTTCGTCATTGACTTTGCGGCTATGGTAGCGGCGCAAAGCTTGTCGGGTACCGAGCAGCTCAGACAAGAAATTAAGACGATCTTCCTCAAGGAGCAAGCGTCATCCCTGTCAGCAGCTGCTCTTGCTCAAGCTCATCATAAGCGAGCACTCGAGGCGATCCGTATACGAAGTTCCGTGGGGAGAACTGCCTCTGCTCCATAGACTAGAGCGAAGGTGTCCGTCCAAAGGGCTCGATTTGGCGTCGTCTGATCGACCAAAGAACCACCGGCAGCTCCTCAATCCAGCTTTCTTCCGCACTTGTGCAGCCTGTCGAAAGTTCTGGTCTTGAGCCCAAGAAGACTTCAAGATTTGCCCTCTCCGCTTGGACCGCTGCTTCTCGGATGAGCAATGTGGTTAAGATGACCTTGGCGCCAAGATCTTGGACGTCTTGCATGAAGGTGCGGCTTAGAACTGCGTGCCGTTGTCGGTGATGATCCTGTTAGGGATTCAAACGGCAAACAATCGACCAAGAACTTGATCGCCGACCGTCTTTGTCACCTTCCTCATCGCTTCCACTTCCGCCACTTTGTGAACTTGTCGATTGCAACGCATAAGTACTCAAAGCCCCGACAGCTTCGGGGAAGGGGCCGAGGATGTCGAGCCCCAGATCAAAATGGCCAGGATAAAGGGATCGTCTGGAGAGCTTGAGCTGGCTGGTGTATCTCGCTGAATGGAACTGGCACGCTTCACACTTGGTTACTTGTGCAGTTGCATCCTCGAGGGCTATCGGCCAAAAGAAACCTTGCTTAACGCTTTGTAAGCAAGTGCTCTGCGCCAATGTGGTGACCACATATGCCTCCATGTATCTCTCGCCAACAGCTTTTGTCCGCCTTCCGGTGAATACACTTCAATTTCACACCGTTGAGTCTTCTTACATGCAGGTCATCGACAAAATGGTACATACTTGACTGCCGGGCTACTCTTTCCGCTTCTTCTTGCTCTTCGGAAGTTCTCCCGTCTCAAGGAAATGGATAATCTGCTGCGCCCATCTTTGAGCTTGCGGCTCGACAACAAGGACTAAAGGCACATCTGCCGCTGCGGGAACATCAGCCTTCCACGGCAAGAACTTGCGGCTCAAATTGAGCTTGATCGTTCCCCGCAAGCTTGCCGGAGCAAAGCTTGTCGGGAGCGCCCGCTTCAAATAAACAAACCCTAGAGCTTGTCGGAGCAGATCGCTCCTCAAGATCTGCTGGTGTCGATCTTGGGGACCTTCTTGGCGGCGGCCGAAAGCTCACGAAAATAGTCACCAGAGATCAACTTCCTCTTCTTGCTCGGCCCAGCTTGATGGTGTTACAGACGGTTGAGTCAGCTTGAGCACAAAAATCCTGGTTCCATTGTGTAGCTTAAGGCGGCGCACTTTGACAGCCATCAAGAATGTCATTCGAGCTCTTGGAATATAGTCCATCTATAGGCCGTCAAAGTGCTCTTCTAGCTTTCTCACTTCATCAACATAAGCTTCCATCAACGGACTCTGATAATTCTTGTTCACTTGGCGGATAACAAGCTGTGAGTCACCCCTGACAATGAGCTTCTTGATCCCAAGTCCACTGCGATCCTGAGACCGGCAAGCAAACCTTCATACTCTGCAGTATTGTTTGTTGCTTGCTCCTTGGGAAAGTGCATCTGGACTACGTACTTGAGGTGCCCTCCGGTGGGTGTGACAAGTAGCACGCCGCACCGGGCGCCTTTGCAGCGAGAAGGCACCATCAAAGTACATCAGCCACTCTTTGTTTGCTTCCTTGGCGGGATGCTTGTTTCGGAATTTCTTCATCCCGTGTTGGCGCCCATTCTGCTATGAACTCCGCCAATGCTCGCTTTTGGATAGTTGAAGTGCTCTCAAACTTGAGGCCAAAGCTTGACAGTTCCAAAGTGCCCACTCGACAATCCCGCCTGTTGCCTCCGGATTTTGCAAGATCCTCTTCAGCCGGAAAGCGAGTGACAACTGTGATCTCATGTGCTCGGAAGTAATGGCGCAGCTTTTCTCGAGGCCATGAGGAGGCCGAAAAGCAATTTCGCACACCGTAGTATCTTGACCTAGCCCCCGCAGAAGGGAACCGACAAAGTAAACCGGGCGCTGCACCATCCTTTTCTCGTGATCTTCTCATGTGTCTGCGCAGATCCATCCTTGTCGATACCAGAGCTTGCTTGCCAAGCCCCCCGCTTGTCGCCGGATGCATCCGCCATGGTTGCTAGCTCATCATCCGCCTCCCTCTCCGCTACTAACGCAGCACTAACCACTTGATTGGTTGCCGCTATATATAGCGGCAACTTCTCTTGTGTCCTAGGTGCGACAAGTGTTGGAGTGGAGGATGTATCTCTTCAAGTCTCGCAGCGCAGCCTCCGCTTCCGGAGTCCATTGCATCGGACCTGCCTTCTTCAAAATTTTGAAGAATGGCAGAAGCGCCGCAGATCTAGAGATAAACTTGCCGAGAGGTTGCTACGCAACCGCAAGTCTTCGTGACATCCTTGACGCGCTTTGGTGCTTCAATCCGCTCAATGGCCTTGATCTTGTCGGGATTGGCTTCAATTCCCCGCCGAGAGATGAAGAACCCGAGAAGCTTGCCGGAAGGGACTCAACACGCACTTCTCGGGGTTGAGCTTGAGGTTGATCTTGCGCAGATTTGCAAAGGTTTCATCTAAATCTTGAATTAGGGTCGCCTTGTCCTTGCTTTTGACCACTATGTCATCCATGTAGGCTTCCACATTTCTGTGCATTTGCGGCTCAAAAGCGTCATGAACTACTCTTGCAAATGTTGAACCAGCATTCTTTAACCCGAAGGGCATCCGCATAAAGCAAGATGTGCCACATGGGGTGATGAATGCGGTCTTCCTCATCCTCTTCGCCATGAAGATTTGATGATATCCTGAGTATGCATCCGTAAATGAAAGCAAATCACATCCGCCGTGGAGTCAACAATCTGTCGATGCGGCAAGGGAAATGGGTCTTTGGGACAAGCTTTATTGACATCTATAAAGTCGATACAAAGCCTCCATTTCCGTTAGCCTTTGGCGTACAACCACAGGATTGGCCAACCACGTAGGATGGAGCACCTCCCGACAAGGCCTGCTGCTTCCGGCTTTGATTTCTTCCGCGATGAACTCTTGACGCTCCACCGCTTGCTTCGACTTTCGCTGACGGGCCGCGCATGAGGACAAACGGCAAGATGGTGCTCAATTACTTTCACGGGAACACTGGGATGTCGACGGTTGCCATGCAAACACGCCGACGTTTCGCCTGCACAGAGCAACGAGCGCCGCCTTCCTATTTAGGGTGGACAGAGGCACCGATGGTGAAGGTACCACCGCTGCCGTCCTCCTTGGCGGACACCTTCTTGGTCTCCGTGGAGCTGTCATCGCCTTTCTTACACTTGCCGGTGGAGCTTGATGGTGCGTCCTCGACGGTAGCGCAGCACCAAGAGGTGCGCTTGCCGAGTGGGCATCGAGCTCTTGCCGACCTGGTCTTCTTCTTCCCCGGAGCTTCAGCCGCAAGTGGCTTGAAATCCGGTACCGCCGCTTCCTGGTAGATCTTGTCGGCGCAGATAAGAGCATCCTTCTTGTCGCCAGGGACAGAGATGACACTTACGGGCCTGGCATCTTCAGCATGTTATAGGCATAGTGAGAGGCCGCCATGAATTGGGAGAGTGCTGGACGGCCAAGTATCCCATTGTAAGGCAATGGAAAGTCAGCAACGTCAAAGGTGACCCTCTCAGTTCTGAAGTTCAACTCGCTGCCAAATGTCACCGGCAACGTGATCTTTCCCTTCGGCTTGCTCCTTCCCGGATTGATACATTGGAATGTGCCGGTTTCTTCGAGCTCGCCATCAGGGATCTGGAGTTTCTGGAGCACCGCAGAGGAGATCAGATTCAAGCCGGCCCTGCCGTCAACTAACATCTTGGTGAGCTTGAGGTTGCGGATAGTTGGTGAAACCAACATCGGCAAGCACCCGACCGCAGTTACACGATCAGGGTGGTCCTCAATATCAAAGATGATAGGCGTCTTTGGACCATTTCGCAGGCTTGCGTGACTCGATGGATGGTTCTGCTGCATTGACTTCCCGCATCCACCGCTTGAGTTGGCGGTGTGAAGTATGCAGAGAAGCACCGCCAACGCACGTGACCTCTCGTGGCTTTCGAACTCCCGCTCATCGGCCTCGTCATCATCCATGTCCTCCTCGCTGCCGCCGTCGTGCCGTCCTTGTCGCGCCGCTGGGAGGCCTATCTCCTTCTGCTTGGCCTTGCCGCGGCGCCCTCCCCACCGGGACGTTTCTTGCTAGCTCCTCCAAAGACCTTCCTAGGCCTTCTCCTTGTCGCGGCTGCTCAGATTCAGCTTTTTGTTGCTCGACAAGCTGCTCGACCTTCTTGCAGCTCAGAGGTCATGGCCCTTGGTGCGGTGGATTTTGCAAGATCGCTTGTCGGAGCCGTCCCCGCTTGTTTGCGGATCGCCGCAGATCGGCAGTTGGTGCCGGCAACCTCCTTGCCGGAGCTACCAGCCTTGGCGTTCTTGGCACCACCTCCGTTGCCGGATCGCTCAACAACTAGCACATCTCGCCTTTCTTTTTCTGTTGCCCGCCATCGGCTCTTCTTTGCCGGGCGGTCTCCTCACCGCCGATCCTCATCGCTTCGGGTATTTTTCCGGGAGTCTCCTCCTTCTTCAAAGACGTGCACACTTGTCTCGCCAGACATATAGCTCATCGACGTCTCGATCTTGCACATCGCCATCTCCTCCCGCATCTCGCGGTTTCGCACGCTCGATGGAACGCTACCGATCACCGCGGTGGTGGACATCTCGATGTTGTGCCGTACACGGTGAATCTTTGAATATACTTGCGTTAGGGCTCTCCTTCCTTCCGGGCGAAAGCAGATGAAGGTCGCTTTCTTGGCCATGGGGCTTGTGGTCACCGTAAAGGCGCCGACAAACCGATGGCATAGATCTGCCCAAGAAGATATGGAGTTGTCCGGCAAGTGCATGAGCCAGATCTCGACATTGGGCTTGAGCACCGCCGGAAGTAGTTGGCAAGGATCTTGTCTTCTCGCCCCGGCAGCCCGCACCGTGATGGTGTAGATGCCGAGGAACTCCGACGGATGCGCCTTGCCGCCGTACTTCTCTCGTACGTCTGCTTGAAGTTTTTCTTGAGCCATCGACTTGCCGCAGCTCACGAGTGAACGCAGGGCAACCCACCGCAGACGGCAAGTCGCCTGGTTCTCCGGCGCGTGCATGTCAACAGAGGGCCCAGCCGCTTGTCCGATTGACATCGCGCTTCTCTTCGCGCCGATGCGAGTTCGCCGCCTTCTTGCCGCCGATCGTAGAACTTGGCGCTGATCGCGACGAGCTCGTGGATCCGGCGACGGTGGAGTCATTGCCGAGGTGGATCCGACGAAGTCGGTGATCTTGGCCTTCGGGCGGAGAGTGCATGGTGGTTGCACCCCACCGGTCTCATCGCCACCGGCTCGTGTTTATAGTCGCCGCGCGCAACGATGCACTCGGTTGTCATGGAGCGCCGCCGTTGGCGAAGCCGATGAGACTTTGAATGGTGGCCCTCCATTCATCGACCTTGTCGGCCATTGGAGGGTAATCTAGGAGCGGTTGGGCTCTCGCCAAAGCTTCTGCTGGAGTGGTGGGTGGCAGTGGCGAACGGCGCGAGGAGCGGGATATGCTCGGACTTCTAACTATGTTAGAAGGAGCAGTATCCCGTCCGGGCGACCGTGTTTCGCCGCGCCAAAGATGTTGGCGCAGCATGCCGGTCTTGAGCATCCCGAGATCCTCCAACTCGATCTTGGTCCAACGAACGTATGGCATTGTGAATGCCATGACGCTGTCGATCTCGCGCCTCGAGACGGGCGCGGTGCATGTACGGACGCCGAGGTCTCAGCGCAGCCTTGTCCTTGGACTTGGCAGCACCGTGAGCTCCCGTCACTGCTCCATTCTTCCGCCAAGATCTACCCCACCACCTGTTTGCTCCGGTGGTGGTGGGTTCGACGCGGACGGGCTTCGCCACCAAGCCTTCTTTCTCCGGTGGCATGTTGATGAAGATGACGAAGATCTAGCTTCGCGTGGACGCCGGATCAGGTTCACACAACCTCGACGCCCCTACCGGGCGCGCCAAAGATGTCGGGCAGGCTGATTCGCCCACGAACACCTATGGGACCAGCGGACCGAGCCCCTTTCGTTCGGCGGGAGCGGAGGTCGCATCAAGAGCGTATCGAGGCGAACACACGAGAGGTTTACCCAGCCTTCGGAGCTCTCCCGAGAGATAACACTCCTACCGCCGCATGTCTAGGTGTATTATGCGTTCTTGCTCAGAGCGCCGAAAGTGCTACAAAGACACGCGAGTTGCTAACGAGACCGAGCGTGGAGGGAACTGATCGACCAACCCTTTCTACGCTATGCATGGGCCTCCTTTTATATGCTCAAGGGGCTCCGACAGGTGGCAACGTAGACGGGGGTACAAATGGAAAAATAGTGGTTGGTACACCTACTTGAACAGTGTACAGTGTACCATACCTAACCCTGATGGCAGGGGACAAAGGCATTAAATGCCCGTCTAGTCGCCTCTAACAAAGGCAAACAGGGACCGTCAGGCGCCACCGTTCGCCACGATGGCAAACTTGCTGTTGCCGCTTGCCACACCAAGATCACCGGGCTGCACAGCCTTCGCCACGCATACCGGAAAGGTCCTGTATGCATGTTGGTGGATGTGCCGGAGCGTAGGTACAGAGAGAGGTCTGCATGCAAGCGCCTTTGTCGCGGTTGTTGTCTTGTCGCTACCGAAGCTTGTCGCCGCTGGCCTTCCCGGCAAGCTCCTCTTGCCGGGCCTTGTCTTGTATGTGCCTTGGGTGGCCTTCCCGGCAAGCTCCTCTTACCGGGCCTTGTCTCCTTGGCTTAAATACTTTGTTCTTGAATGGCTCCAAAGGAACCATGAATGATCTTGGCGGTCACTCCTGTTAGCCCGCCATGAGGGTCAGAATCGCCTGCACAAGTTCGGGATTCTAGGGTACCCCTACTCTAGTACACCGACAATGAAGGTCAAGTAACGTGTGAGGACTTGCTATAATTGTGGCAACGTGAGCCATTTTGTTGCGGAATGCCCTTATGAGAAAAGAGAAGACAATGGTGGCAAGCTCATCTGAAAGGACAAGGCCAAGTCTTTCTCTAACAAGAGCAACTTCACCAAGAAGACTCCTCCCAAGGCGTTGGTGGTACAAGAAGAGTACAATGAGGATTATGATGATGATGAAGATGGTGAGTCGGTTGCCATGGCCTCCGTTGCCATTGCAACAACTCCACGGGCTTCTCTCTTTGACGCACCTAATGAGAACATCACCGCCAAGTGCCTCATGGCTAAAGCCACCAACAAGGTAACCCCCAACATCAAAACTACCATCATTAATAATCCCTCTTTGACGGATTGCATTGATGAACATGAGGGGTCTAGTGTGGAAGGGAATGAGTTTGAGTCTTTTATGAACAAACTCAAAGGTAAACCCAAGAAGCACTTCGTTGCTCTCTTGGAACAACTTGGTGAAGCCAATGACATGATCGAGGCTCACGAAGATACCATCTCTAAGATGGAGGGGCATAGTCGTGACTATGCCGATGAGATTTCGGATCTTTCCAATGCTCTTGAAGAAGAGCGTGGTCTTCGTTTGGCTCTTGAGGGGTCACACAACGATGATCATGAGAAATTAAAGAAAGATATTGATCATGCTGTTGTTGTATGTCGTGTGCTAAATTCCGAGAAGGCCAAACTTGGGGTTGATCTTGCTAGACTCAAGGAGGAGTTTGATATACTTGACAAGGCTCACAAGGTCTTGAAAGGTGTTCATGCTAGCCTCAAGGAGTCTCATGATCAACTCCAAGTGAAGCTAACCAAGGAGAAATCCACCTTTCCTCATATGGTGTTAATTGATAATGCAAATGCTACTAACCCTTATTGTGAGCATGTGCATCTTGTTGAGGAGAATGCTAAGTTGAAGGAGCAACTTGAGAAAGTCCTTGTGTCGTGCATTCAAGGTGAGAAGAACCTCAACGACCTTTTGAGCAATCAAAAGGAAGTTGTGGCCAAGGAAGGGATTGGGTTCGCACCCATGCCCAAGAACAAGAACAAGAATGACAAGACCAAACGACCTCCCCCTCTTAAGCAAACCTTTGTGAAGGAGGGAGAGGGTGCCTCCAAGGAGAAGAAGAACAATGTGAAGGGTGGTGGTGTCAAGAAAGGCAATGCCACCCCTTCCAACAAAGCCGACGACTTTAACCCTTCTTATGTGTTGTGTCGTGCAAGTGATGGTCATGTTTATGCCAAATTTGTTGGTTCTCCTTATGAGTACATTGAGTGGTCTATTTGGGTTCCTAAGACCCTTGTTACTAACATCAAAGGACCCATTACAAAATGGGTACCTAAAACCAAGCATTGATTTCTTGTAGGTGTTTGCTTCCGGTGGGGGATCATGGTTGCTCGTTAGTGGAGCAACTAATCATATTACCGGGAGCAAGGACTTGGTGGTGGATGTTCACAAGATTCCATCTATGCCCACCAATGTCGAGTGGGGTGATGCCTCGTCCTCCAAGGTATTGGGACTTGGCAAGGTTGTCATTTCTCATGATCTTACGATCGAGAAGTTCATGCTTGTTGAGTCCCTTGCATACAATTTACTTTCCGTTTGTCAACTTGCACTCATGGGTTTTGCCGCTTTCTTTGATATTGATATCGTGGCCCTCTTGTGGAGCAAGACTCTTAAAGTAGCCTTTGTTGGGCATGTCGAGAATGGTCTCTATGTGATTAACTTTTCAGAGCGACCACTAAGACCGCGACATGCCTAATGGCTAAAGTTGACGTGGGATGGCTTTGGCATCGCCGTTTAGCCCATGTCAATATGAGATCTTTGCAAAGTCTTCTCAAGGGGGACCATGTCCGTGGACTAACGAATGTTAGTTTTGCTAAAGATCGTGCTTGCAGTGCTTGTATCGAAGGAAAGCTACATGAGAAGGTTCACCCTCCCTCGACTATCATTTACTCGAAGAGGCCTTTGGAGCTTCTTCATTTGGATCTCTTTGGGCCTCCATCCTTTGGTAGTCTTGTGGGTAGGAAGTATTGCTTGGTGATTGTGCATGACTATTCAAGATACACTTGGGTATATTTCTTCAAGAGGAAGAGCGAGACCCAACAAACCGTCATTGACTTTGCACATGAAGCCCAACGTCAACACAATGCAAAGATCTTGACAATAAGAAGTGACAACGGCACCGAGTTCAAGAACTACACCTTGGATGAGTTTCTTAGTGATGAGGGGATCAAGCATCAATACTCCGCACCTTACACCCCTCAACAAAATGGTGTAGCGGAGAGGAAGAACCGGACGTTGATGGATGCGGCAAGGACCATGATGGCGGAGTTCAAGTCTGCATACAACTTTTGGGCCGAAGCCATCAACACCGCGTGTCATGCATCAAACCGGCTCTATCTCCGCAAAGGCTTGAACAAGACTCCATATGAGATACTCACCGGTAACAAGCCCAACCTCAAGTACTTTCGGGTATTCGGGTGCAAGTGTTTCATTCTCAAGAAAGGTGTTCGCTTGTCTAAATTTGAGGCTAGAGCTTATGAGGGCATATTTGTTGGTTATGCTACAAACTCTCATGCTTACCGTGTCCTCAATAAGTCCACGGGTCTTACTGAGGAGATGTGTAACGTGGAGTTTGATGAGAATAACGGCTCCCAAGTTGAGCAAAGTGGCACTTGTGATGTAGGTGATGAAATTCCTCCCCAAGCCATAAGAAGAATGGGATTTGGTTTTATCCTACCCATTGAGGAACCCCTTGTGGCCGAAGGAGAAGGACAATGCTCCACTCAAGTGGAGCCATCACCAACCCAAGGCCCACACGCTTCCAAAGAACAAAGTGAAGGCCCTCAACCTCATGAGCAAGACCAAGGGCAAGATTAAGCTCAAGACGGTGTTGAAACACCAAGTAATGACCAAGGTCAAGTTCTCTCCTCCGAGCAAGTTCAAGATCAAGAACAAGCTCAAGACAGTGCTCAAGATGATCAAGTGACCGCTCCTCGACTCTCCCCCGAGGAGGAATTGGAGCGTCGTCGCCAAGATTGCTTCCAAGCTCTCCACCAAGGGCCATCTCATGAAGAATGTGCTTGGAAGCATCCAAAAGGGGGTAAGCACTCGTAGACAATTGGCAAACTATTGTGAACATCACGTGTTTGTCTCTTGTGTTGAACCCCAAAAGGTATATGAGGCGCCAAGATCCGGATTGGCTTAATGCCATGCATGAAGAACTCAACAACTTTGAGTACAACAAGGTGTGGAGATTGGTGCCAAGGCCAACGGGGAACCACAATGTTATTGGAACCAAGTGGATATTCAAGAACAAGCAAGATGCTCATGGGACCATCGTTCGCAACAAGGCAAGATTGATGGCTCAAGGTTACTCCCAAGTCGAGGGTATCGACTATGGTGAAACCTTGCTCCCGTTGCTCGCCTTGAATCCATTCGTTTGTTGATTGCTTGTGCTTCTCATCACAACTTTAAGTTGCAACAAATGGATGTGAAAAGTGATTTTCTTAATGGTCCTATTAATGAGTTGGTATATGTCAAGCAACCCCTCGGGTTCGAGGATCCCTACTTTCCCAATCATGTGTATCAACTCAATAAGGCACTCTATGGCCTTAAACAAGCCCCACGTGCGTGGTATGACCACCTTACCGAGTTGTTACAAGACCGTGGACTTGAAGTTGGGCTAATCGACCCACTCTTTTTACTAAGAAGGTCAAAGGGGAGTTGTTTGTGTGCCAACTATATGTTGATGATATTATCTTTGGTTCCCCTAACAAAGCTTTCAATGAGGAATTTGCCGCTCTCATGACCTCAAAGTTCAAGATGTCTTCTATGGGAGAGTTGAAGTTCTTTCGGATTCAAGTGAAGCAAAGAAGAGAAGGAACCTTCATCAACCAAGCCAAATACACTAAAGACATGCTCAAGAGATTCAAGCTAAGTGATGTCAATCCCTTCCACTCCAATGCCCACCAAGTGCCAACTTGACATTGATCCCAATGGTAAAGCGGTGGATCAAAAGGTATATCGCTCCATGATTGGCTCCTTGCTTTACCTTTGTGCATCTAGACCGGATATCATGTTGAGTGTGGGAATTTGTGCATGATTTCAAGCCGCACCTAAGGAAAGCCACTTTGTGGCGGTCAAGGGAATCTTTCTATATTTGGCTCATACTCCAAACTTTGGCTTATGGTACCCAAGGGGAGCAAACTTCAAGCTTGTAGGATATTCGGACTCCGATTGGGCGGGAGACAAAGTGGATAGGAAGTCCACTTCCGGAGGGTGCCAATTTCTTGGTTGCTCTTTGGTGAGTTGGTCTTCCAAGAAGCAAAGTTGTGTGTCTCTCTCGTCCAATCAAGCGGAGTATGTCGCGTCGGTAGTTGTTGTGCACAACTCTTATGGATGAGGCAAATTTTAAAGGATTACGGTGTAATTTGTGACAAAGTGCCTCTTTGGTGTGACAATGAAAGTGCCATCAAGATTTCTCTCAACCCGGTGCAACATTTCAAGACGAAGCATATTGAGATTCGGTATCACTTCATCCGGGATCATATTAGGCGAGGGGAGATCGAGCTCAACTATGTCAACACCCATGACAACCTTGCAGATATTTTCACAAAGCCCTTGGATGAAGCAAGATTTCGTGAGTTAAGGCATGAGCTAAATATCATTGATTCGAGCAATGTGACTTGAACCCTTGCACAACCCACCACACTCAACTTGTTGTCTAGTTTAGATGTAGGCATGGACATAGGGGGAGTGTTGTTCTCTCAATGAACTCTCCCTCCCCTCATTATGCATAAATTGATAAACTCTTTCACATTAGCCATTTTTATGGCACCTGTGCTTCAAAGACGAGTTTTGGTCATGGGCCCAAGGATAATTCTTTGCGGTGCCATACCAATTGACTCAAACATAGGTGGCTCCGTCCACTGCCCTCTCCGTGGAGAGGTTGTGTTTTGTGGTTGGCCTTTGTTTTCTCTTGCCTTTCTTTCTTCGTGCTGAGCGTGTTCTTGTGGTGTCTCATTTGCTTGAAGTTTCCTTGCGAAGACCATTTCTCTTGTGTTTGAAACGTGCATCTTCTTGAGCTCACGGTACTACCGCGGCCTGCCACGGTACTATCAAGATGTGGAGCGCACGGTACTATCAAGATTCAACGCGGCAAGAATATTTCTTGCCGCTGGGGAGCGGTACTACCGCTTCGGTGAGGCACTTCCGCCCGAGCAGTACTACCGCGATGAGGCGCGGTACTACCGTGCTAACCAGTGCGCATGGGGGTTAAGACCCGGGCAGGGGAGTTCCAACTCCCCCATACCCATTCGTTTGTCTCTCTCCCCGCCGCCTCTCTCTCTCCTGCTCAAGAACGGCGCCGGAGACCCTCGCTGGATCTCCGCCTCCGGCCGCTGTCCTCGGATTCCAATCGGTGGGATCGTTCCCCACCACTTCCTCTTGCCATGGAACAAGGTTTCTCCCCAAATCCCTCTCTCTCTTGTTCGTTCTTTTGCCTCTAGGTTTTTGGGGAGATGCATGTGTTCTTGAGATTTTAGGCCAAATCTATGCAAGAATAGGATGTAGGAGAGTAGTGTTGCGTAGAAATTGTACTTGGTATGTTGTCCCGTGGTAGATTTGATCAACCGTAGTACCGCCTCGTTTTCGCGGTTGTTTTCAGATTCAATTGGTTCATATCTGACGCCGTGCGGTACTACCGCTGGTACGGTACTACCGCCCCTCCGGTGCGGTACCACCGCACGAGCCGTGGTACTAAAGTCTTACTACCTCTCCAAGCCCCGGTACTATCAGGTTGGCCACGCCGGTACTATCATGACTAGGAGCGGTACTAAAATTTTAGTACCGTGCAAACTTGCAGTACTGCCGTTGTTGTCCAATCTTCTTCTTGGCAATTACCATGTATTCTTTTTACATGTTTCCCTTGCTTTGCTGAGGTCTTTGCATTGATTCTTCTCGCTTTTTGTGTGTGTTTTGTGTTTGGTGTCTTAGGTGGTGGCTCCGTGCTCCCGCCGTCATTGCTCCAATCCTAGTCGTGACACTAGCTCCAAGCGTCTGTGCAATCAAGACGAAGCTCCAGAGGGCTCCAATGCCCCCCAACGCAGGACCAAGACCACCGCCACCAAGCAGAAGGAGCCCACCATGGGCATGGATGAGATTCCACAGGCAACAAAACATCTATGTGGACGTGCACTGAATTGATATGCCTCACATGAGGGAGGAGAAGCACCGTGCCTACTTTGGTGAGGCCTTGGATCTCGTGGAGCAGTTTGCCATTGAGGATGTGATCTCTTTTCACCTGGACTATGATCCCGAGCTTGTGGCCCAGTTCTTTGCTTCAGCTCACTTTCGCACTGAGGAGGATCGGAGGATGACCTGGATGACCAATGGTCGTCAGCTGACTGCTACTTGGCAGGAATTCACGGCGTTGCTCAATGTTCCTGATGAGGGGCTCAACACGCCCGTTGGTGTCCGCCCTCATGCCAATTCCGAGTCTGCCAACAAGAACAAGCTTATGCCATACTATGTTGAGAAGCTCCTTCCAAGTGGTAAGAAGGCATGGGTTCTGAACTCTTTCCTTGACATCATGCACCCGATCTTCCGCAACTCTCTCTTCCCACTCATTGGGGACAAGGTGCATGCTTATCTTGTGGATATGTTGCTTCTCTGTGAGGAGGCACGAATCTCTCAGACACAACCCTTGGATGTTTCCCACATCATGTGGTGCGAGCTTCGCTTTGCGGTGTTCAACCGTAAGGTTCCTATCTATGGACCTTACCTGTTTCTACTGATCTCGAAGACTTGGGAGCAACGCTTCCCTCAGGATGAGTTTTTGGCCCCTAACTGGATTCGTCATGACCCATCAGACTTCGCATCAAGCCCCGGTGGGCTAACACTACCACTTGTGTTGAGGCAGCGGTTGCTAAGATGGCTGTGGATGGGGAGGAAAGTGAGGAGGAGACTGCAGATGAGGACCGCCCTACTGGACATGCCTCTTCCTCCACTGAGCCCTCGTGGGCTAAGAAGCTGAAGGACAAGATGAAGACTCTGCTTGCATGCGAGCAAAGGGACAATACAGGACTCCACGCTTCCTCCAAGGAGAGTCGCCGCCATGACAAGAAGATTATGAGGGTCTTTGGAGAGGAAGTCTCCGCGGCTCCGAGGAGCACATCACCCCGAGGCCGAGTGGATGGCAAAACAAGGCTACAAGTGGATTGATTCTTAGGAGGAGCTTATCCTCACGGCCGACTCGGCTAAAGAGCGCGAAAGTGACTACTCCGCTTGAGTCACCACTTGTGTTGTAGGTGTTCTCTCTGCCTTTTTGGCGTCTCGATGCCAAAGGGGGAGAGAGTGTAGGGATTTGTGAGTCGTGTTTCGTGTTTGGTTTGTTTGCTTTCTCGTTTGAACCTCGTTTGCTTTGGTTTGGTTTGCGCTTGTGAGACTTATCTATCATATGGTGTAAGACATATGCACTCTATCGCATCCTATTGAGCTTATGATATCTTGTGCTATCTATTATGCTCTTACTTACTATCTTGCTTAGTGGTAGCCTTATTGTTCCAAGTTATGCATTGTCTATAAAATATAGGGGGAGTGTTGATCCTAGTATGTATGCCGTGCAGTCCAAAGCACCTATCTAGATAGCACACATCTAGGAGGAGCCCGTCTACATTTTAAAGATGTGGGGTTTGCTTATGTTTATGTCTTTCCTTTTGTGCAAATCCCGTATTGTCATCAATCCACCAAAAAGGGGGAGATTGTAAGGGCATAAGGTTATCCCTAAGTTGTTTTGGTGATTGATGACAATGCTTTTGCGGACTAATCGTGTGCCTTTAGTATTTCAGACGTTTCGTCACTAGGCACAAGATGGTTTAGTGCCCCTCAAAGACTATTGAAGATGGCGTTTTTCTACGTTTCTTTTCGGTGGACTTGAGTCGTAGGGAAGTCATACTATTAAGAGGGGGTCCGCTTTGGAAAGGTTTGGGTGGAATCATCACGTACACATCTACTCCTTTGCACCGCCTTTCCGTTGGCACTTTGGAGCATCCTCCGTCTTATCCTATATGCATTATGTCTTGGTTGCTGAATTTGGGCTTGCGGTAGTACTGCTCCCTGGAGCGATAGTACCACAGGCACTTGCGGTAGTACCGGACCTCGGCGCGGTAGTACCGCAGGAGCCCACGGTAGTACCGCTCCTCGTGAGTCAGAGTACCGTGGCCCCCAGTTAAGTGTTGCCAAGAGTAGTAGGGGCGGATGTAATTCTTTTACATCCGCGCCCTCCATGGTAGTAATACCAGGCGCTGTAGTACCGCACTGGCTCGCTCGGCCGCCACGCGTAGTAATCGCTCCTCCCCTGTACTACCGTGGTCGGATTTTTGCATCGACTCCAACTCGCCGGAAGTTGCTACAGATGTAATTTTTATGTCCGTGCCTCCCCGCTCTTCCGACCTTCCTCGCTTTGCGGTAGTACCGCAAGGTGATGCGGTAGTACCGCTCGTGCGGTTCTACCGCTCTCCGCTTCAGTGCGGTTGGGCTGGCCAGGTTTGTGCTGCTCAAGCGGTAGTACCGCAAGGCCACGTGGTAGTACCGCAGCCTAGGCGCGGTAGTACCATGCTGCGCAGAATGGGTTGGTGGATAACGGTTGGATTTGTCTCTCCACTATATAAGGGGCGTCTTCTTCCCTGAGTTGACCACCTCTTTCAACCCTAAGCTCCATTGTTGCTCCAAGCTCCATTTTCGCCCGATCTCTCTCCCTAGCCAATCAAACTTGTTGATTTGCTCGGGATTGGTTGAGAAGGCCACGATCTACACTTCCACCAAGAGAAATTTGACCCCCCCACTAATCCATTGCGGATCTTGTTACTCTTGGGTGTTTGAGCACCCTAGACGGTTGAGGTCACCGCGGAGCCATAGTCCATTGTGGTGAAGCTTCGTGGTGTCGCTTAGGAGCCTCCAATTAAGTTGTGGAGATTGCCCCAACCTTGTTTGTAAAGGTTCGGCCGGCTCCAAGGGCACCAATAGTGGAATCACGGCATCTCGCATTGTGTGAGGGTGTGAGGAGAATACAGTGGCCCTAGTGGCTTCTTGGGGAGCATTGTGCCTCCACACCGCTCCAACGGAGACATACTTCCTCAAAGGAAGGAACTTCGGTAACACATCCTCGTATCCACCGGCTCCACTCTTGGTTATCTCGTGCCTTTACTTGTGCAAGCTTATTTGTGTTATATCCCTAGCTTGCTTGTGTGCTTGTTGTTGTTGCATCATATAGGTTGCTCCCTAGTTGCATATCTAGATAACCTACTTTGATGCAAAGTTTAAATTGGTAAAGAAAAGCTAAAAATTGTTAGTTGCCTATTCACCCCCCTCTAGTCAACTATATCGATCCTTTCAATTATCCACTATGTTCTTAGATTGATGTTGCTATGAATTTACTATGCTTAATGCTTGTCACTTTGGGCCCGGGTGCCATGAACTCAGATCCGAACCGTTTATGAATTCATCATTATATCCATGTTTTAGATCCGATCTTGCAAGTTATCGTCACCTACTACGGTTATGATCCGACAACCCCGGAGTGACAACAACCGGGTCCACTCTCGGTAATGACCGTAGTTTGAGGAGTTCATGTATTCACTATGTGTTAATGCTTTGTTCCAGTTCTCTATTAAAAGGAGGCCTTAATATCCCTTAGTTTCCAATATGGACCCGCTGCCACGGGAGGGTAGGACAAAAGATGTCATGCAAATTCTTTTAATAAAGCACGTATGACTATTTACGGAATACGTGCCTACATTATATCGATGAACTGGAGCTAGTGCCGTATCGCCCTAGGTTATAACTGTCACATGATGAATATCATCCAACAAGTCACCGATCCAATGCCTACGAATTTATCTTATATTGTTTCTGCTAAGTTACTATTGCTATCATCACTGTTACACTTGTTACAAATTATCGCTATCGCTATTATCATATCGTTGTTGTCATTACTACTATCAAAGCTATCAAACTACTTTGCTATTGATCACTTTGCTGCAGATAATTAATCTCCAGGTGTGGTTGAATTGACAACTCAGCTGTTAATACCTTCAAATATTCTTTGGCTCCCCTTGTGTCGAATCTATAAATTTGGGTTGAATACTCTACCCTCGAGAACTGTTGCGATCCCCTATACTTGTCGGTTATCACATCACGGGATGGCTGAACACAATAATGAGAAAGAAGAACAAAACTAGTAACAAGGATTTCGGTATAGTGAGCATGCATGGTGATGACTCAGGAGGATACCAATGCATCTTGCGTTTTGTGAAGTATCGCGAAGCAAAGGGAACATCACATGATAACCAAAGGTTCACTCGAATATCATTTGTGTAATCATAGGAACCGATATGGATGTCCACGATTCCGTTATCGATCATTTGACGAAGGGGTTTCGTTCATGTCTATGATTTACCGAATCTATGGGGTCACAAGCTTATGGTAGCCACGATATGCTGAGTGTTAGTGGAACAAGAGTAATGAGTATATCTGTGAATTGTTTCATTAATGCTCTTAAAACGTTTAGAACAAATATATATTTAATTTAATATCAATTGGCCTAGTAAGGCCAAGTGGGAAGGAATTGGGCCACCAAGGCCCAATAGGGGAGGCACCCCCTTTCCGTCTTGAGGAAGGCCGAATTGGGGTGCCCCTTAGGCCGGTGCCTTCCTCCTTGGTAGCAACCCTCCCTCTCCCCTCCAACCTATATATACTAGAGGTTTTCCACCTTTTTGTGACAGAAGTTTTGGAGCCTCCTCTAGTTGATCTAGTGCTAGTTTTAGTTGGTCCTAGTTGACTAATTAGAGATAGCCCTATCCACCTCTAATCCTCATAATTAGAAGCCCCGTGTGGTTCTAATCTCCTCCCTTTAATTCTTCGACGACGATTAGCTCAATACGACGGATCGTTGCCAGATCATGAAGACCGTACGCTTGCAACCAAGTAGAGAGGCCGTGCTTTCGATCTTCCGTTTGAGGGATCGTTCGAGGGCAGTTCGCGGGATCGTCATCGACGTTCGAGGGACTCCAAGTACGATCTACACTGACCCGTCTACTTTTGCTGCACTCTGAACTCCGTAACGATCGTTGATCCAAACCCGATATGCATCTTCATATTGTTCCTGGGTGTTCGTAGGGTGATTTTTTTTGTTTTCTACTACGTTTCCCAATAGAAACATGGGCCCCACAAAGTGCCCCTCCACCTCTTGCGACAATCTAACTTGCAGTTCTTTTTCCGGTACTCTACCATAGGTGAAATTATTGTCGGAGCTATCTTCATCAATCTCGCTTCCACCATGTCCATGTGTGAGTAGTCCTCCTTGGATTATGGCTCCATAGCAATAGCTAGGTGGCATCCTCTCTCTCTTGTCTCTCAATAAAAATATCACATAAGCTGCCTTACATGACTATGATCCATCTAATGTAATTCTCGGTGTGTTTATTGTGGTGTGATGAATTTTCACTTTAAGATTAGATTTATATGTGATTTCTTTTGGATTTTTAAGTTCTTTGATGTATGGTTTATCGACATATATGCTATCTAATCTATTAGTCTCTCATTGGTCATGTCTACATTGATGATGAGTTGTGTATGTTAGCTAGATTTAATGTTTCAATTAATCTATCCTAGTGACAGAAAGGGGAAAAAGCTTATACTGTGTTATTGCCATAAAAAATAACAATGTAGTTACCCTGACGGCGGCTCCGCATTGTCCCGGGCCATCGTGTTGGCTGAGGAGTGGGCGACCAAGGAGGCAGTGCGGAGGGAACGACGGAATGTGGTGCGCCGCTCGCGTTCGTCAAGTCCGATGAGGTGCCAACCTGAGTCCGCGAGGACCCCGAACTTGCGCAGGCCTAGGCCCGTGACCGGTCACTTGCCACCACGAAAGTGGTCGTGCGGCACTGTCACTGTCTCGATCGGCGAGCTCGTCAAGATCGGCAAGGGGCATGCATATATGGTTGGATGGCCGGCTTTCGTATGATTGTCCACGTATATGTCTGTGGATAAATACGTGCTCATTTTAGGGGTCCTGACACATGCAGACTGTGTTTGGTTGCTGGAACGGCCACAGGTCCGACCCATTCCCGAGTATAGTTCTCGTGTTCAGTAGGGAGATGGAAACGGTCACCCCTCGTTCCCAGGAACCGAATATTCGGCCTAGATGCGGAACCGGGTGATACCTTCAAAACGAGCGGACAACGCGGAACCGGCTCTCTTCTCGCACGCCCAGCCCTATCGCCTCTCCTCTGCGCCGCCTCCCCTTCGTCTCTCTCTCTTCCTCGATCTTTGCCGCCCCGCCCCGCCCTCCCCCGATTCTTTCCCTCGCCGCGGCTGACTCCTCCCCTCTCGATCTGCAGCACATGAGGGAAGGAGGTCGTCCTTTCTCTCGATCTGGAGCTGCGTGGCGGTAGTTTTGCAGAGGGGTTGCAGCGGGGCGGCGGTGTAGGCGTGATTCCGGCGAGCTAACAGCGGCGGCAGAGGCTCCTCTCCTCAAGGTGCAATCTCTCTTCCTTACCCCTTGTATGTGCTCTGTGCTGTTCAAACTAGTGCAACCGCTGTTACACTTTGCAGTCATGGAGATTGCCCAGCCGAGAGAGATGGAGAGATGGACTCATGGTTGCCTTTTGATTGATTTTGTTTCTTTATACTGTTCAAACGAAGGGAATCTTCTCCTAATTTCTACTGAAATACATGTTGTACAGTTTATCTTTGCAATATATGTTGATGTGTTAAATCCCTAGTACAAGTCATTGGTAGCCATAATTTTGATAGTGTTTATTCCTCTCTACGCCTTCAGATTTTGTTGCTGCAACCTCTACAATCTACCTCATACATTGGTCAAGCGTGCTGCTGCTGCTGCTCCAAGGCAGGATGCCACACTGAAGCCAAATGCACAAATTATCCCAAAAAAGGCAGCATACATTTGTTGAGATCAAATCAGCTCAGAGTTAGCCAATACCGAATCAGTGTTTTTCTTTACCTTTGGCGTCATGACCACAGAAAAGAAAACGCCGACGAAGATCCTGATTGCCGCTGAGAAGTATTGTGGTGTATATTTGTATATTCACACGGAAAATGAACTTGCTATATTATGATATTGTTGTCGAAAATTGTGTTATATGTGATATCATATATGTATCATGCTTGTCAATGTAAAGTCTTATGTTGTCTTTTTAAGTACAAATGAAATGTTGCCGAAACTTTGAATTTTTGTTATTACGTTTTTCATTCCATGCTTTCGAACCAAACACAGGAATGAGACCATTCCATTCTACTTTTTTGCTGGAATGGAACCATTCCATTCCATTACAGTTAGGTTCTTCAACCAAACACACCAGAAGTTTATTCCTGGGGCCGGATCTTTTGGCAAGAGGTGAAAACTAGAACGGGCGTGAAATTGGCACAACTTCATCTGAAAACATGGGCGAGTGACATGATCCAGGGGCAGATAATTAAAGAGGAGGATGCGTGTGTCATTTTATGTGGCTGCTGGGCGACATGGACTGAGTGTAATGCTCAAGGCATGGCAACCAGGGGCGGTCGGTGATGGATTCGGTTCGCAGGACAATTGACACGGCAAATGATTTACTTTTGATGGGCAAAGAAGGCAGAATGAAGACACCAAAAACAAAAGCTAGCTGGCGAGCATCAGATGTACTCCCTCCGTCGGAAATACTTGTCATTAAAATAAACAAAAATGATGTATCTAGAACTAAAATACATCTAGATACATCTCATTTTATCTATTTTGATGACAAATATTTTTGGACGGAGAGAGTAGTTGAAACGAGAATCAATGTGGATGCTTCCTATACAGAAGAGAGTAAATTAGGAGCTACATAACTGATATGGAGAGACAATACAGGGCAGCTGATCCGAGCTCAGGCTCTATGTTATGAAAGAGCAGTAAATGCGGAGGGCATGGAAGCCTTGGCCGTGAGAGATGCGGTTCGGTTGGCTCTAGAAAGAGCTATTCAGCATGTACACATTTAGACATATGCCCAACACATTATGAAGTTGTGGCAGTCCAGCAACTACGAGAGAGCAGAGATAGGAAGTATTCTGCATGACATCATGAATATGAGTGCTGGTTTCTCTACTTTTACCTTGAACTTTATTGGGGGATGCTAATGCTGCGGCACATCTTTGTGCTAAAAGAGCGAGCGAGTCTAGGTGTAGATGTTTATGGCTTAATCACACCCCTTCTTTCCTTGCTGACATTCTACAGCAAGACTGTAATACTGATCTTTGATTAATAAAGCTCATTGATTAAAAAAAGAGGAGTTTATACTAACTGGTTCCCTTGGTAATCTTCTCCACGCAGTAGTACTAGTTATGTTAGGCCAGGAGAGGACAGTGGAACAGCACGCGAAATGCTTGATTGAGCGCGATGTCTATCCGCACGGCACCAGCCACCAGCGGGCGAACAGAAGAAGATCGGTCCATTACTGTTAGGCGGTACGCATCGATCACCACCATGTATTTCCAAACGGCGACTGTAGTATATAGAGTAGAACGGAAAAGCTGCCGCTAACCTGACGCAGCCACACCACTCTGATCCAAAGCATGGCATTCGTCCTATCAGACAAACTGTCAAGGTATAATTAGGTGGCGTATCAGTGCCACTTTATCACGCCCCGTTCGTATGGCTGCAAGTGGAAAGGACTGGACCGAATCGGGGCGTACACGCTCGTAGCAGGGGTATCATTTATCCCTTCACTGCACTTTTGTTACGTACACCAGGAGAGGACCCCCAATCATCATAAACCATAATGTCAATCATAATGTGCACTTGCACCTACCATCATGACAACTCAACTAATCTTCCTTCCCTCTCCTCTCCCTCCGTTGCGCGGACCATCTTTATCCCCTCTCCCTCTTCCCAAAACAATGCATACTGTGCTCCACGAGTACAAGCGTACTAGCGGTGGTACCGCTTGGTCCTCAAAATGCAGAATATACGTGGTACCAAAACTCGTGATACTGATACACCCCTGCGAGGGCGGTGACGAAGTACCACACATCACCAGGGACCTATTTGCAAACGAAACTACCCAAGCAGAGCTACTCTCTGCCTCGGCGCACTCGCACACTCTTTTCCCTCCTGCCTCCCCTCCCTTTCCCAGATCCGACCAACTCCCCTCCCCACCGTCGGCTCGCCCTCCCTGCCATTCCCCGAACTCGCCGGGAACCCCAAACCCAACCGCTTCCGGTCGTCGGCGGAGGAGGAGGCAAGCGTCGGCGCTGGCGGAAATGGAGGCGGCGCTGGAGGCGGCGCGCTCCAAGGACACCAAGGAGCGCCTGGCCGGGGTGGAGCGGCTGCACGAGGCCCTGGAGGCCGCGGCGCGGCGCGGCCTCACCGCGGCCGAGGTCACGGAGCTCGTCGACACCTGCATGGATCTCACCAGGGACGCCAACTTCCGGGTCGCGCAGGGCGGCCTGCACGCGCTCTCCGCCGCCGCCGTGCTCGCCGGCGACCACTTCAAGATCCACCTCAATGCCCTCGTGCCCGCCGCCGTAGAGCGCCTCGGCGACGGCAAGCAGCCCGTCCGTGACGCCTCCCGCCAGCTCCTCGTCACGCTCATGGAGGTCAGCCGACAGCCTCTCCATTGTTGCCTTTTGCAATCGATATGGTCTGTGCTCCTCCGAGTTGGGTTCCGGGGGAATGTGGGTTCTATTCCATGCTTCCTGGGTACTAGTTGCAATGGAATATAGTTCGAGCAGAAGATCTCATGTTCCAGCATATCAATGTGGGTGTTATGACATAGGGTTATGTTTCTAGACTCCAATGGAATACTACCAAATTTTAGTTAGGATGAAGCGGACTTTACATTCATAAGGCGAGCTGCCTTCCGGATTACTACAATGTTGGTCTGCCCCCATGCTGCCGTCTGCTTTCCTATCCTTGCAACACATCACCATTAGGTTTCTACTACTACAGGGACCAGGCGTCTCTGCTCCTGTCTCAAAAACAACATTTCAGTGGAGTTCTAATGATTACCAAGTGAATTAGATTATAATTGCTCTTTTCTAGTTAAATAAACACACTTTACCTTACCTGAGGCTGAGTGCTGGAATATTTTGACTAAATGAAGGCACCAGTTTGGACTTGCCGATGGCTCTCTTTATTCAATTAATGCTTACTTTACACCACTGGATAGAGATGGAAGTTTGGAGTATAGTATCTGTATCTAGACCTGAGCTGTTAGTGTATTTTGCTTTCAGTGGAAAAAATATCTGCAATTTTTTGTCCTTTAGGTGCTTCACGGTCTGTGTTTCCGGTGCTAATATGGACTTCAGCCAAGCAGATGTAGCAAATTAAACTACCAATTCCCTTTTTCTTGTGTATGTGGCTGCTTCTTTTGGCGGTTATACATGTGAGGTTGCAGATTGCACTTACATGATTTTATATTTGGATTTAAATACACATTTTGAGCATCAGCTGTTGCCCACAGCTCACTTTCGTCCTTAAACTACGGAAGTGACCAAATTGGTCCCTGAACTATGTGACGTGGCTCGTTTTCGTAGTCTTGCCTATGTGACAGTACATACCGAAAAAGGCTTTCGCCCCGCTTTATATATAAAGCAACGATCATCAACAACCCGGTACAAATGCATGCCACCACAACACACGCACACCCCCAAGGCAGGATACATAGACGCTGAGCGTAGCAACACCACCCCAAGCACTACAAGAGCAACCGGGGTCCTCAACCGTGAACACGCCACCGCGAAGAAATGAAGCCGCATACGACGAACCGTGGGCTCCAAGGCGGCGCCTTCAGAAAGGGAACGACACCGGAGCGCCGCCACCGCCCGACCCGAGGGCAATGAGGGCCGTGACGACGCCTACAAGAAGGGAACGAGCTTCGCCGCCGCCGGTCCGTACGAAGATAGAACAGGTTTTCACCCCGGCCAACACTCACTGCCACCGAATGCCACACCCCTGCTACCATGCCGCCCACATGGCCATGGTCACCAGGCAGCACCAAGCCACGGGCTCTGCGCATGAGCACTGTGCTACCACCACCAGGGCCGCCGCCCCGGCATCCAAGACCTTGACACCACCTCACCTGAGACCCGCCGCTACCCCAACCAAAGAGACGAGTGGAAAGGTCCCGCCTTTCGCACTTCGGGCGGCCCCAAGCGCCGAGACCAAAAGGTCGGCCAAAATTGGCCTCCATCGACCCGTCCTGTTGCACCGGGTGCGAGACGAGCTCGGTTCTGCTGCCGGGCGCAAGACGAGCTCGGTCCTGCTGCCGGGCGCGAGATGAGCTCGGTCCTGTAGCATCGGGTGCTAGACGAGTAATGTATTGCAGCTGGGAGAGGGCCAGCCCTTCGACGAAGGTAGTGCCCGGACGACGAGGAGTGGAATTGAAGGCCGACACAGGCCGTTCACCGACGGGCCGACGCCGGAGAAGTCCAGCCGACGCCGTGACATGAACCAGTCCACTACCATGAGCCACCACCACGCCGTGACAGCCCACATCCATGCCAGGACCCCGAGGGGCAGCCCCGCTGCCCTGCAGCAGCTGCGGAGCGCCACCGAAGTTGCAGCCCGCCCCCCAACCATAGATGCCCAGCACCCCGCCACCCCGAAAGGAACGGCCTGGCCGCCAGCCGCCCCGCTGTCGCCTTAGCCAGGTCGCCGCCGCCACCCACGCCCACCGCCGCCACCACCCGGATCTGGGCTGGGGGAACCAGATCCGCCGCCAGCGAGTCCCCTACACCCCGGAACCCCACGAGCCGCCGCAGGGAGGGGGATCAGCACCGCCAAGCCGCCGAGGGGAGGGGGCAGGGCCCGGGGAGGGCCCGATGACCCATGCCGTCGACACGGAAGGTCGCGCCCCGCGACGTACACCTCCAACACGCGGGAGAAAGACGCCCTGCCGCCGCCTACGCCACGCGACCTTTGGCCGGCGACGCCACCAGCGGCGGCGAGCGGAGGGAGGCCAGGGCTGGGGTCGAGAAGAGGTGGCGCTAGGGTTGGCTCCCGGAGTCGCCCGCGGGAGCGACTCGGAAGCGAGAAGTTGGGGATTGGAGTCTTGTTCATGTGACAATACATGTGGATGCCGACTCAGCGTGAGGGACCGAGGGAGGCTGCAAATCCCGAAATGCCCAAGGAAAGAGGCTTTTGTTGCTGAATCTTAGCTCAATAAGTGACACATTTCTATGCGAGAAGGTCCAGGAACCATGGTAGAGGTATAACACAAGGAAAAGTGTTATAATGCAGTCCTTTTCTCAAGTTTTAGCTCAAAGGTCCACGACAAGGGTATTTTGGGTTATCGCATGCACAACATGTTCTTGGCCTTTTCCTGCCTAGTCAGTGCCCCATGTGTACTGCCACATTGGCAAGAGGATTTAGAATGAACCACAATCGGTAGTTAAGGGACCGATTTGGTCACTCTGATAGTTAGGCACGAAAATGAGGTGTGTCAGTGCATGTGATAATTCAGGGATGAAATTGTGTATTCACTCTTATAATTCTGAACACTAGCTATGGGTTGATCCAGCACTTTGCAAAACTGTAGTTCTTTTGGGTACTTTAAAGTTGAAACATGATGCTTCCCATCATTACAGCAGTAAAATTCCCATTTGTGCTTTGAACAAAAACTTCTTGGTGCTGTGAGCTTCGATATATCATTATTATTCCTATGCTGCATACTCCTGTTTACATGGAAATCTGTCTTTTTGAATTGCACCGAAATCACTAATTTGTCAGTTGTCACATAAATGATCATCTATCTAGATGTGGAACTATTTTTACCCCATGGTTTTCTCGTGGGGTATAGTGAATTGATTCTGTCTCTCCAATGTCAGGTTTCTTCTCCAACAATCATTGTTGAAAGAGCTGGAAGTTATGCTTGGACTCACAAGAGCTGGAGGGTGCGAGAAGAGTTTGTGCGCACCCTTGCAACGGCAGTTGGGCTTTTTGCTTCTACAGAGCTCCTTCTACAGCGAGTGTTTCTTTCACCTGTATGTCAGGATGTTTTTCTCCTTATTGGATACGGAATTTCTTGTTTTCCCTTTAGTTTCTTGCGTAACTGGCAATGCTAACTGCTAATCTTGTTTCAACTTCACAGGTCCTGCAATTGTTGAATGATTTGAATCAAAGTGTTAGAGAGGCTGCAATCTCCTGTATTCAGGTGGCCATCACAAGCCAATTTTGATGCTTTTCAGTTTCTTATGCAATTTTTCTTCAAACCGCGCTCCATCTTTGGCTATTGGTTAAAACTTTTCATTCTTTTTTTGTTTTCTCTCATGTCTACATTATTGTTACAGTCCCATCCCCCGTATGATTCTAACTGGATTGTACAGTTCGGTGACTTGCTTCTTGTACCAAGCTAATTGACTTAAGAAACGCAAATTATTTTTTTGGATGTTCTCTTCTGGTTGCATTCCGTTTCTCTTACTCAGTCTCTTGCATTCCCCTATTCTACATTTTACCCATATACTTTGTTGAACTAGTTTAGGGCTTTAGGCAAGAAGGCACCATTACATACTATGGGCTACTAACGACATACCAAAGTTATTTTAGGTTTGGTACCAACTACTAATCATATTTCTGTTGAAAACAAAGCAACACTAACTTCTGTGGTCATGCAATTTACCTATATTCAAATGCAAACACTCAATTTTTCCTTCTGATCTGCCTGACTTCCCATGATGGTCTGCACATATATTTTACTGAAATACCTCACCCGTAATATTTGCATTCTACCTATTCACTACAGGAGATGTACAAAAATATGGGATCTCAGTTCCATGAAGAGCTGCAGCGCCATAATCTGCCTTCTTATATGGTAATGAACTAATGCATGTGGTCCTTTACTACTTAAGCATGGTGATCTCTCCATTGTTATCCGTTTATTTTGTCGTGATTGTTGCATCCTCCATGGTTATCCAAATTTAACGATGGCTGTGTTGACATAACATCATGATTATCATTCCTTTGCCTCATTTGGTGTTTCAGCTAAAGGAAATAAATTCAAGATTGGATAAAATAGAACCAAAGGCTCCCCCATCTGATGGTGCTAGAACGCAATATAGGGCCATGGAAAGATCTGTTAGTGCTCATCCTAAAAGAGGCAGTCCAAGGAAAAAAAACACATCCAGGGAAAGCACATTATTTGGAGGCAAGTTCTACTTTGTCATACTGGACGATTCCATTTAATTTGATTAGTATCTATGATATGGCCAAAAGGGTTAACACAGATTTCAAGTAATTGCTTCATCTTTTATGTTCATGTAAGTGGACTTTCTCAGAGTTGTAGATGGTTGCTGAAGCACGTCCTATTATTACCACGACGTTACCAATATTTAGTGTCTCCTATTTCAGTCTGTGGGCCATTATTTTGGTGTTCCTTGTACTGAGAGTCTATGCTATTATTCTGTTCCTTTTATATGGTTTATATAAAGAACAACGATGTTGTTGCTATTATTAAGTGTAGTTTAATTGCATGGTCAGAAGATTTGGATTTTGGAAAGATGTATGCCTAGAACTAGAAGAGTCACTAGATCAAACTGAAATGGCCAATCTACTACTGCTGATCTGATTAGACATACGGCACTGCTTTTGTGTTCATGTATGGATAATGGTATTAAAATGCATTTAGTTGGTTCATGACTTCAAAATTCAGACAGACAGCAGTGGTAAATTCCACATGTGGATCCAGTGACATAGTTGAAGTGGACATCACATGTTCCCTTCAGAAACCATGCTTTTATATATTAGCCTTGAAATATCTGCATGTTAATTATCAGCAACTCCATTGTGGACCTTGCATCAACTAAAATGATAGTCCATTCATCAGTGTGTTCAAATGCAGTTGTCCCTTTCAGAGTATGCACTACATATGGATGCCCCCATTACAAACAACATGATCATTTATTTGCTTGGTAGATAAAGTAGAGGCTTTCTGTTCCACTATTTTGGTAGGAAATTTTGTTACCGAAAAAATTAAGCAAACAAAGCTCAGCAGTCAAAAGTTGTTATCGCAATCTGGATGTATGCTAAGTTACTGTTCTAAAGTTCGTGGCAGAACACACATTCACCATATTGATGATATCTTGTTGGATTTCGTGCTATTTTCCAGGTGACACAGATATTACCGAAAAACCGGTGGAACCCATAAGAGTTCATTCAGAGAAAGAATTATTTAGAGAGATTGAGAAGATTGCATCTGCCCTTAATCCAGAAAAGGACTGGTCTATACGTATTGCTGCAATGCAAAGGATCGAAGCCTTGGTATATGGAGGTTGATCTTTGTCTCCCATGTCCTATTTTCATATCTAAGTTTTTGTTTTGTCATTAAATTACTTCAGAAAATGTACCTGTGCCGTTTTTGAAGTTCTCGTTATATGTCAAAGCTGAACTGAGGGGGAAATCCAGAGGAAGTTAATCTTTTTTCCTATAAACCCTAGGAAAAAAATAGACCATCCATATCCTTCAAAAGATATGCAGGATCCAGCCAACTTAGCCAGGTCTGGATGCTGGAAACCAGATTGTCCAAGAGAGACACTCCAAGAGAGACACTCTCGGGTAGCATCCACTTGTGTCATAGCAGAACTGTTGCAACTTTATAAGAGCATCTCCAGCCGTTCGTCCCCCCAGGGGCTAGAAAAAGCGCCGCTTGGGGGCGAACCGGCGATATTTTCGCCGTGGGGGCGATCGGGTTCCCAGCCGCCGCCCCCAGGGTCGCCCCCAGACGCCCTTTCTTAAACATTTTGAAAAAGATATTCGGTCAAGATTCAGCAAAACAGGACATAGATTCGGCAAACACGCCATAAATTCGGCAAACACGACATAGATTTAGGTGTTCCACAGTTTTTTACATAGAAAACATAAATTTAACTAAAAAAAACAAAAGGGCCGCGCCTACAGGCCGAAGAACTCGCTGAACGCGGCATAGTCGCCGTCGTCGCCGCCGCCATTGTCGTCGTCCTTCTCCTTCTTCATGCGGCCGTCCTTGTTGGACCCCTGGCCGGGGTCGCCCTGGCGGACTGGTTTGGCCGCCGGCGTTGCGTCGTCGTCGCTGTCCTCAAGCACGCCGCCGCCGCTCGTCAGCATACACGGCGGCGCGGCAATCTCCTCCAGGGCGCGGCCGCCCTCGTTGATGACGAGAGCGGTGCTGCGGGTGCGCCGGCCGAGCGGTGTTTCCACGGGCTCGGGCTTGACGCTGACGAGCGCCGGCGACCCGGAGGAGTGGGAGGAGGATCGGGAGGAGGAGGAGGAAGACCCACCCAGCATCGCCGCGGCAGCCACGCGCCGACACTCCGGGGGGCCGGGGTCGCCGGGTATTGTAGCGGCGGATCGTTGCCGCCCTCGAGGACGGCGTGGAGCGTGCGGCCGGGGGCGCCCCACCACAGGTGGCGGCCGTCGCTGTTGTTGCGCCCCCTGACCACCGGCGCGTTGTTGACGGAGGCGAGCCGCTCCACCTGCCGGTGTTCGAAGTACGCCGCCCACGCCTCGTGGTTGCCGGGGTCGTACTCCGGGAGGGCGCGGTCCTCCTCCGTCAGGGAGGCCCGCACACGCTCGATCTCGGCATGGAAGTATGCGGGGTGCTCGACGTCGGGCACAGGCGGGACTGGCACGCCCCCGGCGCTGAGCCTCCACTGCCCCGGCGCGCGCATGTCGGGGGGTGCCGGGTAATTCGCCTCGTGGAGGTGAGCTTCCCACTCGTGGAGAGAGCGGCGGCCGAAGCCGTTGGCTGCCGCCGCGTCGCCGGGGAACCATTCACCCATCAGGGTGTGCGTGCACGCGGTGGCTAGACGGGGAGAGACGGGGAGAGAAGGCGTCGGCGGCGAGAGAAGGAGGGCTGCGGGCGGGGTGATTCCACTGGCGAGGGAGGGGGCGGCTTTTATAGCGGCCGAGGGGCGGCAACGCGTGTGTACGCGTGGCGGGAGGGGGCGCGTCGCCGCACTGCGCCGCCCGTGAGGAATCAATGGAAGGCTGACCGGTGGCAACCTTGGCATTGATTCCCTGCAGGAAACCGAGGCGATGAGGACGACGAGGCTCGGGGGTCGCTGACTCGGCGGGCCCGCCGTTCTTTCGCGCCAAAAACGATTGCCCCGGCGCCCCCGGGCGACCCCTAGCGTGCCGGGTTCAACCTGGGTCCGCCGGCGCCAGTTTCGGGCCTAACCGGCGAAAAATGGGCTCCTGGGGGCGCGACTAGGCCGTTTTTTGGGCGCCGGCGCCGAAAAAGGGGCCTGTTGGGGGCGCGGCTGGAGATGCTCTAACTTATACAAGTACTCTTTGAGTCTTCAACATATCAATATGGCATTAGTGGGCATGGTGCTTATCACTAATTGGAAAGAGGGAGGGAGGGAGGGAGCGAACTGTTAATCATGTAAGCTGTATAGAAGTCACTTGAGTGGAGCATGCTAAGCCATGGAAATTAATAGATCGGACAGTAAAGCAAAACTGTTTCACATTTATTAACATTATATTTAGCTATATTTGGTTCATAGTATTGACAAGTGTAATGTTAGATATATCCTATTACCTAGTCCTCTTTTGCTAACACGATTTTGCCTATTTTACTTGAAACTTTTTGTGCCAGGCGCAATTGATTATCCATCATTTTTCATGCTCTTGAAGCAGCTGGTTCATCCATTGTCCTCTCAGCTAGCCGATCGACGGTCTAGCATTGTAAAGCAGGTATTCTTTCTTGCCTTGATCTTTATTGACAACTCAATATCTGAATGCTGATATTATTGTTGCAAATTGCAACAGTAACCCCCATCTTCCCCAAACAATCAGTGTGCATGTGTGTGTGGTCATACTATCTCGACCATACGATATGCCTTGAGATCTATGCAAGTTATCTCACCCCATGTGAGTAAATTTGGGGGTGAGAGACCATGAACATATCTCAAGGCACATTGGATCAGTGATATAGTGTGAGTGCTTACTCACACAAGCGCAAAATCCACTCCAGAAAAACAATTTGGCGTAAATTGCATCACATGTCTAAGAACTTGAGAGGTGGGTGCAACTGGGTACAAGAACAGTACAAATCAGGTAGAGAAGATCAATGATTACGAGTCGAAAGACTAGTCGAGACTAGTTGGTAGACTAGTCAAGTCACAACTCCAGTGTCGACTGCAAACCTCGTGTAGACTAATTCGCTGAATCGAGCAGCTGAGAGACTAGTCGTGCAGTTTGAGTCGAGCGACTTAATTTTTAATATTTCTTTTAGAGGCGAGTGTCTCAAAATTGGAAGGGATAAGTGAGCCGCCCAGCCCGCAAGCCTCTGGGAGGGAAAATTTCATGGCTAGGTTTCAGTTTTGATCCAGAGAGAGCTGCCTTAGCTGGGATGAGGCGCTGCCAGCACCCACTGATCTGCCGCCCCCGGCGGTGGCAAGGAGAATCGCGACGCCCTCCGTCGGTTGCTTCTGCTCTTCCGCTGGATCCGCCCCACTGCTCTGGCGCTCTCCCTCTCCGCTGGTTCTGCTGTCCAGATCCACCCCTATGGTGTTTGTCCCTCTGCTGGTTCCTGGGCTGGTTCATCTACACCTGAATCCGCCTTCTGCAAGTAATTTCTCCCTTGTCCTGTAAGTTCAATGCTACAGTACCATGTCGACTAGTCTCACACTAGTCTAGACTAGTCATGATTAGTCTATGAGTCTCAACCTCGGATGACTCGACAACTCGTAAACGTTGGAGAAGACTCAGGTTTAACCTCGCTGACACCTCAAGAGTGGGTGACATCTCTGTGGAGAGGGACACTGTGATGGCCCCGCTCCACTGCTCCACCATGGTGCTGCTTCTGCAGCCCCACGGTCTTTTAGTGACTGGTTGCAACCACTCTGGTAGGTCAAGGTATATACTGAAGTGGGTCTGTCGATCCAAACTGTTAAGGCATGTGGAAGGGTGACTGGATGAGCTCAGGTGAATCGAGGGGAGGCAAGTGTTTCATCAAATAGATAAGAGAAGAAAGAGAAAAAGAGCAAATCATTGCAGAGTGTGGCTGAGTCATGCTACAGTTGCACCAAATTGCATAGCAGGGTGGATTTTGCACCTCACTGGCTGTAAATGAGCGTTTGTCCAGTCCTTTTACCCACTTGCACCCATCTTTTGTAGACCTGTAATGCAATATACTCATAAAATATAGATAGTTAATAATGATATGTTATATCAGGGATTACGAGTCGAGCCGAGTCGCCAGGGCACCGACTCATGAACTGGCCGCGTGACTAATCAAGGTTTTTGGTTGGAAGGCAAGTACTAACTCATTGACTAGTCTTGACCAACTCATAGTCCTTTGGTCATATTGAGGGTAAAGCAAAATCACTATGACACAATTAGAACTAAACTTTCGAATTTTCGTAGTCAATCAGAGCTACTATAAGTTTACAACACAAGTAAGGGTAAGTTTCATAGAGCACAAGACAGACTCACCAAGATAACCAGTTTTCCATGGTTCCATAGAGGTTTAGACTCATCTACTACACAGGGACTATAATCATTACCTTGATGCCCTCGCACAATAAGGGAAGTCTGTTCTACCTTATTATTAAGGTTCCTTTGCCTAAAACTAAAAGCTTATTATTAAGGTTATGCACAGACTGCTGCATTGGAATTTCATGCCCGTTTAGTTGTTGACATTGGGAGGGGGAGTTGCATGCATGTGCGTACAAGTCAAGTTATCTAGTCACTAGATGGAGCCTTTTACCTTTGAGAGTTTCAGTACGCCATTAGGGTCTGTATAGTAGTTCCAGTTTACACCAATTTTGGGTTACAGCTAAACATCAGTTCAGCCTGAAGTTGTTTCATTTCGTAAGGTGCAGGTGTTATGGAATTCTGTTGGAACATTTTCTGGTTAAATCTGCAGTCACAGGGCAAACTTCTTGCCTTCTTGGTGATGAAGAACTGCTGACTAGGTTTGTTTTGCAGGCATGTCATCTACTTAACGATTATCGAAGGAACTCCTCAGCGACTTTGAAGCATGCGCTGAAATATTTATTCCGGTAATTCCTGAAGCTGTTTCAGTGTTATGCAACTCTTTTCTGGTACTAATAGGGCTAACATATTAATGAAATTATCAGGCACTTTTTAAGCTTGTTGTCATAACTGTGCTCGTGATTGCCGAATCTTCAGACAACTGTGTAAAAACTGTGAGGTTCCTGCCTTCACTTGTACTGAGCAATACTTCCTTTCATTACTTTTCTGACATGCAATATCTTGCAGATCCTGCGGAACTGCAAGGTTTCACGTATTGTTCCACTTATAGCTGACACAGCAAAAAATGACCGCAGTGCAATCCTCCGTGCCAGGTGCTTTTGCTTTTCATTGTCTCAACAGACGCGGGGTCTTAAAGATTATAACTACTTATACATTTTCTCCTACGGCAGGTGTTGTGAGTATGCACTTCTAATATTGGAATATTGGGCCGATGCTCCAGAAATACAACGCTCAGCTGATTTATATGAAGATCTAATAAAATGCTGTGTGGCAGATGCAATGAGCGAGGTAGGACTAACATCTATGTTTCCCGGCTTGATAACATTACCTCAATATTTTTATGCATTGAAACCTGAAACTTGTCTGAATTTGTGTTATTTCTTGTATGCAATGCCATACTGCAAATATAGGTTCGTGCAACTGCAAGAAGTTGCTATAGGATGTTCATAAAGACATGGCCTGAGCGTTCACGTCGGCTTTTTATGTCATTTGATCCTGCAATACAGAGGGTATGTGGATTTACTTCTCTGCATGCCTTTTCAGATCACTATATATGAATTATCAAACCTATAACAGAAAAAATGAGGTTGGACAAGCTGATTTTATATTCATCATTGTGATGTACTCATGTGTTGCACTGTTGCCAACTAAAAAAAGAGGAGAAGAAGCAATGGCTCTACATAGAAAGAGAAGGCACATAAAACTATCATCCAGCTAAGGACATTATTTAGATTGTTCTATGAATCTCATGGAAGCAGAGTTTTTTATTGGGTTGTGTAATATCTTACACTGGTTTATTTTAAGTCTGAAACTCTGAATAGATATTGAACAGTATTTTCCTCGATCCATAATAAGTGTCGTGGTTTTCGCTCAAATTTGAACTAAAACCACGACACTTATTATGGATCGGAGGGAGTAGTATATATAGCATCCGATGCACAGTGTTTTACTTTTCAATCATAATTCTAGTATTCTACATTTGGCTATAACAGCCAAGAATTGTTTGTAAATTTATGGAAACCAAGTGCAAATGAAATATCTACCCTGATTAGCTCAAGTCCGTGAGATAAGTTAGCGTTGGTAGACTCAACTTTACAGTTTAATATTTTTCTGAAAACTCTTCTTTATATAAAAAGGCCAAATAATGCATGACATCTTGTATTTTGTGACGACTTGGAATCACGAATCGCAGGTTGTACTAATTAGAGATGGCCTGATTCGAGCCTGAGGCCGGTGGTACCCTTGTCTCCCTGGAATTGTTGTGGGTTAGGGAAAGGAGAGGCGTTGTGTGCCGGTAGGGTGGAAAGCAAGGTTCAAAAGAGCGACAGGCGTAAATTCCTGGTTTTGCCTCTGCCTAGGGCACCTATCTTGCCTAAGAGCATGCCTAGGCATGCTTAAGCGCATGCCTAGCACGGTTAAGTTCTAGTGGTGAATCATTAATCTGTTGACGGGATCACTTGTTTAATTCAATGATAAAGGCTCTACATAGAGTACTCATCCTTGACCAAGGTTTTAAGGCGGTAAGGCGAAAGCGAGGCGCCTGCCCCTTTTTTTCTCGAGAAAAAACGCAAAAGACCTTTGCGTTTCTTTTCATTGAAAAGGGAGAAGTTCAGTTACAAACTTACAATCGTCCGAGGACGCGCGGGTTACATCCAGTTTAATGCACGTCCTAGGTTTGTGGCAACACAAGTCGGAGGCCAGGTGCCCATTTACCGCAGCCCAAGCGAGTCTCGTCCTTAATTCTATCTAATAGCGTGTTGAAGGATGGTGTTGCATTGTCGAAGACGCATCTGTTCCTGTGCTTCCAAACCATCCATGGCATGAGCAACGCGACGGATTTTAGGGCCTTGCTTAGGATCGGCGGAGTGTTATCCTTGGCATGTTTCCACCAGTCCATAAGCGAGGGTTCACGAGTGGGGGCCGGGGCTAGGATGCGAGCTGAGCCGTTGTCTCATGCCATGCCCTGGCGGCGAAGGGCATTCTGCGGCAGATGGCACGATTTCGGCTGTTGGTCACAAAGGAGGCAGCGGGGATGATGTTGGAGTCCATGGCGAGCCAGCCTCTCTGCAGTCCAGCACCGGTCCTGGTTGGCCAACCAGTGGAGGAATTTGACTCTCGGCGGCACCTAGCATTTCCAAATTAGCTTCCAGGAATAGCAGGCCGTTGATCCATGGAAGGTGGCGAGGTAGCAGGATCGCGAGTAGGTGCTTTCACGTCCATCTCCGAATCACTGTCTAGGGCGGTGAGAGCTTCGGTGTCTTTGCATGATCTGCCAGAGCTGCAGATACTGACCAATCTCGTGGAGGCCGAGGTTGCCTTGGATGTCGTGTGCCTAGGAGTTGCCATTGAGCACATACGCCATGGTTCTCGTCGTGCATCGTCGCTTGGGGATGCAGCCGTAGAGGTTGGGCATGAGCTCGCGCACAGATTGGCCGTCGATCCACCGGTCCTCCCAGAGCAGGGCGGTCAGTGCATTCCCGATGACCATGGACGTGGATGCCCAGAACAGCGCCCGTTCCGTGGGCGGGAACTGAAGGTTGAGCCCTTGCCACGCTCGCTTAGGGTCCGTTCTGGAGAACCACAACCAGCGTAACCGTAGTGCAAGGTCGGCGCGCTGGAGGTCGCGCACGCCTAGACCCCCAAGCTCGATGGGGCGTCAAACTTGATTCCAGTTCACGTGGCAGTGTCCTCCATTGGCAGCAGCTCGCCCAGCCCAAAGGAAACCGCACCGAATCTTCTAGAGCTGCTTGAGCGTTTTTTTGGGAGGCGTGAACGCAAGCAGCTGGTGCACCGGGATGGCGCTTAGAACCGATTTGACCAGCGCCAGGCGCTCGGTTTTAGTCATCAGCCGGGCCTTCCAGGTTGGTAGGCGCACGGCGACAACATCGACCATGGGCAGTAGTTGAGCGGCTGATGGACGACGCGTAGACATGGGGATGCCGAGGTAGGTGGTAGGGAGTGTCACCATCGGGTAGCCGAGGTGCGCGATCATCTTCGTGGCCGCCTGGTCGCCGTGCAGGATGGTGGCAGAGCTCTTGGCGAAGTTCACCTGTAGGCCGGAGGCCCAGCCGAACAAGGCGAGTATCTCCCTGGTCGCAGCAGCATCGTTCACCGTGGCGTGACAGAAGACCATGACGTCGTCGGCGTATAGCGAGATCGCCGGAATGTGTCGTCGGGGGTGCAGAGGCTGTAGGATGCCCAAGCTGTGGGCACGTCGCAAAAGCCGTCCAAGCGTGTCTACGACGAGCACGAAGAGCTGCAGAGACATGGAGTCGCCCTGCCGGAGCCCTTGTCGGTGCCAGATGGGAGGTCCGGGTCGCCGTTTAGAAGGATGCGCGTGCTGGCAGAAGACAGGAGGATGGCCGTCCATTCCAAGAATCGGTTCCCGAATCCATACTGGCGCAAAACCTCGAAGAGGAATGGCCATGACAGGGAATCTAAGGCACGCGTGAGGTCGAGCTTGAGCATGACTCTCGGAGCTCCCAGTTGGTGCAGCAGCTTGAGTGACTGCTTGACGAGGACGTAGTTGTCGTGCAAGCTTCGTCTCGAGATGAATGCATTTTGGTTGCGGCTGACTAGATGATCCAGCTTGGCACCGAGGCGGATCAAAAGCACATTGGCGAAGATTTTGGCCACGAGGTGAATCAGGCAGATCGGCCGGTAGTCGCGCAGCCCATGGGCGGCGGCGTTCTTCGGGAGCAGCGTCAACAGTGCTTGGTTCAACTTGTAGAACCCCCTTCCTCGCAAGTCATAGAGTTGCTGGAACACATCGAAGAAGTCCTGCCTGATGATGGTCCAGCATGCACAACCCGTCTGGACCCGGCGCCTTGCGCGCGGGGAGGCGCTTGACAGCCTCCCAAATCTCCTCTGCGCTGAACGGTGCATCAAGGTCGGCGAGGTCAGTCGGCTCAATGAGTTGTGACAGGTCCAGGGAGTGCCCCCGAGCGGTCGCTGTGCCAAGCAGGGCCTCATAATGAGAGAAGGCCGCCTCCGCCATGTCGGTGTGGTCTGTGAACACCCTGCCGTCCGTGGCCAGGCTAAAGATGCGGTTCTTCTGCCGACGGAACGAGCACTGCTGATGGAAGAAGCCCGTGTTGGCGTCGCCGTCTTTGAGATTAGCAATGCGAGAGCGTTCTTAGAAGCGATGTCTGCGCTCCATGGACGCGAGCCCAAGGTAAGATATCTTGAGCTACTTGCGAAGCCAGTCTTCCGGGGGCGAGAGGTTGCACGATTCCTCGGCTTTGTCGAAGCGCGGTATGAGCTCCCGGGAGATCGCTAGCTTGGCCTTGATGTTGCCCGTAGACTCGGAGCTCCAGCTTGTAAGACTCGTCGCCGTTGCCTGGAGCCTAAGCATGAGGCGGTGGAAGGGGTCGGCGTGGTATGTGGAGCCCCAAGCTGCGGTCACCACGTCGTGGAACCCGTCCAAACGCAGTCAGTATTCCTCCAAATGGAATCGTCTGTGCGAGGTGGGCGTGGGCGAGTAGTCCAGCAGCAACGGGGCGTGGTCCGACACCACGGACGCGAGGCAATGGAGGTGGCATCCGCTGTGCGTGTCTTCCCAGTCCGCGGTGCAGAGCACTCGATCGAGGTGCACCAGCGTCGGCGGTGATTGTTCGTTCGACCACGTGTAGCGCCGCCCGGTGAGGTAGATCTCCTTGAGCGCGAGGTCGTTGGTGAGACGGTGAAATTTGCCCATCATGCGTCGGTTGACGTTGCCCGTGTTCTTGTCCTCGTCGTGAAGGATGAGGTTGAAATCGCCGCAAACCATCCACGGCTCAGGGCAGGCGGCTTTGATCTCGCGAAGCTCCTGCAGGAAGGCGACCTTGTCGGCATCGTCCTGAGGGCCGTACACCATCATTAGCCACCATGGCGTTCCGGTGGCTGTGGCTACCTTTGCCCTTACCACATTGGTGGTGAACATTGGGTCCGTGATAGTCACGGCCCTGCTCTTCCACGCCAGCAGGATGCCGCCCCGCGTGCCATCGGCCGGGAGGTACGTGTAGTCATCAAATTCCGAGCCAAGCGCATCGAGGACAATGGACGAGTAGATCAACTCCATTTTTGTTTCTTGCAAGCATACAATGGAGGCCCCGGTAGTGTCCAGCAGCGACCGGATGGCATGGCGGCGAGCGTGCAAGTTAAGGCCGCGCACGTTCCAGATTGCTATCTTTAGGCCGTGATCCATAGGAACGGAATCGACGGGTAGGCATATCTAGACTGGACTAGCTCTCGCATGCAGCATCGATGTGTGCCGCAGCGGTCGCGGCCGTTGCCATGCAGGCTGGGATTTCGTGATCAACCAGTGCGGCGATGGCCTTGAGGACCGTCAGGGGTAGGGGTGCCGCGAACATGCTGTCGTAGGCCTTCATCTCCGCAGCAGTGATCTTGTCAGTTCCAATGATCCTGAGAGTGCGTAGGATTTGAACGTGTGCACGTCGCTCTGCCGTGGGGGGTGCGCATGGCTGGCAGGCCGCGGTTGCATATCGTCCTCGGCGAGGGGCGAAGTTGAGTGGCCGGCACGGCTTCTTCCCCGGAGCTGGCAAGGCGGCGTTAAGATGTTTCGTAGCGGTGGCCAGAAACTCCCCAAGCGTCCAGGACTGGGGCATGGTGCGCCCTCGGGATCGTCGCAGTTGTGATTGGCGGCGATGCGAAACGGCTCGGCGTGTGACCGCCTGGGCTTTGGGTGTTCGTGGCCTCATCATTTGGTGCAGGCGGGTCTTCAGTGGGCCTCGGTGGAGAGGGGTTGGCCACGGGCCTCTGCAGGATCACGACCGGGCCCGTTGGGCTTTGGGCAGGCCGCGCGGCAGCGGGTAGGGGCAGCTCAGGCGCATGGGCGGGAGGATTGGCGCTGAAAGGTTGCGCCTCCCTGTCCGAGGCAGCGCGTGTGGGGTGGGGGTCGGTGAACTGGTCAGTGGAATCCAGCCTCACGTCTGAAACGGGTGGGGCAGTATCACCACTTTGTCCCGACCGGATCGCTGGCGCTGCAGATCCCTCCTGCTGGGAGTCTGGCGCATCGCTGGCAGGGGCCGGTTCCCGACAAGCCGAAGCGTCAGGAGAACCAGAGCTTGGCCCCACCGGATCGTTGTTGGGATCGTTGCTGGGCACCAGATTCGAATTCATCAAGCGCTTCATGCAACTACTATGGCAGAAGAATAGAGTAGCATTTAGTAGGCATACAAAACCTTGAAAATGCTGGTTGTTGAGCCCACATAGCATCCATCCCTCCCATCCTCTTTCTCTTCTCCGCAACAGAAAGCTGCATGAACATGAACAAATATGTTATAACTTAATAACTTATCACTCTTATCAGTCCACAATAAGTGAAAATACTGAGAACTAAATGTGAACAAAATTGAGAAACAGGATAACAAGCATGACTGCATGACATATTACAGAACCAATGTAAATCCACAACATTGAAGATGTTGTAAATTAGTCCACAAAAGCCACATGACATAAGTCCTGAATCCCGAGTCCTAAAAATTAGAGATTAGACTCTAGTGGCATAACATAGGTCCACATAACACCAACATATCAAAAGGCTTAAGGCTGGCCAACTCTCTCATGTTTCAACCTTCATCTCCAACTCCAAGTCTCAATAGCATCATCAAACTCATCGATGGTGGTAAACATTCATGTTGTCTGTTGTCTCTGCCATCTTGGCTAGCATTGTTTGGATCTTCATCATCATTGCTCACATTATCATCACAAATCACAAAGTCTGAATCATCGTTCTCTCCATTGCGGATATTTGAGTGTTGCTCTTGGTCCTCCTTTGCTCATCTTCTTTAATCATCACTCTTGTTGGTGTAGGTCTCGTGTGATGCCTTTGGTATGGGATACAGACAGTTGACGACCCCCTTTGAGTTGTAGTAGACTAGTAGCTGTCCTAGAAAGATTGGAATTTAAATGCATCGATCTCGACTGGCCTGGGTATCAGAGGCCTAGGATATTGGTTTGTCTGGGTTAGCCCAATCCATTACCACTGGAGTCTGAGTCCTAGCTATCTGCATTTTGGGCTATGTAACCAAAGGGGATCAAGTGGCACAGCAATTTGGTTTGGCTGCTGCCCTAGTAACCAGGTGGCTATATGCTCTCTCCAGCTCCCCCCCGTGGCGATTTCTGTTATACTAATTTTCGGTGTGTTGAAACTATATGGATGTAGGTTGACATCTGGATCTTTAAGTGGTTCCAATTGTTGCTATGCAATTGCGAGTTTCTGTTTGTTTGATCTAACACTGGGCATTTTTGCAGATTATTAATGATGAAGATGGGGGCATGCACAAGCGATATCCTTCATCATTGCATGAGAAGGGGGCTCAACTTTCTCGTTCCTCATCTCATGCAAGTGGTACACATTTGACCGGATATAGCACTTCATCTATTGTTGCAATGGACAAGGGTGCAACAATTTCTTCTGAATCATCTCTCCCGTCAAGCATGCTCTTGTTGCAGTCTAAGGCAACTGGCAGACATGCGGAAAGAAGCATAGAGAGTGTGCTTAGTTCAAGCAAACAAAAGGTTTCAGCCATTGAGAGTTTATTGAAAGGCGTGAGGCATCTCAGGCAGGCAAAATTTCTCAGCTGTGCGCTCAACAAGCTTGGATCTTGGTATGGTTTACGCTGCTTAATGATAATTTGTTTCATCAAGTATGGAAAGGCTCTTTTGTTGTGTAGCCAAGTCTTTACTGCTATTGCTTTCATGACTTATTTCTGTATACTTGATAAACCTTAATTTCTTTTTCTTTTCCTCCTAGTGCAGGAGTTGATCCTCCATCCTCTCGTGATCCTCATATACCGCTTGCTGCGCCTGCTTCAGACCGCCTTTCTTTGCAGAGTTCTGCATTGTTGGATTCATCCCTCCCTAGCATAAGCATCAGAAGAAATGGTGGTTCACGTTTGGTCGATGCAATGCCTCAGGTAGACACCAAGGAGCGATCGAGGTCACCATATTCGCATAATCTATCATCTGAACCCATGTCGGATTTGTCAGTGCCTTATTTGAGAAGATCTTCAGGGAGATCTCAAGATGATAGCATTACAGATGAGAGTAATGATACATGGCCAAGGCCTAACAGGCGATCGCCACAGATGCATACGGACAAACACTTCACAGATATGCCTTATAGGGATGCCAGTTACAGAAATCCACAAAACAACCATGTCCCACACTTCCAAAGGCCGCTTAGGAAGCAAGTGGCATCAAGGGTTTCTGTGGGTGTCAGACACAGTTTTGATGATGGCCATGTCCCATCTAATGACATGTCTGGATATACAGATGGCCCAGCATCACTAAATGAAGCCCTCTCTGAGGGTCTTAGTCCAAGCTCAGACTGGGTAGCAAGAGTTGCAGCTTTTAATTTTGTTCAGACATTATTGCAACTAGGACAGAAAGGCATTCAAGAAATTACTCAGAACTTTGAAAAGGTCATGAAGCTATTTTTCCGTTATTTGGATGATCCTCATCACAAAGTTGCACAGGCAGCTTTCTCCACACTTGCAGATATTATTCCAGCATGCAAGAAGCCATTTGAGAGCTATGTTGAAAGAATTTTACCATATGTCTTTTCAAGACTTATTGACCCAAAGGAGTTGGTTTCTAAGCCATGTTCATCGACCTTGGAAGTTGTTGGCCGAACATATGCTGTTGACACATTGTTACCTGCAATAGTACGTTCACTGGATGAACAAAGGTCTCCTAAGGCGAAACTGGCTGTTCTTGAGTTCGCTAATAAGTCATTCAGCAAGTACAAGGTGGACTCTGAAGGTTACAGTAATAGCGGCTTTCTTAAGCTCTGGCTTTCAAAACTAGCACCTTTAATACATGAAAAGAATGCAAAGTTGAAGGAAACGTCCATTAAAGGAATCATATCAGTTTATTCTCATTTTGATTCAACAGCAGTCCTAAACTTTATTCTAAATTTGTCGATTGAAGAACAAAACCTTGTGAGGCGCTCGCTCAAGCAATATACTCCTCGTATTGAGGTTGATCTGGTAAACTACTTGCAGAGCAAGAAAGAGCGTTCACGTCCCAAGTCTTATGAATATGAACAGATTGATTTCGAACTTCTGAAGATGGTTATAATCTGACATCCAGGAATAGCTATCCTTTTGGACGGGTCTCTGCTAGTTCCTTTGACAATGAATCTGGGAAGAGGATGCACGCAGTTCAAGATGTCCACACTGATCATGCTAATCAATGTTTTGAGCCTTCTTCTGAAGCTGAAATTTTTACAGCAAGTCGGGAGTCAAAGAGCAATGCTCGCTCAGTTGTAGAAGCTGCACGCTCATGGGCAGATTATCCTGAAAAATCAGATGCCACCATTGATGATGAAAATTCTGTTGGCACCCCTCGCCAGGATTTTGGCCGTCGTGTCTCTGATGGACATAATAATGCTGCTTTTACAACTGTTGGGAAAAATATGCAAGACATGGATCAATTTGTCGACCTTAGTTCTGTGAAGGTTGTCTCACATACAACTAACAGCCCCAGCATACCACAACTTCTTCATCAGGTACTTCTGATATATCCTTGCTTTGTATTCCTTCATCTTTGTTCACTCCAATAGTAATTCTGTATGTGTTGCTTTTACTTTTCATTGTCCTAAATAACATCATGATTATATGGCTTTGTACCTTCTTAGATAAGTAATGATGGTGAAGTTTCATCCCAAGATAAGCAGGACGCATTGCAGCAGTTGGTGCAAGCATCTGCGAACAATGATAACTCTATATGGACAAAGGTCTGTAACCTTACCATTTAAATTCCCATTTTAGTTTATTATTTGACGAAATATATTCTTGCCGCTTTCTTTTCGTGTGTTTACTTAGTTTAGATTCCTCTTCAGTCTTTCGTTGAGTGTTCAAGTTCATTTAATCTTATGACTTATTTTTCCATCTGGTGGTAAGGATTTCTGGAGTGCTGGGAAGGAGGGAAATGCATTTCCCAAACGAGCCCCCCCCCCCCCCCCGGCCTGTCTTTTCTTACATCTGAGTTAACTCAGCATTACCTTTTCATTAGACTATTAGGGTAGTACTGCTATGTTTAGAAAATACCCTCTTTCTAATACAATCCAACTACTTGATATTTGGCTCTTAATGAGATGGTTTCTGTGATGAAGAATGTTTCACTATTTCAACAACAGAGAAGAGGACATTTGGTTTCTGTCTAAACAATCATTTTTAATTACGTCCCTCAATTCTTTTCCCACAAAAAGTAGTCACTATCCATTCCTCTCCATCTACTATGTTACTTAGTGTCATTTCAATATTTTATCATTCAACACATAATATTTGTATTCTAATACTAGCCCCTTCTCTAAATAGTATTTCAATCAGATTTTAACAACTCTCCTTGAGGTATTGGATGACTCTGATTCTTCTGTCAGGGAGCTTTCTCTATCGCTAGTTGCTGAGATGCTCCGCAATCAGGTCTGGTACTCATAAATCATGCATTTATGTAGTTAGTATTGTTGATTAATATTTTCTATTTATTTTCTCAGAAAGATCAAATGGAAGAATCCATAGAGATTATCCTTGAAAAGCTGGTGCAGATGACCAAAGATGTTGTGGCAAAGGTATATTTTCCTTAATTTAAGAGGTTTGGTCTTGTTTCTGCTGTGCTGATATTTTCTTAATGTGGGCGCAGATTTCAAATGAAGCAAACCAGTGCTTAAATGTCGTGTTGGCAAAATATGATCCGTTTAGATGCCTTGCTGTATGTCCAGTGCTGTAATCCTATTTACTAATGATATTACTTCAGTACTATTATCTTTGTTTATAGTTTTTTTAGCTAGCAACTTACATATGTTTTTTCACTTGCACTGCAGGTTATTGTGCCATTGCTAGTTACTGATGATGAGAAGACACTTGTCATGTGTATCAACTGTTTGACAAAGGCAAGTTAGTTTCACATTATAATTGGCCAAGAGAACAATATGATTCTCTTTTTAATTTGAAGAATCATTTGGCAAGTGCACTATTCAGAAGTTCCATTAGCTGATGGAATGGTTTTGGTTATCCGGCCCATCTTGGCTTGATGACTATTGATCTGATGGCCTGTCATGGCTTGACGACTATTGATCTGATGGCTGATGGTTCTGGTTCATCTGGCAATTTCTTAGATTTTAGGTTTGTAGTCAACACTCACCAGGACCATCCTTTCTGACTATTGATCCGATAACCCTTGTGAACACCTATTCAGATAATTATTCCATTTAAGCACCACTGCTGGATCTGTTGGCGAGGATATATTTGTACAGAAAGGATTTTCTGATAACCCTGTTATTAGTTTGTAGAGTTGTTCACTCATTTTTATTCTTGTTAACTATAGCAATATATCCTGAGAAACAATGGTTGACTGTTGGTATTCTCCTGGTAAACATGCAGCTTGTTGGGCGGCTTTCACAAGAGGAATTGGTGGCTCAACTCCCTTCATTTTTACCAGCACTTTTTGATGCTTTCAGTAACCAGAGTCCAGATATTCGCAAGGTATTTGCCTGTTCTGCTGATGAACGACCTTTTTTCGCTGGCGTGCTAGTTCCTTGATTAGGGGACCTTGAAGCTTATGTGTGTTAAGGAGTATTAGTATTATTAGGTATAGGAGTCCTATTAGGCTATGTTTCCTTTCCTTGTACCCCTTGGGCCTTGCAATACAATCAAGTTGCATCCATAACAATGTGAAGAGCCTAAGAGAGCAGTCTAAAAAGGTGGCTTCTTGTCCCACCAGTAATATTATGGGCTTCTGGTAGTACCTGAAAACTAGGGATAGGGGTGGTACGATTATTTTAGGCAGCATCAAAGGACCAGGGTTTTATGTGCCAGCTGTAATATCCACTTCTGTTTCTAAGAATAGATGTGGGGTGGGTGGAAGCTCTCAATCAACCTAAAGTTTAAACATGAAAAACACTCATGCTATTTGTTATTATATCTTGCAGATATTTCAGTGCCAGGTTGTGTGGTTTTCAGCTTTAGCGCATCCTCTGTTTCAAATTTCTAGTGGGTCATTTTCATTTTACCCGTTGTTAGTGCACATTAACCGTGCTTGACATTTATCTATTTTCTAGACTATTTATGGCAAAATTTACATTTAGCAAACATCATTGGTGTTCCACATCTGATATCATTTACACTTGCTTGCAGACTGTTGTATTCTGCCTGGTGGATATCTACATCATGCTAGGGAAAGCATTTGTACCATATCTGGAGGGGCTTAGTAGCACACAGCTGCGGCTAGTAACAATCTACGCAAATCGGATATCGCAGGCAAGGTCTGGTGCACCTATCGATGCTAACCAGTGAGTAGTATCATACTTGTGTACCACATGGACATTTGTTTGGATGGGCTGGAATTATGGGTTTCATTCATTTGTGCATTTGTATAGAAACAGACAGGTGGTGCTCATGTATTTAGCTCCTCACTTTTGTGTGGTATGTGTTATTTGTCTTCTTATTTTCCTGTCATGTGTCACATTTGACCATTCACATTGTACAAAGAGAGACGGGAAAAGCTTCACGGTGCTTGTTCATCTCCCATTTTCCTGTAGGTTCTCAGAGGACAGATCTGTTGAGAGATAGTAGGTTGTGAATATTTACAGGACGGTTTAGTGCAGACGATGTTTTATTAGATGTTCAGGTTCTTCCGATTGCTTTCTAGCATGTGACATGGCGTGAACGATTTTGGCACTGGATAGTGAAATTGCCTGCAATCGTGCAATTGAAGTGTGTACTGATGGGCAAGTGATACATTTCTTTGTTCACACTGTTTGATCGTTGGAAGAGTTGCAGATTTGTCCTCAAGTTAACAAGTTTTTTTTTGTAAAACTTGCCTAAGTCGAGATGCCTCTCTTGTAAGTTTGCCTCAAAATTGATTGTGAAGCGTAAGTGTGTGCTATAAATCAATACTGATAAGGATGAAAATGCCCGAAAGTCATCTTCTACTTGCGAGCTCATTTGAGCTTGCTATGAACAGTAAAATCACAAAAAAGTGAAAACAAAATCAAAAAATCTAAATTGTTTTTGCGATGAAGTTTAACAAATGCTACAAGTGCTTGCAAAATTTCATCGTGAAATGACATTTGTGGAAGTCTGGTAAAAAAAAACCCAGCACTTCAAAATGCTTTTGAAAAATAACTCTTTTGGAGCGTTGCTTACTTTTTTTCCACAACTTCCACGAATGTCATTCTTTGATGAAATTTTACAAGCAATGAAAACATTAAATGCGATATTTGCCTCATAAATTTTTCAGAATTTTGAATTTGTTTTCAATTTTTCTGGATTTTGCCGTTCACCTGAGCTCATTTGAGCCAGAGCTCAGAAACTCTGCGTCTTGAAAATGCCCCTCTTCTTTAGGAAACATGGTCGTTCCCACTTCTCAGTTTATCTCATGAGGCATGGCAAATGCATAGCCTGAACTCGCGGCCCCACAGTCCATGTAGGAGGAGTTGCCCTAGATGGTGTTAGACAAGTTCTTTAGGGACTGAGGGTGTGGTCTTGTGCAAAAGGTTGAAAATGGTGTAGTGGAAGGCAATCAAAGTTTCATTTGTCATGTGACTTCTTCCAAGACCCCGATCGTCTCGTCGCATAAACTTGCCTCGCCCTTTAAAAAACTCCCGTAGGAAAAAAAATGGGTTTAGGTCTACTCTGACAGCGCTGCCACCATGAGCTTGATTCTTCAAATTCGTGCTCCTTCCCACGGCGGAGGGATCGTCTAAATCTTGTGATCTTGTCGTTTCATGTAAGCTAGGTTGCATGTGTCGAGAGAGGGTGACTTCAGCGGAAGTAAGGGAGGTGCCGAAAGGGCGGAAGACCTACTCAGTCATCTCGATCTGCATGAATATGAGGAGGATGAGTTTGTGTGGGAATCGAAGTGTCTGATCAACACGTGCAAGCAAAGTGGCTCGCCATAGCGAAGGTGCATGTGAACAAGGGCTTTAGCCCCTCCGCTCTATAGGCAGATATGATATTGACATGGAATCTGGCAAGGGAGGTTCGTTGAAGGGAAATCGATGATAACCCTTTTCACATTACAGTTCGGGTGTTCGGGTGATTGAAACACTACGATGACTATGGTCCAGGACTTTTTAACAATCAAGGTCTGGTCATTGGAGAATACAAATGGGTTCACAAACTCTATGGAGGTCGTTCTGAATAGGATCACCGTTTGGACTTGTGTTATCAACTTCCTGATTAGTATTTGGTTCTAGAGGTGATCAAAGGCATGTGCATGAACACGGGGAAGGTGACAAAAGTTCCGATTGAGCTATGTCTATGAGTTCGTTCATGTGAGAGTAAGACTTGATGTTAACAAGAAACTCACTAGATTTGTGGCAATAAATAAAGCTAGTAAGAATGATTGTTATAAGGTGAAATACGAGAAATTACCAATTTTCTGTGGTGTCTGTGGCTGAAAGGACATGCGGTGCCCCATGTGTGGTTTTGGTAATTGATGACATTCTCTATGGACTAATGGTTGCATTGAGTTATATTTGAAGGATTTGTCCATAGGCATTTCTTGAAGTCCATGCGTTGGTTTCAAGGAGTTTATGTGTTGACCAAGGTGCTATTAAGGAATTATCCAAAGATTGGTCATGTTAGTGTTGAGCTTATTGCAAGCATGTCTTGAAGAAGAAGATTGTGTGATCATTCATGTTTACCTTCAAGACATCATCCAAACTAAGAGAGTTGGAAAGATTCAAGGTTGATCAAGACTAAGTCAAGAGTGAATCAAGTTGATCAACTCACAAAGCGTAAAAGATGTACCGAGAGGGATTAAGTGATCCCATGGTATGGTAAGCATTGTCCATTGCACTTTGTGTACTAACCCATGGTCTATGTGAGAGTTCTATGTGGGGTTAGGTACATGTCCATGGGCTTGCGTCAAGAGGAAGATATCATACAACCCATGGAAAGGATGACATCAAGTAGTGATCGTCATCAAGATTGTCATGTGCAAGTTCAAGTGTAGCATCACGAAGAGATCAAGTGCTTGAAGCTTGCCATCCATTGTGGTGTCAATGGACTTGTGAAGATGCGCCGAAGAGTGGCTCACCCATAGTGGAGTATGGGGTAGCAATCATCTAGTCTCCATCGACCCAACGCAATCAAGAAAGGCGGTCCATCTTGCGGAGGACAAGATCGTCATCATCTAGCTCAAGTGGATCATGTGCAAGACAAAGGTTTGCCCTTGATAGGTTTTCTATTTTACCGGTCTCATGGTGGTAGTTGGGAGACCGGGTTATAGGATCGATAGCCGTACTATCAAGGGGGCTCTCAAGTGAGTAGCTTGATCGTATCGTTCGTCGAGAGCTCAAACCATTGCATCCTTGCATCATGTTTCTTGGTTCTTGTTTGGTTCTATTTGTGAGTCTTAGAGCTTATGGTCATCTTGATGACAAGCTTGAGTTCATCGAAAACAGAGTTTGCATGCGTCTTCTATGATGTTTTCGATGTTGGAGGTTTTACCGGTCTTTTCCGAGGAAGGGTTCTCACCATTTTCTTTTGGGAATTTTCTCATTTGCTTATTATTGGTATTTCTCTCAAGATTGTGTTTTCGTCGAACAAACTTGGTTTCGTCGAATTCGGAGTCCGAATGCAGACGTTATGGTAGTTTTGGTGTTCTGAAAAGGCTGCAGCGGTACTACCGCGGGTAGGAGCGGAAGTAATTTTTTACTACCGCCCTTGGGAGCGGTACTACCGCCCTTGGGAGCGGTACTACCGCCCTTGGGAGCGGTACTACCGCTCTTGGGAGCGGCACTACCGCTTGGAGCAGTACTACCGCGGCTACTTCCGTGGCTACTTCCGCTCGGGACCAAAAACTCGTCGCAAGTCCAGCGGTGGTAGGCACGGATGTAATTTTTTAGTACCGCTCGCAAGCAGTAGTACCGCTACCCTTAGCAGTAGTACCACTACCCTTAGCAGTAGTACCGCTACCCCTAGCAGTAGTACCGTGATGCCGAGCGGTACTACCGCTCGGTGCGGGCTGTGAGCATAACGGTTGGATTTTTTTCCCACCTATAAAAGGGGGTCTTCTTCCCCATTGAACCTTATCCTTTGGGCTCGTGTTCTTCCCCCATTGTTGACCTTCTTCGAGCTTGCTAACTCTCAATCCCTCCATGGATTCTTGCTAGTTTGTGAGGGAAAGAGAGGAGATCTAGATCCACATTTCCACCAATCACTTTCTCCTCTAAGTGAGGGAACCCCTTGGATCTAGATCTTGGAGTTCTTTGTGTTCTTCTTTCGTTCTTCCTCTCATTTTCCTCCCAAGCATTAGTTGCTTTGGTGGGATTTGGGAGAGAAGGACTTGGGCACTCTGTGTTCCCTTGCCATTGCATTTGGTGCATCGGTTTGAGTTCTCCACGGTGATACGTGGAAGTGAAGTTTGAGAAGCTTATTACTCTTGGGTGTTTGGGCACCCTAGAGCTTGTTCCTCTTGGGTGCCTTGGCGCCCTAGGCAGTTGGTGGTGTTCGAGCTCAATCATTGTGGTGTAAAGCTCCACCTGCAAGCGTCGGGGTCTCCAATTAGGTTGTGGAGATCGCCCCGAGCAATTTGACGGTACCGTGACCGCCCCAAGGGTTGCCAAAGTGTACTGAGGTTCGGTGACCGCCCCAAGGGTTGCCATTTATGCAGGTTCGGTGACCGCCCTCAAGGGTCCCTTAGTGGAATCACAACATCTTGCATTGTGCGAGGGCGTGAGGAGATTACGGTGGCCCTAGTGGCTTCTTGGGGAGCATTGTGCCTCCACACCGCTCCAAATAGAGATTAGCATCCGCAAGGGTGTGAACTTCGGGATACATCGTCGTCTCCGCGTGCCTCGGTTATCTCTTACCCGAGCCCTTTACTTATGCACTTTACTTTGTGATCGTCATATTGTTCTTTGTCATATATCTTGCTATCACATAGTTGATTATCTTGCTTAGCATAAGTTGTTGGTGTGCGTAGGTGAGCCTAGTTGTTTTAGGTTTTGTGCTTGACAAATTAACCGCTAGGTTTTTTCCGCATTTGTTCAAGCCTAAACCGTAATTATTTTAAAGCGCCTATTCACCCCCCTCTAGGCGACATCCACGATCTTTCAATTGGTATCAGAGCCTCGTCTCTCTTTGTTGGGCTTAACCGCCTAGAGAGTAAAGATGTCGACTAGGGGTTTAGGATTCTCTGACACTCTTAGTTTCGATGGCACAAATTTTGATGTTTGGGTAATTCGCATGCTTAATCTCTTTAGGGTCATGGACCCAAATTTAGAGCGAATTGTAGATATGGGTTTTCTCCTCCAAAGGATCCCCAAAGGTTATCTTTAGAGGATGAGAAAAACTCTTATCTCAATGGTCAAGCTTCTAATGTGCTTTTCGATGCTTTGAGCAATGTAGTTATATTTCAACTCATGCCGTTCCGGGATGCTCATGAGTTGTGGACGAAGCTTCAAGATAAATATGGTGTGTCCAAGATTTGTAGGGATGATTGTTCTCCCTTAACCTCCGGTCATATAGTCTTCTCAACTTCTTCTACTTCACCTACATGTGGTTTGCCACAAGGTAATGATATGGTGAGTAGTGTCGGTCATTGCAATGATGATAGTGTGCTTTTTGTGGATGATTCTTCATCACTATATTATTGCAATGCTCCGTCTTTGGGCCTTAGCACTTCGAGCACTCCAAATGTTTCACTTGCTTGTGTTGATAGTCCTTGAATATCATGTAGAAATTGCTTGACTAAATCTCATGATGGTATGCTTGCTATATCTTTTTGCCATGATAAAAATGCATGTATTTCCTCGAGTTGTCGTGCTAACAATGTAGATGAAACCCAACACTCCATGGAGCAAGATGTGGTCTTGAATGGTGCTTCAAGGGATCCTATATCATCATCTACTGCATTTTGCCTTATGGCCAAGGCTTCAAAGGTATCTCCCACTTTGAATCCCAATATATCTTGTGATGATATTGATGATGGCAAGAGTAATGATGATGTTGATTATGATGAAGAGAGTGATAATGTTGCCTCCTTAAAAATTAAGGGGGAAATGATTTTTAAAGCTCTTCTTAAGAATAAAATTGCTCGTTCCAACTTCATGTAAATCATGTCTATTGCTATTGAGGGCAAGAAATATATTGATGAGTTGGAATCTCGTCTTGAGGAGCATGAGGTCACCATTGATAAAATGGAAGGTCATGAGCGTGATTACGCTAATGAGATTGCGGACCTCTCTCAAGCTCTTGAACTTGAACAAACCACCAAGGAATCTCTTGAGGAGACTTTTGCTCTAGAATTATCTAGAGTGAGGGAATCTCGTGATAGAGCTCTTGAGGTGGCCAATGATTTTGAAACTAAAAATGAGGAGCTTGAAGTTGTGCATGCTAAACTCCTTGAAGACTTTGAGCACCTCGAAAATGGCTCAAGGGTCATTAAGAGTGAGCTCATCAAAATCACCGAGTCTCATGCTCAACTTAAAGCTTCATATTCAAAAGAGCTTGCCAAGTTGTCTTCTCCTCTTGTTGCTGATGATGATGCTTGTGCTACTAACTCTATCTCTTGTGAAGCATCCATTTTGAAGGAGAATGTTGAGCTACGGGCTCAACTTGAGTTGCTATCTAGCAATTATGGGAAATTGGAAGAAAGCCATGAAAAGCTCTCAAGCTCTCATGATGATCTTCTAGTATCCCATAATGTGCTAAAGATAGCTCATGATGCCATGCTTGCTAAGGTAACATCTAGTGAGCCTCATGTGGATACTAGCACTACTTCTAGTCAAAATGCTATATTGATATGTGCTAGTCCTTGTAATTCATCTACTCACAATGTTGGTACATCTTGTGATGAATTGCTTTCCTTGCCTTGTTGCTCTAACAATGAAGCTTATACTTCCTCTAGTACTTGTATTGAGACTAACCATGTAGAGGAAATCAAAGAGCTCAAGGCCCAAGTCACTTCTTTGAAGAAAGACTTGGAAAAGAGTCATGAAGGAAATCCACACTCAACAATATCTTGAGTGTGCAAAAATCCCCAATGACAAAGGTGGACTTGGATTCAACTCCAATAAGAAGAAGAAGTCCAAGATCAACAACAAGAAGGGCCAAAAACAAGTGAAGAGTTCGGCCAAGATTATTTGCTTCAAGTGCAAAATTGAACGGCATCATGTTAGATCTTGCCCATTGAAGAAGAAGGCCATTAGTGACAAGCAACAAGGGAAGCGGCTACAAGTGCATTCTCATGCTCAACCTCAAGTTGAAGAAATGCCTCTTCCCAAGAAGACTCAAGCTAATGCTTTTCAAGTTGAGAAATCAAGTGAGAAGAAAGTGAAGAGTAGACATTGCTACCTATGTCGTGAGAAAGGTCACGTCGCTTCTTCATGCACTAGTGGTAGCTTATCCAACCCAATTATTATTGATGATATCTATTCTCTTGGGAAGGATAAGGTTGGCAATGTGTTTGCCAAATTTGTTGGTGCTCAAAGTGGTGTCAAGAAAAGAACCATTTGGGTAGCCAGGCCTATTTTGACTAACCTCTTAGGACCCAACTTGGTTGGGGACCAACAAGCTCAAACTTGATCAATAGGTGATATTGGAGGTCATTGGAGACTTGGCTACGTTATGAAGAATTAAGGGGACTTCATCATTCTTATTGTCTCAAGCCAAGTCATTCGAATTATCAAGTTTCTATCTTATATCCAATGTTCCTCCTTGCGGTAATTCGTGCTTAAAGTGTCTACATTGATACTTACTTGCCCCTTTGCATGTTTGGTTTCGTTCCTTGCATGTGTTTGTATATGGTGTGCTTCCAACTTGATTATATTGAGCAATCAAGTATGTGTGTGTTGGTTTGCACATCATGTATATGTGTGTCGTACGTTGAGCCTTTATGCATCTTGTTTGTATCTTAGTTGGCTCTTGTGAGAGATTAATGGAATATCCCATTGTGGGGGAGTGATGTGCTTTGTGCACCTCACAATCCTATAAATGTGTGTACATGAGGAATACCATCTAGTATTGATATTACAAGATTATCTAGTCGCTATGTGGTATGTCTTCTCATGTGAAATTCAAATTCTAAATAGTCCATTAATTATCTCTTGTTGGATCCTTTAACTGCCTCTTGTCTATCTTTAATTGGTATCACATTATGGGGAGTAATATGCTATGTGTATATTACTAGCCTAGAAAATGTGTACATTTGAGATATTGTCATCTGGAGTTGATATTGTAAATTATCTTGTTCCTAGGTGGCATGTTAGCTCTACAAGTTGCAATTTGCTTTTTGGTTGGTGTGAAGATGATGTCGGATATCCTTGCTATCTACCATCGGGAATTATTTCCGTTTACTTCTTGTCTTTTGACAATTGGTACTCACTTTTGTGGTAGAATTTATTTATCATCTTTACATTGGCTTTTGTTTTTTATTTTGCCTTTTCTCTTGCCAAGGTTTGTGTCAACTCCCTTCCCTACCACTTGTGGATCTTGTTTATTTCTCGTCCTTGTCTAGTGTTTTCTAGATATAGTGAAAGTGGTGATCCCACCTTGTGCATTTTGTATTCAAATGCAAATTCTCTATAATGCACTAGTCTTGGGGGAGCTATCCTATTCTCTATAAAACACTCATCTTGTGATCCTTATCAAGTGTGTGTTTGTGGAAGGCAAGCCGTTTCTATTTGGTACTTTGTGACATCATGAAACTTTGTAGAGGGCTTGGTTTGTTTGGAACCATTCTCTCTTTTGGGAGTTTGACATCCTTCTTTTTGAGTGTATCAATGGATATCTCATTCCTTGATGTATCTTGTTGGATATCCTCCAAGTGATGATTTATTCATTTGGCATATTTTCTTCGCTTGGTATTTCTTTGTCTTTTGGTCTCGGTTCTTGAAAGTCTTGAGCATGCATATTTACTTCTTGTAGTTTCTTTGGCATGCTTTCTTTCTTTGACCCAATATATAGTGGAAACTCCACCAAGTCTCAAATTGGATGAGATGTGCATGAAATTCATTTTAATATCTATATGCACATATTTATGTGGAGTTTGTCCTATGTATTGGTGTTTCTAACTATTTGGTCCCGATGATTTTGGGTACCGTTTAGTTTGTGTTGTTCTTATAGGAACATCTGGAGGTGCATTGGATGGTCGGCTCACTCACAAGGAAGGTGTTGTCACCATGTGCATATTGGAGTCAAGCTAGGATGATCAATGAACTACTATCTACCTTAAATTGGTATCTACTACATCCTTCCAATGGTATCTCGGTAATAAGTATCATCATCTACTACATGCACACATTACTTGCATCAACCTTGTGTAGGTTGTATCATGGCATGTATTTCATTCTTTCTTGTGATACTTGTTTCCTTTCTCAAAGCATCTCAACGATGATCTCATGTTGCTAGTTGTGATGTCTTTGATGTTCGGGCGGTAGGAATTCATTTATATACAATAAGACTATATCTAGCCAAGCGCTATGCTTTCAAGCAAATATCTTATTGGTATATTTATGACTTCCTTGTGGATATCTTGTTCCTTCATGTTGTAACTATTTCGGGTGTACATCCTTCTTTGTAGATATATATCATCATGATTTCGTCTACCTAGAACCTTATACACTTGAGAGAAGTTACATCTCTGGTTGATATCCTTTCTTTCACGTCCACCTTTTCTTCCTTTGTTATTTCTTTGGTGGCTCCGTGAAAGCTTTTTCCTTGAGTGCGTGTTCTCTATCGGTGCATCTTGATGCACTCTTGTGTGGTGAATATTATTTTCATCTTGCTTATCTTTACGAGGCTTTTGCCATCTTAATTGGTACCCCTCGTCTTGATGAGCCTCTCATCGTCTATCTTCACCACGGGTTGTCACAAGCATAGGTTCTCTATTTTTCTTATTAGTAAGCTTGTGAACCCATTTTCTAGTTGTGTGTGAGAATGAAAGGCTTTGCACCGTGCATCTCATTCATTCGATACTATGTTGATGCTTAATGCTCTTCTGTACATTAGTCTTCTCAAGTGCAGTTGCCTTGACTCACACACATCTTTTTGGTTGAGCCCACTCTTAAGTTGCCTCTCTTACTTGTTGCTCAACCATGTGTTTGTTGCAAGTACTAGGCTTAGTTTCCTATATGCTCTCTTGCACTTGTTGTAAGTTTCTATTGATTTTGGGGGAGCTATGATCCTATTTTGTGCACTTTGTATCCAAATACAAAAATTCTTGATGTGCACAAACCATGGGGAGCTTCTCTAGTTTCTTTAGAACACTGCTCTGCTCTTATCATAATATCCTTTATTCATGTGGCTCGTAGGATCATTGGCCTAGTTGGTTCAATTGGTATCTTTTGATAGCTTGCTTCAATAGGTATCTTTTGATTGCTTGATTGCTTGTTTCTCTCTTTGTTATGTCTTTGTGGCATATCTTCCTTTTGCAATCTTTGGGCCTCAATATAGTTTGTCTTCCTCCAAGTATTTACCATTGGATATGTGTATTTCATTCCACTCTCTTGTTGAGAAATACACAATTTATGGAGGAACACATTTTATATTGGCCTTCTAAGCTTTAGCCCATTTGTGGCAATCGATGCCAATGGGGAGAAGTTTCAGAGAGTTTTGTGGAGAAGTCTTCAGTTTTCTCCTTGCTTTGGTTTTGTTCCTAAGCATTTGTATCTCATACGCATGCATTATTGGTTGTTGCATTGCATGGTGATGCATAATTCCTTATATAAACTCTCTTGAAAGTGATTGTCATCAATTACCAAAATGGGGAGATTGAAAGGACATGCGGTGCCCCCATGTGTGGTTTTGGTAATTGATGACATTCTCTATGGACTAATGGTTGCATTGAGTTATATTTGAAGGATTTGTCCATAGGCATTTCTTGAAGTCCATGCGTTGGTTTCAAGGAGTTTATGTGTTGACCAAGGTGCTATTAAGGAATTATCCAAAGATTGGTCATGTTAGTGTTGAGCTTATTGCAAGCATGTCTTGAAGAAGAAGATTGTGTGATCATTCATGTTTACCTTCAAGACATCATCCAAACTAAGAGAGTTGGAAAGATTCAAGGTTGATCAAGACTAAGTCAAGAGTGAATCAAGTTGATCAACTCACAAAGCGTAAAAGATGTACCGAGAGGGATCAAGTGATCCCATGGTATGGTAAGCATTGTCCATTGCACTTTGTATACTAACCCATGGTCTATGTGAGAGTTCTATGTGGGGTTAGGTACATGTCCATTGGCTTGCGTCAAGAGGAAGATATCATACAACCCATGGAAAGGATGACATCAAGTAGTGATTGTCATCAAGATTGTCATGTGCAAGTTCAAGTGTAGCATCACGAAAAGATCAAGTGCTTGAAGCTTGCCATCCATTGTGGTGTCAATGGACTTGTGAAGATGTGCCGAAGAGTGGCTCACCCATAGTGGAGTATGGGGGAGCAATCATGTAGTCTCCATCGACCCAACGCAATCAAGAAGGTGGTCCATCTTGCGGAGGACAAGATCGTCATCATCTAGCTCAAGTGGATCATGTGCAAGACAAAGGTTTGCCCTTGATAGGTTTTCTATTTTACCGGTCTCATGGTGGTAGTTGGGAGACCGGGTTATAGGATCGATAGCCGTACTATCAAGGGGGGCTCTCAAGTGAGTAGCTTGATCGTATCGTTCGTCGAGAGCTCAAACCATTGCATCCTTGCATCATGTTTCTTGGTTCTTGTTTGGTTCTCTTTGTGAGTCTTAGAGCTTATGGTCATCTTGATGACAAGCTTGAGTTCATCGAAACGGAGTTTGCATGCGTCTTCTATGATGTTTTCGGTGTTGGAGGTTTTACCGGTCTTTTCCGAGGAAGGGTTCTCACCATTTTCTTTTGGGACTTTTCTCATTTGCTTATTATTGGTATTTCCCTCAAGATTGTGTTAGCCCTTGTCCCTAGCTTTCCAACAAACTTGGTTTAAATCGAATTCGAGTCCGAATGCGAAGTTATGGTAGTTTTGGTGTTACGAAAAGGCTGCGGTACTACCATGGGTAGGAGCGAAGTATTTTTTACTACCGCCCTTGGGAGCGGTACTACCGTACACTTCGTGGCTACTTCCGCTCGGGACCAAAAACTCGTCACAAGTCCAGCGGTGGTAGGCACGGATGTAATTTTTAGTACCGCCGCATAAGCAGTAGTACCGCTACCCTTAGCAGAGTACCGCTACCCCTAGAAGTAGTATGCGTGATGCCGAGCGGTACTACCGCTTCGATGTGGGCTGTGAGCATAACGGTTGGATTTTTCCCCACCTATAAAAGGGGGTCTTCTTCCCCATTGAACCCCATCCTTTGAGCTCGTGTTCTTCCCCATTGTTGACCTTCTTCGAGCTTGCTAACTCTCAATCCCTCCATGTATTCTTGCTAGTTTTTGAGGGAAAAGAGAGAGGAGATCTAAATCCACATTTCCACCAATCACTTTCTCCTCTAAGTGAGGGGAACCCCTTGGATCTAGATCTTGGAGTTCTTTGTGTTCTTCTTTCGTTCTTCCTCTCATTTTCCTCCCAAGCATTAGTTGCTTTGGTGGGATTTGGGAGAGAAGGACTTGGGCACTCCGTGTTCCCTTGCCATTGCATTTGGTGCATCGGTTTGAGTTCTCCACGGTGATACGTGGAAGTGAAGTTTGAGAAGCTTATTACTCTTGGGTGTTTGGGCACCCTAGAGCTTGTTCCTCTTGGGTGCCTTGGCGCCCTAGGCAGTTGGTGGTGTTCGAGCTCAATCATTATGGTGTAAAGCTCCGGCAAGCGTCGAGGTCTCCAATTAGGTTGTGGAGATCGCCCGAGCAATTTGACGGTACCGGTGACCGCCCCAAGGGTTGCCAAAGTGTACGGGTTCGGTGACCGCCCCAAGGGTTGCCATTTGTATGCGGGTTCGTGACCGCCCTCAAGGGTCCCTTAGTGGAATCACGACATCTTGCATTGTCTTGGCGTGAGGAGATTACGGTGGCCCTAGTGGCTTCTTGGGGAGCATTGTGCCTCCACACCGCTCCAAACGGAGATTAGCATCCGCAAGGGTGTGAACTTTGGGATACATCGTCGTCTCCGCGTGCCTCGGTTATCTCTTACCCGAGCCCTTTACTTATGCACTTTACTTTGTGATCACCATATTGTTCTTTGTCATATATCTTGCTATCACATAGTTGATTATCTTGCTTAGCATAAGTTGTTGGTGTGCATAGGTGAGCCTAGTTGTTTTAGGTTTTGTGCTTGACAAATTAACCGCTAGGTTTTTTCCGCATTTGTTCAAGCCTAAACCGTAATTATTTTACAAGCAAAGCTGACTCATCCAGCTCTGTATAAGTTTTGCTCTCATTGTCTTCGCTCAAAGACATAGGATTTGGGTTGAGCATCACTTCAGTCATTCTGACTATGATCACTTGGACCCCACTTAACAGTACGGTGGTTCCTATGACTCAACAAAGAAGAAAAGGAAACAACAAAACAACACAGTCTTCACGCTCCATAGTCTTCACTCAATGTCTTCTCATGTCATAGTCTTCAATGTGAATATCTTCACATACCACCATTGTCGTCAATGTCTTCATACATTTTTAGGGGTCGTCTTCGGTAGGTAAACCGAATCAATGAGGGACACTACCTGCGTTATCCTGCAATTCTCACAAACTCATTAGTCCCTCAACCACATTTGTCGTCAATACTCCAAAACCAACTAGGGGTGGCACTAGATGCACTTACAATCTCCCCCTTGTTGGTGATTGATGACAAAGCTGGTTGAAGTTTTCAACGGGATAAAATATGTGAAATTGTAAAGGATAGGAATTGTCTTCATAAGTGGCAAAGGCTCCCCGAAGATGTGCATATAAGTAGTTTGCTTTTGGAATGCAAATGCACATGGCAGGTTGTACTTGTGGAGATCCTCTTCAACTTATGAAGATAATTCATCATGCATGAAATGATATAGCTAAGAGAATGACATGCATAATGAAAAATGGACGTCTGCAGAATGATCTAAGTGCGGAAGTTATCATCGTACATGCGGAATTTATCATCGCACCAGAGTTAAAGCAAATAAGTAGCAGACGACCATCGAGTTTAAGTGTTACAACTCAAAGAACCAAATGTATCAAAAGCGAGAGTTTTAAACACTAGGCAAAATATAGTGCAACCGCCCTTATGAACCCGCTTGAAGACTATCAAACTCATATGCTTCTCCCCCTTTTGTCAGTAAGGACCAAAAAGGTTTGAAGGCATAGAGCATCTACTCGTCCTCTTCAGAAGTTGATGATGCAGCAGGGTTGTCGTTGTTGGTTGGCGGTGCAGACGAGCTTGGTGCAGTGTCGATTCGTGCAGAAGTAGGGGGCGGTGAAGTAGCATCATCTTCATCATCGATCACTCTGGCATTGACAGTTGCCGCGGAGGAAGAATAGTCAGAGTCTTCAAGTGATGGAGTTCGTCGTAGGACTGCATTCCATGGAGGAGTGGAGTCAAACTTGAAGCGTTCAGTGAAGCCATCGTCTTGAAGATCTGCTTGACCGAAAGCAGGTCAAACTCTTCCATGATCGCCGACAGGTCTCGTGAGTGACAAAAGCATTCTTGGTGGCAAGGTTTCGAATGCGATTGACGTCCACCAAGAGGCTTTGCATTTGTCGCTTGAGCCAGGAGTGATGCTTATCTTATTTTTGATGCAGCGCCACAAGAAGTTCTCGATCATTGAGGACTCGAGAGCGCTTAGAAGGCCTTTGGCCAATTGTGCTCTCGATGGCTTCGGTCCGTGCATGATGAGGCGTATATGTGTTCCCAGCCGAGGATAGACACGAGATACCGCTTGGGCGCCTTCCATGGGTTGAGAGAAGCTATGGTGATCTCATTACGAAGACTTAGTGGCGTTTTGGCGGGCTCGGGGTATATGGCTTCAATGACATATCAACCTCTGGTAGAAAGATCGAGATGATTGCGGCGGAGGGTTGATAGTTGATAGCGAGTGCATTTTGATGAGGCGCATGACCCATGGAGCATAGAACTTCAGACCAAACAGATCAGATCCAGACGCAGCCAGTTGTCGAATGAAGAATTCTTGCGTGTTGAAGCTGATGCCATTGAGAATGTAGAAGACCAATGTCTTCATTGCTCCTTCAAGCTTTGCAGACGATGAATGCCCTTTGATAGGCCATAGAGTTCGCTTTTTGATGATGTGATATATTGTGCGAGGCAGATACTCAAGGTCATCAACAAAGAAGTGCTGAGGGTATTCAGCGTCATGTGGCAGTGGCTTCATCATGCTCAGTATCTGACTCATGTCGGGTTACGGCTTATGAAATATGCTCTCCAAGGCATCGCGGTGGAGTTGACATCCGAGTTCAAACAGCTCTCGGGAGTGGGTAGGCCTGTGAGCTCAATGATGTCAAGAGCTTTGGCTTCATGATGAACATTTCGATCCTCCACTCGAGAACCCATGTCTTTGTGTCTCTGTTGTAGCCGCGGATGTGGAGGGTAGCATAGAATTGAAGCCACAGTTCTTCATTCCAAAGGTTTTTGTCCATTCTGAAACCAAGCAGGCCTGCATCACGAAAGCAATCAAGTGCTTCTTCTAAGCACGGCAGTCCGTGATGAGGCGCATATGAGGGAAAATGCGGCCTTGATCATACGTAACACGTGAGTAATAAGCTTCGTTGCGGATAGCTCGAAGCGGTCGAGATGATATCCTTGGCCTTGTGTAGGGTTCTTTGCACTTTGTCAAAGAAAGTATTGTGGGCTTTGAAGCCATTTGCATTGAAAGAACTGTTGAGGTGGCGGTGCACAGAAACCTTGGCGATCCTGGCTTCCTTGGACTGAGGCCTATGCGCAATATGATAGTCGAATTGAGGATCAGAGGCATGAGGCAGAGGAACCAGAACGGGCCATCTTACTGTGATTAGCTCGCCATAGTCGTATGCTTGCTCGATTGTGTAGGGCCTTGGTGGCGGAGCTGGAGGCGATGGCGAATCGAGGCTTCAGCTGCTCAGCCAGATGCTTGGGAGCAGTTGCCTCATTGGCTTCGAGCACATTTCCTTGATGGATTCGGGAGTAGTTGGGGCCGGGCTCCACATTGGCTTCAGCCATGACCACGTCATTGGCTTCATTGGTGTTGGAGGTGGCAGCCTCAATGTTTTCAACCTCCACTTGAGGAGGCTGGAGGGTCGGGCACCGCACGTTGATATCAGTATAACTTCTTGATTCTGAGGGTGTAGGGACACGTTCTTCTTCTTCTTGGGTGTCTGCGGCTGATGCAGCCGGATTGTCTTCAGCAGCTTTAGCTTCAGACTCAGAGACATTCACAGTTGGAGTGGCTTCTGAGAACACTTGACATGTAACAGGTTGGTGTTGCACTTCTCCTTCTGGAACGCTCGAGAGAGGTACTTGAGGCCTTTGACCTTTGCGAAGCCTGCGAAATGCTGGCGACGCCTTTGGAGATGGGGTTGCCTGGGCCTCAAAGTCTTCCTCTTCTTCTTGATGTTGTTGTTGGGGAGTGACTTGTTGTTGGGGAGTGACTTGTTGTTGGGGAGTACTAGGGGAGTCTTGTTGTTGCGGGCGATCAACCCATGAAGCATCCTGAGCAATTGGCGTCAGAGGACGACCAATCTTTGATGAGTTCGCTGTTAAATGCATTTAACAGCGATGATACCACATTGTACTCGATTTGAGGAAGAACTTCATCATCTTCAACATTGTCATGGTGACCAATGTCTTCAGCAGTTGATGGGATCAATTCTTGCTGGAATCTCTTCGACTTCGAGGAGCCTCTGTGGAAGCGAGGCTCATGAATAGTCATCTGAGTTCTTGGGTTGCGACGCGGGGCGAACCAGAAATGGATTCAACAATCAAGGGCTCTGTGGGAGCAGCCCGATTCTTCTTGGTCTTGAGCTTCTTTTTGGAGGGAGCAGCATCGGAGGCTTGGGAAGTTTCCTTTTTACGGCTTCAGCCTCGGCAGCCCTCGTCTTCTTCTGTTGAAGCGGTTGGCCGGACCTTTGGCTTCGAGCAGTCATGCCTGCTTGGGAAGACTATGCGGGGTTCTTCCTGCCTTGAAGGTGCAGCTTGGTGGTTGAAGACTTCCTTTCTTTGCAGCCATTAAGGGTCAATGCCAGGACGGCCAAGAGCCTTGCGCTTCTCAGCCTCATTGTAGGCAAGCACGCACTTGTCAGCCAGAGCCTTCATGCGCTCACGAGAGCCTCTGGCTTCTTCACGCTTCTTGACAAAGGCTTCCTTGAGGTCGTGCAGCATGACCTTGAAGTTTTTGACGTCTTGCACGCTGAGTGCAGCCATATGCTTCTTGAACTGAGCTTTCTCATAGTCAATCTTATGCTTCAGTTCAACAATCCTCTGAGCAAGAGCTAGCTCAGAAGCAATGGCTCCATTGAAGGAGACGCTGAGGCCAATAGGAAGTTGCAGATCTTCAAAGTCGATGTTTGGTGTGTCAAACCACTCATCAATGAAGTGATGGATGATTGCCACATCAAAGAGAGGCAAGTTGTTGAAGATTTCTGCTTCTTCTTTGCTCTTGATAAGTTAATCAAGAGCATCATCTGCAAGATCGTCATCACTGGACAGATCAATGTGCTCTTCACGCAGAATGGCAGCAGGAGTCAGTGTTAGTTCAGTATTCTTGACAATTTTCTTTCTCTTCTCCGTCTTCTTGGAGATACGGGTGACTTTGGAGCCTTGACTTTCTTAAGCTTATGCGGCTTTGGAGGCGAGGAGCGGGAAGCGAGGCTGGGCTGGGGCTTCATCGGACTCAAAGATCGTCATCAGCGTGATCCACTTTGGCACCTTGGACCAAGATGTAAGTGATGAGGCCATCAAGGTTTGAAAAGGGACCGATGACATTGGGTTCAGCGTCACGTGAGCCGTCAGCACGAGGAGCAGAGGGACCAGGGTTGAAGTCTAATCCCAGTGACTTCTTGTTTTCCTTTGCAGAAGCCTTTGCGTGCTAGAAGTTGCGCTTGAAGAGATTATCGTCATGACACCAGAGCGAAGACGCTGGGTCGTCATTCTCAGGCTGAGGTCCACGGACCATGCAAGGATAGAAACCTTGTGCAATAGCTCCAGCCATGTTCTTGGGTGGAAGGCCTCGAAACAGAATATCACCCCAAGGGCTTCTGATGGCATTCTTCTCGGCATATTCTGTGTGTGAAATTGTACTTGAACCTTTATTCAGCCCAATATCGTCAATCCATTGGATTCGCGTCTTGCGCTGATTATAAGTCTCTTCGGGATCTGTCTTGTACAGCTCTGCGAGGTCATCGGCGAGATCTTTTGAGGTTCCCTCACGACGCTGTCTGCCGCCCTTCTGGCCCGATTTATCTGCAGCCATGAGCTTCAAACTGAATGACTTCACGTTCAAAGGCTTCAAAGGCTTATGCTATTTGGATAGACAGGAACCGGCCGGAGAGTTAGTTTGATCTTTGTAAGAATTCTGCAAGCGAATGCAGACTATGAGAACCAAGGATTCTCCCACGGACATGTACACTGTGATGTTATTAGAGATGCGAGGGAAGGGAAGAGGTCATATGCATTCTCGTAAGATTTTGAAGATAAATCAGTTTGAAGACATTGACCTCATGATGCGAAGACATTCACTTATACGTTGAGAGTTGGTTCCAGATTTATGCGAATCCGTGAATAAGTACAAGTGAGGAATCTAACTAGTTGTGAAGCTTAAGTGAATATACTAGGCGATGCGAGATCACGGACATAATAGATCTAACGTAGTATGGCAGAAACCACTTTTGGCAAGTAGGATGAATCTTGAAGATCAAAAAGATGGTAAAAATAGAGTTATATTTACCACTCGAAGAACTGCTAGACGGGAAGAAGGGAGGCCGAGCAGTTCAATCCACCGTGCCCTAACTTGGCGACGGAGGACACCCTCTGGCGGCGGCGGAGATGACGATGTTCATGGCCGGCGTGAGGACGGCGTCGGAGAAGTTCTTGAGCGGCGCTCGTTCTTGCGGCGATAAATCGAGAGCTAGCGGTGGCGCTAGGGTTTTGACGAGGAGGAGAGGTGGAAGAAGATTTTATTTACCGCAGGGGACATGTATTTATAAGGGGGTGTGCGGCACAGCGCAATTCTGAGTGCCCTGGCGGTTCACATCTGAAGGGCACGTGTACGCATGCAACATACTACGAGATGTCCCACGTTCCCACGCCCGCCAGGTTTGTCGGATGGTCGTTCCGGCTTCTCCGTAATTCAACTGTGAGGATGAATCATTTAAAACAGACTTTTTGTTTGTCTCTGTGTCTTCTGCTGACAAGGACGCAGAGAAGACATTCGGCGATTTCAATAGAATGCATATGATTTGGACGAGATAGAGTTCGAGATTGGAAGCATAGAGAGATTGGGGTCCGATCACATTCACTTATTTCAAAAGATTCAACTTTAAGACATAGCTATAAGTGAATGCTGTAGAGGACAGAAATATATATATATATATATATATATATATATATATATATATATATATATGTATATATATATATATATATATATATATATATCGAAACAACCAAATCAACATAGTGAAGAGAATCATGAAAATAGGTTGAAGTTGAAGACAAATCAAATGCGAAGATATTGAGAAGTAACGCCATGAGTGAAACACTTCAAACAAAGAAATTTGGTGGTGGCGTTACCCACCGTATAGGAAGTATTGGACCCAGACACGGCGCACAATTATCGTGGCGCTCGAAGTCAAATTCCACGTTAATGTATTCACACTCGTAATGTAAGTCTTCATTAGATTGAAGACATACGTTACTTCGTGTGTTGCACATCTAAGTCATCAACATGCATAAGTGTTAGGATGTGTGCTTGATCACAGGACATTTGAGGATTCCAAGATATTTAGCTCACACCATAACTTGCAAAACCTTTCTCATCCAAGGGCTTTGTGAAGATATCGCGATTGCTCTTCGGTGTTGGCGTGAATGATGTCAATATCTTTCTTCATGACATGATCCACGAGAAAATGATGGCCAATTTCAATGTGCTTTGTCTTGAGTCTTTGGACTGGATTGTTGGCAATCTTGATGGCGCTTTCGTTGTCGCAGAAGAGAGGTACTTGTGTCGATTGATGCCATAGTCCTTGAGAGTTTGCTTCATCCATAGAAGTCGAGCACGGCAAGATCCAACAGCAATGTATTCAGATTCTGCGGTTGAGAGTGACACGAGTTACGCTTCTTTGAAGACCAACGGACAAGTGATCGTCCCGTAAAGTGACATGTGCTGATGTAGACTTGCGATCCACCTTGTCACCAGCATAATCAGCATCCGAAAATCCAACTAAATCAAATTTTGAGCCCTTTGGATACCATAATCCGAGTGTTGGGGTGTGAGCCAAATATCGAAGAATTAAACTTCACGGCTAAGTGAAGCGATTCCTTTGGTGCCGCTTGGAATCGAGCACACATGCAAACACTGAGCATAATATCTGGCCTAGATGCACATAGGTAAAGTAAGGAACCAATCATGGAGCGGTATACCTTTTGATCGAACTCTTTACCATTGTCGTCGGGACCCAGATGGTGTTTAGGCGGCATTGGCGTCGTGTATCCTTTGCACTCTTGCATTCCAAACTTCTTGAGACAATCTTGAAGGTATTTTTTCTTGAGATATAAAGATGCCATTCCTTTCTTTGGTGAATTTGAAGACCAAGGAAGAACTTGAGCTCTCCCATCATGGACATCCGATATTGTTCTTGCATCATGTATCCAAATCCATCACTATACTTACGGTTGGTGCGGTAGAAGATAATGTCATCCACATATATTTGGCATACAAACAGTTCACCATCATATGTCTTCGTGAAGAGTGTGGGATCAAGGGATCCAGGTTTGAAGCCTTTGCTCTTGAGGAAGTCTTTGATTGTATCATACCGAGCACAAGGAGCTTGTTTGAGGCCATACGGCTTTATTTAGCTTGTACACCATATCGAGGATGTTTTGGATCTTCAAAGCCGTGTGGTTGAGCGACATATACTTCTTCTTCAATCTTGTCGTTGAGAAATGCACTCTTCACATCCATTTGATATAGCAAGATGTTGTGGTGGTTAGCATAGGCTAGTAGTATGTGAATGGCTTCAAGCCTAGCTACAGGAGCAAATGTTTCATCGAAGTCAATTCCTTCAACTTGAGTATATCCTTGAGCCACAAGCCGTGCTTTGTTTCTGATGACTTGACCATGCTCATCTTGCTTGTTTCGATATGTCCATTTGGTGCCAATAATGTTATGCTTGCGAGGGTCAGGACGCTTGACAAGTTCCCAAACATTATTCAGCTTGAACTGTTGAAGTTCTTCTTGCATAGCTTGTATCCATTACGGTTCCATAAAGGCTTCAACAACTTTCTTGGGTTACGATATTGACACAAATGAAAAGTGCCCACAAAAATTTGCTAGTGTTGCTCTTGAGCGAGTAAGCGGACCAGTGCATTGATGCTATCGATTATCTTCTCAATCTGTACTTCATTTGCAACTCGAGGATGAACTGGGCGAAGACTTTGCTCATGCTGATCATTGTCATCATTGGGAGGATTGTCTTCAGGCTGAGCATTGTCTTCAGGTTGGTTAGGTGCAGAAATGATAAGTTCCTCTTCAGGCTGTGCTTCATTTGGCATGATTTCACCAGTTCCCATCAGCTTGATAGATTCGCTGGGCGGAGCTTCGTCTAGTGTACTTGGCAGGAACTCTCTTTGTGAACCATTGGTTTCATCAAATCGCACATCTACAGTTTCGACGATTTTGTAGAGATAGAGATTGAAGACTCTGTAAGAGTGTGAGTCCTTTCTGTAACCGAGCATGAAGCCTTCGTGAGCTTTGGGTTCAAATTTTGACTTGTGATGAGGATCCTTGATCCAGCACTTAGCCCCAAATACTCTGAAGTAACTGACATTTGGCTTCTTGCGATAAGGAGCTCATAGGATGTTTTGTTCGTAAGCTTATGGATATAAACACGGTTGATGACGTGACAAGGCTGTATCAATGGCTTCGTGCCGTAACTTTCTTGGTGTCTTGTACTCGTCGAGCATTGTTCGAGCCATCTCAATGAGGGTTCTGTTCTTGCGCTCCACGATCCATTTCTTTGAGGTGTGTATGGGCGAGAACTCATGAGTGATTCCATGGTATCCAGATAAAGATCAAGACCGGTGTTATTGAATTGATGCCGTTATCACTTGATATGCTTGATCTTGACGCCATAATTGTTCATTGTTCGATTGGCGAAGCGTCTGAAGACATCTTGCACTTGAGTCTTGTAGAGAATTATGTGCACCCATGTGTATCTTGAGTAGTCATCAACAATGGCCGAAGCCATAGAGACAAGTAGTTGTTGTGAGGGTAGAGTAATGAGTAGGGCCAAACAAATCCATGTGTAACAGCTCGAAGGGTTGAGATGTCGTCATGATTGTCTTGAGGGTGCTTTACCCTAGTCATCTTTCCAGCTTCGCAGCACCACACAAATGATCCTTCTTGAACTTGACACCTTCGATGCCTATGACATGCTTCTTCTTGGCGAGTGTGTGTAAGTTCCTCATGCCAAGATGCCCCAGCCTCCGATGCGAGCCAGACGTGCAAGCTTTTGCAAGAAGACATACGGCAAGTCGTGGACCTGCTGAGAAATCTACCATATATAGATCATCTTTCCTATGCCCTTCAAAGACTAGAGACTTGTCAGATTCCATTAGTACAAGGCAACGATATTTTCCGAATATCACAATCATGTTCAAGTCACAAAGGATTGAGACAGACATCAAGTTGAAACCAAGGGATTCAACAAGCATCACTTTATCCATGTGTTGATCCTTTGAGATTGCAACTCTACCTAGACCCAATACCTTGCTTTTACCGATTAAGAAGCTAATGTGATGTGACTCTTGTCCGATGGACGTAAGGTTGAGTCCATGAGAAGACTTGATCACCGATCATATGATTAGTGCATCCACTTGTCCATAATCCATTCGAAGCATGAGGTGTCATACCCTATAAATGCAGTTAGGGGATAGGCTTCGCCAAGAGCATTGTGAAGCATAAACATTTGACAGGAAAGTGGATTATTGAAGCTTAAATCAAGATTAGGACTGATAGGATGAATGGCAAACGATTTAGGAACAAAATACATAGTGAGACCATTTGGGCATTTGATCTTGTGCCCTACAAGATATTTTAGGTCCCCAAAGAATATCATCGACGCCTTTGATTTTTGGTGGAGACCCTTTCCTGCAAAAAGAGTTAATTCTTCTTAACCACCCACATCTTGAGGGGTGGCTTAGAAGCAATGAGTCTAAGTGCAGCATCTGAGAACTTGACTTTGGAGCCCCAGAAATAGCCTTGCAGGAGATGAATGATACTCATATGAATAAGCGAAAAATTCTTAGTTCTATGAACATAGCGGTTTGAAGACACACGCTCATATTCATAAATTTGAGTACGGTTTCCTGCAAAACATTGGCGTTAGGGTGACTCGGTGAGTCCTCGATGCATGAAGCCTTTGGACCATATGACGCCTTAGGTGCAGGGTTTGTCTTCTTCCGGGTGGGGTCATGATGACATTCAATGGAAGATTCTCAAGACAGCTTTTGGGAACCCGGATCTTCTTCATAGGTGGTCCATTCCTGCAGCTTAGTACCAATATACCAGCAAACACTTCACCATTACGATTCTTGAACAGCTTATAGTTTGCATAAAAGGATTCATCAATGATAATAGGGTTAGCACAGGTAAAGCCGGATAAGGTGGATGGATCCTTTGAAGGTCCCTTTGCAGCAACCCATGTGGTTTTGGGATCTGCTTTCGGGCTTCCAAAGATGGAACCATCAACATTCATTTTCCTTTCAGACCCAACACCCTCTTTCCTAGGGTTTCGGTCCGAATCTGCTTTTTGAGGACATCGCATAGAAGTGTCGATGCCCTTTCGCACTTTTATACATCCCTGTTTCAAGCAATGTCTTCAACCTAGCATTTTCATCGACAATAGCAATGGTATCCTCCGCAGAGGGGTTAGTTGCCACATTAGTAGTTGAAGACAATGCAACAAGATGGCAATGATTGAACATTCAACAATAGAGGTAGTGGTATCACGCTCAAGACATTTTAGACATGGTGGTTCAAATCCATCCTGGCGGAACCGATCATTGAGCCAAGTGACTCATTCTCTTTTGAAGATCTTCATGAGCCGCTCTCAATTTCTCAAGCTCTTGCTTCCTTTGAAGATAATCATAGGAGAGCTTTTCATGAGTAGTTGAGAGCGTTTCATGACGACTTTCAAGTTCTTGGTACTTAGCATGAAGATTTTTAATGTCTTCAACTAAGGACTGTGAACGTGTCATTTCCGCGTCAACAGGTCATCGCTTTTGTCTAACAGTTTTTGAGTATGTTCCATAGCTCTTTGTTGTTCGATTTACAATTTTAGCAAGTGTTTTGTAGCTGGGTTTGGATTCACAATCGAGTCATCTTCACTTGATGTTTGAAAGTAAGCATCACGTGATTTTACCTTGGCACCGCGTGCCATGAAGCAGTAGGTGGGAGCAGGGTCGTCCTTGTCATAAGCTTCAGCGCTGGTGTAGAAGTCATTGTCTTCAGTGTTGAAGATGGACTTGGCAACATAGGCTGTGGCTAAAGCCATACTTACAACGCCAGGGTCGGACTCCTCTTCAGACTCCACCTCCACCTCCTCAGAACCAGACTCCTCCTCTGAATCCATTTCCTTGCCAACAAAAGCACGAGCCTTGCCAGATGAGCTCATCTTGTGCGATGACGACTTTGATGAGGACTTGGAAGAAGACTTTGAAGATTTCTTCTTCTTCTTGTCATCAGAATCATATTCCTTGCTCTTCTTCTTATTCTTCTTCTCATTGTCCCACTGTGGACACTCAGAGATATAGTGTCCAGTTTTCTTGCACTTGTGACAGGTTCTCTTCTTGTAGTCATGAGTGGAAGCTTCATCATTTCTTGAGCTGGATCGTTAAGACTTTCTGAAGCCTTTCTTCCTAGTGAACTTCTGGAACTTCTTCACAAGCATAGCAAGTTCCTTTCCAATGTCTTCGGGATCATCAGAACCGCAGTCAGATTCTTCTTCAGATGAGGAAACAACTTTTGCCTTCAAAGCGCAAGTTCGCCCATAGTTTGGACCATAGATATCTCTTTTCTCAGAAAGCTGGAACTCATGTGTGTTGAGCCTCTCAAGTATATCAGACGGATCGAGTGTCTTGAAGTCAGGACGTTCTTGTATCATGAGGGCAAGGGTGTCAAAAGAGCTGTCAAGTGATCTCAGTAGTGTCTTGACGATTTCATGCTTGGTGATCTCAGTGGCGCCGAGAGCATGAAGCTCATTTGTGATGTCAGTGAGGTGATCAAACGTGAGCTGGACATTTTCATTGTCGTTTCTCTTGAAGCGGTTGAAGAGGTTGCGAAGAACACTGATCCTTTGATCTCTCTGGGTTGAGACGCCTTCGTTGACCTTGGATAGCCAGTCCAGACTAAGCTTCGACGTTTCGGAAGCACTCACACGGCCATCTTGTCCTTTGGTCGATGACCACAGATGATGTTCTTTGCAGTTGAGTCCGGTTGAATGAACTTCTTGACATCAACAGGTGACACCTTCACCAGATTTGGGAACACCGTTCTTGACGACATACCGTAGGTCGACATCAATGGCTTCAAGATGCATGCGCATCTTATTCTTCCAAGAGGGATAGTCGGTTCCATCGAACACGGGGCAAGCAGCGGAGACTTTGATTATCCCTCCGATCGACATAGCTAAAACTCCGGTGGTTAAACCGAATCACACGCAGAACAAGGGAGTACCTTTCTCGATACCAATTGAAAGTGCTAGTTATCGACTAGAGGGGGTGAATAGGGGATTTTTAGGAAAGTCTTCAAAACACGGATGTTTCGAAGACAAACAATAGAAATGACCTAATTGATATGCAGCGGAAGATAAACTACAACAAGCAAACCATAGTCAAGTATGCAATAACATGAAAGTACAAGACTAATAGCAACTTGGTAGTAAGGATCAAGATGGAAGATAGTGAGAAGCCAATCAACAAAAGTAGTCAAGCAATGAAGTCAAACAGGTATGACAAATAGGCAATGACTTCACGAAGACAAACTCCAAGTAAGGTGAGGGAGAAGATAGAACCAGTCACTTGTTGAAGACACAAGATTTGTTGGACCAGTTCGATTCTTTGTGACAACTGTACGTCTCGTTAGGGAGGCTGAGATTGAACTCAGAAGACCACGTCTTCACCTTATTCCCCTTGAGCTAAGGACACACAGTCCTCGCCCAATCACTCTGGTAAGTCTTCAAGGTAGACTTTCAAACCTTCACAGACAGCGTTCACCGCAATCCACAATGACTCTTGGATGCTCGAGCGCGACGCCTAACCGGTGGAGGATTCACGGTCCTCAAGTGTAATAAGTCTTCGTGTCACAGACGTAAAGACTTGATGATGCCTAACACGCTTGACTCTGGGTGTTTGGGCTTTGTCCTCGCAAGGATTTCTCTCTCTCAAAGGCTTCGAGGTGGGTTGCTCTCAAACGACAAAAGCCGTGCACTAACTCTGAAGCAGCCACCAATTTATGGTGTAGGGGTGGGCTATTTATAGCCACTAGGCAACCCGACCTGTTATGTCCGAAATGACCACCTGGGTCACTAAGGAACCGACATGTGTTCCAACGGTCGATTTCAAACACACGGCAACTTTACTTGGGCTACAAGCAAAGCTGACTCATCCAGCTCTGGATAAGTTTTGCTCTCATTGTCTTCGTCGAAGACATAGGATTTGGGTTGAGCATCACTTGATCATTCTCGACTATGATCACTTGGACCCCACTTAACGATGCGGTGGTTCCTATGACTCAACAAAGAAGAAAAGGAAACAACGAAACGACACAGTCTTTGCGCTCCATAGTCTTCACTCAATGTCTTCTCATGTCATAGTCTTCAATGTGAATATCTTCACATACCACCATTGTCGTCAATGTCTTCATACATTTTTAGGGGTCGTCTCCGGTAGGTAAACCGAATCAATGAGGGACACACCTGCGTTATCCTGCAATTCTCACAAACGCATTAGTCCCTCAACCACATTTGTCGTCAATACTCCAAAACCAACTAGGGGTGGCACTAGATGCACTGACACTTTCAATCTCCCCCATTTTGGTAATTGATGACAATCACTTTCAAGAGAGTTTATATAAGGAATTATGCATCACATGCAATGCAACAACCAATGATGCATGAGTAAGAGATGCAAATGCTTAGGAACAAAACCAAAGCAAGACGAGAGAATTCTCTAAACTTCTCCACAAAACTCTCTGAAACTTCTCCCCATTGGCATCGATTGCCAAAATGGGAGAAAAGCTTAGAAGGCCAATATAAATTGTGTTCCTCCATAATTTGTGTATTTCTCAACAAGAGAGTGGAATGCAATACACATATCCGACGGTAAATACTTGGAGGAAGACAAACTATATTGAGGCCCAAAGATTACAAAAGGAAGATATGCCACAAAGACATAACAAAGAGAGAAACAAGCAATCAAGCAATCAAAAGATACCTATTTAAGCAAGCTATCAAAAGATACCAATTGAACCAACTAGGCCAATAATCCTACGAGCCACATGAATAAAGGATATTATGATAAGAGCAAAGGAGTGATCTAAAGAAACTAGAGAATCTCCCCATGATTTGTGCACACATAAGAATTTTTTGTATTAGGATACCAAGTGCACAAAATAGGATCAAAGCTCCCCAAAATCAATAGAAACTTACAACAAGTGCAAGTGAGCATATAGGAAACTAAGCCTAGTACTTGCAACAAACACATGGTTGAGCAACAAGTAAGAGAGGCAACTTAAGAGTGCTCTCAACCAAAATGATGTGTGTGAGTCAAGGCAATGCACTTGAGAAGACTAATGTACGTATGAGCATTAAGCATCAATAAAGTCTTGAAAGAACGAGGCACACGGTGCAAGGCCTATCATTCCCACACACACCCACTAGCAAATGGGTTCACAAGCTTACTAAAAAGATAACAACAAAGCTTGCCACAACCCATGGTGAAGATAGAAGATGAAAGCCTCATCAAGACGAGGGATACCAATTAAGATGGCAAAAGCCTCGTAGAGATAAGCACGAGGAAAATAATCTTCACCACACAAGAGTGCATCAAGATGTAATGAGATAAGACACACACTCAAGGCAAAAGCTTTCACGGAGCCACCAAAGAAATAACATAAGGAAGACAAGGTGGACGTGAAAGAAAGGATATCATCTAGAGATGTAGTTTCTCTCAAGTGTATAAGGTTCCAGGTAGATGAAATCATGATGATATATATCTACAAAGAAGGATGTACACCCAAAATAGCTACAACATGAAGGAACAAGATATCCAAAAGGAAGTCATAGATATACCAATAAGATATTTGCTTGGAAGCATAGCACATAACTAGATAAGGTCTTATTGTATATAAATGAATTCCTACCACACAACCATCAAAGACATCACAACTAGCAACATGAGATCATCGTTGAGATGCTTTGAGAAAGGAAACAAGTATCACAAGATGGAATGAATATCATGCCAAGATGCAACCTACACAAGGTTGAATGCAAGAAAAGAATGCGTGAATAGATACTTGTTACCGAGATATCATTGGAAGGATGTAGAAAAAACCAATTGAAGGTAATAGATAGTAGGTCATTGAGTATCCTAGCTTGAATCCAATAAGCACATGGTGACACCACCTTCCTTGTGAATGAGCCGAGCATCCAATGCATCTCCAAATGTTCCTAGAAGAACAACACAAACTAAACGGTACCCAAACTCATCGGGACCAAATAGTTAGAAACACCAATACATAGGACAAACTCCACATAAATATGTGCATATAGATATGAAAATGAATTTCATGCACATCTCATCCAAATTGAGACTAGGTGGAGTTTCCCCTATATATTGAGTTAAAGAAAGAAAGCAAGCCAAATAAAATACATGAAGTAAACATGCATGCTCAAGACTTTCAAAACCCAAAACCAAATGACAAAGAAATGCCAAGTGAAAAGGATACCAAATGGAGAAATCATCACTTGGAAGATATCATTAAAGATACATCAAGGAATGAGATATCCATTGATACACACTAAACTAAAGATGTCAAACTCCCAAAGAGAGGATGGTTCCAAACAAACCAAGCTCTCAACAAAGTTTCATGATGGCACAAAGTACCAAAAAAATGGCTTGCCTTCCACCAAAACACACTTGATAAGGATCACCAGAAGAGTGTTCTAAAGAAAATAGGATAGCTCCCCCACGAGTTGTGCATTATATAGGATTTGCATTTGAATACAAAATGTACAAGGTGGGATCACCACTTTCACTATATCTAAAAAACACTAGACAGGAACAAGAAATAAACAAGATCCACAAGTGGTAGGGAAGACAACGGGAGTTGACACAATCCTTGGCAAGAGAAAAGGCAAATAAAGACAAACCAAAGTAAAGATGATCAACAAATTCTACCACACATAAGTGACTACCAATTGTGAAAGACAAGAAGTATTTGAAAATAAATCCCGGTGGTAGATAATAAGGACATCCAACATCATCTTCACAACAAACACAAGCAAATTGCCACTTGTAGAGCTAACATGTCACCTAGGAACAATATAATTTACAATATCAATTCTAGGAGACACTATCTCAAATGTACACATTTTCTAGGCTTGTAATATGCACATAGCATATTACTCCCCCATAATGTGATACCAATAAGAACTTATCAAGAGGCAATAAGAGGATCCAACACGAGATAATCAATGGAATTTTTAGAATTTGAATTTCTCATAAGAGATATATCACCTAGAGACTAGATAATCTTGTAATATCAATACTAGATGGTATTCCTCATGTACACACATCTATAGGATTGTGAGGTGCACAAAGCACATCACTCCCCCAAAATGGGATGTTCCATTAATCTCTCACACGAGCCAACTAGGATACACACAAGAAGCAAAAAGGCTCAGCATACGACACACACACGTACATGATGTGCAAACCAACACACACATACTTGATTGCTCAAGATAAGCAAGTTGGAAGCACAACATATACAAACACATGCAAGGAACAAAACCAACGCATGCATGGGGGAAAGTAACTTCCAATGTAAACAATTTAAGTACAAGTTACCGCAAGGAGGCACATTGGATATAAGATAGAAACTTGATAATCTAATTGACTTGGCTTGAGACAATAAGAATGATGAAGTCCCCTTAATTCTTCATAATGTAGCAAAGTCTCCAATGCCCTCCAACAACACCTATTGATCAAGTTTGAGCTTGTTGGTCCCCAACCAAGTTGGGTCCTAAGAGGTTAGTCACAATAGGCTTGGCAACCCAAATGGTTCTTTTCTTGACACCACTTTGAGTAACAACAAACTTGGCAAACACATTGCCAACCTTATCCTTCCCAAGAGAATAGATATAATCAATAATAATTGGGTTGGATAAGTTACCACTAGTGCATGAAGAAGCGAGGTGACCTTTCTCACGACATAAGTAGCAACGTCTACTCTTCAGTTTCTTCTCACTTGATTTCTCAACAAGAGAGGCATTAACTTGAGTCTTCTTGGGAAGTGGCATTTATTCAACTTGAGGTTGAGTATGAGATTGAACTTGTGGCCTCTTCCCTTGTTGCTTGTCACCAAAGGCATTCTTCTTCAATGGGCAATATCTAACATGATGCCCTTCAATTTTGCACTTGAAGCAAATAATCTTGGCGAATTCTTGACTTGTTCTTGGCCCTTCCTTTTGTTCATCTTGGACTTCTTCTTGTTATTGGAGTTGAATCCAAGTCCACCTTTGTCATTGGGGATTTTTGCACACTCAAGATATTGTTGAGTGTGGATTTCCCTTGATGACTCTTTTCCAAGTCTTTCTTCAAAGAAGTGACTTGGGCCTTGAGCTCTTCGATTTCCTCTACATGGTTAGTCTCAACACAAGTACTAGAGGAAGTATAAGCTTCATCGTTAGAGAAACAAGGCAAGGAAAGCAATTCATCACAAGATGTACCAACATTGTGAGTAGATGAATTACAAGGACTAGCACATGGCAATATACTATTTTGACTCGAAGTAGTGCTAGTATCCACATGAGGCTCACTAGATGTTACCTTAGCAATCATGGCCTCATGAGCTATCTTTAGCACACTATGGGATACTAGAAGATCATCATGAGAGCTTGAGAGCTTTTCATGACTCTCTTCCAATTTCCCATAATTTCTAGATAGCACCTCAAGTTGAGCCCGTAGCTCAACATTCTCCTTCAAAATGGATGCTTCACAAGTAATAGAGTTAGTAGCACAGGCATCATCATTTACAACAATAGGAGATGACAACTTGGCAATCTCTTTTAAATAAGAAGCTTCAAGTTGGGCATGAGACTCGGTGAGTTTGATGAGCTCACCCTTGATGACCCTTGAGCCATTTTCGAGGTGCTCAAAATCCTCAAGGAGTCTAGCATGAGAAACTTCAAGCTTAGCATTTTTAGTTTTGAAATCATTGGCCACCTCAAGAGCTCTATCATGAGATTCCCTCACTCTAAATAATTCTAGAGCAAAAGTCTCCTCAAGAGATTCGGAGGTGGTTTTTTCATGTTCAAGAGCTTGAGATAGCTCCGCGATCTCATTTGCGTAATCACGCCCATGAGCTTCCGTCTTCTCAATGGTGGCCTCGTGCTCCTCTAGATGAGATTCCAACTCCTCAATGTATTTCTTGCCATCAATGGCAATGGACATTATTTCCATGAAGTTGGAACGAGCAATTTTATTTTTATGAAGAGCTTTAAAAATCATTTCCCCATTAGTTTTTAAGGAGGCAACATTATCATTCTCTTCATCATTATCCTCATCATCATTAGCATCAACATCATCATCAAGAGACATATTGGGGTACAAAGTAGGAGATACCTTTGACGCCTTAGCCATAAGGCAAAAAGCAATAGATGATGATGTAGGATCCCTTGAGGCACCATTAAACACCACATCTTGTTCCATGGAGTGTTCGGTTTCCTCTACATTGTTAGCACAACAATTCGATGAAATAGATGCATTTTTATCATGGAAACAAGACATAGCAAGCATATCATCATGAGATTTAGTCAAGCAATTTCTACATGATATGCAAGGACTATCAACACAAGCATGTGAAACATTTGGAGTGCTCGAAGTGTTAAAGCCCAAAGAAGGAGCATTGCAATATATAGTGATGAAGGATCATCCACAATAAGCATACTATCATAATTGCAATGACCAACACTACTCACCATATCATTACCTTGTGGCAAACCACATGTAGGTGAAGTAGAAGAAGTTGAGAAGACTATACGACCGGAGGTGGAGGGAGAACAATCATCCTTACAAATCTTGGACACGCCATATTTATCTTGAAGCTTCGTCCATAACTCATGAGCATCCCGGAACGGCATGAGTTGAAATATAACTAAATTGCTCAAAGCATCGAAAAGCACATTAGAAGCTTGAGCATTGACATAAGAGTTTTTCTCATCCTCTAAAGATAATCTTTGGGGATCCTTTGGAGGAGAAAAACCCATATCTACAATTCACTCTAGATTTGGGTCCATGACCCTAAAGAGATTAAGCATGCGAATTACCCAAACATCAAAATTTGTGCCATCGAAACTAAGAGTGTCAGAGAATCCTAATCCCCTAGTCGACATCTTTACTCTCTAGGCGGTTAAGCCTAACAAAGAGATACGAGGCTCGATACCAATTGAAAGTTCCAGATGTCGCCTAGAGGGGGTGAATAGGCGCTTTAAAATAATTACGGTTTAGGCTTGAACAAATGCGGAATAAACCTAGCGGTTAATTTGTCAAGCACAAAACCTAAAACAACTAGGCTCACCTATATGCACCAACAACTTATGCTAAGCAATATAATCAACTATGTGATTGCAAGATATATGACGAAGAACAATATGGCTATCACAAAGTAAAGTGCATAAGTAAAGGGCTCGGGTAAGAGATAACCGAGGCACGCGGAGACGACGATGTATCCCGAAGTTCACACCCTTGCGGATGCTAATCTCCGTTTGAAGCGGTGTGGAGGCACAATGCTCCCCAAGAAGCCACTAGGGCCACCGTAATCTCCTCACGCCCTCGCACAATGCAAGATGCTGTGATTCCACTAAGGGACCCTTGAGGGTGGTCATCGAACCTGCATAAATGGCGACCCTTGGGGCGGTCACCGAACCCGTACACTTTGGCAACCCTTGGGGCGAGCACGGTGCAGATCAAATTGCCCGAGGCGATCTCCACAACCTAATTGGAGACCCGGCGCTTGCAGGAGCTTTACACCACAATGATTGAGCTCCGAACACCACCAACCGTCTAGGGCGCCCAAGCACCCAAGAGGAACAAGCTCAAGGGTTCCAAGCACCCAAGAGTAATAAGCTTCTCAACTTGTAACTTCACGTATCACCGTGGAGAACTCAAACCGATGCACCAAATGCAATGGCAAGGGCACACGGAGTGCCCAAGTCCTTCTCTCTCAAATCCCACGAGTAACTAATGCTAGGGAGGAAAATGAGAGGAAGAAGAAGAAGGAGAACACCAAGAACTCAAAGATCTAGATCCAAGGGTTCCCCTCACATAGAGGAGAAAGTGATTGGTGGAAATGTGGATCTAGATCTCCTCTCTCTTTCCCTCAAAAACTAGCAAGAATCCATGGAGGGATTGAGAGTTAGCAAGCTCAAGAAGGTCAACAATGGGGGAAGAACACGAGCTCAAAGGATAAGGTTCATTGGGGAAGAAGACCCTTTTATAGGACCTCCGAATCCAACCGTTATGTGCTCGAAGTCAGGCACAAGCGGTACTACCGCTTGGAGGAGCGGTACTACCGCTTAGCACGGTCAAAACAATAACGAGAGAGAAAACACGAGTTTTTGGTCCCGAGCGGAAGTAGCCACGGAAGTAGCCAGCGGTAATCTTGCTCCAAGCGGTAGTACCGTGGCATTCGACCCGAATGGATCAAGTCTCTGTGCTCGGCGTCATCCCCTGGATCGATAATCTTGACACCACAGTACTTGAAGGATTTATAATGAGTAGCAATCACACACTTATTACATCGTTGTCCAAAGAGGACTTATTACAATAAATATGGCTTAAGGCCATCTAATAACGATAACAGCGGAAAACTTGGAAGATAAGTGAGTCCATCAACTCCATCGGCATCACTGAGTATAGAACCACGACCTAAAACACCTTACTGTCGTTCGAAAAGTCTGCAACATGAACGTTGCAGCCAGCAAACGGGTCAAGACATGGAATATGCCGCAATATAACACATAGAGAGTAATGAAGGAATAAGCCTATACTACATGCATATATGGCTGGTGGAAAAAGCTCTACTGATTCTGATTTTGCATAAAGCTAGTTTTTCCCTACTACAAAGGAATAAATTTGTTTAACTATCATGGTGGTTGTTAAACATTGAGAATGGTTGACAGCATCCTCAATCCCAATTAAAAAAAGTACTCATTAAAAACCCAATAACATTATTTAGAGTAACATGTTGGGATTCACATGATATTCAAGTACTAGATACTCAAGATGTCCATAACCAGGGACACGGCTAATCATGATTAGTTTATACACTCTGCAGAGGTTTGCGCACTTTTCCCCACAAGACTCGATCGCCTCCGTTTGGTTCTCGCACTACGTGGTGTTTGAGAGATGGATGACCGAGACACAGTCTTTGAGCGCTAGCACCTTACGATGGGTGGACCGATACACCTACATCCCCTACATCTGCTAGCCCACCACTATAAGAGTTCGCACGACTTACTCAACTATGCCAGAGCCCATAATGGCTTGTGGCTGCACACGGAAGTTTCTAGTTTGAATAATCTTATGATCCCTTTGAGCACAGGTGGCGGTCCGAAGAAAAAGCAGGCAAGTCCTCGATAGAAACCAGTGCCTCAATCCACTCGGATGTGTGTTTAAGTTACCACCTTAGATAAACCATTAAGTTAACAATCTCACATCTGTCATGGATATCACTCACCCAATCCACGCTCTGAGCATAGCATGGCATAATAAGCAAACGTAGAAGTAACTCCCAAGGTTTCATAAGTAAAACAGGTAATAGGTACTACCTCAATCTACTTCCCATCCCACAGCTTAATTAGATCCTAATCATGCAAGTGTTTTGAGGATTGATCTAATGCATAAAACTGGGTAGTAGGAAAGGTATGATCAAGTGTTACTTGCCTTGTTGACGATCCGCGAAACCTAGAGACTCGAAGTAACAAGCGGCGCACTCACCGGTGATCTATCGCACAAACAACAAGCATACAATAAGTACTCATCTAATGCACAGGTAAAACTCGAATAAAAGATCTAACCAGAAAGTTCAACTTAAGAACCTTGGTTGCAAAAAGAGTCGAATCAAATAGAAGAACGAAAGTCAAACGTCGAAAGAAAACGACTCGGTTCTAGCAATTTAAAACTAGGTTAAATTTTACAGTAGCAAAACTTTGTTTAAGTTGATTAGTCGAAACGGCGGTTTCGTAACGAGACTTCAGGCGCTTGAATCACCTGATTCCGATAAACGAGCGAGAAAATAAAGTAGATTGAAGATTGGACCTGAAATCGAGATCGGAAAATAATCGGATTAAATCCGGTTAAAAGAAAAACGACGAACGGTTAAACGAACGGACGTTCGTTAACAGAAACTAACTGGTGAACGTGTTCGTTAAAACGAACGGATCGGTGAACGCGTTCACTAAATAACTAAACCGAAAGAAAAAAATAAACCGATCTAGGGTTTAAAAAACCGAACAACAAAAAAAACCGGACGGTTTTTAAAACAAAACGGACCGGGAGGCGGTGGCTACCTCCCGAGGTCGCCGGGCTGGGCACCGGGCTCCGGGTCGAGGTGGGCTCAAGGGCGGCGGCGGGTCGGCGAGGGTGGCGGCGGCGCGCACGGCGTCGGCGACAGCGGCTCAGGGCGGGCGACGCTTGGCGCCAAGGGCTGGGTGGCCGGGCGGCGGGTGGGTCGAGGGGGGGGGCGCGGCAGCTTTTAAGGAGGGGAGGGGTGCCTTGGGGTAGGGGCGGCGGCGGCGTGGCCGAGCCGGACTCGCGGCGGCGGCGGGACTCCCAAGGGGGGCGCGAGGGCGGTTAATGGGCCTGGTCTGCCCAAAGGGCGCGCTACTTTTTTTTTAAAAACCAAAAAACGAATTAAAATAAAATCTAAACGAACCCCAATTTTAATAAAATAAATTTTCCCCGACTCCTAAAAATGAGTCGAACAAAATGAACTTTAACGGGGCAAAAATGCAAAATTTTTAAAATACGCATTTTTTTTCCTAAAGCAAATAACTCCGAAAAATCCAAAATTTGATTTATTATTAAATCTTCATTTTTCCTAAATTTTGGGAAAGTCATATTATTCCCTCTCTTTATTTTTGTTATAGGAAAAATATTTGAAGATAAAATATATAAATCCAATGATCCTCTTTTCATAGTTTTAAGAGAAACCAAATATGAAAATTTCGAAACCTCCAACTCTCTCCGAGGGTCCTTGAGTTGCGTGAAATTTCTAGGATCGGCAAAATGCAAGAAAATATGATATGCATGATGACTTAATATATAACATTCCAAATTGAAAATTTGGGATGTTACAAACCTACCCCTCTTAAGATGAATCTCGCCCTCGAGATTCGGGTTGGCTAGAAAATAGGTGAGGGTGATCCTTGAGCAAGTCTTCTTCTCTTTCCTGTGTGGCTTCATCCTCGGTGTGGTGGCTCCACCGAACCTTGCAAAACTTGATAACCTTGCTGCGAGTAACTCTCTTGGCATAATCGAGAATCTTGACTGGTTTCTCCTCATATGTTAAATCATCCTTCAACTGAATTGCTTCCGGTAACCTTTGTATCTTTTAACGGTACTTCCGCCATCTCGGCGTGACATTTCATCAACTGAGAAATATGTAATACATCAAGAACTCCTGACAGTCACTCTGGCAATTCCAGATTATAAGCAACTTCTCCCAAGCGATGCAAAATCTTATACGGACCAACTAAACGAGGAGATAAATTTCCATTAACTCCAAAACGCTTAACTCCTCAAGCGGGATACTCTAAGATATACTCTATCTCCAACTTCATATTCCATCGCCTTGCGTTTGAATCCGCATAGCTTTTCATCTGGACTGGGCTACCTTGAGCCTATCGCGAATCAACTTAACCTTCGCTCGCACTCCTTAATCAAATCTGGTCCAAACAATCGACGGTCTCCAGCTTCGGTCCCATGATAACGGTGTCCTGCACCTCCTTCCGCATAAAGCCTCGAAGGTGCCATCTTCAAGCTGGTTTGGTAACTGTTGTTATAAGAAAACTCTGCATACGGCAAGTTATCATCCCAACTAGATCCATAATCTAGTGCACAAGCTCTCGACATATCCTCCAAAATCTGGTTGACTCTCCCGGTCATCCATCGGTCTGTGGGTGGAAAGTCATCAATTCCAGCCTGGTTCCCAATGTTTCGTGCAACCGATTCCAAAACTTTGAGGTAAATTGAGTTCCTCTATCGACACAATACTCCTCGGAACTCCGTGTAAACACACAATTCTGGTCATGTATATCTTTGCCAACTTAGCACCTTTGCTATAGGTAGTCTTGACTAGAATGAAATGAGCTACCTTCGCAAGCGGTCGACTATAACCCAAATCGAGTCATAGCCCGAACGAGTCTTTGGCAAACCTGTGATGAAATTCATGCCTAGTTTATCCCACTTCCATTCGGGTATTGGCAATGGCTGCAACAATCCTGCTGGCTTCTGATGCTCTGCCTTCACTCTGACATACATCGCAAATTGCTACATACTCCGCGATATCCTTCTTCATTCCGGTCCACCAGAACGTTTCCTTCAAATCCAAATACATCTTGGTATTTCCTGGGTGAATCAAATATGGTGAATCATGTGCTTCTTGCAAAATCAGCTTCCTGATCTCCGGGTCATTTGGCACATAAACACGGTCCTCAAACCATAGGGTATCGTGCTCATCCTCACGAAATCCCTTAGCTTTTCCTTCACTCATTTTCTCCTTTATAGAGGCAACTTCCTTATCTGCCTTTTGAGCTTCTCTAATTTTGTCCATCAACGTAGACTGAATCTCCAATGCTGCCACAAGGCCTCTCGGAACTATTTCTAAACATAGCTCTCGAAGATCCTCGGCTAACTCCTTGGGTATTCCTCCCATTATTAATGTATTGACGTGGCTCTTACGGCTCAACGCAGCGTCTGCTACAACGTTAGCCTTTCCGGGGTGATAATGCAATCTCATATCATAATCCTTTATTAGCTCCAACCATCTCCTCTGTCTAAGGTTTTAATTCCTTCTGCGTGAAGATGTACTTCAAACTCTTATGATCCGTGTACACCTCACAATGATTTCCAATGAGGAAATGTCTCCAGGTCTTCAACGCATGCACAACAGCTGCTAACTCCAAATCATGGGTGGCATAATTTAACTCATGAGGCTTAAGTTGTCGTGAAGCATACGAAACAACTCTTCCTTCTTGCATAAGCACTGCTCCAAGTCCTCGACGGTTGCCGCAATACACCTCATAATTCTTGGTCCGATCCGCAAAATTAACACCGGTGAGGTAACCAATCTTTTCTTCAACTCCTGAAAACTTGCCTCACAATCCTCGATCCATATGAACTTGGTATCCTTTTTTCAGCAATTCATCATAGGCTTTGCAATCCTTGAGAAATTCTCAATGAATCTTCGGTAGTATCCTCGCGAGTCCAAGGAAACTCCGAATCTCTCCAACTGCCGTGGGTGCTTCCCATTTGGTTACGGTCTCAACCTTTGTGGGGTCAACTGCTATCCCTTCTCCGGATATAACATGTCCAAGAAATCCAACTTCCCTTAGCCAAAACTCACATTTGCTGAACTTGGCGATAACTGATGTTCCTTAGTTTCTCCAAAACCAATCGCAAATGTTCCTTATGTTCCTCTTCATTCTTCGAGAAAATCAAAATATCATCTATGAACACCACGAACTTATCCAAAACTCCATAAACACTTTGTTCATCGTGTTCATGAAATAGGCGGTAGCGTTAGTCACCCAAATGACATAACGGTGTACTCATACAGTCCATATCTCGTGGTAAATGTTGTCTTAGGTATGTCCTGCTCTCGAATCTTCAATCGATGGTACCACGATCGCAAATCGATCTTGGAAAATACTTTAGCTCCTTGCAAACGATCAAACAGATCATTTATCATTGGTAGTGGGTACTTGTTCTTGATTGTTACTTCATTCAATCCACGATAATCTACAACCATCCTTAACGATCCATCCTTCTTCTCCACTAACAGTACGGGTGATCCCCAAAGGCGAAGAACTTGGGCGATAAAACCTTTATCCAATAGTTCCTTTATACGCTTCTTGATTTCCGCCAAATCACATGCGGGCATCCTGTATGGTCGCTCGATATTGGGCCTATTCACGGCAAAAGTTCAATAAAAACTCAATGTCTCTATCCGTGGCATTCCCGGCAATTCCTCGTGAAATACATCGTGGAAATCCTTTACTCGCACCTCTTCTGCACCACTCGATAGGCAATTTACATGAGCTCTCCTCGGCTAATGTCGTGATACATACTTAATCCTTCTCCCTTCTGGTGTTGTGAGCAAAATCGTCTTACTTGCGCAATCGATGTTTCCTCCATACATCGACAGCCAATCCATGCCTAATATCACATCAAATCCTTGGGATTCCAGAATGATCAAATCCGTCGGGAACACATGCCTTCCTATTCTTAATGGCATTTGAAAACATCCTTGTCCGGCCATATACTCCGCTCCTGGTGAGCTTACTAGCAAAGGGGTTTTAAGAATCCGAGTAGGTAGACTATACTTCTCTACAAATCCCCTTGATATGTATGAATGCGATGCACCGGTGTCGAAAAGAACTAGTGCAGTAAATGACTTAACCAAAAACTTACCGATCACTGCATCGGGCTGATCTTCAACCTCCTCCACATCAATGTGGTTCACTTGTCCCCTATTGAAAGGGTTTGGCTTCTTTCAGAGCTTCCATTGCCACCTTGGCCTTCCGGATACCATTTGCATAATGTACGGTCTTTGAACACTTGAAACAGTGACATGGCTTAGGTCTTTCTTGGTTGGGGTTGATGGTGTGGTGCGGTTCATCCATTGCTTCCTCCATTCCCGTTCCCATTCTTGGTACCATTATGGTTGTGTGAATTACTTCCTCCGTGGGTATCTTTGGCCCGAATTCCTTGTTTAGGGGTATAACGAGGCTTCTGCTGAGCTCCAGAGTTATACTTCCCCTGTCCATACTTCCTCTTGCGATTCTCAATTTGCTGTTGCTTTCCTTCAATCATGAGGGCACGGTCTACCAACTCCTGGTAGTTATTGAAACTTGCTACCATCAACCGCATGCTTAACTCATCATTCAGTCCTTCCGTAAACTTCTCCGCTTAGCTGCATACAGAGTAACGCTATCCGGGGCATAACGTGCTAACTTACTAAAATCATCCACATATCTTGCCAATGATCCTTCCTCCTTGGCGTAAGTTGCGTAAACTCACGCTTCTTCATGGCCATAGCTCCTTTGAAACATGGGCAAGGGAAAGCTTGTCAAACCGATCCCATGTGACCGTGTCTCTGAGGTAAGTGGTCAGAAATTCTCCCACCATGCTGCTGCTGGTCCTTCGTTGGTGTGCAGCAAACTTCACCTTCTCTCCATCTCGTACATCCTGCAGTGGTCAACTCCCTTCCTACCTTACGGAGCCAATCATCTGCTACTATCGGCTCGGTGCTCGGAAAATCTTGGCGGATTCGGTCTTAAGAAAGCGTGTCAAGTGATCCGCAGTGGTGGTGGTGGCGGTGGGTTGTTGTTGTTGTTGTTGCCTTGATTTTGTACCAATGTTTGGATCAAAGTGTTCTGCTTCTGGATCAACTGGCTGATCTCTGGCAGGAAAACAAATCCGGGGTCGCGTCTCGGAGGCATCTGATGGGTTTAGAAAAGGCGAAATTAAGAATAGAGTGGGGTCTAAGGAGAAACACTACCCAAATGTATATGAGCAAAAGCACACAAAATCACTTCATTCAATTCAAACAAAGGGCTTACAACGATTTAACTATCGTAAAAGTGCGTGAACTAAAATATTACATGGAGGTAATACTACTAATATGTGGGGGTCATCTACTAATTTGAACCGGTGGAAGACTCCATGATGTCCGCTCCACTTCATCTTCAAAGTCGGGTTCACTTGGATCCGAATCGGTGTCGTCGATGTTGATGTAGTCGCTTGGACAATCGACGTACTGGTCTTCATTCTTGAGTGCCAATTTCTTCTTGAGTTCTTCAATCTCATACTTAAGATCGTTATTGTGTCTTGCTAATGCTACGATCTCGTCCATGTAGTCCTTACGTGTAGACTTTAGTTCTCCTTCAAGTTCGATGATCCTTCCCTTCGCATTCTTCAACTCGAGCATATCATTGCACATCTGGTTTTCCTGGCGTCGAATGTGCTGGTTTAACTCCTGGATGAAAGCTGCAATGGATCGATCCTTCTTGGTGCTGACTATCTCCCATTGTTCATCTCGGCATCCGCAAATCTGATAGATGGTGTCCTTGAGGTCTTCTTGATAAACTTCTCCAATGCGTCCCATGGTGATATGAGCTGCCATGCTCTTTCCCAGACTCCAGGTTGGTGCACGGAAAACACTATCTATAGGCTTGGTGATTGGGGCGAACGTCCTTCCGGGTACATGAGCTTGAATCTTCCAGTAGCTCCTCTTCAGCAGAGTGGTGTTGAAAGTCCGGTGAAACTTGGTAGTCCAATGTTCGGTACTTAGTGACTTCCTTCAAGTGAAATCCAAAAGGTGTGCCTTCATCCGGTTGGGTGTACTTGATCTTCGCGTCCTTCATCCTAAAAGAGTGGAAAAGATGAGGAGTTAGAAATTGAGAAGAGAGTAGTGATCTATGGCTTTAACTTAGTGGTCGTGTCCTACAGTTAGCGTGTGCTCTGATACCATCTCTGTAGCGACCCGACCAGAATGAATCAAGTCTCTGTGCTCAGGCGTCATCCCTGGATCAGTAATGCTGACACCACACAAGATTTCAAGGATTTATAACAGAGTAGCAATCACACACTTATTACATCGTTGTCCAAAAGAGGACTTATTACAATAAATATGGCTTAAGGCCATCTAATAATGATAACGTGGAAGACTTGGAAGATAAGTGAGTCCATCAACTCCATCGGCATCACCGAGTATAGAACCATGACCTAAAACACCTTACTGTCGTTCGAAAAGTCTGCAACATGAACGTTGCAGCCCGAAACGGGTCAAGACATGGAATATGCGGCAATGTAACACATAGAGAGTAATGAAGGAATAATCCTATACTACATGCATATATGGCTGGTGGAAAAGCTCTCTGATTACAGTTTTGCATAAAGCTAGTTTTTCCTACTACAAAGGAATAAATTTGTTTAACTATCATGGTGGTTGTTAAACATTGAGAATGGTTGACAAGCATCCTCAATCCCAATTAAAAAAGTACTCATTAAAAACCCAATAACATTATTTAGAGTAACATGTTGGGATTCACATGATATTCAAGTACTAGATACTCAAGATGTCCATAACCGAGGACACGGCTAATCATGATTAGTTTATACACTCTGCAGAGGTTTGTGCACTTTTCCCCACAAGACTCGATCGCCTCCGTTTGGTTCTCGCACTACATGGTGTTTGAGAGACGGATGACCGAGACACAGTCTTTCAGAAGCGCTAGCACCTTACGATGGGTGGACCGGTACACCTACATCCCCTACATCTGCTAGCCCACCACTATAAGAGTTCGCACGACTTACTCAACTATGCGAGCCCATAATGGCTTGTGGCTGCACACGGAAGTTTCTAGTTTGAATAATCTTATGATCCCTTTGAGCCTGGGTGGCGGTCCGAAGAAAAACAGGCAAGTCCTGATAGAAACCAGGTGCCTCAATCCACTCAGATGTGTGTTTAAGTTACCACCTTAGATAAACCATTAAGTTAACAATCTCACATCTGTCATGGATATCACTCACCCAATCCACGTCTACGAGCATAGCATGGCATAATAAGCAAACGTAGAAGTAACTCCCAAGGTTTCATAAGTAAAACAGTAATAGGTACTACCTCAATCTACTTCCCATCCCACGCCTTAATTAGATCCTAATCATGCAAGTGTTTTGAGGATTGATCTAATGCATAAAACTGGGTAGTAGGAAAGGTATGATCAAGTGTTACTTGCCTTTGTCGACGATCTGCGAAACCTAGAGACTCGAAGTAACAAGCGGCGCACTCGGGGTGATCTATCGCAGACAAACAACAAGCATACAATAAGTACTCATCTAATGCAGGTAAAACTCTAATAAAAGATCTACCCAGAAAGTCCAACTTAAGAACCTGGGTTGCAAAAAGAGTCCAATCAAATAGAGCAACTAAAGTCAAACGTCGAAAGAAAACGACTCGGTTCTAGCAATTTGAAACTAGGTCAAATTTTACAGTAGCAAAACTTTGTTTACGTTGATTAGTCGGAACGGCGGTTTCGTAACGAAACTCCAGGCGCTTGAATCACCTGATTCCGATAAACGAGCAAGAAAATAAACTAGATTGAAGATTGGACCTGAAATCGAGATCGGAAAATAATCGGATTAAATCCGGTTAAAAGAAAAACGACGAACGGTTAAACGAACGGATGTTCGTTAACAGAAACTAACTGGTGAACGTGTTCGTTGAAACGAACGGATCGGTGAACGTTCACTAAATAACTAAACCGAAAGAAAAAAAATAAACCGATCTAGGGTTTAAAAAAAACCGAACAACAAAAAAAAAGAAAAAGAAAACCGGACGGTTTTTTAAAACAAAACCGGACCGTGGGAGGCGCGGTGGCTACCTCCGGCGAGGTCATGGGCGGGCACCGGGCTCCGCGGGTCGGGTGGGCTCCGGCGGCGGGTCGGCGAGGGCGGCGGTGGCGAGGGCGACGGGCGACGGCGGCGGTTTCGGGCGGCGGGCGGCGACGCCGGCGGCGCTCAAGGGGGGTGGCGCTGGCGGCGGGTGGGTCGAGGGGGCGGCAGCTTTTAAGGAGGGAGGGAGGGTGCCTTGGGGAGGGGGCGGGCGGGCGTGGCCGAGCTGACTCGGCGGCGGCGGCGGGACTCAAGGCGCGAGGGAGGGGGCGGCCGAATGGTCGGCGGTTTGGCCGGGCCCTTGCCCAAAGCGGGCGCGACACTTTTTTTAAACCGAAAAACGAATTAAAATAAAATCTAAACGAACCCTAATTTTAATAAAATAAATTTTCCCCGACTCCTAAAAATGAGTCGAACAAAATGAACTTTAATACGGGGCAAAAATGCAAAATTTTAAAATACGCATTTTTTTCCTAAAGCAAAATTTGATTTATTATTAAATCTTCATTTTTCCTAAATTTTGGGAAAGTCATATTATTCCCTCTCTTTATTTTTGTTATAGGAAAAATATTTGAAGATAAAATATATAAATCCAATGATCCTCTTTTCATAGTTTTAAGAGAAACCAAATATGAAAATTTCGAAACCTCCAACTCTCTCCGAGGGACCTTGAGTTGCGTGAAATTTCTAGGATCGGCAAAATGCAAGAAAATATGATATGCATTTTAATATATAACATTCCAAATTGAAATTTTGGGATGTTACAACCGCTCCTGTCTGCGGTAGTACCGCTGCAGCCTTTTCAGAACACCAAAACTAACACAACTTCTGCAAACGGACTCCGAATGCGACGAAACCAAGTTTGTTGGAAAGCTAGCGACAAGGGCTAACACAATCTTGATAGAAATATCAATAATAAGCAAATGAGAAAAGGCCCAAAAGAAAATGGTGAGAACCCTTCCTCGGATAAGACCGGTAAAACCTCCAACACCGAAAACATCATAGAAGACGCATGCAAACTCCGTTTCGATGAACTCAAGCTTGTCATCAAGATGACCATAAGCTCTAAGACTCACAAGGAGAACCAAACAACAACCAAGAAACATGATGCAAGGATGCAATGGTTTGAGCTCTCGACGAACGATACGATCAAGCTACTCACTTGAGAGCCCCCCTTGATAGTAGGGCTATCGATCCTATAACCCGGTCTCCCAACTACCACCATGAGATCGGTAAAATAGAAAACCTATCAAGGGCAAACCTTTTCCTTGCACATGATCCACTTGAGCTAGATGATGACGATCTTGTCCTCCTCAAGATGGACCACCTTTCTTGATTGCGTTGGGTCGATGGAGACTAGATGATTGCTCCCCATACTCCACTATGGGTGAGCCACTCTTGACACATCTTCACAAGTCCATTGACACCACAATGGATGGAAAGCTTCAAACACTTGATCTCTTCGTGATGCTCCACTTGAACTTGCACACATCAATCTTGATGACGATCACCACTTGATGTCATCCTCTCCATGGGTTGAGTGATATCTTCCTCTTGACGCAAGCCCATGAACACGCACTCTAACCCCACATAGAACTCTCACATAGACCATGGGTTAGTACACAAAGCACAATGGACAATGCTTACCATGCCATGGGATCACTTGATCCCTCTCGGTACATCTTCTACGCTTTGTGAGTTGATCAACTTGATTCACTCTTGACTTAGTCTTGATCAACCTTGAATATTTCCAACTCTCTTCATTTGGATGATGTCTTGAAGGTAAACATGAATGATCACACAATCTTCTTATTCAAGACATGCTTTCAATAAGCTCAACTCTCACATGACCAATCTTTGGATAATTCCTTAATAGCACCTTGGTCAACACAAACTCTCCTTGAAACCAACACATGTACTCCAAGAAAAGCCTATGGACAAAACCATCAAATATAACTCAAGGCAACCATTAGTCCATAGAGATTGTCATCAATTACCAAAACCAAACATGGGGGCACCGCATGTTCTTTCACAAGGGGCTCGGGGGCATCCGCAACTCAGCCGATGAGAGGGGACAACCTTCGTCGCTGCCGCGAAGCCGACCAGACGTGACGACAGGGGCCTACCAGGCCCCTACTTGCCCAACCGAGCCCAAATGGGTCAGGGCAGCCCCTGTTGCCACATCAGCATCGCCGGCCAACAAAGCCGCCACCACTGCACCCCGATGCCTCACCACCACCACCAGAGAGCCACACCGCCAAGACATCGGACCGCCGGCCCGCTCCAACCCAGATGGGGCCCAAACGGGCCCAGATCTGGGTAGAGTGGACGCCGCCAGCCAGCCGCACAACCACGCGCCTTGCAGCCAACGGCTGCACCGCCGCATCAGGGGCACCCACGGCCCGCAACGCGCGAGCGGGGAAAGAACGACCTGCCTTCGCCCGAGGAGCACCACCGCCATCAGCCCCCCCCCCTCCCCCCACGCACACACACCCCCAACGTGCGAGCGGTGAAAGAACGGCCCGCCTCTGCCAGCACCGCGGGGGAATGACCTGGCGGACCACGCCATGCGGTGGGGGAAAGACGGGAGGATTGGAGGAGAGGGGGTCGATTCACATACGCCGAGGGGTGGGGGAAGCGAGCGAGATCAAATCAGTGTAGGACGTTTTTCTTAGGTGCTTGAAACCATACAATTTACCATTTAGAAACACTACAGAAAAACACATCTTCTAGAACATACTACTCCTACCTCTCTTGTGGTAGGTAGATATATCAATCTTTGATAACATTTATTGTTAGAATTTTATTGGCATTTATTTTTATTTTTATCTTAAGAGAGGTAGAACGGCCGTGCGTTGCCACATGCTTTTGGAATATTTTGTTAAAGTTATATATAAACATAATGCATGTTAAATTTCACATGTATAGAAAATATAGCACCTGGCGATAAAAATGGTAGAACCTGCTTGATGGGTCATTTTCGCCATTTTTAATATCTAATTCTAATAAATATTGAACATGGAAATTTCTTTTTTAATAAAACTTAATATTTCATTAAAATGTAAACTCTATAAAATAACATTTTTTGAAAAGAATGTATTTTTGTAGTAAGAAGTGATTTTTTTGGGCGAAATTTTAAGTGTTTTTAAAATTTTGAACATATTTTTTGAAATATTTTTAAACTGTTTTTTGTGTTAACTTTTTGGGCATTTTTGTTTGGTAATTTTTACAGATAGTTGGTAGCTTGGTTGGGAAATTTATTTATTATTATTTGGGCTTGGCCCAAACAAAATAGTTAAGGTGCATGGAAGGACCCACGAACTTATCTTCGCATCACAATGCGACCCTAAAAGAAGATCTTTTGCTACATATCTAAAACTACCATCAGGGATGCAATTAAACTAATTGATAATTGAGAGCAGAATATATGAAACTTCAAGAATTATTCCAGCATCATGTCCAAGAATAATAACCAAGTTCAAGCCACCATGTTCAGGTATATATGTAGTCAGCAACATGAAATTCTTTGGTTCAATCCAAATGCCATGTGTACATGAGCTAAATATACTTATACTGATCTAGCATATGAAGAAGTACATGATCGGCAATGGCAAAACCTGATACAGTATAGACTTGTATACCAAGGGAAACTGGAACAAAATGATTTACAAAATGTACAAGTTTTACTCTCCAGACTATGCAGGCTATAAAAACATAACACACTCAGGTGCCGGTTCTTCAAAATACAAAGTCGTAGCTGCATTTGTTCAGAACAAAGAATGAAGCATTCATAGCTTAGCCGCCCGCTGCTTCAGTTAAATAATACGTGCTAGCTTGCTTATGGATGTGCCAGAAAATTCAGAGTGAACAACTCTGAACCTGACTCTGGCCAAAAGAACAAAATCATTGGCTTGATTTAACTTATTATGTGTTCTGCATTATGGACACTGACATGAGTAGCAACTTAGTGACATGTTTCAATTGGTAAATATAAGAAACTTAGTGACGATGCGTGTTATTTGAGGATGACAATTGTTCTCTCCCATACACAAGGAATATAAAAAAATAGTAGAACATCCAAGGACCAAATGGGTAAACAATAATATAATCTTGAAAAGAAATACCAACATCAGTAAATTTTACCACGAAACAATGGCAGTTCTCTGGCACTTCTTTCCTTGTACCCAAAATAATTTCAAAAATAACATACAACAAATTACAAAAATTCCAGAGAAGGTAATCTGATGTACTTTAGTCGTCGTATAGTGCTTCTACTTATCCTAATAGGTGTAGCGCCACTCGAGATACTGACTTGTTACTTCAGAGAAGAATGATCAACGATTAGCATTAGAGGATGTAAATTCGTGGTGCTTCATTCGTAGATATGTGCATTGCATCATCTCATACATAACCAGAGGTCATTTTTCTGTCTAACGAACCTTCCTTGGTGACAGAGATATGCCAATGACTTTTCTTTCAATTCTTGACTTTCAGAGGTAATGGATGGAACAATTACAACGTCTATTGTTCAGATAAAGACAATGCAATCTTGCATTCAATTCGTTCATTCCCCAGAAAAAAAAGGAATCTTGCCGGAGAGGAGATGGTACAACTCCTCCTTTGCTTTTTATACTTCATGATCCCATGGTACTCGCCTTTTAGTTTCCGTGATCCGTGAAGAAACAAAATGTATTGTTGTTTTCGTGAGTACTTCTCGTGAGTTAGTGCCAAGAGTACACTGAAATAAGTTGGAGAAATCTTCCCAGATAACTTTAGGCATGGGGAAAAAGGTTGAGTTTTTCCGCAACGATGTGGATAATTGTAAGGTATGATAAGGCTTATAGATCATCTAGCTTGGCATGCTCCTGTCACCTAATTGAAGCTAACATAACAGTACCTCTAATATATCTAAATTTAGTACCATGAAATTGGAGAACCATACGGATTGATTTCTCATTTCTCGTTTCAGAAAATAGCATGATCTGTTTTTAATACCGACACTTGGAGTGCTCCTTATAAAATGGAATGTGCCTTTTGTTGGGGAACGTAGTAATTTCAAAAAATTCTCCTACGATCACGCAAGACCATGGTGATGGCATAGCAACGAGAGGGAAGAGTGTCCGTCCATGTACCCTCGTAGCGAAAGCGGAAGCGTTATAACAACGCGGTTGATGTAGTCGTACGTCTTCACGATCCGACCGATCCAAGCACCGAACGTACGGCACCTCCGAGTTCTGCACATGTTCAGCTCGATGACGATCCCCGGACTCGATCCAAAGCAAAGTGTCGGGATGAGTTCCGTCAACACGACGGCGCAGGACGATGTTGATGCTCCACCGACGCAGGGCTTCGCCTAAGCTCATGACGATATGACTTCTCCGGCAGGCTTCGCCTAAGCTCCGCCGACGATATGACCAAGTGGAATATGGTGGAAGGGGCACCGACACGGCTAAGGAAAGATCCGTAGATCAACTTGTGTGTCATGGGGTGCCCCCCGCCTCAGATATAAAGGAGCCAAGGGGAGGTGGCCGCCCAAGGAGGAGGCGCGACTAAGGAGTCCTACTCCTCCGGGAGTAGGACTCCCTCCAATCCTAGTTGGATTAGGATTCCTGAGGGGGAAAGAGAGAGAGGGCCGGCCCACCTTTCCTAGTCCTAATAGGACTAGGGGAAGGGGGGGGCGCCACCTAGGGCTGCCCTTCTCCTTTCCTCCAAGGCCCACTATGGGCCCATGTAGTTCCCGGGGTTCCGGTAACCTCCCGGTACTGCAGAATTCCCGATTTCACTCGGAACCTTTCCGATGTCCAAATGTAGGCTTCCAATATATCAATATTTATGTCTCGACCATTTCGAGACTCCTCGTCATGTCCGTGATCACATCCGGGACTCCAACAAACTTCGTGCATCAATACTTATAAACTCATAATGAACTGTCATCAAACGTTGCGTAAGGACCCTACGGGTTCGAGAACTATGTAGACATGACCTAGAACCATTCTCGGTCAATAACCAATAGCGGAACCTGGATGCCCATATTGGTTCCTACATATTCTACGAAGATCTTTATCGGTCAAACCGCATAACGACATACGTTGTTCCCTTTGTCATCGGTATGTTACTTACCCGAGATTCGATCGTCGGTATCCAATACCTAGTTCAATCTCGTTACGGTAAGTCTCTTTACTCGTTCCGTAATACATCATCTCACAACTAACTCATTAGTTGTAATGCTTGCAAGGCTTAAGTGATGTGTATTACCGAGAAGGCCTAGAGATACCTCTCCGACAATCGGAGTGACAAAACCTAATCTCGAAATACGCCAACCCAACAAGTACCTTTGGAGACACCTGTAGTACTCCTTTATAATCACCCGATTACGTTGTGACGCTTGGTAGTACCCAAAGTGTTCCTCCGTAAACGGGAGTTGCATAATCTCATAGTTATAGGAACATGTATGGGTCATGAAGAAAGCATTAACATACTAAACGATCAAGTGTTAAGCTAACGGAATGGGTCATGTCAATCAGATCATTCAACTAATGATGTGACCTTGTTAATCAAATAACAACTCCTTGTTCATGGTTAGGAAACATAACCATCTTTGATTAACAAGCTAGTCAAGTAGAGGCATACTAGTGACATACTGTTTGTCTATATATTCACACATGTATTATGTTTCCGGTTAATACAATTCTAGCATGAATAATAAACCTTTATCATGATATAAGGAAATAAATAATAACTTTATTATTGCCTCTAGGGCATATTTCCTTCGCCTCCCACTTGCACTAGAGTCAATAATCTAGATTACAAAGTAATGATCCTAACACCCATGGAGTCTTGGTGTCGATCATGTTTTGCTCGTGGAAGAGGCTTAGTCAATCGGGTCTCGCAACATTCAGATCCGTATGTATTTTGCAAATCTCTATGTCTCCCACTTGGACTTGGTCCCGAATGGAATTGAAGCGTCTCTTGATATGCTTGGTCCTCTTGTGAAATCTGGATTCCTTTGCCAAGGCAATTGCACCAAGATTGTCACGTAAGATCTTCATCGGTCCCGATGCACTAGGTATGACACCTAGATCGGAAATGAACTCTTTCATCCAGACTCCTTCATTCGCTGCTTCCTCAAGCAGCTATGTACTCCGCTTCACATGTAGATCCCGCCACGACGCTTTGTTTAGAACTGCACCAACCGACACCACCGCTTAATAAAAACACGATCCGGTTTGCGATTTAGAATCGTCCGGATCAGTCAAAGCTTGCATCGACGTAACCATTTACGACTAGCTCTTTGTCACCTCCATATATGAGAAACATATCCTTAGTCCTTTTCGTATTTCAGATGTTCTTGACCGCTGTCCAAAGGATCCATTCCTCGATTACTTTGGTACCTTCCCGCCAAGCTTACAGCTAAGCATACGTCAGTGTCTGGTACACAAAGATTGCATACATGATAGAGCCTATGGCTGAAGCATAGGGAACATCTTTCATTTTCTCTCTATCTTCTCATTGGTCGGGCATTGAGTCCGACTCAATCTTACACCTTGCAACACAGTAAAAACATTTCTTTGCTCGATCCATTTTGAACTTTTCAAAACTTTATCAAGGTATGTGCTTTGTGAAAGTCCAATTAAGCGTCTTGATCTATCTCTATAGATCTTGATGCCCAATATGTAAGCAGCTTCACCGAGGTCTTTCATTGAAAAACTTTTATTTAAGTATCCCTTTATGCTATCCAGAAATTCTATATCATTTCCAATCAATAATATGTCGTCCACATATAATATCGTAAATGCTACAGAGCTCCCACTCACTTTCTTGTAAATACAAAGGCTTCTCCAAAAGTCCAGACAAACCCATATGCTTTGATCACACTATCAAAGCGTTTATTCCAACTCCGAGAGGCTTGCACCAGACCATAAATTGATAGCTGGAGCTTGCACTCTTTGTTAGCACCTTTTGGATAGATAAAACCTTCTGGTTGCATCATATACAACTCTTCTTCTACAAATCCATTCAAGAATGCAGTTTTTACATCCATTTGCCAAATTTCATAATCATAAAATGCGGCAATTGCTAACATGATTCGGACAGACTTAAGCATCGCTACGGGTGAGAAAGTCTCATCGTAGTCAACCCCTTGAACTTGTCGAAAACCTTTCGCAACAAGTCGAGCTTTGTAGACAGTTATATTACCATCAGCGTCGGCCTTCTTCTTAAAGATCCATTTATTTTCAATGGCTTGCCGATCATCGGCAAGTCAACCAAAGTCCATACTTTGTTCTCATACATGGATCCCATCTCAGATTTCATGGCTTCCACCATTTTATGAATCTGGGCTCACCATCGCTTCTTCATAGTTTGTAGGTTCGCCATGGTCAAGTAACATGACTTCCGTAATAGGATTACCGTACCACTCTGGTGCGTATTTTACTCTGGTTGACCTCACGCGGTTCAAGAGTAACTTGATCTCAAGTTTCATGATCATCATCATTAGTTTCTTCACTAATTGGTGTAGTTGTCACAGAACCATTTCTTGTGATGAACTACTTTCCAATAAGGGAGCACATACATTATCTCATCAAGTTCTACTTTCCTCCCACTCACTTCTTTCGAGAGAAACTCCTTCTCTAGAAAGGATCCGAATTTAGCAACGAAAATCTTGCCTTCAGATCTGTGATAGAAGGTGTACCCAACAGCCTCCTTTGGGTATCCTATGAAGACACATTTTTCCGATTTGGGTTCGAGCTTATCTGGTTGAAGTTTCTTTACATAAGCATCGCAGCCCCAAACTTTAAGAAACGACAACTTTGGTTTCTTGCCAAACCACAGTTCATAAGGCGTCGTCTCAACGGATTTTGACGGTGTCCTATTTAACGTGAATGCGGCCGTCTCTAAAGCATAACCCCAAAACGATAGCGGTAAATCAGAAATAGACATCATAGATCGCACCATATCTAGTAAAGTACGACACGACGTTCGGACACACCATTTCTCCGTGGTTTTCCTGGTGGCTTGAGTTGCTAAAATATTAAACATTGTTTAAAATTTAAACCAAACTCGTAACTCAAATATTCTCCTCCACGATCAGATCGTAGAAATTTTATTTTCTTGTTACGATGATTTTCCACTTCACTCTGAAATTCTTTGAACTTTTCAAATGTCTCAGATTTCTGTTTCATTAAGTAGATATACCCATATCCGCTCAAATCATCTGTGAAGGTGAGAAAATAACGATACCCGCCGCCTCAACATTCATTGGACCACAAACATCGGTATGTATGATTTCCAAGAAATCAGTTGCTCGCCCATAGTTCCGGAGAACGGCGTTTTGGTCATCTTGCCCATAAGGCACGGTTCGCAAGTACCAAGTGATTCATAATCAAGTGATTCCGTAAGCCCATCAAGATGGAGTTTCTTCATGCGTTTTACAACCGATATGACCTAAACGGCAAGTACACAAATAAGTTGCACTATCATTATCAACTCTGCATCTTTTGGCTTCAACATTATGAATATGTGTATCACTACCGCCGAGATTCAACAAGAATAGACCATTCTTCAAGGGTGCATGACCATAAAAGATATTACTCATATAAATAGAACAACAATTATTCTCTGATTTAAATGAATAACCGTCTCGCATTAAACAAGATCCAGATATAATGTTCATGCTCAACGCCGCACCAAATAACAATTATTTAGGTCTAAAACTAATCCCGAAGGTAGATGTAGAGGTAGCGTGCCGACCGCGATCACATCGACTTTGGAACCATTTCCAACGCAGCATCGTCACCTCGCCCTTAGCCAATCTTCGCTAATCCGTAGTTCCTGCTTCGAAGTTGCAAATATTAGCAATGTAACCAGATCAAATACCTGTGTACTATCACAGTATTAGTAAGGTACACATCAATAACATGTATATCACATATACCTTTGTTCACCTTGCCATCCTTTTTATCCGCCAAATACTTGGGGCAGTTCCGCTTCCGGTGTCCGTCTGCTTGCAGTAAAAACACTCGCTTTGCTTAGGTCCAGACTTGGGTTTCTTCTCTTGATCAAGCAACTTTCTTGCTGTTCCTTTTGAAGTTTCCTTCTTCTTCCCTTTGCCCTTTTTCTTGAAACTAGTTGTCTTGTTGATCATCAACACTTGATGCTCTTTCTTGATTTCTACCTCCGCAGCTTTTAGCATCGCGAAGAGCTCGTGAATTGTCTTAGTCATCCCTTGCATATTATAGTTCATCACGAAGCTCTTGTAGCTTGGTGGCGTTGATTGGAGAATTTCGTCAATGACACTATCATCCGGAAGATTAACTCCCAGCTGAATTAAGTGATTGTTATACCTGCACATTTTGAGTATGTGCTCACCGATGTAACTATTCTCCTCCATCTTGCAGCTATAGAACTTATTGGAGACTTCATATCTCTCAATCCGGCATTTGCTTGAAATATTAACTTCAACTCCTGGAACATCTCATATGCTCCATGACGCTCAAAACGTCGTTGAAGACCCGGTTCTAAGCCGTAGCATGGCACACCGAACTATAGAGTAGTCATCAGCTCTGCTTTGCCAGACGCTCACAACTTCTCGCTCAAAGATCTGCAGCAGTTCGCTACCCAAATGGTGCTTCCAGGACGTAATTTTTCTCAGGCAACAATGAGGATAATCCTCAAGTTACGGACCCAGTCCGTGTAATTGCTACCATCATCTTTCAACTTTGCTTTCTCAAGGAACGCATTAAAATTCAACGGAACAACAAAGACGAGCCATCTATCTACAAGAAACATAGACAAGCAAAATACTATCAGTACTAAGTTCATGATAAATTTAAGTTCAATTAATCATATTAAAAACTCCCACTTAGACGTACATCTCTCTAGTCATCTAAGTGATCACGTGATCCATATCAACTAAACCGTGTCCGATCATCACGTGAGACGGAGTAGTTTCAATGGTGAACATTACTATGTTGATCATATCTACTATATGATTCACGCTCGACCTTTCGGTCTCCGTGTTCCGAGGCCATATCTGTTATATGCTAGGCTCGTCAAGTTTAACTCGAGTATTCACAGGCGCAACTGTTTTGCACCCGTTGTATTTGAACGTAGAGCCTATCACACCCGATCATCACGTGGTGTCTCAAAGACGAAGAACTTTCGCAACGGTGCATACTCAGGAGAACACTTCTTGATAATTTTTAGTGAGAGATCATCTTATAATGCTACCGTCAATCAAAGCAAGATAAGATGCATAAAGGATAAACATCACATGCAATCAATATAAGTGATATGATATGGTCATCATCATCTTGTGCTTGTGATCTCCATCGCCGAAGCACCGTCATGATCACCATCGTCACTGGCGCGACACCTTGATCTCCATCGTAGCATCGTTGTCGTCTTGCCAACTATTGCTTCTACGACTATCGCTACTCCTTAGTGATAAAGTAAAGCAATTACATGGCGTTTGCATTTCATACAATAAAGCGACAACCATATGGCTCCTGCCATTGCCGATAACTTCGGTTACAAAACATGATCATCTCATACAATAAAATATAGCATCACGCCTTGACCACATCACATCACAACATGCCCTGCAAAAACAAGTTAGACGCCCTCTACTTTGTTGTTGCAATTTTTACGTGGTCGCTACGGGCTGAGCAAGAACCGTTCTTACCTACGCATCAAAACCACAACGATAGTTTGTCAAATAGACTCCGCTTTAACCTTCTCAAGGACCGGGCGTAGCCATACTCGGTTCAACTAAAGTGAGAGAGACAGACACCCGCCGTCACCTTTAAGCAACGAAAGTGCTCGGAGCGGTGAAACCAGTCTCGCGTAAGCGTCTGGCGTAATGTCGGTCCGGGCCGCTTCATCTCACAATACCGCTGAACCAAAGTATGACATGCCGGTAGGCGTGATGACTTGTATCGTCCACAACTCACTTGTGTTCTACTCGTGCATATGACATCAACGCATAAAACCAGGCTCGGATGCCACCGCTGGGGAACGTAGTAATTTCAAAAATTCTCCTATGATCACGCAAGACCATGGTGATGGCATAGCAACGAGAGGGAAGAGTGTCCGCCCACGCACTCGTGAGACCGAAAGCGAAGCGTTATAACAACGCAGCTTGATGTAGTCGTCGCCTTCACGATCCGACCGATCCAAGCACCGAACGTACGGCACCTCCGGAAGTTCGCACACGCTCAGCTCGATGACGATCCCCGGACCGATCCAGAAAGTGTCGGGATGAGTTCCACAACACGACGGCGCAGGACGATGTTGATGCTCCACCGACGCAGGGCTTCGCCTAAGCTCCGCGACGATATGACTTCTCCGTAGCAGGCTTCGCCTAAGCTCCATGACGATATGACCAAGTGGAATATGGTGGAAGGGGCACCGCACACGGCTAAGGAAAGATCCGTAGATCAACTTGTGTGTCATGGGGTGCCCCCCGCCTGTGATATAAAGGAGCCAAGGGGAGGTGGCCGGCCCAAGGGAGGAGGCGCAAGACTAAGGAGTCCTACTCCTCCGGGAGTAGGACTCCCTCCAATCCTAGTTGGATTAGGATTCCTGAGGGGAAAGAGAGAGAGGGGGCCGGCCCACCTTTCCTAGTCCTAATAGGACTAGGGAAGGGGGGGCCAGGCCACCTAGGGCTGCCCTTCTCCTTTCCTCCAAGGCCCACTATGGGCCCATGTAGTTCCCGGGGTTCCGTAACCTCCCTACTCTGCAGAATTTCCGATTTCACTCGGAACCTTTCCGATGTCCAAATGTAGGCTTCCAATATATCAATCTTTATGTCTCGACCATTTCGAGACTCCTCGTCATGTCCGTGATCACATCCGGACTCCGAACAAACTTCGGTGCATCAATACTTATAAACTCATAATGAACTGTCATCGAAGCGTTAAGCGTATGGACCCTACGGGTTCGAGAACTATGTAGACATGACCTAGAACCATTCTCGGTCAATAACCAATAGCGGAACCTGGATGCCCATATTGGTTCCTACATATTCTACGAAGATCTTTATCGGTCAAACCGCATAACGACATACGTTGTTCCCTTTGTCATCGGTATGTTACTTACCCGAGATTCGATCGTCGGTATCCAATACCTAGTTCAATCTCGTTGCGGTAAGTCTCTTTACTCGTTCGTAATACATCATCTCACAACTAACTCATTAGTTGTAATGCTTGCAAGGCTTAAGTGATGTGTATTACCGAGAAGGCCTAGAGATACCTCTCCGACAATCGGAGTGACAAAACCTAATCTCGAAATACGCCAACCCAACAAGTACCTTTGGAGACACCTGTAGTACTCCTTTATAATCACCCAGTTACGTTGTGACGTTTGGTAGTACCCAAAGTGTTCCTCCGGTAAATGGGAGTTGCATAATCTCATAGTTATAGGAACATGTATGGGTCATGAAGAAAGCATTAACATACTAAACGATCAAGTGTTAAGCTAACGGAATGGGTCATGTCAATCAGATCATTCAACTAATGATGTGACCTTGTTAATCAAATAACAACTCCTTGTTCATGGTTAGGAAACATAACCATCTTTGATTAACAAGCTAGTCAAGTAGAGGCATATTAGTGACATCTTGTTTGTCTATATATTCACACATGTATTATGTTTCCGGTTAATACAATTCTAGCATGAATAATAAACCTTTATCATGATATAAGGAAATAAATAATAACTTTATTATTGCCTCTAGGGCATATTTCCTTCACCTTTTAATATTAAAGCTCTTGGCATGGTACAGAAACTCAAATCGAACTAACAATAACATACTAAGCGTTGTGTGAACCAACTGTACATATTTTTTATGAAGCAAATATAGCTCTTATGTTAGGATAATCCTTTCGCTACAACACTTAAGAAACAAAGCACCTTCCTTTGATTTTATCTGGTAGGCATGAAAGCTACAGTAACAATTGGCAGTTTTTGTAGAATAAAGAGACGAATGTAAAGATATGGGCATGATAGAACCTTGCATGTCAAACATTCTTTGCTTCTAGTTGAACTGATAGGTCATGGGTGTCAATTCTACAATTCCATACACATCAATTATGTTTCTCTCCCAACTGGTAAGTAGTGTCCACAAACCTGGATTTAATGAAGAACAGAGAGCACGAAACTCGGTGACGGCAACGACCATCTTAGCCATGTGGTCGGTATTGCAGTACATGCCTAGACACATGGCGTGGAGCACCTCCCTGTCCGGATGCTCCTGGACAGAGAACGTCGCTACCGACAGAACATTGAATAGGAAGGCGAGGTCGCCATCCAATCCTGTGATGACTGCGCAGAGGAGCATGGCAGTGTTCTTGCGCTAGCCACAACTGCATCAAAAAATCAAATTGTTCCTTCTAGGAAGGTGATCTTCATGCCCTTCTTCCACCCCGGCTTCACGTCGACCGTCGGGATCTCCACCGTGATCGTGTTTCTACACATAGTTGCCATGAATAAGTAGTGTTTAGTGTTTATTTTAGCACCCAAAATCAGTTTCTTATTTTATTAAAAACATGCATCAAAATTGACACTAAATAATCCAGATTGACCGAGCATGCTAAAATTTGAAGTTGGCTTAAAGATTAGTAAGAACCCATCCAAATCAATAAGACACGGTTGAACTATTTGGTTGAAGTAACAAAGATATTGCAGTGATAATAATGCTGCTTTAGAATAGATTTGAACAATGGTGACTGCCGTTGCACTCTACTAAACAAATTAAACAGACCCAACTGGTCAACTACAAATTTCTCAGGATTAATCTTTGGAACACATGTACCTCATAATCGAGGTTAAATAATTCAGAATGATTGAGGAAGCTAAAATCTGAAGACGGCTTAAGATTACTGAAAACTGCCCAAATCAATAATACAACTCAGATGGAACCAACAAGGAAATTGTATTTATCAAATTTAATCTGGACCAACTAAAATAGTCTTCAATATTCAAGAATGTAGTGGATCTTGATTCTTAATCGGGATAACAAATGACCACATGCATACAACAGAGGGAAGGAGAATATACTCACATGTGTACCACACTTGAATTTCCTACAAGTAAGAAAGGGTAGGGAATAGAATTACAATATAAGGATTCAAGCTGGATGAACTGAGCGGTGAAAACTTCCTAGTTATTATCAATGACATCATCGACTGTAATAGGCGGCGAAGTTGAAGCTATCCTCGTCGGCCTTGCAAAGGAGGGCCTGCCATGGGACAACACACGCTTTGCAGCTGAGGCAGTGCTCAGCCGAACAAATCGGGACGACACGGGGAGATGGGATTATTTAGTATGTTTTTAGCCATACAAATTGTTTCGCATAATAATGCAAAAGGAATTATGAGAATTCAACATAATTATTACAGAGAGCATGAAAATCATAGCATGTGTATAATTCGAGAAAATATGATTGTGCTTAGTTTGATCTCACTAAGAAGAACCTACAGAATATACATAGTTCACAATTAACCATCAGTCTGCACAAGTGAATGCAAGAGCAAACAGAACTTAACCTGCATAACTATACCGCGGAAACCAAGAAATTCAAGTAATTGCTGTGAACATCATTCATCAAGCATACAGTTCTTAGTGTGTTGACTTCCATCCAAATAGGAATTTAAATAGGATGGAGCGTGAACATTGTAATTAATAGTCACAATCTATATTATCTTGTCAATGCCAACATATGTCAAAATAATCCAATATGTTTGCTGAAACTGAAAGATACTAAAGTGGCATATGCTAGCATTTTCAAATCAGATGACTATCAAAAAGAAGCCAACGAAGAAAAGTAAATAAGTATCAAGTGTTCAAAGATAATGGTGGAGCATAAGGCCATGAAGTGATAAATTAGAGCAGCCAAGCAATCTAGAGCAGCAGAAATCCAAGAACAACCTTACCTTCATAAAAAATAAGGGAAGACCACTTCCTTCATAGCCTTCCTACAAGTACAAAATATACGCAATTAGCATTGTTTCAGTCTCATTTTTTGCAAATAAAGATTGTAATAATTACCGCCTCTTTTTTTGCCACTAATAATTACCACCTCTGACTGACCTCTAGTAGCAGAATCAAAAAAAAAAACTCATCACGTACAATATCATAGTTGTACACTCCAAGTCAAAGTAGAACAGATCACATGGATTCCCTGACAACCAGAGATGGCCAGATCAATTTGCTTATAATTTCATTCCATCTCACGATCCATTGCCCGCTCTGTCTCAATGGAAATAAAACTTACGAAAGTCACAAGTTGTCACTGTTGTTAACATTCAGAAATTAAATCACATGAAATCTATAACCAATTCCTGATTGCATTAAGCTGTAAATGTTGCAAATGCAGAAGTACAACAAAAACCATGACGGTGCAATGCATGACAGATACATGGACTGTAAATGTTGTAAATACATGAATTGCAAAGGCTTCCCGAGCTGCTGCTTGTCGTGGTCGAGTGCGTCAGCCAAGGTGCAATGCAGTATGAGACATGTGCAATTGACTTCAAGCCGTTAAATTAAGTTCTTTGTCTTTCTTGTCAACAAAATCCATGAAGGTTACTTGATTTTAGCTCTAGGTGTGGTGCTATGCAGATGATGGCCATAATAAGCGCTCAAATTTTTTCCAGAAATTTGATAATATGCACAATTTAGGTACACGGATGATAAATCTAGTGGAATTCACATGGATAACACAAAGGATGGTGAGAGAAATGCCTCTTAAAAGAAAACAGAATTAACTAATCATATTCATTTTGTATGTAACAAAAACTGAACGACGACACTAAAATCTTACCTCCTAACAAAAATTGCTTGTAACGATACAACATGTGCCATACTATCAATTCATAATCCAAGAGATGAAGCTAGCTGATTAGCTCAACTAATGCACTGGCGTTTTTCTAATTTCTGACAAAGATGTTACTAACAAAAATACTTAGTTGTCCTTTCAAAAAAAATGCATGCTGAAGTTTTGGATTGGCTTGCTAATAAAGACCGTGGGTGCCTTGTGAGGAGTAGGAGCACGTCCGCCTGTCCACGGCTGTGGTGTACAGGCAATGTGTTGTATAAGCAGTGCAAGTTGAGGAGTATACATGCATGCGTGCCCACATGCAGCAATCAGGCAAGAGCTGCTCATACCTAGCGTCAGCCGACCAAACCTCCCAAAGGCGGAACATGCATCGCACAACACCGTGACAGTTCCCAGCCCATGCCACAAACAAATCCAAGCCAATGGAGTGGCGGTGGTAGGCAGCGTTAGAAGCGGTGTGGAACCGATGCGACGACGACAAGGACGATGGTACAACGATCCGCAACGGCGCTCGGCCGATTCGGTTCATGTTTTGGGTTTAGGTGCGTGCGTCCACACCGAGGGAGAGGGAGAGAGGAGATGGGGATAGTACCAAATCCAAGCAACATGTAGCCAACTGCAAGAAATCCATCGACGGCGGCTCAGATCCCGGCCAACCCCAAAGAAGCCCTCAACATGAGCGCGACACGGCCCCGCCGCTTGGTCCCTAGTCCTCACGGCCATGTAGACTCCCTTGCCGCGGCAGCGGCCGAGGGGCCTCAAGCCGATCTGCGACCCGACACGGGAGGGCGGCCCGGCGGTAACCCGGCGACTCCGTCGGTCGAGAGCGGCGCCGTCATCGCCGCCCGTTTGGGAGGAAGCGGTCTGGTCAATGCGATCATTAGCCACGCAGCGGAGACAGAACTTCGGCGAGATTCGACGGCGAGCATGGATACTGAGAGATGGTGGCGCATCGATGGGAGATGGGTCTTGGTATGCGCGGGCGGAGCGTCGGCGGCGGCGCGATGAGGTCAAGGGGCGGTGAGGTGGCGGGCGGAGGTCGAGATGGGATCGAGGAGGAAGGTCGTATGGGTGGGCTATTTTTTTTTCTCTTTTCTCCTCCCTGTACCGGTTATATTGAGCAGAGGTGGTAGGATGACGAAAAAAACGATGATGGGAGGATGACGAAAATAAACCAGCGAAAAAAACCACACGGACTATTCACCAAGTGCTCCATTAAAAGTAGAGATACACGGATGTACTCCCTCCGTCCCATAATGTAAGACGTTTTTTAACACTAATAATGTTAAAAACGTCTTACATTATGGGACGGAGGGAGTAGTTTCTAAATATATATTTTTTGTCACATATAATATAATACGAATTTAGATAATTAAATCGTCGACCTAGAACTACGCGAATGACTTATTCACCGAGACAGAGGTAGTACTAAACATTTGATGCACGATGTTGAAGAACAGAAAGTGTTGGGACCACACGATTATTGCATTTTGATGTACTCCCTTACCATGTGGGCATTCGCAAAAAGCAAAAAAAAATTACCACGTGGGTTCCACTTGTCAGTTGATCACACGCGAGAACCGAACGCGCAAACTTCCTGCGGCCGAGTGTTGGCGCGCACCCACCCAAGCGGCGGCGGCGAGCGATGGATCGCCCCAGCTCCGGAACCCCTAGCAGCCGCCCTCTTAAGCCGCCGCGGCCACCGCGAGGCTCGGCCGCCCAGCCCCGCCGGCGTCGAGGCCTCCCCGGGCCCTCCTCTGCAGGCTCGTCTCCCTCGCCTCCACCGCTTTTACGATTCTTGTATTACCCTCGAGTTCTTGGAACCAAGATTGATGCAGAAGTTCCCGTCTTGTGGGTTGAGTTGGGATTTGGGGTTCAGGAAGACGCCGCGGAGTTAAATCTGCCGTTCGATTCTAATTGGATTGGAATGCCTATCCTGCGTTTCCCCCGCAAAGATAAACAGAGGAGTTCATGGCATTTTGGGGAGAGTTGGAATCATTTCACTCTCGATTTAGTAGGGTCTGGTGTTGGTTTAAAGGCCGTGCACTTCCGTTCCCTACCGACAAGTTGACGTTTTCCATCTGTCCCTTGTGATTCTTGAGTGGCATGTTCGGTTTCTGCGAGATCATGGGATTATAGGATCTTTTTTCACTTCTTCGAATTTTGTTTGTACAACTCTGGCTATTGCGAAAATCTAGCTAATTGGCCCTCAAGTACCAACATGTTGGTCATTGCAGCCTTTCTTGAGTGAGAGTTTCATCCTGGAAATCATTCTGTATTTATGGCTTAATGTAATTATTGAGTACCTAATGGCAGATGGAAGGCCAAGAAAAAAGGTTCGATTTGCAAGTGAAGCTGGTAGTCATCACATACATGCGAGACAGGATGCTGCTAACACAGGCAGAGCTGAGAAAACTAAGCCCCAAGGTGCCTCTAGTTCTCACTGGAACTCCTGTCTTTCTTAACAGTACTGAATTTATGCATTAGTACTCTTTTAGACGCTATATGTTTCTGCATCTTGCAATTCTGTAATCACAACTTAAAGGGGGTGTTGTGCCACAACTATAATCTGGTTACGTTAGTTCTTTTCTTATGTGTCAACATGCTTGCTTATTGGAATTCCTAGTCAAAGGTTCAATATGCTCTAAATTCAAAAGGATGCTTGTAATGTACCTGTTAGATTGTTCGAGCCATGTGATATTTAATTTTCTGTTGGAAGGATCAATGCTGGGCTGGGAATAACCCACCTGATGACTTGTATTCAAACATTCAAATTTCAAAATACACAGAATCAGACAATCTGCCTAAGATTGGAGTAACAGAAAATAAAAATAAAAAGCAATAATAATAAATAATTTGTGTTATTTGACACTCCTATGTGGGCATCACTTCCTATGCAGCTTCCGATGCGAAAACTACCGAACTCAAATTCTTTAAGAAATTGTGGGAGCAGTCAGGATGTAGATCCCGTTCCCTCAGACAACCTCATCAAAACATTGTGCCAAGCATCTCCAAGCAAAAAGAGGGTGATAGAATGGGTTTGTAATTTTTTATCCACTCTTGCTGTCCTATAGTATCATTCTCTTTGATTCTTCTTGCTTCATACATTAAAAGGAGCTGCAACGGATCAGTCCTATGATCTTCTTCTGTTCTTGCTGCATCTTGTAGAACCACAGAACATGACGTCGCACAAGAAGTTCCCTGCCCAGAATGTTACTCTGTGTCCTGATGAGACCCCAGCCACACCCTTAAACAATGAAATCTCTGATGAGCAAGTGGAAGTGCAAGCCTCACATTCTGGTCCCGTTTTCTTCCTCTGGCCCCTTCTTTTAATTATGAGTGATATGTTGTTAGACTCTTCTCACTATTGATCCTCATCTCTGCAGAATATCACAATCATGATACATCTCAGTTGCCAATGGGTCATGTTTTCACACCCACGGTTCAGACACCATTTGAAATTGCAGGGATTTCAAGAAATACCGGTGAGCACATGCTCATTGCTCGATACAAATGTTTAGTGCTATCACTACTTTACTGCTTTGTTATCAAAACAAATACTACATACTGCTGAAAGTTTTGCCGTATACAGTAGTCAACCTTTCTGGTAACTTTACAGTTATACTGAAGGCTTTGTTGTTGTTGTTGTTGTTGTTGTTGTTGTACAGTTATATGACATATGACATAGTTGAAACTTTATTTACCATGGTTGCATTTTGGGAGTGAACAAACTAAAGACGTACTACTAGTACTAAAACTAAAATAGATGCGAATATAATAATGTCATGCCTGCAATCATGATATTTTATTAGTCTTAGATGCTCCTTTTCCTTGCTAGCTATCAGATATCTGTTTTTGAAATGTACATAATTTTTCCTGGCGTGGATGCTGATATGTGTCCTGCAATCGTTCCCTGCTACAAGCACATGTTACTGCTTAGATACATCACCTTGTTGAGATGATGATTCACCGTATCTAAATTCTGTAATCCCCAAGTTCTGGAAATCTTTTGTAAGGTTGTGCCGGTGAGATCATATGTTGTTAGCAGTGTATTTCTAGCAAATTTACAATTGCTACATTCAGATGAGATGCTAATCCCATTATGTTTCCACTTGTGGTGCATCGGTAATAGACGCAGAACCTGGGAGTGGACGGATGTTTTCAGAAAAGAGAAGAAAATTATTAAAGCTAGCTGCAAAAACTGTGTCAATGGAAAGTTGTGAGTTGTTGCGAAAAAGGTTGTTATTATATTATTGAATAATTCAATTATTTTTTATATTTTCGTGTACTCTAATATTTTGGTGCGGTGATTGAACTTTTCAGATCAGAATTTTTTGCTGATATCTTGCAAAGGTTAGGCGCCAACGACATAATAAGAAAGGTATTCTTTGCTGAGCCCCTCTAGTTTGAACACTTGTAGTTACAAATGTATCATCACCTACTTAAAGTTCTATTATCTAGTTGGTTTACCTCTGACAGCTACCTAATGCAATGCAGCATCATAAAGAGCCCATGAGACAGAGGGAAATGGTTCACAGACGTGCTCGTTCTGATCCCAGAGGTCATTTTGAAAACATGCTTGATTACGGGGGTGACTTCAAATCATCAACTAAACTGATATTGGGCAAAGAGTCATCCTCATATGCAAGTGACGAATCACGTCAATTCTTAGCGTTGCCATGGGTAGACGATCAGGGTCTTCCAAGTTTTCTTGATTGGAAAGACGATTTATCTTGTGGGGACAATGAAGCACATGAGGGCATGTCATTACCATCAGCATATACTACAAAATTTTCAAGTTCTGATTGGAGAAGGGACACTGTTCACAACCAGGTCTCCAACTTGTTGCTAGAGGATGTTCAACACCTCCCCAAAGGCAAATTAGCTTCGGGTAATGAATTGGGCTGCAATATTCAATCTGAGCCATATGATCATGATGAATGGGATCCAATGCTGTTGCTAGCAGTCACTGAACCAATTCCAAATCGGTTGTCCTTCCCTGTCAGACCAGAGAGCAGTCTGTGGTGTCGCGTGCAATATCAGATACTTCATGGCAACCTGAGTTTTCCAGATCCCTAGAGCATTGTACTTCTAGGTCGCTTGGACTGGAGGTGGATGGCTTGATTGAGGCAGGATTGTTTGATGATTCTGATGCTGGACTTCAATCTGCATTTGGTCAGTCACATGAGAAATGCACTTCTTCAAGCTTTTTAGGCCTTAGAAACACAATTCTTGATAATAATGGTTTTAGCAGTATCTCCAACTTCCATGTTAGTGAGAGCAAGAGCATTGTGCCGAATCCAGACAGAAGTTGCCTGAATTCCATATGTTCAACTTCAGATGACCCTTTTGAGCAGCGGTCAAAGAGCTTTTGTGACTCTGCTGTCCGTATATCTTGTATGGATGGAATGGTGGAGAAACATTTGACAGAGGCAGTGTTGTTTGATGATCCTGATACTGGGCTTGTACAAGGATTGGATCAGCTACCTTTGAAATTTACTGCTTCAAGTTTTTCCAAGTACACGTCTGGAATTCTTGATCATCATCATGACCCAAAGGACAACTACAGCTTTTTGCGCACGGATGCAAATGACACTTGTTTGGATTCCTTATCCTCATATTCAGAGCGTTCTTGTGAGCAAAACTGGGAAAGCTTATGTGATTTCTCCACAGAATTGCGGTCATCATCGCTTCATGTCTAATCTCGTGGTGGTAGTTTGGAAGCTATGTTTGGTTTCTCGTCGAATGGAAGTATTTGCAATGATATGACTACAGTATGACGCTAGTCGAAGGCAACACCAAGAGCGGCTTGTTTGGTACATCGAATCTTGCATTATTTGGTTCTTGCTCTACTAGAGATAGCATCAGCGAGACTCCCATGTTGTCTTTTGATGGTGTAAGGTGGTAGCTCTGCACTCCATTGTTCCTTGAAGTGTTATTTGTTTCTTTGTAGACCGACCCTGGTAGTGGACGATAAATTCCACTGGATGCAACTGCATGCTTGGTGGCCCTGGCTGCGCCAAGTCGACCCCTCCAAATCTTGGGGCAAATTTTCCAATCAAGGTGAATAAGTGTGGCGCTGGCCTTGTGCAAGCAGCTTCGCTGACTGTTGGTGATGGAACGCCTGCACGGTTATGAACAGACAGATCGCAGGTCAGTCCATAGCCGAGCTGGTACCGACAGTTCTTGCTGTGTTCAGGGTCGTGAACTCTTAGCAGAGGTCACTTTCTGATGCCATCCTCAACAACCGCTGGACCAGAGACATTGCTGGAACTCTGAATGTGCAAGACATTGTGGAGTTTCTCCATCCTGCGGAAATCAGCGACACCGGGTCCATCTACCCTGGCATCGAAGACCAGTTTATCTGGAATTTATCTGACTCAGGTTCCTATTCAACTAAATCAGCATAAATGCCCTCTTCGGGGGTACTTTTGAGTCAACACTTTGCGACAGCTGGGTGCCGTTGAAACGCAAGGTCTTGTCTTGGTTGGTGCAGCAAACAGATATGGGATCGCAGATCGTCTCAAACACCATGGTCTGGTCGCTGCCACCTTCGCGATCAGACAGCTGAAACACTGTCAGACATGCTAACTGAATGCCCATTTGTAAGACAGGTCTGGCATGAGGTCCTCTCGCCCTTGTCGCAGCAGGCCACTGGTCCGCAGTCAGGCAAGACTTGCAACTCCTGGTTTGAGCAAGCTGCAACATGCGCCGGGGAAGACATCTTGAGAGGTGCACGATCACTCAACATCCTGACTATGTGGCGAGCTGAGAAACGGCTGTGGTCTTGAACGACGCCTTGCCGCCGAACTGCAATGAGCAGTCGAATCGATCATGGCCGAGGCGAAGCAGTGGATGCTGGCTGGAGCGAAGGATCTCCACCGGTTATCACTACATGCACGGGCCCCATGCGAGTGCTAGCTCCTCTTGTATAGTTCTTTTCTCTTCTTGGTTTGTCTTTGGTTCTCCGTAGACTAGTAGGCTTGCTTGGGTTTTAACAGTTTTTTTAGCTCTTGTTTTTATTTATACCATTGATCCAATAAGATGTGCTTGAACTGATGTATGAAGTTTGTTAATATTGCCAGAAAATGTATATGCCTCCTGGGTTTGTTCTTGATGTTGGACTAGGGTGATGATGTGAAAACAAAGGCAGGGAGCTGAATGAGAGAGATGCTGCATGTATAGACAAGCTCAATAAACAAACCATTTAATCCTTTTCATATTTTCTTTGGTGATTGATTGAAAAGTGTTGTCTCAGCATACACGCGTGGATGGCATGGGCATGTTGATTGATGAAAGCTTTGGGTATTTTGGTTTTGTTTTGGAAAAGCAGTTGTACTATATTATGGTGGCTAAAGGAGGAAACCGACAAGTTGGCGGTCAAAGACTCTCCAAAGTGACAAGATCAATTTCCCAAGCCTTTTGCCGCTAAACATGTGATGCGAGCTTTCGTTTGGAGAAATTATATGTGTGTACTGCACAGTACTTTCTCACAGTACACAAGGCTACCCCATCTCATCCTCTGCACACCTGAGTGTTGTTGCTCTCCAGCTCCAGGGCCCCTGTTTTTTCTTTCTAAAAGAAAAAAAAAACAATTCTGCGCGGGCCAAACAAACACCAGAGCATATCGTGGCAAGAAGCGCTTGTGTAACATGATGAGCCATCTTTTTTTTCAACACAGTAAACATGAGCCATCTCATCAAGTACAAGTAGTAACTGTCATCTGAAAGGTGGTAGGGAAAGGAGCTCTCCAAACATGACAATGACATGCTTGTGAGTTTCCGTGACAACAGTACCTCGACCTCGAAGCCGTGCTGCCGGCCGGCGCGTCGCGGTGATGGACTGGCCGTCGTGTTTCGTTTGAGAATTTGGATGTCACGGGTTCAGGTTTCAAAACCTGATGCTCCTTTCTAGAAGCATTCTCGGCAGAAAACCACATAAATAATGCACGGCTTTTCTGGTGCGCGTAATCCTCTCGCGTAGATTGTTCCTCGGCTCGCCTCCTCGCCTCATTTTGAGTGCTCTTCTCCTAGTGCGGGAACAAGGATACAATATGAAACTTTTGCCATGGCCTTGCTGCCACAAAGTTTGCGCTCGTCGTTTCTTCTCACGAACTTGTCGCACGTACGCTGAAAATGAGGCGGATTGAGGCCAGACCTGATGCGTGGATGCTATGAGATGACTCAGATGAGCGCGCGCCCACCAGGAATCATGGCGCGGGGGCTCAAAGTGAGGAGTGGCCTTGCCGTACCAACAGGAGACAGACGAAATAATGTGCCGGAGTCAGTGAAGAAATCTACACACCAGATCATGCATGGCTGGGGGAACAAGAAATCTACAATGAAGAACTTCATGGCAGACGGCCGCGTGAGAGACACGGGTCGGGCCGTCTTGATCAAGGGGATGGCGGACGTTAGGTGGGGCCGCCCGGTCATAATCCGGCTCAGATTTTAAGCAAACGGTCATTTGTGTTTTACTAGCAAAAGAGTCCGTGCGTTGTAACTGGAGAGAAAACATAACACATGCTTTTAACTCAACAACCATCACTCAAGACCACAATAGGTCCATCTCCTTTATTTTTGCGAGGCATCATATTTGTGTTGCCGTTTATCCTCCTTCTCAACCTCGTCGGTGATGGCCTCGGTGTTCACACAAAATAATAAAAAATGTGTGTTGAATATGGTTAATCCTAAGGCGTCTCTCTCTCCCTCTCTCCTCCCTCTCCCTCTCTCTCTCTCTCTCTTTCTCTCTCTCTCACTCTTGCGATTGAGAAATCTGTTGTTTTCCCCTGCGACATTTTTCAGAGGTATGCATGTGTAGTTATCGATGTTTTCTTTTCACTATATGGTTATAGTGGGGTGTTTATTTACAATCTGGATCGCCGCCGGTATGAAAAAAAAAACAGATCTTGCGCTATAAATTATAAGTTTGCTTCCATAACAATATTTTAAACATATTTAACAGGTAAAATTAACATTATATTTAGATTTCACACATTTTTCTAATAAAATTTCATATATAATATGTTAAAATCGAAGTTAAGTTTAAAAGATACAGATAATTTAGAAAATCATTTGATTTGACTCAAATATATTTTAAAATAATATTTAAAAATACTTAACAGGTAAAAATAATCTCATATTCATATTCTACATATTTTTTAATCAAATTTCATATATAACATGTTCAAATCGAAGTTACGGTTTAAAAGATATGGATGATTTTTAAAAGCATTTGTTTGACTTAAATATGATCCGCGGATGAATTACCTAAAACATCAAGGGTTTTTGAAAAATGTAAAATAACGATTCGGTGTGACTTAAATCCGGACGGTGGGTTGATTTCAAAGAAAGACAGGGACTTTTGTGTAAAATGTCATGACGAACGAAAGAAATCCAATTTGCTTTATTATTAGGTAAAGATTATGAAAAGAAAAACAAATTTGGATAATTGTCAGCGAAAAAAGGTACTCCCTTCATTCGTAAAAACTTATCCCTCAAATGAATGTATCTAGCACTAACTTGATGCTAGGTACATTCATTTAAAAAACAAGCTTTTTTGAATAAAAGGAGTAGTTCTACGGAACCCTATCCTTACAACCATTAACCCGTCGGACCGAGACCTAATGCCTCTGAATCTATCTGTCGCTGATTGATTCTGACGGAGACCTAATACACAGAAACTGCTAGATTGGTTGTTCGATGAGAGCACCGCAAGCACGCAAGCACCTGATTGATTCTTTCATTTTCTTTTTCAATAAAGGATTTTTTATTAAATAAATATATCAAGATGATATAATCGTATTAAAAAAAAACCCAGCCTCTACATACCTAGATGCACACAACCAAGAAGTCCAGAACACCCTAAAACTAAAATAATTCGATACAATGTCAAGAAATAAATCGTGTCCAGACTAAGAAGCGGTAGACCCTATCCGTAAATCACACCACCATCTATGTAGGTAGAAAACCTCCCTGGCCGTACGCTCCAGCCATATAGACGCCATCATAAAAAGTCCACCTCGCCCTTCGACCTGGGATAGGCCACGTCTGAGCCATCGTGTACAAACATGGATAACCTGCATAGGAGATGAGACGCCTTTATTGTTAAAAACCACATCATTCCTAGTAAGCCACATTGCCTAGCATAAGGCCGCCGCTCCCACAAAAATATGTGCAGAAAATTGTTTATCAATACCTAGCAACTACCCGGCAACCAGTTGCCGATCATATTCCGTGCACTATGTGGTGGGTATAAATTCGAAGCTACTTGATAGTCTCATCATGTTGGCAAAAGACACATGTCTTGGACCCATGCCAGTTTCGTCGTGCCAGGTTATCTCTAGTTAGGATGACTCCTTTGTTTAGAAATCAGAGGAAAATCTTTTTTAGCTTTCACAATTTCCTATTATCAACTGGAACATCACAATGAACCATTGCATCATACATGGATTTGACCGAAAATTTGCCATTCTGATGCAAGTTTCATCGAAAAGTGTCCGGCTCATCTGACAGTTGAATGTCCTCCAGGCGAGTGAGTAATTCATTCCATGCTGCCAGACGAGTGCCCAAAAGATCCATACGAAAAGAAATATCGGGGTTTTCTTGTCCGAAGACTTGTTTGATCGTGACGAATTTATGTCTAACAATCCGGTACAAGCATATTGCACCATTAGTGAGCTGTTCCCTAGTCAGGTATCTTCCTAGAAACGAACCTGAGAACCGTCCCTAACTGAGAAGGTCCCGAATTGGAAGAAGAATTCCTTGGCCTTCATGACACCACTCCAAAAATGTGAATCCTCAGGTTCCCAATGAATTTGAGAAATGACATACTCCATTCTCAGTGAGTAGTTTATAAACTCACATACTTGTTGCGAATGATTTCCTGCCATACTCCATTCTCAGTGAGTAGTTTATAAACCCACTTGCTGAGAAGAGCGATGTTTTTAATCTCAAGGTCTTAGATTCCCAGGCCCCCTGACTTTTAGGTCTGCATAATACGCTCCACCTAGCAAGTCGATATTTCTTGGTTTCGTTATCACACTGCCAAAAAAATCTAGATCTAAAGTAATCTAGCCGTTGTAGAACCCCTTTCGGCAGGTGAAAGAATGACAACATATATAAAACCATGTTGCTTAGGACGAAATTGATCAAGATCAGTCGGCCCCCATAAGACAAGAGTTTGGCCTTCCAACTGGCTAATCGTTTCTCAAGTCTCTCTTCCACATGCCTCCACTCAGCGATAGTTAAACGCCGATAGTTTATGGGAATACCCAGATACCGAATCGGAAACTGCCCAAGCTAGCATCCAAAAATCTCGGCATATTCGGGGGCTGATTCTGCAGCATCGCCAAAGCAAAAAAGTTCATTTTTATGAAAATTAATTTTAAAACCAGAAAGTTCCTCAAAAGCACATAAGAGCAGCTTGAAATTTCTTGCCTTATCTAAATCATGAACCATGAATAGTATTGTGTCATCCTTATATTGTAAAATGGATAGATTCTTTCATGGGATTAAAGAAACACACACATGGATTTTGTGAAGCTAATAGAAATCAGTAATTGGTCCTGCTCCGAGCGCCATGACTCTATGCGTCGCATCAACTGCCATTCGTACAGAGCGCAAGAGGCTATGCGGCTAGCCGCTGCGGAGGCCAAGAGATGCGAGCAGCACCAGTGTTGGCGCCTCTCTTCTTCTACCTCTGATTACTCTTCCTCTTGTGGTTTCTCTCAAACACACACTCATGGAAGAAACTCTTAGGAAACACACACACACACACACAAAGGAAGGAACCAGCCGCTAGCTTTGCCGAGAGACTCTCTCCTTGGTGAATACATTGGCTACATCTTTTCTCTAGCCCTCACGGCATTAACTTTTCCATTCACTTGTTCACCTTAAATAGCCAAGTACAAGGGACTCACACCAGCCTAGCACGGCAACTAACACCATGTACACCAGCCTGCCGCTACACTCGGCCATTACTTGACCCATTACCCCAGCTACATGCACTAACTGACTAACTAATCTATCTTCATTATCCAAATGCCACGGTAACTACCTGTGACCAAGCCACTACGCACATGCACGAGTCTTTATCCAGCTCTCCTTGCATGCAGACCATGCTCACACTTGGTACACTATTTTCTTTTGACAAGATTAAACCTAACAACTAGCACCAGTACGCGCAGCGACAGTGTCTAACAGTAGTTGGTGCGGTGGCCCTAGGACTGGAACCATGCGTGGACGAGCTTCTGGTTGCTGCTTGTCGCGTCGAACTGCTCCGCAGCCTCGCATGTGCCCCATCACAGTTCTGCCCCTCGCATTCGTCGGTGACGACGATGATGATTCTGTCTTCGGCGGGAGTGGCAACTCGCTCAGTTGAGAGGCGTTCCTACGCTCTCCATTGCGCCGTGGATCACCACCGTGGAATGACAAGAGCACCTCACAATCGAGTCGTGTGAGGAGCAACGAGTGAGTGGTAAGCCAACATCAATGTGACCACATCCGGGACTGGCGCTCGTTGATAACGACGAGATGATTAGCCTCGATGCCGGCATGGATGTCGTGGTGACATGTGATCGTGTAGAGAGAGAGAGAGATGATGACATGGCAAATGTCAATGGTCAAAACCATGTCACCTAAGCATAAAACCACACGAAGCAGCCTGAGGGACGAAAAATGTCTGGCTTTAACAATTGGGGGACAAGGTTATCCTGATTTTGAAATTGAGGAACCATTTTTAGACTATCGATAGAGCCAGGGACGAAAAATATACTTTTTCCTAAAGTAAATGTAGTGGGCAAAGAAGCAAAGGGAACTCGAGAAAGAAGATGGGGCATGCTACACGTCGGTCCACGGATCTTTTGAAAAGATCCGCCGCCTCGCAAGCCGTCAGATTTGACTCAATCTGGTGTCCGACGCCATCCTCTTCTTTCGCAACAAAAGTCGTGTTGCAGAACACTTTGCAACAGAGGTCTTGTTGTGGAAACATATGCAACAGAGATTGTGTTGCTGAATTTTTTGGATGCAGAGATGATGTTGCAGAAACATTTGCAGAATTTTTTCAACAAAGATCAAGTTGCAGAAAATTTATGCAACAAATTTAATGTTGCAGTAACTTTTGTGTGGCAGCATGAACCAATTGCGGCTGAAGCTCGAGGAAGCGACAACCATGGACATCGGTGCTCTTCTAGAGCGACCATGTTGGTGTGCTTGCCGGCGGCCTCGTCAGTGTGCTTGCCGATGGCGAGCCCTGGTGGCAGCGGTCGGAGCAACGTGGGGAGGTGTCAGCTTGGGGGGAGCTCGGGAGGAACACGAGAGGCGACTACTTGTGCTTGCCGGCGGCCTTGTCGGCGTGCTTGCCGGTGGCCGCGGTCGTGCTTGTCGCCGGCCTCTCTGGCAGCGACGGTCGGCCAAGTGTCGGCCAAGTGCGTGGAGGCTTGGCTTTATAGGGAGCTCGGGAGGAACACGGGAGGCGACTACTTGTGCTTGCCGGCGGCCTTGTCGGCGTGCTTGCCGGTGGTGGCGGTCGTGCTTGTCGCCGGCCTCTCCGGCAGCGACGGTCGGCCAAGTGCGTGGAGGCTCGGCTTTATAGGGAGCTCGGGAGGAACACTGGAGGCGACTACTTGTGCTTGTCGGCGGCCTCGTCGGCGTGCTTGCCTGTGGCGGCGGTCGTGCTTGTCGCCGACCTCTCCGGCAGCGACGGTCGGCCAAGCGCGGGGAGGCTTGGATTTATAGGGAGCTCGGGAGGAACACAGGAGGCGACTACTTGTGCTTGCCGGCGGCCTCGTCGGCGTGCTTGCCGGTGGCGGCGGTCGTGCTTGTCGCCGGCCTCTCCGGCAGCGACGGTCGGCCAAGCGCGTGGAGGCTTGGCTTTATAGGGAGCTCGGGAGGAGCACGGGAGGCGACTGCTCTTGAGTGGATCCAGATCCTGCAACACACCAGCTATTGCAGTGGCGAAGATTGCAACAACTATTCGGTTGCAAAACTTAGTCTAGATAATACGTTGCTCCTGAGCCATCTGGTTATAATGAGATCCGACGGCCACAGAAGCAGAGGTCGCACGCGTTGTTATCAGTTGGATGATTTGAATCATTTTACAAAGAAGATAAGAAATAATGAAAGAGATTGATACTGACAATCGTAACACTCAATATACAAGAAGGATAGTGTGGGAGTCTCTACTGGTTAGATTAACCATGGTTCGTCCTATTCCATTACAACAAGTTTAGTTTTAGCATGCACAACTCTTCTGCCCACGGTAGACGTACAGTCACCCCAAAGCATGATTCCCGATAATCTCAAGATAATTCTCAACTGCATAATCAAACCTTTTACTGAATTTTTGTAACTTTGTATGCGTAAAAACTTCTTAACTCTGGTTTTACTAAAAACACATATTCTTAACTCACAACGACAATTAGATCGTGTTAATGTCACTTTTTACTGGAAGAATATTATGTGTTAGCCGGTACCCATGATGTCAAACCTAAGTTTGAATTCTTATGGGTAGGGGCACAACCATCCTCCTAACCATTCAATCATGTGTTGGTTTTAACTAACAGTACTGATTCAATCCCCCTCCTCAGCGTCGCCTCCCGGCGGGGTGACCGGGGCTCGTCGCCCTCCCGGCCTCCTCACCTCCTCCCTTCCGCCGCCCGTCGGCTGGGCCACCGGGCCTTGCCAGCGTGGTGTCGGCGGCAGCGGCCGACCTTTCCCACGCATGGCGCCTCGGCTCGAGGCGGACGGCCGACGGGGTGCTCCTCGGCGACTATGGATCCGTGGCGGCGATCTTTGGGTGGCGTCTTGGCGGCGGGCGACCTTGATGGCTAGCGGCGGCCTTCCGGCCAATCTGGGCCCTTTTGGCTCGATCTGGTGCAGGCGGGCTGGCCGGTCTGCTGCGGCGTCTCGGTAGTCGGGCGTGACTTCGTCTGCGGGGGTGGTGGCGTCGGTGGCTCGCGTTCTGCGGCGGTCCGGAGTGCTAGGAGCATGGTGGTATTATCCGGTGGGCGCGGCGGTTGCGGGTCCTCATCGTTTTCGTTGATCCGCCGTTGTTGGCATTATTTTCTCTTCAGTTCCTTTTTTTGTTTTTTTTTTGGGCTTGCTTGTGCTGAGGCCCCAGCATTTGTATCGTGTGGTCGTTGCTTTATAATATAAAGCGGGGGACAACTCTTTTTCGGTTAACTAACAGTACTACTCCCTCTATTTATACACGACAGTTGGTAATTGGAGTCTAACTTGGCTAACAATTTGACCAAACAAAATGTGGCATACAACCTATAGTTATATGATTAATTTGGGAATGACAAGTGATCTTGTATTTTTTTTTTGCACTTTTCATATTTGTTTAGTGGTCTTGCACATAGAAGAACAGAAAGAACACTCATAAAGATACCACTGGTTAAAATTTTAGAAGTTTGCCCATCTTTGTCAAAAACAACAAATTGTATAGACCCCGCAACAGCAGTAACAACAACAACTTGTATAGGACCAGAGGGAGTTCTTTTTTGTTGCTTCTTCAAACCTAGACCTAATGCTAGCTTGTCGCCGTCAAAACTGAAGTGACTTATTTTTGTTAGTTATGATGATTCACATTCTTCTAGTAAAATCTAAATGTGCTACTGTACAAGATTACAAGCTTTGAGATATCCATTGTAAAATGTAAATTGTACGGCTGCCACCGAACGGCACAGCAACCATATTCCTTTGGCATCTTTTAGTGATGGAGTAGCGCGTGTCACGTAAATGCACGACTTTTCTGATGCCCGTATCCTCTCGTGTAGATTGTTCCTCGCCTCATTCTGAGTGCTGTCCTCTCCGAGTGCGGAAACAACAATACAATATCGAGCGCGAAGAAACTTTTGCCTGCAGAAAGCATCCATCGTTCATGGCCCCAAAATGATAGTAATACTACCTTGCAATGCTTCCATGTTTGCCCATATAGAATAGATAATGCTCTGAAAAATGCGGCAGCTTTGAAATATTTCACCAGCTTCGAGTTCGAGGGCTCAACGACAGTACAACCACCATTGTCTCGACACTGCGGTTGGAAAGAAGAACAAAATTAAGTGCGACATGGCGGTGAGTATAAACATAATTCGCCCTCAATCGCACGCATCGGATGGACGGTTACGAGACTACCGCACGATCTTGATGCTCGTTCTTTGGGAACATTGGAAGCATAGGAATGGTATTGTGTTTGATGATGAGTCGCCCTCAATCGCACGCACCGGAGCAAGGATCTTGGAGAAGAGCAGGACGTGGGCTGCAGCCGGTCTTCTTAAAGGAGATATGGGTGATTCTTCGGTAGTTTGTCGCGGTGGATAGATCACGAGTAATCCGTTATTGTAACTAAGGTGGATTGGACGAGGCTGCCCAAAACGTTGTATTACGCTGTTTAGGGGCATATATAATGCGCATCCGAGAAAAAGTATAAACATGATTCCGAAGCTGCGTCTGGGAGCGGCGTCTGCCGTCCCATCAGCATCAATATAACCAGCAACCTCGTCACGGGCGCTAGTTTCATGCGGGCCCCAGCCATGCTACCAGTACGTAGTAGGCATCAGAAATCACCCCCACAACTGACTGCATGTGCAACCAAGCAAAGCAATAGTTTAGCTCCCTTGCACTGCAGAACGGAACAGCCATTTCTACTGTTTTTTTTTTTGACGTCGCCATTTCTACTGTTTACACGTAACCGTCCTGGCCCTTGGCCGGTTGCCCCCTTGCGTTGCCTGCGCAGCGCACGCGAAAATCGCTGTGCATCTGACATTCCGATGCAAGCGCGCGCAGGCAGACGGCTACAAATTTGCAATTTGAGTCCTCATCATTTAATCCCAAAAGGCTGCGGACCCGCCGGGCAAAAGTACCCAAAAGCATCTGTAGCTGCCGCTGCCGCTGCGCAGCTCTGCTCGCTGACAGAAAGAGCTGGTAGCTCCGCATGTGACCGAGCAAAGGTGGCGCCTCGTGCAGTTTCATCCCATCGGCCGTGCCGTCGACTAGCGGAAGGCAACGTTCCCCCGCGCGCATATGCTGCCGCTGCTGGCGCTAGCCGCTAGGTGCACTGCTGGGTAGGTGTAGGCGCCGTGACTGGCGGTGCGGCGACAAACGTAGGAGGGCCTCCGCCTCGTGCACTTGCAGTTCCCCCGTCCCCCTCTTGCAGTACTTGGAAGGGCGTGCATGGTTCCGTTGGGTTTCTTCCTCGTCTTCTACCGGAGGAAACACTAGTGCTGTTCGTCGAAAGCAACAAGGAGACGGTTCTCTGTTCATGTTTGGCTCTACGGTCAGTGATCTCTAAAGCAATGCCCCCACCCCACACGTGGAGTTTGTAAGAGCAACTGGGATTCCAGCGCGTACAAAATGAGTAAACAGGTAGCGATTAGTAAAATTACTAGAAGGAGCTTTGCCGCCGATAGCTTACATTGATCATTCTTGGCAAGTTTCACTATACATTGTTTACATAATATACCTAAACCTACGTAGATTTTTTTTCATGACAGCCAACACCAATGTTGCTTGTCATTTTCACTAAAAAGAGAAAGAATTAATTACAAACTTTGAGCGCAAACCCAAAAGAGAAACTCAGAGCACCGCGGCCTGCCCCTACCATCTAGTGAGACCATCCCTAGTTTCTGGCTAGCAAGCATTATTTTTTCTTTCAAAACGGAGGCTACTCCATCCGTTCCTAAATATAAGTCTTTTTAGACATTTCAAATGAACTACAACATACGGATGTATGTAGACATATTTTAGAGTGTAGATTCATCCATTTTTATTCCGTACGTAGACACTTGTTGGAATCTCTAGAAAGACTTATATTTGGGAACAGAGGGAGTATTAATTAAGCAGAAGAGAATTGTCCAGTTAATTACAAAAGATCACCGAACAGGCCACTTGCAACTAGTCATCGTATACTATAGGGCCCCGCCGCCACAGCTTCGACTCCGTAGCAACAAACATATCGAGGCAAAAACCGCGGACGCGTCGGAGAAGAGTCGATTACCACAACCATTGTTGAGTCGCCGACATCGCTCCCACCATCATCGTTGCCACAGAAGCCTAGTCTCCACAGAGATCCTCTCGGGGCCACCGCCCCGACATCCACCGCTTCGTCGCGTCCAGCGCACTCCACCGGCACCGCCTTTTGGGGCCGCCGCCCTGACATACCACCGCTCCCCTCGAGCAGCAATGTTGCGCAACCCAGCTGCCCGCAGCCCACGTCGCACAGGGAAATCGCTCGCAGACCACGAACGTCGCGCCACATCTGGGGCCGCCGCCTCGACATAAAGTCAGGCCGCCCTCTCTGGGGCACATCGACCGAGTCGACTCCCCCACCGCCCAAGCGGGACAAAGGATGCCACCCAACCAATGCGGAGCTAAAGCCCCACCTCATAGAGCTGCCAGTTTGCACGAATCTCTTTGTCGGCCGGGACAGTGGACATCGGGGCGGCGGCTCCGGGTGGTTTCTGTTTGTGTGCCGAGATGGCGATCTTGGGGGCAAGCACTATTTGGACCATCAAAGCTTTACTATCAAACACTCTGGCATTCCTCTCTAGCAGAGTTTACGGAAGCCCACAACCAAAATCAAAGCAGTCTCCTTCGCCCTGATCTCCGGAAATCTAGTGCCCAGCTTGCACAACCAACCTCTCGCCGTCGAGTCACTGCTTGAGATTAAGCTCAGCAGCCTGAAATTTCGAAGCACAAACCAGGATTACTGAGCAAAGCAGCACTGCACCATCAGATGGTCGATGATTTTTGGGGCTTGGTCACAGAGCATGCAACATGCGGTGTCGTGGTTTTGTCACGGCAGATGTCCTAGAGAAAGGACTTAATCGTGGAGCGATCGCAACGGGTTAGCTTAAAGAGGTTAAAGCGGACAAGGGACGCAGAGAGTTTATACTGGTTCGACCCCTTGCGGTGAAGGTAAAAGCCTACGATCCAGTTGTTGTGGGATTGCTAGGGTTTCGATGACCAGGGAGCGAATACGCTTTGCCTGGGTCTCGAGTTGTTGTCTGTTCTCCCTAAACCGCCGCCGGGTCGTCCCCTTATATACACGGGTTGACGCCCGCCGGTTTCTGAGGTCCCGAGGCGGCTCATAAGCGTGTCCAGCTCGGTCTCTGCTCTTTCTATCTTACAACACAAGTTTACATATCAATGTCGGTTTACGTCTACAGACCTTAAACCGTCTTTGGGCCCTGGGCCTTCATAAAGCACCACCGTCTGTCTTCATGGGCTTTAGGTATAGTAATCCATTATGGGGATAACCCGGCTTCTCCTGGCCGGTTTACGCCCAGTAGTAATATCCCCGACATTAGGCCCCAGATTGATTTGAAGTGGTTCATGTCAATCTTCAACGCATTATCATTTTCACAGAAATCTTGTAAACCGCCCTGATGTCATCTTCCAGAATCGTGATAAACCGCCATGATGTCACCTGGTATTAAAAATTGCATATAGCTCACCTTCCTTAATGAGCCTCTGACAATCGAGGCGACAGCTCTGCCATATATCTAACTTTTGGGCTCCTCGATTCTCGCATCTGTCACTTATCCCTTTGCCTTTATAAATAGGACCAGGGGGTCTTTCCATTTCCCCTCCCGCGCCTCTTCACATCGTCTTCTTCCTCGCGCCGACCGAACCTTCGAGCTCTGCCGCCGCCGTCGATCTTCGCATCTGCCTCAACAACGGCCGCTGCATCAACCTGATCGTACCAGAAAGCCGCGGCGCCTCTCCGCTGTTCTTTTGACATTGGTAAGTCTTCTACCCTAGATCTTATCATTAGGGTTTGTACTTATCGGAGTTCTTCGTAGTTCTTGGAGCTGTTCTTCCTTGTTCCTCTTCAGTAGTACAAATGGTGAGTTAGATCCGATATTTTCCAGTGCCTTTGTAATTAAAACTCCTTTTTCCTCATTAGAACATCTGCTTTGGGTAGAAAAACTCATCCGGAACTATTAAACTGCTTAAGCACCTGCGCTTTAGGTCAGAATATATTTTGATTTTCCAACGCACTGCAGATCTGAAATTACCATGCCAAGCTGTGAAACTTGTTTTTCCTTCACTTATGCATCTTAGATCTGTATCTTCAATACTAGAGTAGGCGGTTTAATCTCATAAAAAATGATGACCCGGTAAATACCATTAGTCCCCTGTTGAACCGCCAAGCCGCTTTATCTTTGTATCATCTCCCATGTCTGATTCCGGTTTAACAATGTATATACCTCTGTCTTCTTCTGCTCTTGCACCGCTTTATACTTGTCCACCTTAAACCGACAATAACCATGTTCCAGCTTTCCATTGAAATGGCCAAACAAGTCTATGAGTGCAACTAGGTTCCTTCACGGGTCACTGAAGAACAATTAGACAGATGTGTTGCAACTGGCGCTTTAGCCAAGAAAGAGGTCATCCACTAGAGGGCCCCCGGTCCGGAAAATCCTCCTGAGCCCAAGGACGGAGAAGTAGTTGTTTTCATTGACCATCTGGGTCGAGGTTTTAGCCCTCCCGGTTCAAAGTTTTTTCTAGATGTGCTTGCCAGTTTTCAGCTCCACCCTCAGGACATCGGCCCAAACTCTGTGTCCAACATCTGCCATTTCCAAGTCTTTTGTGAAGCTTATCTTCAAGAGGAGCCCACAGTTGAATTGTGTAGGGATTTCTTCTACTTAAACCGTCGCACAGAGTTCACAGATGGACCCAATACCGAGCTCGACGGAATGGCGGTTCAAAAGAGGAAGGATGTCAGCTTCCCTCACGCCAAGCTTCACAGTCACCCCAAGGAGTGGAACTAGACTTGGTTTTATTGCAAAGATACATCTCCAACTGATGAAAACCCTTTGCCGGGTTACCGCCCTCACCGTCTTAGCAATACACATCCCTTTCCTCAGAGGTTAACTGCAAAGGAAAGGTCCAACTATGCTCCAAAACTGTCAAAGCTTAGAGATTTTATGGCGAACGGTTTAACAGGTGTTGATTTTGCTCGTTGTTGGATAACTTGGAGCATATTGCCCTTAAGCCGACTCCCCGGTTTAATGTGTGAAAACACGGGAGTTTGAAGGACCCTCAACGACACATTGATATTCAGCTTACAGATGATGAAGTTACTGAGGCTGTGAAGAAGATACTGAATGAACAGGAAATTTGTCTGTGACCAGACGGATTAAGTCCTTTCTGTGTTTCCAACAAACCGCCAACTATAAGGATCCCATAACTTTTTTGATCTAACTTACTTATTTCAAACATTCTCTCAAAATTTTGTCCATCTTTGATAGGGTGACGATCCGTTCTGGAAGAAAAAACCACAGGATAAACCGGCAAAACAGCAAGACAAACCGACAAAACCACTTCGCCAGAAGACCAAGGTTGTTAAAAAACCTGCCAAGAAGAGGACCACTGCGTCTTCCGAGCCAAATGCTGATGCCCATTTGGCTAATCCGGACTCAGAGGTAGAACTTGACTCTCTTGGTTCATTTTTCATACATCTCATTGACAATGACCATTATCAGGACGATGCTGAAGACAGCCAAGCTAACGATGTAGAGGTAATTATCCTTTCCTCCGGTTCAGATCCTCTGCCGACACCGAAAATCCGTCGAGCAAACCGGAAAGTAAAATTTTCTCACCCCCTCGCTCACTTGGACCCAAACTTTCTTTTGAAGACGCAGCAACACGAAGCTCGCCGCACAACCCGGCACATTGGCCAGGTAGTCACCTCAGTCGGTTTACCAAATACTCCAGTCCGGAAACGTCAATCAGAGGTCTCTTACATTCCTGACACTTCTTGTCCCAAGGCGGGTTGTTCCGCCAGCCTCTTAATCCGTCTGATTCAAATTATCGGGCCACACCCAACTCATCCTCCGGCGAGTCATCGGCCACACAGCTTCCACCCCTCAAGACAGTTCCTAGGTGAGTCATATATTAAATTTATTTTCCATACCTTATGTTTTACACAATGTATTGACCTTTATTTTTGTTCTTTCTCAGTGCCAAGCCAAGACCCAACAAGAAGGCTCGGTTCAACAAACCGTCAGACGAAAATGTGGTTATTGAACCGGAGAAAACCCCAGATCCAGTAGAGACCAATGCAGACGCTCAGCGTGATGATCCGCCACCACAAGATTATGACTTCGTCGCTGAACAAGTAGAAGTTGATACCACTGGTCACACTGACCAACCGACTAATCCGGCTCACACGGATGATAAACCGGCCAGTCCAGCCAAGGCTGCTGATAAACCGTCCACTCCAATGAAGGCTGCTGATGTTACAGAAGATGACATTATGATTACCGGCGTCAGACACACCGCTCCTGGTAACCCGGTCGCTTTATCCAAACATATCGCCAAGGATGAGCTTTCTGCTATGGGCAAAGGCAAATGGAACACCGATTTGTCCAGCTACGCCCATCTCAGCACCCAAGACATTCACTCTGGCTTCTTGAACCATCTGTACACCAACCGCGACTATGAAGCCGGTTTAGTAAATCTGATGAAGGAGCGATATGAGGTAACCACACAACTGTTTCTCTTATGTCCAATTTCAAATGTCAACTCCAGTAGCCCCCAAGGGCCGGTTTATGATGTTAATCTGAACCGGGACTGTGTAATATCTTAACTTTGCATGCTTAGCCTCCAGGGACCGGGTTATCTCTTTAGGATGAACCGGTACTTTTAGAATTGCAATACTGTATCTTTCACTGGTGTAGCCCCCAAGGGCCGGTTTAACTTTATAAAGATGAACTGGGATTTTAGAAGAATTCCCATCTCAGTACTTTGAGCAAACATACATTAGCCCCCCAAGTGCCAAGAGTAATACTTGTATTGTGCTTGGGACTTGTAGAAATTTTCAAGAACAAGCAAATATGCATTAGCCCCCAAGTATCAGGTGCATAACTTGTTATGTGCTTGGTACTTCAAATATATACCATCAACTCATAATATGTATGCTTCTTATAGGTTGAGATGAGCAAAAAGGAATCTCAAAACGCCGATCTGCAAGAAAACATCAAGTCCCAGCAAGCCAAAACCTCCAAGGCAAAGGATGAGCTGACCAGCGCTTTAGCCGCTGATACGTCTCCAACGTATCTATAATTTTTGATTGCTCCATGCTACTTTATCTACTGTTTTGGACTATATTGGGCTTTATTTTCCATTTTTATATTACTTTTGGGACTAACCTATTAACCGGAGGCCCAGCCCGAGTGCTGTTTTTTGCCTATTTGATTGTTTCGAAGAAACGGAATATCAAACGGAGTCCAAACGGAATGAAACCTTCGGGAACGTGATTTTCCAACCGAACATGATCCAGGAGACTTGGACCCTACTCCAAGAAGTGCCAGAGGCGGTAACGAGGGTGGAGGGCGCCCCCCCTGGGCGCGCGCCCCAACCTCGTGGGCCCCCTGACGCTCCACCGACATACTCCTTCCTCCTATATATACCTCATTGCCCCCAAGCGATCGTAGCAGGGGCCAAAAACCTAATTCCACCGCCGCAACTTCCTGTATCCACGAGATCCCATCTTGGAGCCTGTTTTGGAGCTCCGCCGGAGGGGGCATCCACCATGGAGGGCTTCTACATGAACACCATAGCCCCTCCGATGAAGTGTGAGTAGTTTACTTCAGATCTTCGGGTCCATAGCTAGTAGCTAGATGGCTTCTTCTCTCTTTTTGGATCTCAATACAATGTTCTCCCCCTCTCGTGGAGATCTATTCGATGTAATCTTCTTTTTGCGGTGTGTTTGTTGAGACCGATGAATTGTGGGTTTATGATCCAGCTTATCTATGAATAATATTTGAATCTTCTCTGAATTCTTTTATGTATGATTGAGTTATCTTTGCAAGTCTCTTGAATTATCCGTTTGGTTTGGCCAACTAGATTGGTAGTTCTTGCAATGGGAGAAGTGCATGGCTTTGGGTTCAATCTTGCGGTGTCCTTACCCGATGTGAGAAAGGGTTGCAAGGCACGTATTGTATTGTTGCCATCGAGGATAACAAGATGGGGTTTTTATCATATTGCATGAATTTATCCCTCTACATCATGTCATCTTGCTTAAGGCGTTACTCTGTTTCTAACTTAATACTCTAGATGCATCTTTGGATAGCGGTCGATGAGTGGAGTAATAGTAGTAGATGCAGAATCGTTTCGATCTACTTGTCTCGGACGTGATGCCTATACATGATCATACCTAGATAACCTCATAACTATGCTCAATTCTGTCAATTGCTCAACAACAATTTGTTCACCCACCGTAGAATGTCTATGCTCTTGAGAGAAGCCACTAGTGAAACCTATGGCCCCCGGGTCTATTCTCATCATATCAATCTCTATCACTTTATTTATTTGCTTTATTTTACTTTGCCTTTTACTTTTCACTTTGCATCTTTATACCAAAAATACCAAAAAATATTATCTCTATCAGATCTCACTCTCGTAAGTGACCTGAAGGGATTGACAACCCCTAATCGCGTTGGTTGCGAGTAGCTATCGTTTGTGCGGTCTGAGGGACTTGTCGTGGCCTCCTCTTGGATTGATACCTTGGTTCTCAAAAAGCTGAGGGAAATACTTACGCCATCTTGTGCTGCATCATCCTCTCCTCTTCGGGAAAACCAGCATAAGCTCAAGGCGTAGCAAGAAGGATTTAAGCGCCGTTTCGGGAGGCTCACGGAAGCAAGTCAAACATACCAAGTACCCATCACAATCCCTATCTCTCGCATTATATTATTTGCCATTTGCCTCTCGTTTTCCTCTCCCCCACTTCACCCTTGCCGTTTTATTCGCCCTCTCTTTCCCAATCTCCTCCTCTTTTTCCCTTTGCCGTTTATTTGTTCGTGTGTTGGATTGCTTGTTTGTCGCGATGGCTCAAGATGCTACCAAATTGTGTGACTTCACCAATACCAATAATAATGATTTCCTTAGCACTCCGATTGCTCCTCTTGCCAATACCGAATCTTGTGAAATCAATAATGCTTTGTTGAATCTTGTTATGAAAGATCAATTCGCCGGCCTTCCTAGTGAAGATGCCGCTACTCATCTGAATAGCTTCGTTGATTTATGTGATATGCAAAAGAAAAAAGATGTCGACAATGATGTCGTTAAATTGAAGCTATTTCCTTTTTTGCTTAGAGATCGTGCTAAAGCGTGGTTTTCATCTTTGCCTAAATTTAGTATTGATTCTTGGAACAAGTGCAAAGATGCTTTTATCTCTAAGTATTTTCCTCCCGCTAAGATCATCTCTCTTAGGAACGATATTATGAATTTTAAGCAACATGAGCATGAACATGTTGCACAAGCTTGGGAGAGAATGAAATTGATGATACGTAATTGTCCTACTCAAGGTTTGAACTTGAGGATGATTATACAAAAAATTTATGCTGGATTGAATTTTGCTTCTAGAAATCTTTTAGATTCGGCCGCGGGAGGCACTTTTATGGAAATCACTTTAGGAGATGCTAATAAACTCCTAGATAATATTATGGTTAATTATTCTAAATGGCATACTGAAAGTTCTACTAATAAAAAAGTGCATGCTATAGAAGAAATCAATGTTTTAAGTGGAAAGATGGATGAACTTATGAAATTATTTGCTACTAAGAGTGTTTATTCTGATCCTAATGATATGCCTTTGTCTACCTTGATGAGAATAATAATGAAACTATGGATGTGAATTTTGTTGGTAGGAATAATTTTGGTAACAACGCGTATAGAGGGAATTTTAATCCTAGGCCTTATCCTAGTAATCCTTCTAATAATTATGGAAAGTCCTACAACAACTCTTATGGAAATTTTAATAGGATGCCCTATGAATTTGGGAGTAGTGTTAAAGAGTTTATGAATTCACAAAAAAAATTAATGCTTTGCTTGAAGAGAAATTGCTTAAAGTTGATGATTTGGCTAGGAACGTTGATAGAATTTCTCTTGAAATTGATTCTTTAAAGCTTAGATCTATTCCTCCTAAGCATGATATCAATGAGTCTCTCAAAGCCATGAGAATTTCCATTGATGAGTGCAAGGAAAGAACCGCTAGGATGCGTGCTTCCAAAGATGCCTTTATTAAAGCGTGTTCTTCCAATTCCTATGATAATCAAGATGAAGATCTAAAAGTTATTGATGTGTCCACATTTAAATCTTTGTTTTGCAATATGAATCTTGATGAAACTGAATATGATCTTCCTTTACCTAGAAGGCGTTCTAAGAATTCAGAGTTTTTAGATCACGATGATGAAATTGATAAAAGTGGGATTGAAAGAAATGAAAATCTAGATGTTGTTAAACCCACTATATTGGATCTCAAGGAATTTAATTATGAAAATTGCTCTTTGATTGGTTGTATTTCCTTGTTGCAATCCGTGCTAGATTCTCCGCATGCTTATAGTCAAAATAAAGCCTTTACCGAACACATTGTTGATGCCTTGATGCAATCTTATGAAGAAAAACTTGAGTTGAAAGTTTCTATCCCTAGAAAACTCTATGATGAGTGGGAACCTACCATTAAGATAAAAATTACAAATTATGAATTTCATGCTTTGTGTGATTTGGGTGCTAGTGTCTCTACTATTCCGAAAACTTTGTGTGATTTGCTAGATTTCCGTGACTTTGATGATTGCTCTCTAAACTTGCATCTTGCGGATTCCACTATTAAAAAGCATATGGGAAGAATTAATGATGTTATTATTGTTGCAAATAGGAATTATGTGCCCATAGATTTTATCGTTCTTGATATATATTACAATCCTTCATGTCCTATTATTCTTGGTAGACCTTTCCTTAGAACGATTGGTACAATTATTGATATGAAGGAAGGGAATATTAGATTCCAATTTCCATTAAAGAAAGGCATGGAACACTTTCCTAGAAAGAAAATAAAATTACCATATGAATCTATTATGAGAGCCACCTATGGATTGCCTACCAAAGATGGCAATACCTAGATCTATCCTTGCTTTTATGCCTAGCTAGGGGCGTTAAACGATAGCGCTTGTTGGGAGGCAACCCAATTTTATTTATGTTTTTTTTGTTTTTTCTTCTGTTTAGGAATAAACTATCACATCCCTAGTTCTGGTATGACCTAGACTAGATAGTCATTTGTGCATCATGTTTAAATTCCATTTAAATTTGAAATGAGGATTTGTGAAACCCTCAGATTCATTTCTGGAAATGACCCAATAAAAAGTGCTCCAAAAGGGTCCAAGAAAATGCTCATGTTGCTCTCTGAAAATATTAGACAGAGATAAAAATCAAACCAATATTTTCAGGAGCTCATAAGTATTTATTTTTGGGCATTTGGATTACTGCGGTAATTATTTGCTTTGGATTTTTATTTGTTATATATTCAAATATGATCCAGTAATTTTGCTAGCTTGCGAGGGGTTTTGGAATAATCCAACTGGTCCTGCAAAAGCTACAAAATTTTATTAAAAGTATAGTGGCCAGATTTAAATAAAAACAAATGTCGAAAAATAAAAAGGAAACAAAAGCAGAAAGGAGAAAGAGAAGCCCACCTGACTTACCTCGCACTGCTACGTGCAAAGGCCCAGCCCACCAGGGCGAGGCGGTCGTTCTCAACCTCTGCCAGTAGGCAGAGGCGTGTCGACGCGCGAGCAATCGTCATGGCCACCTCCCTGCCTGCTTCCTCTCCTTCCCCGAACCTTCTCGAGACGCCAGGAGACATGCACGAGCCCCCTCTTGCTCTCCCCGCTCTCTCTGGTTGTTCTCCCTCCTCCCCCTCGCGTTCTCACAGCCACCCGAGAGCCATCCGTCGTCGCCGACGAGCACCACCGCGGCCATCGCCATCCCCTCGCCCCTCCGTCGTGCCCACAAGCTCCGCTACGTATCCCTCGTCCTCTCCGACGAGCCAAACAAGCTGGAGCGCCCTGCAACGCCGTCCTCGACGCCTTCTTCAACCTCCAGCCACCGTGGATCTCCGTCACCGCTCGCCGCCGTCAGCACGCCACCGAGGCCGCCAAGCTGCTCTACCAGCCCGCTGTGAGCCCCGCCGTTGTTCCCCCTACTCCCCTGCCCTCTTGCGCCTCTAGCCCCTTCTGCTGCTCGAGCCGAGCTCCGGCCGCTGCCGCGAGCTCCGCCTCCGTGACTCAAACCTCCCAGCTCCTCCCACATGCTCCACTGGATGCGGACGACGACGGGCTACGCCCCGGTGGTCTCTGTGGCGTCGGCCGCCGCCGGGCCGCAAGTCCGACAAATCGCCGTCAGCGGTTTTGGTAAATCGCTGGCGAACTCCGGCGACTGCTGACGTGGCCTCTAATTAGGCACTAATTACCCCTAGAGACACTAAAAGTGGGCCCCAGCGCCACTAATCTAAATTAGATTAGAAATAACCCCCCTGTTTAACACTATGACACTGACGTGTGGACCCCACACATCAGGTTTGACCCTGTCAGCCGCAGTTGACTTGCTGACGTCATGCTTACTCAACGCTGATGCAGTAATGCAATTTTCTGGATTTATTCTTATTCAGGAATTTCCAGAAAATGCCCAAAACTTCAAAAAATCATAGAAATTCAACCGTAGCTCAGATTGAGATAATTTATATATGAAAAATCATCAGAAAAATGCAATCTTTCCATCTGTACTAGTTTCATGCATGACAAACCAACTTATACATGCTGTATATGAGAAAACACATTATGGCATTTTAAGAGACTTAATTTAGAGTTGCATTTGAACCCTTGGTTCAAATGGATCTCTTCAAATGATTGCTAGATGCATTAGCACAAACAACATCACATCTACATGCCATGATCATGCATCATATTGTTGCATATGTTGTGTATTGATTGTCGACACCGTTCCTTCTCGATAGGTCACCTTTCAGGAGACCGTTCCAGTACTGTCACGAGGAGCGGTGCCCCCTGTTGATCTACCAGAAAGCAAACCCCTTGTTCATTACGATACAATCCTACTCTCTCGCTCCTGCTCTCGGTTATTGCATTAGGACAACAATGATTCATACGCTACTTTGTCTTTGCGGTAGTTGAACCCATTCCTCTGCATGACCTGTCATTGCCACAGTAAATAGTTGAAACCCACTAGCATGTGTAGGAGTTGATTGAGCCATATTGTGTTCCTACCATGCTATGCCTACTATTGCTTAGAGTTGTGTCAGGTCTGATTCATTGGGAATGAATTGGAGTGTTACGATATGTTCTGATGCTGAGAGTGAAGTGTGTGAACACGATTTGGTAAAGGTAGCGGTGAGAGGCCATGTAGGAGTACATGGTGGGTTGTCTCACTGGAACCGTCCTTAAGCACTGAGTTCTATGTATGTTGTCCAATGACTCGATACTACCACACATTGGGTTCCGGTAACTCGGCCCCTCTCGACTTATTAACCAACTTGGTCTCTGTCCAGGAGTTGCAACTAGTTTCTGGTGTTTGTAGGTAGTGCTATTTTTCTACCAAGTGGCACCCAATGAGGTGGGCTTGGGACAGACTAGGCATCGTGGCACGGTGTACCGAGTGGCACCGGATGGTGGGCTTGGGAACCTCACACACATTGTTTGGGGCCGTGGCGACACCCGGCGGATCTCCTTGCGGATGGAACCCGAATAGGCGATAAACTGGACTAGAGTCTTGTGTGGTTAGTCGGTCGTGGCCGACACCCTCGCCGAACTTCGCTTGAAGGTTGCCGAGATACATGACGTGTACATGGTGATAAGTGGTGAGAGCGTGTATGAAGAAGTACACCCTGCAGGTTAACACGATCTATTCGAATAGCCGGGTCCATGGTTATCGACTTCTTGGATGCTTACGTGGTACATAGACAACTTGAAGTGGATACTCTAAAATGCTCAAGACAAGTGTGAGTGCTATGGATGGCCTTCTCGTAGGGAGACGGGGATGAATCCATAGTAGTGTATTGATGTGGTGACTAGTGGACTCGTGTGCGCTGCTTCACCTCAAAGAAGTTTCTCGTAGTCGTGAAACGGGATAGCCATTGAGTCAAAGCTGGCTTGCTGCAACTAAACCCCACATTACCTTCTTGATACAAATGCATGTATGATAGGATCTGATGTAAGTCTTGCCGAGTACCTTTGTACTCACGTTGCTTTATTTATGTTTTTGCAGCGGAGATTTCGGTCTTACTAGTAGTTCCGCTTGGACTTCGACGAGTAGCTTGTTACCTCAGCTACGATCTTGTACCCTTGGGAGGGTCTTGTAGGTAGTCAGGCTTCTCAGCCTTTTTCTTTTATAGTTGTCTGTACTCAGACATGTAATGCTTCCGTTGCTTGTATGCTCTGAATGATGGGTCATGTGACCCCTTTTTGTATTAAATGCTATGTGGCTCTTCTGGGCCTTTATCTATATGAGTTGGTGTTATGTTGTGATGCCATGTTGTACAGCACATACTTGCATGTTATGCCTACGTGTAATGTGTATTGCTATGTGTGGGATCCGACAACCTAGTTGTCTATCCTTGGTAGCCTCTCTTATGGGGAAATGTAGTCTAGTGCTTCCACCGAGCCATGGTAGTTCGCTACAGCCGGTTCTGGAGTCACGCTAGCCCAAGACACTCTTGCTCCGGAACACTTAGACTGGCCGGCATGTGATTCACTTCGTTCCTGTGTCTGTCCCTTCGGGAAATGTCACGCGGTGACATCCGGAGTCCTGCCTATCCTGCTACAGCCCGGGTTCCCGGAGTCCTGTTAGCCCAGTTGCTACAGCCCGGATTCACACGCTGCTGACCGACATGCTCGATGTTGTTCCATGTATGCATGTCCCCGTAAGTTAGTGCCACTTTGGATTCACGACTAGTCATGTCGGCCCGGGTTCTCTGTCCTATGGATGCTAGCGACACTACCATATACATGAGCCAAAAGGCGCAAACGGTCCCGGGCCATGGTAAGGCGATACCCGTGGGAATACCGTGCGTGAGGCCGCAAAGTGATATGAGTGCAACAATGAGGTGTTACAAGCTAGATCGGTGTGACTTATAATCGGGGTCCTGACATAAACAATCCATCTAGCCTCTGTTTAGATGTGGTTTTATCTTTTAATTAGTGTTTGTGCCAAGTTAAACCTATTGGATCTTCTTGGATGATAGTTATTTGATCTTGTTGTAATTTCCAGAAACTTTGTGCTCAGTTACCGAATTGTTAAAAATCACCAGAACGTGATAAAATACTGATTCCAATTGATTCTGATCAATAAATAAATTGTCCAGGTCGTCTAATTTTGGTAGAATTTTTTGAGTTCCAGAAGTTTGCGTTAGTTGCAGATTACTACAGACTGTTCTGTTTCTGACAGATTCTGTTTTTCGTGTGTTGTTTGCTTATTTTGATGAATCTATGTCTAGTAAAATAGTTTATGATCCATAGAGAAGTTGAAATACAGTAGGTTTAACACCGATATAAATAAATAATGAGTTAATTACAGTACCTTGAAGTAGTCTTTTGTTTTCTTTCTCTAACGGAGCTCACGAGGTTCCTATTGAGTTTTGTGTTGTGAAGTTTTCAAGTTTTGGGTGAATTCTTTTGATGGATTATGGAACAAGGAGTGGCAAGAGCCTAAGTTTGGGGATGTCCATGGCACCCCCAAGATAATCCAAGGACACCAAAAAGTCAAAGCTTGGCTATGCCCCGGAAGGCATCCCCTCTTTCGTCCACTTCCATCGGTAATTTACTTGGAGCTATATTTTTATTCACCACATGATAAGTGTTTTGCTTGGAGCGTCTTGTATTATTTGCGTCTTTGCTTGTTAGTTTACCACAATCATCTTTGTTGTACACACCTTTTTAGAGAGCCATACATGATTTGGAATTTGATAGAATACTCTATGTGCTTCACTTATATCTTTTGAGCTTGATAGTTTTGCTCATAGTGCTTCACTTATATCTTTTGAGCGTGATAATTTTTGCTCTAGTGCTTCACTTAGATCTTTTAGAGCACGGTGGTGGATTTGTTTTAAAGAAACTTGATCTCTCATGCTTCACTTAGATTATTTTGAGAGTCGTTAATAGCATGGTAATTTGCTTAATGTTAATATACTTGGTATTCAAGATATGTGAAACTTTCTTTTGAGTTCGTTGAATACTAAGATAAGTTTGATGCTTGATAATTGTTTTGAGATATGGAGGTGATAATATCAAAGTCGTGCTAGTTGAGTAGTTGTGAATTTGAGAAATACTTGTGTTGAAGTTAGCACATCCCGTAGCATGCACGTATGGTTAAAGTTGTGTAACAAATTTGAAACATGAAGTGTACCTGGCTTGTGCATCCTTAGTGGCGGTCGGGGACGAGCGATGGTCTTTTCCTACCAATCTATCCCCCTAGGAGCATGCACGTAGTACTTGATTTTTGATGACTTCTAAATTTTTGCAATAAGTATATGAGTTCTTTTGACTAATGTTGAGTCCATGGATTATCGCACTCTCACCTTTCCGCCTTTGCTAGCCTCTTGATTGCGTGCATTGCCCTTTCTCACCTTGAGAGTTGGTGCAAACTTAGCGGTGCATCCAAACCCCATGATATGATACGCTCTATCACACATAAACCTCCTTATATCTTCCTCAAAACAGCCACCATACCTACCTATTATGGCATTTCCATTGCCATTCCGAGATATATTGCCATGCAACTTCCATCATCATTATTATGACATACTTTACTTTTGTCATATTGCCATTGCATGATCATGTAGTTGACATTGTATTTGTGGCAAAGCCACCATGCATTATTTTCCATACATGTCACTCTTGATTCATTGCACCATCCCGGTACACATCAGAGGCATTCATATAGAGTCATATTTTGTTCTAAGTTTCGAGTTGTAATTGTTGAGTTGTTAGAAAAATAAAGTGTGATGATCATCATTATTAGAGCATTGTCCCAAGTGAGGAAAGGATGATGGAGACTATGATTCCCCCATAAGTGGATGAGACTCCGGACGAAAAAAATATATAAAAAAAAAGCAGGCCAAAAAAAAGAGAGGCCCAAAAAAAATGAGAGAAAAAGAGAGAAGGGACAATGCTACTATCCTTTTACCACACTTGTGTTTCAAAGTAGCACCGAGATCTTCATGATAGAGAGTCTCTCATTTTGTCACTTTCATATACTAGTGGGAATTTTTCATTATAGAACTTGGCTTGTATATTCCAATGATGGGCTTCCTCAAAATGCCCTAGGTCTTCGTGAGCAAGCAAGTTGGATGCACATCCACTAGTTTTCTTTTGTTGAGCATTCATAGATCTAGTGCATCCGTTGCATGGCAATCCCTACTCCTCATGTTGACATCAATTGATGGGCATCTCCATAGCCCGTTGATTAGCCTCGTAAATGTGAGACTTTCTCCTTTTTTTGCCTTCTCCACACAATCCCATCATCATATTCTACTCCACCCATAGTGCTATATCCATGGCTCGTGCTCATGTATTGCGTGAAGGTTGAAAAAGTTTGAGATTATTTGAGTATGAAACAATTGCTTGGCTTGTCATCGGGGGTATAGAAGTTGGGAACATCTTTGTGTGTGAAAATGAAGCATAGCCTAACTATATGATTTTGTAGGGATGAACTTTCTTTTGCCATGTTATTTTGAGAAGACATGATTGCTTTGATTAGTATGCTTGAAGTATTAATATTTCTGTGTCAATATGAACTTTTGTCTTAAATATTTCGGATCTGAATATTCATACCATGATTAAGAAGATTTACATTGAAATTATGCCAAAGTATCACTTCGCATAAAAATTCTCTTTTTATCATTTACCTACTCGAGGACGAGCAGGAATTAAGCTTGGGGATGCCTGATACGTCTCCAACGTATCTATAATTTTTGATTGCTCCATACTACTTTATCTACTGTTTTGGACTATATTGGGCTTTATTTTCCACTTTTATATTACTTTTGGGACTAACCTATTAACCGGAGGCCCAGCCCAGAATTGCTGTTTTTTTTGCCTATTTCAGTGTTTCGAAGAAACGGAATATCAAATGGAGTCCAAATGGAATGAAACCTTCGGGAACGTGATTTTCCAACCAAACGTGATCCAGGAGACTTAGACCCTACTCCAAGAAGTGCCATAGGCGGTCACGAGGGTGGAGGGCGCGCAGAACGTGATTTTCCAACCGAACGTGATCCAGGAGACTTGGACCCTACTCCAAGAAGTGCCAGAGGCGGTCACGAGGGTGGAGCCCCCCCCCCCAGGCACGCCCCCTACCTCGTGGGCCCCCTGACGCTCCACCGACGTACTCCTTCCTCCTATATATACCTACGTATCCCCAAACGATCAGAACAGGAGCCAAAACCTAATTCCACCGCCGCAACTTCACTGTATCCACGAGATCCCATCTTGGGGCACATTAGGAGCTCCATTTGGAGGGGGCATCCACCATGGAGGGCTTCTACATCAACACCATAGCCCCTCCGATGAAGTGTGAGTAGTTTACTTCCGACCTTCGGTCCATAGCTAGTAGCTAGATGGCTTCTTCTCTCTTTTGGATCTCAATACAATGTTCTCCCCCTCTCGTGGAGATCTATTCGATGTAATCTTCTTTTTGCGGTGTGTTTGTTGAGATCGATGAATTGTGGGTTTATGATCCAGCTTATCTATGAATAATATTTGAATCTTCTCTGAATTCTTTTATGTATGATTGAGTTATGTTTGCAAGTCTCTTCGAATTATCCGTTTGGTTTGGCCAACTAGATTGGTAGTTCTTGCAACGGGAGAAGTGCATGGCTTTGGGTTCAATCTTGCGGTGTCCTTACCCGATGTGAGAAAGGGTTGCAAGGCACGTATTGTATTGTTGCCATCGAGGATAACAAGATGGGGTTTTTATCATATTTCATGAATTTATCCCTCTACATCATGTCATCTTGCTTAAAGGCGTTACTCTGTTTTAACTTAATACTCTAGATGCATCTTTGGATAGCGGTCGATGAGTGGAGTAATAGTAGTAGATCTGAGAATCGTTTGATCTACTTGTCTCGGACGTGATGCCTATATACATGATCATACCTAGGTAACCTCATAACTATGCTCAATTCATCAATTGCTCAACAGTAATTTGTTCACCCAAGTAGAATATCTATGCTCTTGAGAGAAGCCACTAGTGAAACCTATGGCCCCCGGGTCTATTCTCATCATATCAATCTCTATCACTTTATTTATTTTCTTTGTTTTACTTTGCCTTTTACTTTTCACTTTGCATCTTTATACCAAAAATACCAAAAATATTATCTCTATCAGATCTCACTCTCGTAAGTGACCGTGAAGGGATTGACAACCCCTAATCGCGTTGGTTGCGAGTAGCTATCGTCTTGTGCAGGTACGAGGGACTTGTGCGTGGCCTCCTACTGGATTGATACCATGTTCTCAAAAACCGAGGGAAATACTTACGCTACTGTGCTGCATCATCCTCTCCTCTTCGGGGAAAACCAACGCAAGCTCAAGATGTAGCAGCCGCTATGGAAAAGCTAAAGGAGAGTTTCAACAAGGAGCGGGCGGATTGGGACACAGAAAAACCCGCTTTGCAAAAAAGAGCCGAGGACGCAGAAATAGCTCTTAAACCGGTAGTAGATGAGCTGACTGGCGTAAAGCAGCAGATACATGCCATGACGGCTGCTGTGTTTAGTAAACATCCTTGCTTCACATTTTCAATAAATATTCCCATACACTGCCGGTTTACTGATGCTTGTAATTATGCAGGGACTCGCATTAGTCATCTGGGCTCTGACGTACAGAAGAAATTGAAGGCTGCCTATACTCTTATAGAGCAGTTATATACCGGTGCACAACGGATCATCTGTACCGCATCACACAACAAACCTTCCTCCACCTTAATCAAGGAAACCTTAGAAATGTTGTCTATGCTGCCTGCCCGGGTAGAAGAGCTAAAGAGGTCTGCTGCAAGGGCGGGTGCTCTGACCGCACTAACCCGGGCAAAAGCATGGGTACCTGACCTTGATCTGGTGGAAGTGGCTAAAGGCAATCCCAGCTTAAAAGAAGACGGATCAGAATTTGGCAATGATGACCTCCGAGCCATAAACCGGGAAGTACGTCCACTGGCTTGTCAACTGGCTGAAGAAGCTGATCTCTCATATTACCATGCGAGTTATGACGACAAAAACAAACGGGTTGCTGCACCAACTCCTGAAGCGCAAAACACTATCCCGCCAATCTGTAAGCACACCTATGCCCCTGACATTGAACCGTCCAACCTTATAAGCGATGAAGCTGTATTCCAAGCCCTAACTGGGATCGACTGGGCAACCATTGACTTCCAGCTACTGGGTAGAGAGGAGGATGATGAACCGGTGCAAGGTGATCCGCAACCATCAAGTCAAGCTGGTGAGGAATCATGATCCGGAGGCCGGTTTAGTCTCCCACATGCTGCAATGCTTGTTGAGAAACAATTATCCTTTTGGGCACTGAAACGCCTCGTAATAGGCTAGTTAAACAGTTGGTCTGATATGCCATCGTGCATATTTATTTGTGCCTGGCACTTGTTAATCCGCCATGCTTAAGACATATGATGCTCATAATCTGTAGCGATTTATTCAAGCTATTCCTGCACACAAGAAGTAGATAGTGTCATGGCGGTTTACCGGACGGGTAATGATGCCCAGATATATATCCAGGGTTTATAACCAAGGCTGTGAAAAGATAATCAAATATGAAAATAATTGATACCTGTGACCTTGAGCCATAATGTTGGCTGACCAACTGTTGTAGTGAGGGTGATAACCCTAATCTGGAGTAATAATAACTCCTGTCATATTACACCAGTTTATGATAAAACCGTTCCGGGTTGTGATAAACACCGGCTTATCCATATTCAATTTTGGCGACTTATAGCCAAAACCAGACCGGGTTAATAATCCCGGTTTATAACTGATCATATACTAACAACTTGTAGTTGAAATTCAAGCCGGTTTAATGAACGCTGGTTTATCAAAACACTTTATAAATCTCATAAAAAGTAGAAAAAACTTTTCAAATAAAATCATATGAAAACTTGTAGGCGAGGCTTTTCACGGGCTGCCAGACCCCAAATTTGAGGCTTTTCATGAGCTGCCAGGCCACTGAGTTAAACCATTTCACAAAGCCTTTTAAGATGGTCCTCAATCCTTAACCAATCTTCGTTTTAACTTTGACAAGTTCAGGGTCTTATCAGATTGACTTGTCGAAGTTCGGGTCATACCAGTTTACAGGACGGAGTGACTTACTTAAAAAGGCAGGCTAACCCGGGGTTTTAGGTGTATACACCAGGCTTCCAAGCCGTGGCTTGATAGCTTATTACAAGTGTAGATTCTTTGTTCATTGCGATAGCAAAGAATCCCCAAGCAAAATTTTGAGCTGTGCTCAGTGGGTGCCTATGTTTGAGTTGTTCTTTTGCTACACTCTCTTTGGCCTCGAAGTAATTTGGCTTTGAGCCGATCAAGACGTGTGACTATGGTTTGAATACGACCAAGCCCCCAAGTGATTTTTCTGGTAGCTTTGCGTCGATCAAGATGTGTAGCTATGGTTCAAATACAACCAAGCCCCCAAGTGATTTTTATATAAAGCTTTATAAGCTGAATCAAGGTGTAAACCGGACGCCGCTTTATGAAAAGAAGCCCCCATGTAACCACACATGATATAAGAAAAACAACAGATACCCCGCTTTAGCTGAGGCTTCGGTTTATTATATTGATCATAATATATACATTGTCATAACTATGTACATAAGCAAAGCCTATGGCTCAGGTATAGTAAGTCCGAAGATGAGCGATATTCCACGGCCGGTGGGTCTCCTCCTCCGATTTACGTGAGTCTTTGCGCTCTCGAACATCAATAAGGTAGTATGACTTGTTATGCAGATTCTTGCTGGCCACAAAAGGTCCTTCCCAAGGCGGGGATAACTTGTGCATATCAGTTTGATCCTGGATGAGTCGGAGCACCAGATCGCCTTCTTGAAAAGTTCTGGTTCTAACCCGGCGGCTGTGATAACGACACAGATCTTGCTGATAAATCGCCGAACGGGCTGTTGCAATGTCACGCTCCTCGTCCAACATGTCAAGTGCTTCTGTCGTGCCTTCTCATTGTCGACTTGACATACTACGCCACACGAGGCGAGTCATGACGGATGTCACTAGGGAGAACCGCCTCCGCTCCATAAACCATGAAAAAGGTGTATAACCCGTGGATCGGCACTACAAAAAATACACTTCCGTGATGATACATGTTTGTCACGATGAGTTCGCGTTTATTGTCATGCATGTACATCCATGACAAATTTATGATATAATCAAGATAGTCATACATGTGCTGTCGTAGAAGTGTTCCATGACATTACCAAAATAATCATCACGGAAGTGTCCACTTCCATGACGATAAATCGCGCTCACAGAAGTGCTTTCGTCAAGGGTGACCGACACGTGGCATCCACTGTAATGGACGCCGTTAAGCTATCGGGTTGGGTTTTGGATCCGATAACCTGTTAACAGCCCCGACCAATGGGGATTTTCCACGTGTAAAATCATCATTGGCTAGACGAAACACGTGTCGGCTCATCGTTGGGACAGATGTCATACACTCATTGGACGGAAGGCGCCTATGATACGTCAACACGTGGCACAATAGCGAGGCCCATTCACGTGAAAAGGCGGCCCGTTTGACTTGGTCAAAAGGTGGCGGGCGGCCCATGGAAAGTTCGTTAACGGCCTATTCGCATATAGCCCATTTACAGCCGCTAACCCAAGGCTTGTTACGCCCTATCCGAATTAGGCCCGGTAGCATCATCTGGGCCATCCAATATGATTCCAGCCCGTTTTCGCCGGCCCATGTATGGCCCATGGCGTCTTCGGCCCATATGAGGCCCTATGTAACTCTTGGCCTATTAACGGCCCGTGGTGAAACTGGCACGTAATGAATAGTGTATCACTTTATACCCATTAAAGGCCCGTGGTGAAATCGGCCCGTAATGAAACGATGTATCACTTTATACCCATTAACGACCCGTTATTCCGTTGGGCCGTTTCCGGCCCATGTTATCTTCGGTCTTCTCGAGCCCATTTATTCTTGGGCTCATTTCCAAAGATTAGTTTACTTACGGCCCGTTCTTGTCATTTTACGCTTGTGGGCCAAATTCAGCCCGTGGTTCTGATCGGCCCGTTTTTGGTCCGTTAATACGTTGGGCCATTTTCATAGCATCATCAAATACGGCCTATTAACGATGGCCCATTATGGTCGGCCCATGAACGGACGATTCCAACTCTAGCCCGTTTACGGCCATAATGCGGTCTGTTTGGCCCATGTTTGGCCAATCGATCATATGGCCCGTATAAGGCCCATTGATGATACGGCCCGCAGAAGGCCCATTGTTTCTACGACCCATAGAAGGCCCATTGTTTCTACGACCCGTAGAAGGCCCAATGTTCTCGCCCGTAGGAGGCCCAGTGTCACTACGGTAAATATTAGCCCATGGTTATTGTGGCCTAGTTTTAAAAAATAGGTTATTGCAGCCACTAGCTAACCGCGGAAAAAGAACTGCAATGACTACCAGCAAACAAATAAACAAGACAACAAGGAAATAAATAAGCAAGCAACTAACGCTAGGCTATCATAGCTATTACACATATTACATCCACTGGGCATCAAAGTTCGCCACCAGTGCAAATATAGGGAACAAAGCAGCATATCATATACACTGGTTGTCAAAGTTGGCGACCAGCGCAAATAAACGCCGCAGCAAAACAAATCCAGAACTGAAACTACTTCAGAAGATCTCAAGAAACAATATCTTGGGTACCCATAATGCTGGCAAGACGCTTAGCAAGCTTATTAACTTTCTCTTGTTTGGCGCTTAAATCCTCCGGTAACTTTGTTGCACCGGAAAATATGCATCCCAGATTCTGCGGGGACTTCCTCGGTCCTTGACTTCTGTCATGACACATCGATCGATGTCTTTCAACTTGAAGTTGAGACTCAAGAAGACGAACTGATTCAGGCAGTGAGTTCGAAGAGCTTGTGCCAGCAGTAGTGGCCAGTAACTTGAACACTACATCAAGACATGACTTTTGGGTTCCCTCACTATCATCAAGATAGTTTTTATCAGCTTTGTTGGAGACCAACAGGGATGAATCACTATCTTGCACCTTATCTGCATTAGTTCCTTTACCATTGGACAACGCGGTACTGTTCTCCAATATTTTGTCCGCATTCTAAAAGAGAAACAAGCATCACATGTTTACCATGTTTTATATGAAACTCATTTTGGTAAATGAGTTCAGTAGTAAAGTGGACAGGATAACAACATGAAACAAACATATATCTATGTACCATGGTCACTTTATGGTCTATATCATTCTAGTTTTTGTTGCCAAATCAAGATAGAGACACAGTTCAAATAATATTTGTTCAAGACAAAGCAGAATAGACAGAATCTAAGTGTGGGTAACTATAGAGCAATAACAACACTTGTAATGTGCATGACATGAGAACATAACTGTTTATTCAATTGAAACTGAAATCAACATAGAGCAGGTTACAACAACAAACCCGGTTAAAAGCAGGTTTAAAACATACCTGCTGCGCCATTGGAGTTTCAATTCCATCCTTCAAATTTGAAAATAGTTGGTATGAGTAAATACAAGTAATGCAAGAGCAAAGGAGTATGAACCATAGCTACGTAACTGACACGAGAACAAATCTTCTTCTCCTTTAAGCATTGAGTTGGGATTGAGTGGTGGTCCTCGTGCTTTGGGCACTGCAGTTCCCTTACTAACTGCTCGTGTTTGGGTGCTCTGTGGTGGAGACGGTCTTTGTGTCAAGCTGGGCCCAGGTTACTATCTGCCGGGGTTGGGGTTAGAAGGGGTGTAGCTGGTTCTCTGTCCAACTGGGTAGGGGTACAATCTGCGAGAGTCTGGGTTATGTGTGGTGGATCTGGTCCTTGGGCAAGTACAACCGTGGTTCTATTTGCATCAACTGGTAGCGCTATCTTTTCTGAAGACCGTGTTGTTACTCCCTTAGATACTACCATCACGCTCTCCATTTCAAATGGCTGATAAACAAGAAAAGTAATTGAAAGTATAGACATTGTATGATAGACAGGTGCAATGGATAGTGGGGAATAAAAGAGGGCATGAAATAATTCATATTTATGTTGTCTAACCAAACAGGATAGCATGACACAATTTTACATATATGATGGCTAACTAAACAGGATAGCATGACACAATTTCACATTATGATGGCTAACTAAAAAAGATGGAAAGACATAGTTCAAAATATGAGACTATGTAAACAGGATGACATGACATAACTATATAATGTGTTTATTAAATAGGCTGGCATGCCATAATTCACATATATTCACGGATAGAATGCCATAATTCAAAATATGATGATTGTAAACGCTAAACAGGATGAGATGATATAACTATATGATGTCTTTATTAAATGGGTTGCCATGCCATAATTCAGATAGATGATGTGTATGAAATATGTAAACATGATGGCATGATATAATTCAAATATATGATTTATATAGTAAGCAAGTAAGTAGATGTCAATCCATATATGATGTAAAAACTAAGCAATGCAAGACAACATGCATGACATGGGTAATATAATCCTGCCAAGTTTGAGCATAGACCTCAGGGGGGAAATACGACTCGTCATCAGTCTCTGAATCCTCCTCTGAGGAGCTCTCTGTAACCAGCAAGATATACGCCCTTGATGGGTAGCATTATGCGCTCTGAATACCTTGTTTTCACTCGAGATACTTCCATCACCGCTTCAAATGGCTGATGCACAGAAGAGTAGTTTAATATACAAAGCGTTGTCGACAAATGGAACACGTAATACAAAAATGATAGCATGATATAATTCACATACATGATGATTGGCTAAACAGCATGGCATTGCATAATTCACATATATAATGCCTTTGCAACAAGATAGCATTCTATAATTCACATATATAATGTCTTGCAACAAGATGGCAATGCATAATTCACATATATGGTAATTAGACACCTTTGAGCAATTGGCATTCACACAAAGCATGTCTAAACTAATCAAGCGACATAGCAATGCGAGACACTATACACACGATATGAGCAACATAACCACCTGCCAAGTTAGAGCATACACCTCGGGGATAGGACTGGTCATCTGTCTCGAGATCCTCCTCACGAGGAGCTATCCGTAACCAGCGAGATATGCGCTTCGTCGAGATAGCATAGTCTGCTCAAGACCTTGTTTTCACTCCGAATTTGCCATCACCGTGTCAAATGGCTGATGCACCACGAAGAAGCGATTGAATGTACTAACATTGTTGACAAATGTAATATGTAACGAAAAAAAGGATGGCCTGATATAATTTACATACAAGATGACTGGCTAAGCAGGATGGCATTGCAAAATTCACATATATGATGCCTGGCTAAACAAGATGGCGTTGCATAATTCACATAAGTGATGAATAAACTAAACAGATGGCATTCACACAAAGGATGTCTAAACTAAGCAGATGACATATTTGATGTATAAAGTAAGCAATGCAAGACACCATATGCATGATATAACTAACATCAGCATGCCAAGTTAGAGCGAAGACCTCGGGGGTAAATAGGAGTTGTCTTCTCATACGAATTCCCCTCGAGCAGATATCTTCCTCTCGATTATAATCCGAAATGCATGGAGGGGGCTGCCTTTGCGCCTACCATGGAGCGACGTCTGCATGAAATTTTATTGCCACGCATAAGGCTCGTCTCTTTTGCTCTACATGTTCAGTTCCATTGTTTACAATAAGCATCATGCATAGGAATAAAACATAGTGAGATTATGTAAGGAGTGCATGCAGAAATCCGGAGTGATGGTAGCAACCGTGGATAGACACAAAACCAATAATAGCAGGCAGATAATGGCTTGATTAAAAAATACGAGATAATTGCTTCTTTCTTTGTTTGTTTCCCACCCAACATGAAACTCATAGTAGACACGGAGATTAACCGGATAGTAGATAGATATTATTGATAGCGGCCCGATATGTACCCCACAACCATTAAAAACTCAAGTTTGACCATTAGTTTGGAGCTGACTCGTAGTCTAATCGGTGAAACAGACGATAAAGTAGCATGTAATATTAAGCGATGCATAACGTGGCGGAACCGCGAAAGCTGGTTGACCTCTCTTGCGGACCCGTGTAGTCCTCGAGGTCATCTGCTCGGTTGATGATGGTAATGCAGTTTTCATGGCTGCCGGTAATGGGAAGAAAGATCGAGGCGGCGAAAGATAGTCTGGAGGCGGATCCCTGCTGTTTGGACCCTTCATCGGTGGAAGCGGTGAGCTGGGGTGGACGACGACGCAGCAAGAGTGGGACAAACCACGCAAGGTTTTCTTTGACAACTATCTGTAAGAGAAGTAATTCTTTAAGGGCTCGTTTGAATTGGAGGATTCCAACAATGCAGGGATAGGAAATAGACAGGAATAGGATATGAATGCACGTGCTAAACAGAGAATTTAAAAACACAGGATTTCTGCCAATCTGGGTGTTTGATTCACAACAATTGGAAGATCACAGGATGCAAATAAGCATGGTGAGATTAAGTCAAACCACAAGAAAATGTACGGTTATAATGCTATTATGCTACTATCTCTTAGTCTTGTGCTTCATGAATAGGAATTTGAAAAGGAGGACAAGTGAAAATTAAAATTCCTCCGTTTTTTATTTCAAGGAGACACTAAAGGAACAAATCCGTGTGCTCGATTGGACAATATATATAACATGTAGAGTAAAAAAGAGATGCAACAAGTGTACAACCACTTTGACGAAGCCATGTCGATCTCAGCGTGATTGGGTTGGCCGGTGAGGATGCTTCGGCTGACTTTGCTGCCGGAGGAGGGGAAGAAGATCTTAGGCGTCTGGAGATGGAGCCCGAGGTACTGCTCCGCTGTGATGGAGGGTTTCATCGTTGGAGCAGCTCTGGTGAGTTGTACGACACCGAGGATGAAGCAGGACAAGAGAGACAACGAACAACGTTAACCTGAGTGGAATTCTAATAGCCTCTCCAATACATGACGTAAAATACATAACCACAAAGTGCTAGATGTAAAATCATCAGCCGCTCATCTCTGAACTTAACTGTCGAAACTGAACTTAACTGTCGAAACTGAACTTAACTGTTGAAACTGAACTTAACTGTCGAAACTGAATTTCGCTGTCGAAACTGAACGCACTAGCAAGGTGAGGCTACACGTCGGTCGTCTGACTTTTTCATCTCTAGTCAGTCGATTTTACAGCCGTTGGATACGAAATCAAGGGCCTGTGGTTCATCTTCAACCTCCACCCCCCTGAGCCGCCAGCCACCACCGGCCAAACAGCAGCCCCCCGCCGCCGCGGACGGCGGTGCGCTGCCCCGCCGCCAACACTCCCGCGCCGATCCGGCCGCCCGGCCATCCCTCTAGGCCCCCGTGCCGAGCTTTTTCTCCGTGATCCCCACGCCACCGCCCCACCAACGCCACACCGCCGGCGACCACCGCCCCATCCTGAACCCTAAGATAGATAGTGGGGTACCTCTTGGCGAGCCCCCTCCCGCTGCGGCTGGTTCTTCCTTCACCCAGCGAGCCCCCCCCAATCGACTGACCCAAAATTCGATTCAGTCGACTGAAGTGTAGCTAAATCGAAGCAGCATCGCAAGCAAGAGCAAGAGCAGAGCAGCAGCGCGAGCTAGAGCAATAGCAAGAGCAGAGCAGCAGCGCGAGCTAGAGCAATAGCAAGAGCAGACCAGGCAGGGGACCGAGAGCAAGAGCAGAGCAACAACGCGACCGAGAGCTAAAGCAGCAGCTCCTACTGATGTGGACGTCGCCGCCGAGGGAGCGACGTCGTGGAGGAAGTGGCCGGCGACGCCGCCGTGGATGGAGCCGCGCCGTGTCGGCTCGGGACCGAGCGCCGGCAGCACCGTGAGATCGAATCAAGAAGAAAATGCGCGATTAGTGTACAACCTCTTTGGTGGCACCGATTAGGCCGCAGCTTCATCCGAGGAAACGGTGATGATGATGCTCCTCCGGTGGTGCAGGTGAAGACGGCGGTGTGGGAATGGAGGTGGCGCGAAAGACGAGGGGAACATCGAGGCAGCTCCTTGGAGGTGGAGGACGGGGTGACTGAACCGGCGGGTTGATGAGATCGACGACAGATCCTCATCCGGTACGGTGGATGAGGGACATCGAGGTATTGCTGTGGACGACGTCGTCGGGGAAGAGGCTTCGGCTGGGTGGCGGACGGAGCAGGGTGTGGGGTTTCGTCGCGGGTTTTCGCGGCCTCGGTGTACGAATGGGTGGGTGGATGGGATGGCAGTGGGGAACCATGGCTTAGAGACGCGCTTGTCCGAAATGTGGGGTAAGTTACGAAAGTACCCCCACCGATTTGAGGCGGTTCATTCAGTTCAGGGGTACCACGGGCATTTCGCGTGTCGGGATTTCACAGGAGGTGGGAGTTTTCGCGCGCGTTGTAATTTCGGAATATCAAGGCGCGGATTGAGATGGAGGGAGTTGTCGAACTGTGAGACAAAGATATATCTTAAATACTTGAGGCTAACAAAGGCGGCGGGTTGAAATTTCCGGACAAGCCTAACGTGTACTGTACCAAATCAATGCGCACTACAAATGTCATTCAAAAATTTGAATTCATGTTATGTTCAATTAAAATATTTCGCTACGTGTATAATGCATGCAACCTACTACTTAAATGAACGTTTTAGTGCATTCCAAACTTATATACTACCGCTTCAATATGAACTAAATTTGAATTCGTTTCTTTATTCGAATAAGATCTACAATAATGATTGTTGTGAAGTCAAAGCATTTGAATTCGTTTCTCTGTGTTAATAAGATCTACAATCATCATTATTGTCAAGTTAAACCATTGTTTGTGTATTATCTTCACAGCACACCACATGATTAGTCTCGAGTTACATATGAACTATGTGTACTATATGAACTCGAACTAGATTTTTTGAATCCACTTTATTTTGATTTGAAATCACATTACATTTCTAGATCTAGCTAGATCTTCATAATCTAAACCATGTCTCATATGTATAATGTGTTTATCACATTATGTATGGTGCCCCGTCCCCTACGCCTACAAGTGTTGAGATGTGAGTTGCAAACACTACACATTACCACAAATTCAAATAAAATGTGAGAATGTTTGATATATAGTATTGTTTAGATTGTTCGATATTTAGTTGTAAGCTGCAAGCATACACATTATCACAAATTCAAATAAAATGTGAGATTGTTTGTTGTATAGTATGGTTTAGATTGTTCGGCATTTAGCTGTGAGTTGCAAACGCCATGCATTATCACATTATGGTATAACATGTGCACAGCACGTGTACCACCGCTATATTCATGCGTGCAATGTTTAAAACACTATGATCTCCTATTCAAATATATGAATCCGCTTTCATATCAAATTATGATCTTTGTTAGTCTCTTACACCCACACAATCCTCTAACCTTTGTAGCTACCACTAACTTTCTCGTGCATGCACACGCCCTCCTCCCCCTCCCCTCCCTCGGCATTCTATCCACGGGCACATTCATTTTTTCTTTAGGTCGTTCTCCCGAGTCTCCACAACTCCTTTCCGACACACACTAATCAATAAACCTCTCCAGTGATGCACCTCTGACATACACACACACCTTCAATCTCCTCCTTTATGTGTCCTTGCCTCGTGTCTCTCATATGGTCAGACACACGTGTAAACTCTCGCCCCTCTTTTCATCGATCTCACAACCGCACACTCCTCCCCCTATCTAGCTAGTAGTTGGGCCTCTCGCACCACCTCCTAGCTCCATTCTCTCCGTCTATCCGTCTCGCTGGGCCTTATTTGCCTCTAACAAATGGACGTACACCGACCGATCTCTCGCTATACATATAGCTAGCTAGGTCCTTATAATCATTTTTACCCACACGCCAATCGATCTACCTCATTAGTTGTGTCTCTCCCTTCCTTCGACAAACAATAATTGATCTACCGATCTAGTTAGGTTTGCTTACCAAACACATGGTTCCCCTTCATCATCCATGGATGCGTCCCACAGATCTATCACGCACAGGCACACACAGAAACACATCCCCACTCTTATTGATAACATTGCAGTTCCACCCTCAGTTTGTCTAGTAGGCCTCTCCCACCATCTTCGAGAAGCAACTCCATCACCCATCTAGCACCCTACCCCTCTCCCTCCCTCTCCCTCCCTCCCTCTCTCCTCTCTCTCTGTCCCATCATATTTCCCGTCCTTTAGTTATGTATGGATGTCGACCGATCTCCCTCAAGACATAGCTGGGTCTCTCCTTCTCAACACATATACGAGTCGTTCTACCTCTATAGTTAGGCCTCTGCCTACCCCTCCCCCCACCCCTGCCCCCCACACACACCGATACATCGAGCGCTCTAGTCATGTCTCCCTGCCACACACAAACTTGACATGTGCCCTCTAACGTTCGGTGAGGCAGTCGCCCTATATCTTTGACTTGCACACACACACAATTTCTATGGCTCTCTTCATCAATCTCGCACCCACTCACTTGATCCTCTCTTCGACTCTATCGATAGCTATGACCCCTCCCTCTCTTCTCGTGGATTGCCCGACCCTCTATGTATGATATGGATAGGCTCCATTTCAAACACATTGCATGCAAAATTTTATTTGAGATGTCATCGACACATATTCCCACAAATAATTCACGAAATCAACCCCCACCCCACCCCCACCCCAAAACAAAAAACACTCACGAACGCGGTTTGTATCTCTCACACACACCCACGTAGGTGGGGGACGTGCACGAAGAGAAGAGGTGCATTCACGATGCTCGTACTCCCGTCTATTTCCTAACCACACCCACGCGGGTACACGGTGGAGCTCATTTCTGTATGAAAAAGGCAGCCCACGTGGTAATTTGGCACGTGTACTGGTTGTCCACTTGGTGGAGGGAGGATCGTCTACCACGGGTGAACAAACAAATTGCGACTTGACGTGTTATGTTAAAAAAGAGGCAAACCATGTGGGGCCTACCTTAGAGGCAAGGCTCTATACACTGGAGTAGTTTTGATGTGTCCCGTCAACTCACGTAACAAGGAGAAGCTTGCTTAGTCGCCATCTCCCCGCCCACAGGCGCGGTGGCTCGCAGGATGAGGTGAAGCTTGCTCGCCTTCGCCCGCTCCTACGCCCATGCAGCGTGGTGGCTCGCAGGACGAGGAGAAAAATTTACTACTCCCTCCGTTTACTCCTCGTCCCTACTACCTTGGTTATAGAGATTATATCATATTGTTTGGAATATATATGTCCTTTAGTAGATTTCAATATAAACTACTAGTACATACTACAAACAACGATGTATATAGGCGTAATTTAGAGTGTAGATTCACTCATTTTGCTCGTATGTAGCACTCTCCTCGCCCCTAACCCTGCCCACGTGGTGGGCGTGCAGCAATTCATTCGGTCTCATATAGCCAGAATGATATATCTTTACTACCATTATTGCTCGACTTCCCGAAGAGGCGAAGAGCCAATCGCAAGGTTAATATTTTGGAGATGCCAAGCGCAAGGTTGTAGGAGAGCGAGTAGTATGTGCCGCGTCATTTATAAATAAAGTTTTTTTTCTTCGATGTACGTCGCAATATGATAGGTTCATATGGAGAGAAAAGGAAACCACTCCACTATATACATAGTCAGGACGGGCCAGCCTACACGGTTGCTTGCTGGGGTTGCTCTCTTCACACTCTCTCGCACAAAACGACTGTGGCCACATCTCTAACATCCCGGTGGATCACGTACGTTTGGGGAAGGGGTGGATGCTTAGTGTAGATGCGGTGGCCATCGCCGACGGCGAAAACCCACTGTCGGCACGTCCGGATCAGGGGTCCCCGCCGTTCTCTCTCACAAAGCCGGTGAGGTTGCCTTCGTCCCTTGCTCACTGCCGCGATGTGGGCAGTTGTCGCCTCCCGCCGCCCTCCTCAAGGTTGATCTACGTCCCTCGTGTACAACTCCCTTCTGACCGTCTTGCACCACTGCTCCAGCTGCCCACATCACTCCTCGTGGAAATTTCTCTACTTCTTTGCCACGCACATACCTCTCTTGGCTTCTCGTCTTTGTATTTGTGATGAGTTTATGTCTCATCAACTAGTCCCGATAATCTTATTCTAATCACGCTTCTTCAATTTCTTTGCCACAGTGGATGCTCATCTCGATTTTGGTGAAACTGCACAAAATTATCCGATGGTCAAAAGGTTGCAAACTTCATTTATTAGGAAGCTCGAATGTTGCCCGACAAATTGAAGCACAGTCGGGGTTCACGGTTCAAGGGCTAGGGACTGCATGGATCGTTCTTTTCTTTAGCTGCCTCTGTTCCAAAATAAGTGTCAACTTTAGTAGCAGTACAACTTTGTACTAAAGTTTGCACAAAGTTGAGACACTTATTTTCGAACGGAGGGAGTACATATTTGCTATGATCTGTCAATCATTGAGATGCAATAGCATGCATGTTAGTCTCCTTTGTATTTGATGAAATGTTGCAACGGGCAACCTTGGAAGTAAGATACATGTAACAGAAGCTGGAAGCTTCATAGCATTGTACAAATTTATCTCGCTGATAAATTACAGTATGTACTATACTAGTACTTCCTCCGTTCCTAAATATAAGTCTTTGTAGAGATTTCACCATGAACCACATGCGGATGTATACATATGCATTTTAAGTGTAGATTCATTCGTTTTGTTCCGTATGTAGTGGAATATCTACAAAGACTTATCTACTAGTAATAGCTAGCCCCCACTACTAGGAATTCTCTATCCTCTCCTTGAGCCACATCATCAAAATTGATGTAGCCGTTAGATGAAGTAAATCAGTCCATAATAGCCGTCTGATCTAGACGTTGAGAGGCCATGCGAAGCCACATGCAAGCGTCTTGAAATACCGTGGCACATGCATGTGAGTGGGTTTTAAATCACATCAACATGTCTGCATGCAAGCATGCACCGTAGCATGCATGTAAGTGAGCTTTTAAGTCCCATTAACATGTCAAAAGAAAAATATAATCCCATTATGCAGTAGGAGTTGGATGATTTTTTTCCTTACGTGGGATGATCTAAATGATGATGGGAGTTTATTTAGTTTGGCTAGCACATTTGTCATGCGGTTATAGAGTTTTTTTTAGTTCTATGAAATCGATAATTTTGCGCACAGAGATATACCGTTGTTCCGCGGCAACGCGCAGGCACTCATCTAGTAATATTTAGGAACGGAGGGAGTACTATGTAAAGAGTTAGGTGTCGGACGGTGATAGTGTGAGGTGGGCCATGTAATCACTGAGCCTGCGTGTTTTCACTGCTCTTGCACGCCTCTGCTGTAAGAATGGAGAAAATTGTAATCTAGTATTGCCTCCTTTCGCCGAAAGCGTGGGACATCCAGCAGTCCTACCACCTCAGTAATAAAGACCAATGAGCCGTCAAATCACATAGACCCAGCAGTAAGTTGGACGGACGAAGCAACTATCACTCTTGCGCCAGTGAGAGGTCGCGTCCACTCTGCCCGGGCATGAATGCGGCACAGATTCTTTGGAGCAGCGCTGACCGTTTCGGGCGGGAAGCGCGCGCGGGCGATGGAGGGGCTTTGGGTGGGCCAGCTGGTCGAGGAGGCGGGCGTGGCAGCTGTCCGCATGTCCCTACCGGACACGCCCGTAAATGAGAGGATGCACCGACTCTCGCGGCTAAAATCGTACACTACACAACATCTCTCTGTAGGAGTAGTTCGATCTGTCGCTCTCTCTAACACACACATGTTGTTAAACACACACACACGCGCGCGCGCGCGCACACACGCGCACGCACCTTGGTCCCGTTGCACCTTCTAACATGACTTATTACACCTAGACGGAGGGAGTAGTAAGTATACGAGATACGGTGGCACACTGACTTAAGTCGAATACAAGTGCCCAAAATTTGTGTGCATGTTATAATAAAGATTCACTTTAAATAGTGCATTGGCCGAGCAGAGGGATCAATTGGACAGTGTTCCCGGCGATGGCGAGATGTGTGAGGTAAGATACACATTGGCGCTTTTAATTTTTCTTATTAATTTGTTTGTTTCACCCTCTGACCGGGTGGGACCCAACGTACTACATGGAGAGAGGTAAGGTGACTAAGGCTGCATTATTTACGCACCACTGTGGATAGTCTTACCACCAAAGCCACATGACACGATTATGATTGAAATCCCAATGACTCCACACACACAAAAAACACGGCATGCTTGTCACACGAATGCAGGAATGTACAAAGGTTATTTCCTCTCGTTGAACATAACGGAGGGTTGTGTAACTAGTTAGCTTGTTCGCTCATCAAACTTGAGGTCTCGGGTTTGATAACTACACTTGAGCATAATTTGTGCGGGAGGATTCTTTGGTGGTCAAAATGTTTTCTAGGGTTTGCACGCTTCACACTCTCTCTCCAAGTATATATATACCTTTGGAGCCTCAGCGCTTGTAGTTGCTCTCTTCACACGCTCTCGCCCTCTCCCGCTGGAGCCTCAGCGCTTGTAGTTGCTCTCTTTACACTCTCTCGCCCTCTCCCGCTGGAGCCTCAGCGCTTGTAGTTGCTCTCTTCACACTCTCTCGCCCTCTCCCGCTGGAGCCTCAGCGCTTGTAGTTGCTCTCTTCACACTCTCTCGCCCTCTCCAGATTTAAACAAGACTTCGTTGGCATCTCTCTCCCCTCACTGCTGCTCAAAGAGCCGGCAGGATCCATCCACCGGGAAGGGAAGAGGCTTAACACTGTCACCGTCGGTGAGGGACTACCGACGCAGCTGTTCACTTTCCACCCAGCGGCGGCGCGGGAGGGCCTCCGACCCCTTCTTCTTCGCCGTCGTCCCGTCGCCCACCGAACCACGCCCCAAGAACCTTAAGTTATAATTTACTTACTCCACATGCATTGCTCTAGCTGCATGTATACCATGAATCTAGGACGTGGTTCAAAGAGGAAAGGAGTGGGGGAAAGTAGTGGGAAAAGTTGTATATGGCATGAATCTAGGACGTGGTTCAAAGAGGAAATGAAGGGGGAAAGTTGTATAGCATGAATCTAGGACGTGGTAAAAAGAGGAAAGGAATGGGGGAAAGTAGTGGGGAAAGTTGTATCGCATAAATCTAGGACGTGGTTCAAAGAGGAAAGGAAGGGGCGAAAGTACTAGTTCAAAAAGGAAAGGAAGGGACAAGGCTCTAGAGTTTGAGCAGGACTAGATTTGATGCGCTCACATAGGGAAATGTGTCTAAAGATAACAAAACTGGGACCAACACAAATATGCTCCTTGGTTGTTTGTTCTTTGTTGTAACAGACTGTGCATGACCACAGTACATCGGTAGATGCACATGGTGCTGGTGCGTCCACTGTCCCGTGCAACTCATTAGCTGTTGTTAATCTAAGGCCCTGTTTGGTTAAAAACTCCCTAGTCCCTACCTGCTTGGTTCCAGGGACTAAAAATGGACTAGAGGTTATTAAATGACATGCTAAAGACCATGTTACCCCTAGTAATGAACTAATAGAGACAAGGTGCGATGCGTGGCAGGGGCAACTGTTGGAAAAAGTCCCAAAAAGACTCCCTCGGGGTCTTCTTTCTTTAGTCCCAAATGCCCACTTTTAGTCCCTAAAAGTCCCTCCTTTTTGGTTTAGATGGGACTGACAAGGACTTTTTTAGTCCCTACATCAAAAAGTCCCTGTAAACAAACACCCTCTAATAATGCCGCTGGAAAATTGATGCAATGCCACAGTTAAAAGAAAATTACATGTTTAACGAATTTTATTGTTAATATAATCTCTATGTTAATATTAATAAATGCCACTATTTGATAAATGCTTCTGTCTTGCTTTCTTTCCCATTTAGATAAGGTAGATGATTCTTTTTGTTGGCTTCTGTGTCATCTGAAAGATCGTGGATGTCGCCTAGAGGGGGGGGGGGATGAATAGGCGCTTTAAAATAATTACGATTGAGGCTTGAACAAATGCGGAATAAACCTAGCGGTTAATTTGTCAAGCACAAAACCTACAACAACTAGGCTCACCTATGTGCACCAACAACTTATGCTAAGCAAGAAAAACTACTTAGGTGATAGCAAGATATATGACAAGAAACAATATGGCTATCACAAAGTAAAGTGCATAAGTAAAGGGCCGGATAAGAGATAACCGAGGCACGCGGAGATGACGATGTATCGAAGTTCACACCCTTGCGGATGCTAATCTCCGTTTGGAGCGGTGTGGAGGCACAATGCTCGTCAAGAAGCCACTAGGGCCACCGTAATCTCCTCACGTCCTCGCACAATGCAAGATGCCGTGATTCCACTAAGGGACCTTTGAGGGCGGTCACCGAACCCGTACAAATGGCAACCCTTGGGGCGGTCACGAACCGAACCGTACACTTTGGCAACCCTTGGGGCGGTCACCGGTACCCATCAAATTGCTCAGGCGATCTCCACAACCTAATTGGAGACCCCGACGCTTGCCGAGCTTTGCACCACGATGATTGAGCTCGAACACCATCAACTGCCTAGGGCGCCCAAGCACCCAAGAGGAACAAGCTCAAGGGCACCAAGCACCCAAGAGTAATAAGCTTCTCAACTTGTAACTTCCACGTATCACCGTGGAGAACTCAAACCGATGCACCAAATGCAATGGCAAGGGCACCACGGAGTGCCCAAGTCCTTCTCTCCCAAATCTCACCAAAGCAACTAATGCTAGGGAGGAAAATGAGAGGAAGAACGAAAGAAGAACACGAAGAAATCCAAGATCTAGATCCAAGGGGTTCCCCTCACTTAGAGGAGAAAGTGATTGGTGGAAACGTGGATCTAGATCTCCTCTCTCTTTTCCCTCAAGAACTAGCAAGAATCATTGGAGGGATTGAGAGTTAGCAAGCTCGAAGAAAGTCAACAATGGGGGAAGAACACGAGCTAAAAAGGATGAGGTTCAATGGGGAATAAGACCCCCTTTTATAGGTGGGAAAAAATCCAACCGTTATGCTCACAGCCCGCACCGAGCGGTAGTACCGCTCGGCATCACGGTACTACTGCTAGGGGTAGCGGTACTACTGCTAAGGGCAGCGGTACTACTGCTTGCGAGCGGTACTAAAAAATTACATCCGTGCCTACCTCCGCTGGACTTGTGATGATTTTTTGGTCCCGAGCGGAAGTAGCCACGGAAGTAGCCGCGGTAGTACTGCTCCAAGCGGTAGTACCGCTCCCAAGGGCGATAGTACCGCTCCCAAGGGCGGTAGTAAAAAATTATTTCCGCTCCTACCCGCGGTAGTACCGCTGCAGCCTTTTCGGAACACCAAAACTACCATAACTTCTGCATTCGGACTCCGAATTCGACGAAACCAAGTTTGTTGGAAAGATAGAGACAAGGGCTAACACAATCTTGAGAGAAATACCAATAATAAGCAAATGAGAAAAGGCCCAAAATAAAAAGGTGAGAACCCTTCCTCAGAAAAGACCGGTAAAACCTCCAACACCGAAAACATCATAGAAGACGCATGCAAACTCCATTTTCGATGAACGCAAGCTTGTCATAAAGATGACCATAAGCTCTAAGACTCACAAAGAGAATCAAACAAGAACCAAGAAACATGATGCAAGGATGCAATGGTTTGAGCTCTCGACGAGCAATCACGATCAAGCTACTCACTTGAGAGCCCCCTTGATAGTACGGCTATCGATCCTATAACCCGGTCTCCCAACTACCACCATGAGACCGGTGAAATAGAAAACCTATCAAGGGCAAACCTTTGCCTTGCACATGATCCACTTGAGCTAGATGATGACGATCTTGTCCTCCTCAAGATGGACCACCTTTCTTGATTGCGAAGGGTCGATGGAGACTAGATGATTGCTCCCCCATACTCCACTCTGGGTGAGCCACTCTTCGGCACATCTTCACAAGTCCATTGACACCACAATGGATGGCAAGCTTCAAGCACTTGATCTCTTCGTGATGCTCCACTTGAACTTGCAAACGACAATCTTGATGACGATCACAACTTGATGTCATCCTTTCCATGGGTTGTATGATATCTTCCTCTTGACGCAAGCCCATGGACACGTACCTAACCCCACATAGACCCTCACATAGACCATGGGTTAGTACACAAAGTGCAATGGATAATGCTTACCATACCATGGGATCACTTGATCCCTCTCGGTACATCTTCTACGCTTTGTGAGTTGATCAACTTGATTCACTCTTGACTTAGTCTTGATCAACCTTGAATATTTCCAACTCTCTTCGTTTGGATGATGTCTTGAAGGTAAACATGAATGATCACACAATCTTTTTCTTCAAGACATGCTTGCAATAAGCTCAACACTCACATGACCAATCTTTGGATAATTCCTTAATAGCACCTTGGTCAACACATAAACTCCTTGAAACCAACACATGGACTTCAAGAAATGCCTATGGACAAAACCTTCAAATATAACTCAATGCAACCATTAGTCCATAGAGAATGTCATCAATTACCAAAACCACACATGGGGGCACCACATGTCCTTTCAATCTCCCCATTTTGGTAATTGATGACAATCACTTTCGAGAGAGTTTATATAAGGAATTATGCATCACCATGCAATGCAACAACCAATAATGCATGCGTATGAGATGCAAATGCTTAGGAACAAAACCAAAGCAAGGAGAAAACTCTAAAGACTTCTCCACAAAACTCTTTGAAACTTCTCCCCCATTGGCATCGATTGCCAAAATGGGCGAAAAGCTAAGAAGACCAATATAAAAGGTGTTCCTCCAAAAGTTGTGTATTTCTCAACAAGAGAGTGGAATTCCATACACATATCCAAAGGTAATACTTGGAGGAAGACCAACTATATTGAGGCACCAAGATTGCAAAAGAATGATATGCCACAAAGACATAACAAAGAGAGAAACAAGCAATCAAGCAATCAAAAGATACCAATTGAAGCAAGCTATCAAAAGATATCAACTAAACCAACTAGACCAAAGATCCTACGAGCCACATGAAAAGATATTATGATATGAGCAGAGGATTGTTCTAAAGAAACTAGAGAAGCTCCCCATGATTTGTGCACATCAAGAATTTTTGTATTTGGATACAAAGTGCACAAAATAGGATCATAGCTCCCCAAAGTCAACAGAAACTAACAACAAGTGCAAGAGAGCATATAGGAAACTAAGCCTAGCGCTTACAACAAGCACATGGTTGAGCAACATTGTAAAAGAGGCAACTTAAGAATAGGCTCAACCAAAATGATGTGTGTGAGTCATGGCAAAGCACATGAGAAGACTAATATACGGATGAGCATAAGCATCAACATAGTCTCGAATGAATGAGATACACGGTGCAAAGCCTTTCATTCTCACACACAACTAGCAAATGGGTTCACAGGCTTACTAATAAGAAAAATAGAGAACCTATGCTTGTGACAACCCGTCTTTGAAGATAGACGATGAGAGGCTCATCAAGGCGAGGGTACCAATTAAGATGGCAAAAGCCTCAGTAAAGATAAGCAAGAGGAAAATAATCTTCACCGAGACAAGAGTGCAACAAGATGCAACGATAGAGGACAGTCACTCAAGGCAAAAAGCTTTCACGGAGCCACCAAAGAAATAACATAAGAAAGACAAGGTGGGCGTGAAAGAAAAGATATCAACTAGAGATGTAATTTCTCTCAAGTGTATAAGGTTCTAGGTAGACAAAATCATGATGATATATATCTACAAAGAGGGATGTACACCGAAATAGTTATAACATGAAGGAACAAGATATCCACAAGGAAGTCATAAATATACCAATAAGATATTTGCTTGAAAGCATAGCACTTGGCTAGATATGGTCTTATTGTATATAAATGAATTCCTAACGCATGAACATCAAAGACATCACAACTAGCAACATGAGATCATCGTTGATATGCTTTGAGAAAGGAAACAAGTATCACAAGAAAGAATGAAATACATGCCATGATACAACCTACACAAGGTTGATGCAAGTAATGTGTGCATGTAGTAGATGATGATACTTATTACCGAGATACCATTGGAAGGATGTAGTAGATACCAATTGAAGGTAGATAGTAGTTCATTGATCATCCTAGCTTGACTCCAATATGCACATGGTGACAACACCTTCCTTGTGAGTGAGCCGAGCATCCAATGCATCTCCAACTGTTCCTATAAGAACAACACAAACTAAACGGTACCCAAACTCATCGGGACCAAATAGTTAGAAACACCAATGCATAGGACAAACTCCACATAAATATGTGCATATAGATATGAAAATGAATATCATGCGCATCTCAGCCAAATTGAGACTAGGTGGAGTTTCTCCCATATATTGAGTCAAAGAAAGAAAGCATGCCAAATAAAATACATGAAGAAAACATGCATGCTCAAGACTTCAAAACCCAAAACCAAAAGACAAAGAAATGCCAAGTGAAAAGGATACCAAATGAATAAAACATCACTTGGAGGATATCCATAAAAGATACATCAAGGAATGAGATATCCATTGATACACTCAAAATAAAAGATATCAAACTCCCAAAAGAGAGGATGGTTCCAAACAAACCAAGCTCTCTACAAAGTTTCATGATGGCGAAAGTACCAAAACGAAAACGGCTTGCCTTCCACCAACACACACTTGATAAGGATCACAAGAAGAGTGTTCTAAAAAAAAATAGGATAGCTCCCCCACGAGTTGTGCATTATATAGGATTTGCATTTGAATACAAAATGCACAAGGTGGGATCATCACTTTCACTATATCTAGAAAGCACTAGACAAGAATGAGAAACAAACAAGATCCACAAGTGGTAGGGAAGACAACGGAGTTGACACAAACCTTGGCAAGAGAAAAGGCAAATAAAAATAAAAGCCAATGTAAAGATGATCAATAAATTCTACCACACATAAGTGAGTACCAATTGTCAAAAGACAAGAAGTATTTGGAAATAATTCCCGGTGGTAGATAGCAAGGATATCTGACATCATCTTCACACCAAACACAAGCAAATTGCAACTTGTAGAGCTATCATGCCACCTAGGAACAAGATAATTTACAATATCAATTCTAGGTGACAATATATCAAGAGCATAAGTATTTTACGGTGGGTGAATGAATTACTGTTGAGCAATTGACAGAATTGAGCATAGTTATGAGAGTATCTAGGTATGATCATGTTTATAGGCATCACGTTCGAGACAAGTAGACCGACTCCTGCCTGCATCTACTACTATTACTCCACTCATCGACCGCTATCCAGCATGCATCTAGAGTATTAAGTTAATGAAAAGCGAGTAACATGTAAGCAAGATGACATGATGTAGAGGAATAAATTCATGCAATATGATAAATACCCCATCTTTTTATCCTCGATGGCAACAATACAATACGTGCCTTGCTGCCCCTCATCATTTGGGAAAGGACACCGCAAGATTGAACCCAAAGCTAAGCACTTCTCCCATTGCAAGAACTACCAATCTAGTTGGCCAAACCAAACGGATAATTCGAAGAGACTTGCAAGGATAACTCAATCATACATAAAAGAATTCAGAGAAGATTCAAATATTGCTCATAGATAATCTTGATCATAAACCCACAATTCATCGGTCTCAACAAACACACCGCAAAAAGACGATTACATCGAATAGATCTCCACAAGAGAGGGGGAGAACATTGTATTGAGATCCAAAAAGAGAGAAGAAGCCATCTAGCTACTAACTATGGACCCGAAGGTCTAAGATAAACTACTCACACTTCATCGGAGGGGCTATGATGTTGATGTAGAAGCCCTCCGTGGTGGAATCCCCTTCCGACGGATCTCTGGAACAGGCCCCAAGATGGGATCCCGTGGATACAGAAAGTTGCGGCGGTGGAATTAGGTTTTTGGCTCCGTATCTGATATGTTGGGGGTACGTAGGTATATATAGGAGGAAGAAGCACGTCGGTGGAGCTCTGAGGGGCCCACGAGGCAGGGGGCGCGCCCTAGGGGGGGCGCCCTCCACCCTCGTGACCGCCTCGTGGCTTTCTTGACGGAGGTCCAAGTCTCCTGGGTCTTATCGATGAGAAAATCACGTTCCGTAGATTTCATTCCGTTTGGACTCCGTTTGATATTCCGCTTTCTTGAAACACTGAAATAGGCAAAAAATAGCAATTACAGGCTGGGCCTCCGGTTAATAGGTTAGTCCCAAAAGTAATATAAAAGTGGAAAATAAAGCCCAATATAGTCTAAAATAATAGATAATATAGCATGGAGCAATCAAAAATTATAGATACGTTGGAGACGTATCAGGCATCCCCAAGCTTAATTCCTACTCGTCCTTGAGTAGGTAAATGATAAAAAGAGAATTTTTGATGCGGAGTGCTACTTGGCATAATTTCAATGTAACTCTTCTTAATTGTGGTATGAATATTCAGATCCGAAAGATTCAAGACAAAAGTTCATATTGACATAAAAATAATAATACTTCAAGCATACTAACTAAGACTTCATGTCCTCTCAAAATAACATGGCCAAAGAAAGTCCATCCCTACAAAATCATATAGTTTAGTCATGCTCCATTTTCGTCACACAAGAATGCTCTCATCATGCACAACCCCGATGACAAGCCAAGCAATTGTTTCATACTTTAGTAATCTCAAACCTATAAACTTTCAGGCAATATATGAGCACGAGCCATGGACATAGCACTATGGGTGGAATAGAATATAATGATGGGGGTTATGTGGAGAAGACAAAAAAGGAGAAGGTCTCACATCAACAAGGCTAATCAACGGGCTATGGCGATGCCCATCAATTGATGTTAATGCAAGGAGTAGGGATTGCCATGCAACAGATGCACTAGAGCTATAAATGTATGAAAGCTCAACAAAAGAACCTAAGTGGGTGTGCATCCAACTTGCTTGCTCACGAAGACCTAGGGCATTTGAGGAAGCCCATCGTTGGAATATACAAGCCAAGTTCTATAATGAAAAATTCCCACTAGTATATGAAAGTGACAAATATGAAACTCTCTATATGAAAAACATGGTGCTACTTTGAAGCACAATATATGAGACTCGCTATATGAAGAACATGGTGCTACTTTGAAGCACAAGTGTGGAAAAAGAGATAGTAACATTGCCCCTTTTTATTTCTTTTTTTGGGCCTTTTTTTTCTTTGGCCTTTCTCTTTTTTTGGGACAATGCTCTAGAAAATGATGATCATCACACTCCTATTTATTTACAACTCAATGATTACAACTCGATACTAGAACAAAGTATAATTCTATATGATTGCCTCCGGCGGTGTACCGGGATATGCAATGAACCAAGAGTGACATGTATGAAAGAATTATGAACGGTGGTTTTGCTACAAATACTATGTCAACTACATGATCATGCTAAGCATCCGTTGCAATGGAACCGTAAGCCGGGGCTTGATGCCTCTCAAGATCTCTTGATTGGCTCTCTCTGCTTGACCATTAGACTGAGGGTGAGCCATTGATGATACATCAAGCCGAATGTGCTCACGTTGACAAAACTCCTTCATAGCACCTTTGGACAGATTGGTACCATTATCAGTTATAATGCTGTGTGGAGAACCAAACCGGAAAATCACCTTTTTGATGAATTGAACCGCCGTAGCTGCATCACACTTACTGACTGGCTCTGCCTCCACCCACTTAGTAAACTTATCAACCGCCACCAAAAGGTGGGTTTTCTTGTCCTTGGATCTCTTAAAGGGCCCAACCATATCCAGCCCCCAAGTTGCAAACGGCCAATTGATTGGAATCATCCTCAATTCCTGGGCTGGACGTGAGAATTTCTGACAACTGTCGCATTTTTTCACCAAGTCTTCCGCATCAGCATGAGCCGTCCGCCAATAGAAGCCATGACGAAAAGCTTTTGCTACCAGGGACTTTGAACCGGCGTGATGACCACAATCTCCTTCATGGATTTCACGCAAAATTTCACGGCCTTCTTCAGGAGATACACAACGTTGAAACGCACCTGTCACACTGCAATGATGTAACTCTCCATTGATAATAGTCATGGACTTGGACCGCCGGATTATCTGCTTGGCCGAAGTTTCATCCTCTGGTAACTCGCCCCGGTTCATATACGCCAAATATGGAACCGTCCAATCCGGGATAACATTAAAGCCGCCACCAACTGAGCCTCCGGATCGATGCAATAAATCCTCTTCGCCAGGGAGCTTGACGGACGGATTATGCAGCACATCCAGGAAGACATTGGGTGGAACCGGTTTACGTTGGGAACCCAAGCGGCTTAAAGCGTCCGCCGCTTCATTCTTCGGCCGGTCCACATGGTCGACCTAATAACCTTTGAAGTGACCTGCAACAATATCCACCTCTCGACGATATGCTGCCATGAGTGGGTCCTTGGAATCCCAAGTACCAGACACTTGTTGAGCCACTGCAGAAGTCACCGAAGCACTTAACTCGGCTTAGATTCATCTCTTTAGCCATTCGAAGACCATGGAGTAAAGCCTCATATTAAGCTGCATTGTTAGTGCAAGGGAACATTAAACGGAGAACATAACAAAACTTATCACCTCGTGGGGAAGTTAATACGACTCTAGCCCCCGAGCTCTCCAATTGCCTGGACCCATCAAAATGAACAGTCCAATAAGTATGATCCGGCTTCTCTTCTGGCGCGTGTAATTTTGTCCAGTCATTGATGAAATCCAGAAGTGCCTGAGATTTGATCGCCGTCCGGGGCATGGCATATATTTTAACCTGTGGGGCCCAAGCTCAATAGTCCACTTAGCAATCCGGCCAGTTGAATCCCTGTTTTGGATTATATCCCCCAAAGGAGGAGAGCTGACCACAATGATGGGATGACCTTGGAAATATTGTTTAAGCTTCCGGCTTGCCATAAAAACTCCATACACCAGCTTCTGCCAATGTGGGTACCTTTGCTTGGACTCAATAAGTACCTCACTGATATAATAAACCGGCCGTTGAACCGGAAACTCCTTTCCGGCCTCCTTGCGCTCCACCACAATAGCCACGCTAACAACCCGGGCATTAGCAGCCACATATAACAACAATGGCTCTTTATCAATAGGAGCAGCAAGGACCGGCGGATTAGCCAGCTGCCGCTTTAAGTCCTCAAATGCTTCATTGGCGGCGTCACTCCAAACGAAGTCATCCGTCTTCTTCAGCATCTGATATAAAGGGATGGCCTTCTCACCAAGGTGACTCATAAACCGGCTCAAGGCGGCAATCCGGCCTGGCAGGCGTTGAACATCATTGATACACTTCGGTTTAGCCAACGAAGTTATAGCCTTGATTTTCTCCGGATTAGCTTCAATGCCCCTGTTAGACACCAGAAAGCCCGGAGCTTCAATGCCCTTGATACACTTCGGCTCAAGGCGAAGTTATAGCCTTGATTTTCTCCGGATTAGCTTCAATGCCGGCACACCGAAAACACACTTGGCCGGATTAAGCATCATTTTATAAACCCGGAGGTTATCAAAGGTCTCCTTCAAGTCATCTATCAACGTCTCCTTCTTTCTGGATTTTACCACAATATCATCCACATAAGAATGAACACTGCGGCCGATCTGATCATGAAGACAATTCTGCACACAGTGCTGATAAGTCGCCTGGGCACTCTTGAGCTCAAAAGGCATAGACACATAGCAGAAGGCTCCAAAAGGAGTTATAAACGTTGTCTTCTCCTGGTCCTTAACTGCCATTTTGATCTGATAGTAACCAGAATATGCATCCAAAAAGCTCAAACGCTCACAACCCGCCGTAGCATCAATGATTTGAGCAATACGAGGGAGAGCAAAAGGATCTGCCGGACAAGCCTTGTTCAAATCAGTAGTCCACACACATACGCCAAGTGCCGTTCTTCTTTAGCACCAGCACCGGATTAGCCAACCATTCAGGATGAAATACTTCAACGATGAACCCAGCCGCCAAGAGCCTGGCTACTTCCTCACCAATAGCCTTGCATCTTTCTTCATTGAATCGGCAAAGAAATTGCTTGACCGGTTTATACTTGGGATCGACATTGAGATTGTGCTCGGCGAGTTCTCTCGGTACACCTGGCATGTCAGAAGGCTTCCACGCAAAGATGTCCCGATTCTCACGGATGAACTCGATGAGCATGCTTTCCTATTTCAGATCCAAGTTAGCGCTGATGCTAAGCTGCTTGGATGAGTCGCCTGGAACAAAATCAACCAGCTTAGTCTCATCAGCCGTTTTGAACTTCAAGGCCGGATCATGCTCTGTAGTTGGCTTTTTCAAAGAAGTCATATCCGTCGGATCAACATTGTACTTGTAGAACTTCAACTCCTCTGTTGCACAAACTGACTCAACATATGCCGCATCACCTTCTTCACATTCCAAAGCGATCTTTCGGCTCCCATGAACCGTGATGGTCCCCTTATGGCCCGGCATCTTGAGCTGCAGATAGACATAACAGGGCCTCGTCATGAACTTAGCATAAGCCGTCCGTCCAAACAGGGCATGATACGGGCTCTTGATTTTCACTACTTCAAAAGTCAATGTCTCTGACCTTGAATCATGCTCATCTCCAAAAGCCACCTCCAGAGCTATCTTACCGACAGGATATGCCGATTTACCAGGCACTACACCATGGAAGACCGTGTTGGACGGTTTAAGATTTTTATCTGTTAACCCCATGCGACAGAAGGTTTCATAATAAAGGATATTGATACTACTCCCTCCATCCATGAGTTCCTTGGTGAACTTATAACCTCCAACCTGAGGTGCCACAACCAATGTCAGATGACCCGGATTATCAACCCGAGGTGGATGATCCTCTTGACTCCATACAAGAGGTTGTTCAGACCAGCATAAGTAATGGGGCACCGCCGGTTCGACGGAATTCACTACCCTTTTGTGCAGCTTCTGATCGCGCTTGCACAGGCTCGTGGTGAATACATGGTATTGTCCGCTATTCAACTGCTTCGGGTTGCTCTGGTAACCCGACAGCTGCTGTTGCTGCTGACTCCCCTGATGATTATAACCACCTTAGTTGCCCTGATTGCCTTGATTACCATGTCCGCTCTGATTACCGTGAAAACCTAAACCGGAACTGCCTCCACCGTAACCCGGCCCATGAGATCCAGGGCCTGAACCGCCGCCCGGTCCGTGATCGTATCGAAAAAGTTAGAATTTTTGAACTCCTGCATGATATAACAATCTTTTCGGAGGTGCGTGGACGGTTTGTCCTGCGTCCCGTGCTTTGGGCAAGGCTGGTTTAACAGATAAGACAAGCGCTCCGGATTAGGACTTGGTCCTCCACCACGCTGGGGCGGTTTACCCTTACGCCTCTGGCCTTTGTCCTGCGTGTTGGTATTAGCCACAAATTCTAAACTGTTATCCGCCTTACGCTTACCGCTGTTTCCATGACCCGTCGGGTTATGCTGCTGCCCCTTGGTGTTGCCGCTCTTCTTTCCCTTCCATGTCTTGTCATCGTCAGACTCGGGGTCCTTGGTACTATCAGAGTCGGCATACTTTACCAAAGCTGCCATAAGTGTTCCCGTGTCATTACAATGACGTTTGAGTTGTCCCAACTTCAACTTCAGAGGTGCAAACCGGCAATTGCCTTCCAATGTCAAAACTGTTGTATCAGCGTTGATGCGGTCTGATGAATGCAAAATCTCCGAAACCCGGCGCACCCAACGGGTTGTTGATTCTCCTTCCTCCTGGACACATGCAGCTAAGTCCACAATTGACATGGGTTGCTTGCATGTATCCTTGAAATTATGGATAAACCAGGCCCTTAATTCAGCCCATGACCCAATGGAGTTAGCCGGCAAGTTCTTCAGCCAAGTGCGGGTTGTCCCCTCCAGCATCATGGTGAAGTATTTAGCACACGGCGCATATTCCACATCCAAAGCATCTCCATTGCCATCTCATAGCTTTCAACCAATGACTCAGGGGATAAATCGGCGGTGTAATTCGACACTTTACGTGGGCCCTTGAAATCCTTGGGCAGGCACACGTTGCACGGTGCTGGGACGAGACACGACACTCCCAAAGAGCTGGAAGTAACCCCTGGTTCCACCGATGTGGTTCGACGAACTGGAGTAAGTTGGCGAGCTTCATTTTGCGCCGCTAACTCGGCCTCTCAACGTGCCCTAGCGCGATCCACCACATCCTGAGCATCACCACCGCCACCCGCCGGGTTATGGCCACGGGGCGGATTACGGTTTCACGCGCTGCTTGATATGGCCGGTTCATCGATATGCCTGTTGTAACTCCGGCTTGGGCGGGGAGTAGAATGGATCCTTTCGCGACTATATGAATAAGCCTGCTGCTGAGTCAAAGCTGTCTAAAGGAGCTCCCTAGCCCGTCGTGTCTCGACCTCTACTAGGGACTCGCCTTCGATCGGGAGGGCCGCCAGTCGTGAAGCGGTAGCGACAATGTTATCCATCGGGTTAAAGTAATGACCCGGTGGTGTTGGGACGTGCTGTGACAAAACGTTGTTCTGACGAGGCGGATCAGTCGGACGTGGCTGAACCGGCGCCCCCGTTCCAGGTGCCTCCGCCCGGTTTACCATTGGCGGATTACTGGTCCCCGCTCCTGGGTTTTAAAGAGGTTCTTAGCCTCATAAACTGGTGGTAGGTGAGATCGGTACCTTCTCCTCATGACATCATTTGACGCGCTCTGATCCAGCATAAGCCGGTAAGCCTGTGCATCCAATGCGGCCCGTTCCGCAGCCATCCTGGTATCCTCAGCTGCCAGGTCGGCCTTGGCCTGGGTTATCTGATCTTTCACCTTCGCGATTTCCGCATTATGCTCATCTTGATTCGCTGGATTAACCTCCACCATCAGTGCTGCCAAAGCGTCAAATAAATCATATAAAACTTGAGCCGGCGGTCGCACGGGGCCTCCTGCCCTGGCCGCTATCGTTGCTACTGATCCGGAAACCGTCGCCCCTGCGGTCGAAGAGTGGAGCGCTGGCTGTGTACCGGCCATGAAGATTGCAACCCGGTTTGGCGGATCAAAGGGGTCCGGAATACTGTCGCCGTCGGAACAGCCCCCAATCCGGCCATCTTGCAACTGGTACAATGACTCGGTCTCTCCGGTTGATGACTCGTCGCCGGAATAAATGACGGTTTCACCACCAGATTCCGATCTATCCTCAGATTCCACTCCGTGGATAACTCCCACGAAGGCACGCTCCATGACAGGCTTAACCCGGCAGATTTCGCACGCTGAGCCGTCTCGATGATGTCGGTGCAGATGTCCGGCTCAGGGCCTGGTTCACCAATCTTGCCAATGAAAACGTGGATGCCACCGAAGGGGACCCGTACCAGACCGTGATTGATTGAGCCGCCTCGGGCCCCGTCACGTCGTCGATGTAGAGCTTACCGGGACGACTCTTGGTCATCCGGGCCCACATCATAGCCCTTGAGTCCTTCGAAGCTGCCCTCTAAGAACTCGAAACCATCGTGCGATAGCCCCATGGTGGGCGCCAACTGTCATGGTTTTGTCACGGCAGATGTCCTAGAGAAAGGACTTAGTCGTGGAGCCATCGCAACGGGTTAGCTTAAAGAGGTTAAAGCGGACAAGGGACGCAGGGAGTTTATATCGTTCGGGTTTCTGCGGTGAAGGTAAAAGCCTACGATCCAGTTGTTGTGGGATTGCTAGGGTTTCGATGACCAGGGAGCGAATACGCTTTGCCTGGGTCTCGAGTTGTTGTTTGTTCTCCCTAAACCGCCGCCAGGTCGTCCCCTTATATACACGGGTTGACGCCCGTCGGTTTACGGGGTCCCAAGGCCGGCTCATAAACGTGTCCAGCTCAGTCTCTGCTCTTTCTATCTTATAACACAAGTTTACATATCAATGTCAGTTTACGTCTACAGACCTTAAACCGTCTTTGGGCCATGGGCCTTCATAAAGCACCATCGTCTGTCTTCATGGGCTTCAGGTACAGTAATCCATTATGGGGATAACCCGGCCTCTCCTGGCCGGTTTACGCCCAGTAGTAATATCCAACATGCGGGATGTTGCATACCTCATCGCGCTAAGCGGTCCGCCGCCTAGCATTGGTCTCTCAACATGAGCCAAGTAAATTAGTAATGGGGGTACCGCATTCTTCCATAGCGTACATGCATAATCTACTTGCTCGGTACCAAAGAAGTGACCCCTATAGGCCGAGCTCCCCGTGTACGTACCCGATGTCGTCAGTCTCCACCTGAAGCAATCTTTGTTTGCATATAGCTGCGGCGAATTTGATGATCCACCAGAGCTACACAAATTTAACAATCATATCTAAGGTGATGATCCTTTGATGTCTGTGATCCAGTTGCCGTAGGATAACACGTCCGCCACCAAACATCATTTCCCTTCTTGCACCCTCACGAACGGAAACAACTTGGGTGCAATGTCCATGGCACTCCTCCCATGAATCCACAGATCCTGCCAGAAAGAAACCGAATTGCCTCTGCCCACAATGCACTTTTGTTGCCGCCATATAAGCTGTGTGGCCTCCTTAGAGATAGAAGGGGATAGCCCAGACCGCTCTGATCGTCCTAGTCTTTTGCAGCCAAAGCCATCTAATATGCAGCGCCTGACTGAGATAACCCAACATACCAGTGCCAACTAACTCCACAGGTTTGCAAATCTGCTCCCAAGCAACTAGGAAATGCCCACCTTTAGCCTCCTCGGCCCCCTCTAGAAGAAACTATGACAGAGTTTGTTGATCGCCGTGAACAGCCAAGGAGGCAACTCAAGGGAGAGCATGTGGTAGATCGTGATCACAGTCAGCACATTTAATCAGGGACAACCTACCTGTTGTGCACATCATCAAAGCTCTCCATGTGGACCATCTAGAAGTTGCTCTCTACTCAATGTATTTTGAAATCTAGAAATGATGCCTTTTATCTCTGTTGGAACTAACCTCCTAGGTGTTAGAAGAAAACCCCGGAGAAAAAAATATTTTCACACAATCCAGTGGCTTAGACGACTTGAAGATGTTCGACGTCCTGCTGAGTTGGTATGCTCCTCTAGTTTTAGGTTTGGTGGGTTTAGTTGTGTCCTTCCCTTGTCCGGGCTAAGCACCCTGTCTCTCTATGCTCCAGACACCATGCTTATGCCTTCTTGTGTTCATGGCATGTGTTGTGCCCTTTATTGTACTATTTCTTCTTCCTTCTATCAATGAAATGATGCGCAAGCTTTGCATATTCGTGAAAAAAGAAGAAAGAGTACACTAACGGGTACAACACATGCTTGGCATAGGTTACGATATTAATTTGTTATGTGCTAATGTTGGTTTGCAACATTTTGTGTTTCAGGGCTTTGTGACGTATCGTCAATTGGCACTTGAGTTTCTTAGTCCTCTCTTCCACAATCTTGGCCGAACCCCGGACAAAAAGAGGACCGAATCACTTTTTGTTTCATGGACTAAAATTTCGGCATCTCTCTCACAAAGTGATGCAACTACTTTGGCTTCCCCAACAACAACGATCACCTCCGCTACGCCTATGATTTGCTTGAACCCCATCCGACTGACTTGTTTGATCAAATCAGTTACCAAGGCTATAATCATATGCGAAGTTGCATTGGGTGTCGTGCTATACGTTATCTCTACTATGTTATCATTAACTCGGTGCAGGCATAAAAATGTTAAAATATCATGAATAGAAGTCTTATCATCTCTTCGGCCTGAAGAATAGCCGAGAACCCCAAGAGCAATCTCTCCATGATTTTTAAGTCTAAGTATTTTTTTGATACCTCTAGTTTGAGAGCTAAGTCGATTGTCCCTAAATATGCTTTTTGGACGTCCATCCTTAAGGTTTGCCACCTTCTCAAAGCTCACACATCTTACCAACTCACCGTTGGAAATATCTCTCTCTGTTTGGAGGTCCTCTTGGTGCCACAATTGGGAAACCATTTATAACCATCTCATTATTCAGCCCTGACTTCACCTAACCTACAAGGGTCTGGGATCTATGGAATCCTGGTCAAAAGTCATGAACGCTAATATGGTTACTTCGTTGTTTGATCATAATATGGCAAAAACTATTTTATGGAAACCCATAATTAATTATGATGAATAAAATATTTCGTGTTGGCAATTCTCACCTTCTGGTAAGTGCTCCAAAAAAGCGCCTACAAAATCTGCTTGAAGACTTTGTAGATGAGGGTGAACCTCGTCCAAGACAGGTTGCTCCGCTGAGCACAACACTACTGAACATGGCTTGGAAAGACAACATGGCCTCTAGGGTTCAAACATTTGCTTGGTGACTTCTGAGACGTTCTATGGCCACAGGTTTGTGTGCAAGTTGATTTTCAACTCATATTGCTAAAACATGCTCTAGGTGTGGCAGTGATGAACATGACTTGTATCTTTTCTTTCTATGCCCATTTGCTAAGGCGCGCGTGGTCTAGCAAACCTTGGTTTGTTCACTCTGATTTTTTTACTAATCAGATCAGGTCTATTTCTGAAATCATTCGGGCTATACTCTCCTCTGTTCACTCAAAGGCCACATGTGCAATCTAATGACATTCCTATGGTGCATGCGGAAATCTAGGAATGACCAAAGATTCAACAGGAAGGAAGCTCTTCAGTACAGGTTTTTCCGGCAGCAAAGCCATCATGCATGGATCTTCTTCGGAGGCGAATGGCACAGGTGAAAATGCTATATTCTTTAGGCTCAACCTTCATTCCAAGATCTGCAGCTCCTTAGGGATCTACCATCAAAACTGATCTTATTATTGCATGTAATAATTTTTTGCATATGCTTCTTGGTGATGTCCTTCTCTCCAGGGTGCTCTAGGGATTGGAATATATGTCTGCAGTGAGCACGATGATCGGAGGCTCCATCTCATGATCATGGCTTCATGCAAGCCCCAGTGAGCTCCCCACTCCTTGTTGGAGCCAAAGCTCTTTAACTTGCGGTTGAAATTGCAAATGCAACACACATCCATCAGGCTACCTGGTTCACCGACAACCAAGCTCTTGCCTAGGCATCAGTCTCAAGGGATATTTAACCCAAACCCGACCACTGGGAAATCAGAGCTAGTCTTGTTGACAAATACGAGGTTTCCAACAATGAATCCCTAAAGATCTTCGATATAAAAAGGGATCTCAATGGAGTTGCTCAGAACTGTGCTCAAGACTCTCAAGAAGCTTTCTAATGTAGCTCCATCAGGTTACTACTCAGATTATAGGCACAATGGTAGTTCTTGTCAACCGTTACAGTGCATCAGCAGCTTTGTACACATGGATTTCAAGATCCTTGATGTAAAATGTGTTTGATATAATAAATTTGGCGTCTTAGGGCGCCTCCCTCAGTTCAAAATAAACAAATAAACTGAAACTGGAGCTTGATCTCGTCATGGGCAACCCTTACCGGAGAGATCAAGCGCCTCCTGCAGTTGGATCACCATCACTCCATCTCCTCGATCCGACACTTGATTAATAGTGTTGCACACTACCTTGCTCAGTTGGGACACCATAGCAGTCGTACTATTGTATGATGGAGACCTGGTCCTCATGAGGTTCATTTGCTGTGTCAAAACGAGTGAAATCCCATTATTAAGCAAATCTCCTTTTCCCGCAAAAAAAATACTCTTATAAAATTCATGCAAATAGGGAGAAGAAGATTTTATAGAATGCCTATGATTGGTGTCGTTTCACCCCATGATTTTTTAATAGACAAACCCTTCAATGGAGCGTCTAAATTGGTCACATAGAAACTGATGGGGGAGGGCTCTTTTTGGTGGAACCGGATCCTTAACATGAAGGAGACAAGTCAGGTAAGCTACAGTGCCCTAACTTCCTTCCCTCACATCCATATGATTAAGGTTAAAATGACTTGATTAATTTATAAATTACGAATCTACTATATAAATTTACAAAAATACATACAAACAAAATTATGATGCAATAAAATTAAATTGGATTTATTTGTCAACAGTAACTTGCGTACAATATCTGCTACAGTAGATCCAAGCAGTGTTCATTACAGTAACTATAACTTTCCTTCTCTATTTTACATTAGAGGATCCGGTTCCTTATTTGGTATGTAGCGGTGCTTACCACCGGCTTCCACATGGCATCTAGAGCATCCATCAAAGATCCACGGATAACGTTTAGTTTTCTCTATTTTTTTCATCCTACTAGTAAATAATATACGTGCAATGCACGTAAATATTAGGCATTATATTTATTGCATGTAGATATTAGGTTCTACCTTCGTCCTGGTTTATTAGTTCTTTTTGTAGTTTAGTCAAACTTTGACTCTTAATTTAACTATCAAAAAATAAGTTATATACCATAAAAAATAGTATCATTAGAAACCTCTTTCAAATATGAATCCGACAATATAAGTTTTGTGACATACAACTTATAATTTGTTAGTCAAATCTACGGTCAAAGTTGGGCACAAAATACGAAGGGGACCAATAAACCTGGACGGTGGTAGGATGATATTATTTGCATGTTAATTATTTGATTAGCGCTGTTTTTGCAATGATATTAATTGCACGCTAAACATATTGAGCGCTCGTCATTGGAGCAATCTAGGTCGTAGGGTTGTGGTGGTTTGATGGTCGAGGTGAGTTGGATCTACTCTTTGGGTCTTGTTATATTGGTATAGATATAGATACATGTAAGAATATGGATATGGATATAGATATAGATAGATTTTCTTTTAAGAAATATGATATAGATAGACTTTTTTAGGGGTATATGATATAGATAGATGACTATCAGGGCATCACGCCATTGAGTTCATCATCTTTTGCACGCAGTACGCAGCCCACAACGCAATAACGTAAGAGCATCTCCAATAGCCGCTCTAAGCTAGCGTTGCGTCGTAAATTAGTCTGTTTTAGCGCGTGCAACACTGTGGGTCGCTCCAGCGGACGCGCAAAAACGGCGCGCGCTATAACGAGTTGGGCGCGCGATCGAAAACACCGCCCTGCCGCGGTGTATTTGGGCGCCACATAAATCTGCAGACACTCGAAGGCCATACAGACTTCTCTCGCCTCCTCCTCTTACGCTCACGCGCCTACCGCCACCCACCCATGGACGCCAAGACACCGCACCGCTCACCCGTTGTGCTGGGCGACCCCGCCTTCGCCGCCACCGCCGCCCGCCCGCCGCCGAAACCCTAGCGGGGAGTGTTGGCGTCGCCACCGTCGAACTCCGCCGGCGTCGACCTCGCGACCTCTTCTTACTTGCCCGCGGATGACCACGGCAGCGGGTGGCGTCGCGCCAGCGTCCCGTCTGCCGCCGGCGCACCGTCAAAGGTCCCCAATGCGGCGCGGCCGAAGAAGGGCAAAACATCCGCGAAGAAGAACAAGGTGGCGGACGGCTCCGGCAGCACGAAGGCGAGGGGAAAGAAGCACTTGTTCTTTTTGGACACATCCAACGTCAATGAAGCGCAAAAGGAATATGTCAATCTTGCCCGTAAAGAAGTGTCGATCCAAAAAAGAGCCATGATCCGCATGAGTGGCGGTGGCCTTGGCGGCATGGGTGGCGGTGGCGTCGGCGGCATGGGTGGCGGTGGCCTCGGCGGCATGGGTGGCGGTGGCGTCGGCGGCATGGGTGGCGGTGGCTTCGGTGGCATGGGTGGCGGTGCCCTTGGCGCCATGGGTGGCGATGGCCTTCACGCCATGGGAGGCATGGGTGGCTTCGGAGCCATGGGAGGCATGGGTGCACCTCCGGCCGCCATGGGAGGCATGGGTGCACCTCCGGCCGCCATGGGAGGCATGGGTGGCTTTGGAGAACCCACCGACGCTATGGCAGCCAATCTAGGCATGACATATGCTTCTCACATTGGAGGCATGGGTGCACCACAGTCCGCCATGGGTGGAATGTCTTTCGATGTGCCTCCTCACACACATTCCCATGAAGATGCCGTTGAAGATCTTGCCAACACCGTCGGAGCTTCACGTGATGCGGTGCGTGATGAGGAGAGGGAAGAAGATTCATCTTCGAATGGAAGAATCGTCTTCTGAAGATGAGGACGAAGACGAGGAAGATGATTGATGTGTCTTTCATGTCTTGAACTTTAGTTTGCATTTGAACTTGGTTGGATGAACTTGTGGGCATGATTTTGAACTTGTGGGATGAACTTTTATTCATCAACTTGTTTGTGTCAAATTTTACATGTTCATTGCATTTTGATGAATGTTTCAAACTCATTTTGTATCCAAAATATCATATATGTTTGATGCTGCGTGAGTCGCGTCTTATTTGTATTTTGTCTTATTTCTTTGATGCACGGTAGCGCGTTGCGTTATAACATGTTTCTTTGAAAGCCATTGTGGCTTAAACGTCTGCGGCGTGTAGATTTTTCAAAGACTTGCAGGCTGTTGAAGATGCTCTAATGGGCGCACCCGAAAGCGGAGAAGAGAGAAAAGCCGAAAACAAGGGCGAACCAAAGGACGGATACTTTGCCGTCAAAGAAACGACGGCGGATAGATTCCACTACTCTGTTCTCTTGTAGCACTAGCACTAGTCGTCCACTTCCCCCGTCCCTTCACCTGATTGCCTCCACCGCCGCCCCGCCCAAGCCCCGAAACTCACCGCCCGCCCTCCCCGCGTACGGCCACCTCAGCCCCGCTGCGCCATCCCCGGCCGCCGGATTAAGACACCGCCGGCCACCTTCCAGTGGTGCCCAGTGCCCGCCGGCCGCGTCGCCTGAGGTGAGCAAGCATTCCGGCTCCATCTTATCATCCTCCCTTTCCCTCCGCGGGTTACTTTCTGGCCCTTTTTATCCAGTCTGGGAATTCCATGGGAGCACGCTGTATCGAAGAATGGCAAATGCCACCAGCGTATGGTTTCAGCTGGAGTTTTCATCTGTATACGATTCGTTCTCTCGCCCGCGAGTCGGTGCCCCCAGCATTCGGCCCGTGATCTCAGTGTGGAAATAGGATTGATTGCTTGCCACATTTTCCTGTCATCTGGATCCTAGGCAGCTGAGCATGCAAATCCGGGGTAGGCTCCAATGCTTGATATCTGGGAATATGCAAGTTATGATTTCAGGCGAAGTTACGATTCAGTGAGCGAAATAGAAACAATCAGTTTGGCCTGATAAAGTATATACACTTTCCCATCAGATTTTATCACTCACTATCTTACTAGAATCAGCAGACTTTAAAGACCTGCACGGTTCTTCGGATACGTCCGGGCACCTGTGTATTATCTTGCTATATAATGGCAAGCTTCGTAGCTCTGTCATTATGTTTAGCCTCGTACACCTCCGCTCTGTGCTTCATGTGTCAACAGTGGATTCTACTAGTTCTATTAGGCAAACCAACCACACATTTCTTGTGTTTTTTTAACCTGCTAAATCTGCAGCTTCGAGGAACTGTCTCGGCTGCAGGTCTCGTCTGGACTGGACGCCTACATACCCATACTTGGCTGATCTCGGTATCCCCACCCGTCGTAGTTTTCTATCTTAATCCTACCTAGGCTGGAGGAGCACCTGTCCTCCTCAACTTTATTACAGTCGTTTTTGTTTTCTCTTTTACCCTTCCCGTGGCTCCCGTTGTCAAGATTCGACCTCCTGACGAGATTTCCTACGAAATTCTGAAACCTTTGGAACGGCGTGCCTGCAGAGATTCCTTTGTCGCCTATAAGTATAACAGTTTGAGTATTTTGGCTGCGCACTTGTGGGTCTTTGTAATTCCCCCTGTCTCTGTTCGTTTCTCGTTTTAACTTTTCTCTGACCTGAAGAATCGGTAACTACAACTGATATTTCTGACAGAATACGCAATCTTTCAGACATTATTTTGTGCTGCAAGATTCCATTTCGTGGTACGTACGCTCTAGTTAGTGCCATTGGTCCATGTTTTTGTAATTACTCCTGCTCATTTGCTCCTGTACGCTTACTAGTTTTATTGTGTCTCTATCCGGGTAGCTTATGCTTTTTGCCATATATTGCCCAGCGCTGTTTTCTCCCCGTCGAATCTCTTCGTTCTGCGCACCATTTTTGTTTCATGGTGATTTTAAACAACGAAGTAGCATAACCGAGATATTATCTTGCACCAATATGGCCTACAGTTGACTGCGCTTTAAGTATGTGTCTTCTGAAGTTCTCCGAAAATTGTGCATCCTGCTGGAATATTGCCATCAGTTTCTATCTCCCTTAAATTCTATGGGCTTAAAATGCTATGAGCTTTATGGAGAAAATACATTGTTTTGCTTATACATGCTTCTGCTTCTACCAACTAGCCACTAGTCTGCTGATTCTTCTTAAAGTGGTTAAGTTGGTTCGCTTGACTTAAGTTTATTAACAGCCCGCGTCGGGTTCACGAAGCTTTATTAATCTTTTCTGTACTTTTCAGGATTCCACTCATCAGATGAATGCTCTTGAGCCAGCTCTAGTACCTATTATAACGAGGAGACGATCAATTTGTTCGACCTAAGCACAAGGACTTCTAGAGCAAATTCAGTTATGGGACAAACTCATAGAGATGGTATGCATTTTCATCTCATTGTTTCCTTTGTTAGAGCTATGTTCAAGTGGGGATGTGAAAGTTCTCTGGAGACATTGATACTCCTTGTGCAATTCATATCCAGTTATCATCTCCGTCGGAGCTTCTTCATTGGATGCTCTATTAGCTGTTCTAATTGTGTTATTTGGTGGGCATTGGTGACATTTTTTTTAATTTCCCTTTTTCGAAATTTTGTGGGTAAGTGGTAATGACTGGAAATGTAGTTGGAACCATGGGGATTAAGACTTGCAGGATTGCTGTGGGAAAATATCTATAGCAATATTCTTTTGTTTCCTGATAATGATTTGTTGCTTGGTTTTGGAAATATTCAAAATAATAATAATAATCTTGGTCATGTTTTCTATGTACATTAAAATTCTGATATTTGAAAAAAGTATGAAAATACTTTATTTAACATGTCCTTATCATGTTTCCAGTTCAAAGTTTCAAGTCAGAATTGAAGAGAACTATTGATTCGGATAAAGTTCGTGTGGAGGAAAGAGATGTAAGTACCATGTATCATTACTTATACTATGGATTTAGCACCCTCACAATCTTGTATCAGTATATTCTTTTGATATGAAAATGCTGTATGAATTTAATGAAATGCTACAAGACACTGAAAAAGAAACAAAGAAAGGAAATGTACTCCACTAAACGAAAGAACAGTATGGATTCATGTCCCGGCTTGGATGGCGTTTTAATAATAGGCTATGTACTTGTCACGGCCCGGCTGATTGCCGCGCAGGTTGTAGTCGTGGGAGGTAGGAGGACGAGGGCGAATCCCTTGTCGGCCTATTGTTGGAGAAGGGGGGTGAGGAGGGGCGCTGTAGCGCAGGAGCAAGGGAGGTGAGGTTGTAGGTTATTCTCTGCTTGTGTTTATTGATCCCAAGGGCTGGCTATATATAGCCTAATTACAAGACCAGATTACAGACTCCTACTACAATTGGGTGTTGGCAGGGTAACCTTCCTCGGGACTAAACCTTTCCAACTAATACCCAGACTCCTAATCTAAAAAGACTATAATTGAACTAGGACGTATTTTTAGGCAGGTGCAGGGCCGGCCCGCGCAGGTCCCTTGCGCCTATAGGGCTGGCCCCACATGTACTCTTGATTTTTCTTGGTTATGTAGTTTCTTGTGTTCCTAGTCGTGGAAGGGTGTACATGTTATATTGTCCCTGAATAATTTGGGCAGTGTGCATCTTCGGATGGAGAGACCAAGGGAGTTATATTTTTTGTTAACTAAAAACATGTTGCTAACAGAAAAACATAGTTTTTGTATAATATGCTTCTGAAAATTTGGCCAACCTGCTCCATTTGATGATTTTTCTTGTCTTAATTCTTCTTTTGTGTGCTATTGTGGATTTGTCTGCAGGCACCTGGTGGTAGTTTTTCAAGCACAAAATCAAGTACGACTTCATTAAAAATGCTATTAGCAAAAGAGACGAGTAAAGAAGTGGAGTCGAAGAGCAACGCACCAAGTGTCGTTGCAAGATTAATGGGCCTTGAGGATGATTTTCCTGCCAAAGAACCAGTTTTATACCATGCTAAGAGATATTTTAGTGAAAGACAATAATGAGACCACTTAACAGTGACAAAGAAGGCCTTGCAGCAGCAACAGCATCAGAATTCCATACAGTCCGTTACACAAGTTATCCATACATCCTGTGAAACAATTGAATATGATGGTGTATATGAAGGATGTGAAGAGAAAGCCACAATGAATTTGTTTCAGGATCAATCTTCACAGGAAGGAAGACATTCTGAGAGCAAGAGTGGTAGAATGGATACTGTCCCAGAGAAGTTCAGGCAAGGAAAAAGCCTTACCATGGAAGAAAAGCTCCTTCATTCTGGGGAGTTAGAAGAATCTCTCCATGTTCTTAGTTCAGAGAAAGATTTTTTTCTGAAATGTCATGAAGAACCTGACCCCATTTTGCCAAGATGGATGAGCGGGCTTCACCGGACTCCGGGATCACCTCCGACAAGACGCATTACGGTGCTGAAACCGATGAGATCTGTTCAGTATAATGGTGTAAGACAATCAAGAACAGACCGGGCTATTGAGCCAAATGGACTGGGGCTCAGAAAGTTTCATCAGAGGTCTAGTTCAAAAGAAGGCACCCCTTCGCAGCCAAGTAGTAGAATAGTACTCTTGAGGCCTACCCCAGGGAAGCCAAGCATGCCAAATGCTAAGCTGACACGCAAGGCAGCTCCATTTCGGCTAATTGACCGGAACAACTTCAACAGAGTATTAGTTGATAATGGCACAACCCCAGGTTCCACAGAAGTAGTGAATGATATCATTCGGCACCGCCGATATGACTGTCGTCAACGAGATGATTCTTTATTATCTTCCACGCACTCAAACGGATATGGTGGTGATGAAAGCTCGTTCAGCGATTCAGAGGTTGATCGCAGTGGAGATTCTGAAGCTGATTATATTGATGAAGATGGTGGTAGCTTCAGTGACTCGGAGGAAGGTAGTCCTGCATCAAAGTGTTCATGGGATTACACCAGAAGATATGGAAGTCCCTACTCGGGCTCATCTTTTGGCAGGATCCCACATTTACCTGAGTCAATGGTTACTAAAGAGGCTAAGCAACGGCTTTCGCAGCGATGGGCAATGGTAACCTGTGATGAGATCAGTCAAGATCAAGTACAGCCGCCAAGGAGCACATGCACCTTAGGTGAGATGCTCTCCCTCAATGAAGTGACGAAAGAAGATTTCACTAGTCGCCAAAAGGATGATAAAACTGGCGAGAGGTCAAGTAAGTTGCCAAGGTCAAAGTCTTTGCCAGTGATTTCGGATACATTTGATAACATGGTGTCAAAAGTTCAAGCTTCAAATCATGAGAGCTGCAAACCAACGACAGAGGTTTTAATGTCCAATAAAGGAAAATTATGTTTCACGGGAAGAGTTTCTGATTTTCTGTTTCCTAAAAGAAAGCCAATAAGGCAGAAATCCTCCCAACATCCATCGGATTGCTTTGATGGGAGGGTTGAAGCTTGTCCTGGTGATAGTCAATCACATGCCAATCATAGTTTAGATACTAATGAAGGACAGGCACTCCATGAAGAGAAATTTGACATTTCTGCCATGCAAAACTCTACCAGCACTTCAGAGGTAGGCATCTTATCTCAAACATCATGAAACCCCAACAGTTTATGCTTTTTTGCTTGTGTCTAAATTCATGTAATGTTTTTGAGCGAGTGGATCTTCTCTGTCATTCCTGACTTATGTTGACATGCTTCCATGACAGGGAACTGCTTCAGTTGATGTGCCTATATCATTGATCTGTCGAAGCAGAAGACTGGATAGAGTAGGATTAAATGAAGGCCTAAACAGCACTCGCGATCAGCCCAGTCCTACCTCAGTTCTTGATGCACCCTCTGAAGATAGCAGCTGTAATGAACCTGAATCATCTGGAAGCACTACCTCCAAGAATGCGAGTAAGTATTGGTTTATGGTCAAAGTTCATGTGTCAGTTTGGTTTATACTATACTGATACATACTGTAATTTTGTCAGAAGCTGTCTCAAGATCCTCAGCAATCGTGGCTGTTGCGTGTTCTTTATCATGGGATGATGTCACCTCAGAGTCGCCATCACTCCGGCGGGCTTACCTTCCCTCTGACGTAGACGACGATGAATCAGAATGTCATGTCCTTGTGCAAAACATAATGTCATCTTCTGGTTTAGAAGATGCACAGTCAAGCATGGTCTTTACTGGCTGGCATTTACCTGACTGCCCCCTTGACCCAGTCCTGTGTAACAAACTTCTGGAGCTACGGGAGCAAAGGTCGTACAAAAGACTTCTATTTGACTGTGTCAATGTTGCTCTCATCGAGATCGGCGAGAACGCACTGCTAAGCGCATTCCCATGGAGCAAAGCACGCACCGGAACATGGAGGGACAGCTCATCCCCTGCTCTGGGGGTAGAGGTGTGGAGCATTCTGAAAGACTGGATTTACGGGGCGCGGATGTTCGTGGTGAGCAAGAGGGATAACACCGGGATCATGATGGATAGAATTGTGAAGCAGGAGGTTGAAGGTGGTGGCTGGGTGAAAATAAGGATGTTGCAAGTGGTTGACATCGTGGAGCAGATCGAGAAGGGAGTTCTGGAGGAGCTGGTGGCGGAGTCTGTTCTGGATCTCACTACTTGATGATTTCAACGGCGAGGTATATCTTTTAAGAGCTGCTCATGGAATTGTTGTATGCGGATATGATTCACCTGACTTGTGTCATGACTCTGTAGCTGATTAGAAAGATTGTGTTCGAAAATTATGTAGCATTTTGTTTGAGCAAATCATGGTAACTGTGCAGTTCACAAAATTGAGCCAAGCTTGCCTCATTGACATACATTTCTTTGGCTGTGTGCATCCTAGCTACGCAGAGACCGGGTGTGCACTCACTGTGTTTGTATCCTCTTGATGCTTCATTTTAAGCCAGTAACATTCACCCTTTGTCGAAAAAACTCATATACACTTCTGTATTCGGAAAGTTTAGCATCTGAAATGTGTGAAATTAAAGGGTTTAAAATAGGAGATGTACATGCTATCAGAAAATCACCTGCTGCGAATTTCATGTCTCTGAAGAGGTAAGATGGTGAGCTCAGTGAAGAAGCTGCAAAAATTGCCACCTCTTGTCGCCGACATCCTCAGTGTCTCCGACACAGCTCTGCCAGCAAAAATATATTTGGAAGTAATTGTAGCCAATATTTCTTCAAGTAAAAACTTTTGACATCTGGTTGTTTGGGCCATCTGGATTCTGGAGGGAACGTAATGCTCGGTTGTTTGAGAATAGGATCACGCCCATTCTCCAGGTCGTCAGTCAGTTAAAACTTAAAACCGACACTAGCTTCTGGTTGGAGAAGGTTTAGCTTCAGGCTCTAGGGTTCTTTGGGGCTGTGGGGTTTTAGTATGTGGGTGTGATCATGTGTTCGTCCTTTTGTTTCCCTTGTACGTTTTTGCTTTGTTTTTTGAGAATCCCTTGTACGTCGGTTGTTGCTGGTCGTTTTGGGCTTTCTGTGGGCCTGCTAACATCATTTCTGTAGTTTTTTTTTCCCTGCGCCGTGTGAGGTGCAACTATTAGCGAATGCTACACATTCTAAAAGGGTAATCAGCAAATGCTACAATGCATTTCAGTTTGGCGAAGGGGTGCTTCAAAGATTCCTAAACCATGACTAGTAATTTTGAACATTCAAAGTAAATAACATAAAAAAGGAAACTTCTTGAACAAACAGTCAGGGTACACCCAACAACAGTTATTGAAGGCTTACTACCTGTGGGGACAACCAGGCCCAAAATTGCTGAACTGGTGCCCTTGGTAGACTGTATGAAGAGAAGGCTTACTGCTAGTTCTTGGTTTCTTCCTCAAGGAAGTAGACTGCGATTGGTTAACTCAGTGATTTCCTCCTTGCCAATATACTTCCTTTGCAGTTTATCCATCCCACCTGGCACTCTAAAACAATTGGAAAGAATTCAAAGACAATGTCTTTGAAGAAAATATGGGGAGGAAAAAGGTCATTCTCTGGCTGCTTGGCCCTTGATGTGTAGGCCCAAGCTTAAAGGAGGCCTGGGCATCCTTAATCTTGGTCTGCAGAATGAAGCTTTGCTCATCAAGCATCTCAATAAGTTCTATAATAAAACATATGTGCCATGGGTTCATTTGATCCGGGACTCTTACTATTTTAATAGAGTTCCACATGATACCACACTATGTGGCTCCTTCTGGTGGAGGGATGTTACAAAACTCATGGACAAATTCAGGGTTGTCACAATGGTGAAGGTTTATATTGGGGACACTGTTCTGTTCTGGTCTGATCATTGGCAACTAGATAATGAAATTATTCCTTTGAAATAGAGATTCCCAAGACTGCACTCTTACTGCTCTTTCAAGTCAATTTCTGTTAGAGATTTCATTCAGACTGATGATGTGTATGACCTGTTCTCCTTGCCTCTCTCTGAGCTAGCCTATAATGAGTTGAATTAGTTATCAGTTTTACTGGCCACTTTCAGTTTGAACCAGCAACTCCCTGATTCTTGGTTATGGAGGCATGGTAAAATATCTGAATATACTGTCAGCAAGTATTATGGGTTTGTTCACCAACCAATAATGGCCAATCCTCTGTTATGTTGGATCTGGAAAAGCTGTTGTACCATGTCCATCAAGATGTTTGCTTGGTTAATGATCATGGACATGATTAACACCAAGGACATGATCCAACGAAGGCATTGGAACATTAATGATGGTCCACAGTGTGTGCTTTGTCCTACTTTTGCTTTGGAGGATAGAAATCACCTATTTTTCCAATGTAATTTCAGTATCAGGGTGTAGAATTATTTGCAGATTGTTTTGACAGATAGCAATGATATGATTCAGATTGCTATTCAAGCTAGAAGGGAATTTGCTAAACCTTTCTTCTCTGAGGTGGTCTTTTTAGCATGGTGGAACATCTGGGAAGTAAGAAATAATAAAGCTTTCAGGCATATTAAATCTACTTCCAGGCAGTGGAGAGCTGGCTTTGTTCATGACATCACACTGCTCACCCACAGGATCAAGAGCAAATATAGAGATGCCCTTCGACAATGGATTGACTTTTTACCCCCTTGAACTCCTCCTCTTGTTTCTTTTGTTCCTTTGTACTTTATACATTGTTTTTTCTCTTCCTTTGTTTCTTTTTTCTCCTCCTCTTTGTGAAGGTTTTGTAAATAGTTATTTTTAATCAATAAAATGCTGTGAGGCGTAAGCCTTGCATTCTTCATGGTAAAAAAAAGCAGTTATTGAAGTATCACACTATTGTTCGTTCAGTCCGAAAGCTATTGTACAATAGAAATGTGAAAATAAATAAAATAAAGAAATTGTCACATGCAGCAGCGACAACACCCCCCCCCCCCCCCGTCCCATGGGTAAATTTGATCTGGGAAAATATTACAATTCCGGGCCATCATTTGACAAAATGGAGGCTCCTTATGGTGGAAAGATATTCTCATGCTCTTGTGTGAATTCAAAGCACCTACTTCCTGCAAACTTGGTGACGGAAGCACCATTCTGTTTTGGCATACAAATGGCTTGATGACCCACTAATTCGCGATATTCCGATTCCTTCGTGGGGAATCAACGAAGGCGGCCGCTCCAGCAGCTTTAGTACTTAAGTTAACGCCCCAGTCCTTATCCCGCGATGAGAAGGTAGATGCGGTAAGCCAACTCCTATCCTTCTTGCGGAAAGGGCATTCAATGCCATCTTCATTCCCTTCCTTGCTTCGAGGAGCAGGTCGAATAGTCAAAGAAGGGATGGCTAATTCCGAGAACAGAGTAGCATTCTCAAGTACTACCCTCCGTTTTTTTTCAGTCCATATATATAAAACAGTCAATCTACCAGCAGTAGAGGCTGCAGATACATTTCCACCACATGTTTATCTACTACCATAAGCGGGAGCAGTTGCAGGTAAAGAGTGTTGTGAGGGATTTCATTTGCGCGTTAAGGGCAGTTTCTGTTATAGCACTAGAAATATGTGCCATTAGTCGAATGCTCGGAATGAAAGAATGACTATTTCCTTGCTGGAGCATAATGACAACCGCAGGAATTCGGAATAAGACATGTTAAGTTTCCCCTCTTTCTGTCTAATGACTACTACGACATGCCCAGACTATAACATTCCTACGGAGTCCTGCCCATAGATTACGGAACACTTGGCATATGTTGATTGAGTCCCAGGTATAGCTCCCTCACTCGCTCTACTTTGAATCACGAATTAGCATATGAGAAGCGGCGAGACCAGAATTGCACTCTTTTGCCATGGATGATTCGAAATCTTTGGCTATGGTTAGATCCTCTCGTGACACTACTAATATGTTCAATAGGCCTCTGTCCTTGCAGGCATATGGTCAAGTCCTTGGGATTCAAAATACAATGAACAGCCATGCATGAGCTGTTGGAAAGGATGTTTGTATCTGCAATGGTGACCAAAACAATATTCTTCAATCACAATGTATAAGAAGTAAATGGGAAATTTCGGAGGGCCATACATTTTCAATACCCTTTGGAATAGTGCCAGTAGATTCAAGCACAAGATCTTCTTCTGGCTGGCACTATATCACATAACCAACCACCAGAGCTCTGCTCAGGAGGAAAGGTCGTTTCTTTATGAATGATTATTGCTGCTTTCTTTGTGCTCATGGCACTAAAGAAAGTCTACTTCATCTTATCTAGGATTGTGATTTTTCTCTAAGGTGCCGGGATTTCTTGGTCCCCAACAGAAACAGAGGTCTTTTTTCTATCACGACTCTATCTTGGCTCTTGGACAGCTCCCACCACATATAGCCATGGATATAATTACTCATGCTTGCTAGAACATCTGGATGCAGCGCAATGGGAAGGTTCTCAGAAATGCAAACCCTTCCGTTCAAACATGGAAGCACTCTCTCAAAGAAGATCTTGAACTGCTAACTTACATAATCAAGAGTTATTAATTGGAGAGGTAGGAGTACCCTTTTGGTAATGGATATACTCCCTCTCTTCGGGTTTATAGAGCTTATCTCAAACAATTTGTTTTCCCATTTTACAAGTCCCAATTTCATCGCTCACATTCACATATTGAGATTTCAAGGTGCATTAAATCGTTGTATGCAAGGATTTAGACAAAACTCACCAATGCATGTAAAAATCTTGTTCATTTATTGGTCATGCATGCATGCATTGCGATTAAAACATTGTCAAATACAATTTCTTGAGAAAAACGAGCCCATTAATTGAGTACTTCTGCAAACTATAAAAATTATTCCACCACTTACCATCTACCTTGGTTGGCGAGATTTCTAAATTGAACCTATAAAACGGAAGTGAGGGAGTACATGGGTACTCCATACTCCCTTGGACGTTTGTGTTTTTCTAGTGTTTCTGACGACATATTTTTCTTGTTAGGTTAGCAACATATATTTACCCCCCGCAAAAATAGGGCAAACTATTTAAAAAAAAATCTAAATCATCATAACTAGTAAATTAGCTATGAATACAAAAAAAAAAGTTTGTGACCGTGGAGTCAAATAAATAATGAGGAAAACATTAGCAAATACATAAATCTAGCCACACAAACAGATGCCAGTTGTGCAAAACAGACTCATATTTCACTGATCAAGCAATGGTAACCAATGGCACATTGTAGCAACCCACATAATTACAAATTACAACATCATATAATTGAAACATGCAGCCCAAAAAAAATATTGAAACATGCAAGATACGGTCCAAATTAGTTTACTACAGCAAAACTGACATAACAGCACAATACACAGTACAAGAGCCGAGATCTAGACCCGACAGCCACATGTACAAAGAAAACAAACTGCAATCACGAGCTCACAAAACACATACAAGAATATTACAAGTGCAAATATCGACGACCTAGGCACGTCGTCCCCCACTGCATGCGGTGGCACCTCACTCATTCGGAGTGGCATTTTAGGATGTCAAACACAATTACGAGACTTTTGTGTTCCAATTTAGTGATATTCGATGAAATTAATTAGAAAAATTGAAAATTTCGTATTGGATAATTCAAACACATGGGTTCCACACCACACTACGTATTAGTGGCGTCTTGGATTTCTGCGCGCCACTAGTTCTTTCTACATTAGCGGCGTTTGCTGCACTACACGCTACGAGTATATTCAAGATGAAGGGCTTCCTGGGTGCTCCTTACTAGCAGCGTGCACGTGTCATACGCGGATAGTAAGATGTTATTAGCAGCGTGTACTATTTTTGCGAACGTCGCTGGTATTTTGTCAAAGTTAGCACTGGCGTCCCGTTTTATCCACACGCTGCTAGTAGCAAAATCCTACAAAGGGTTTCTACACTAGCGAATAGTTAATCCCCGGAACGAAGAACAGTGCGGTGAAGCGCACCTTAGCCCTAGTGGGTAGTCTATACTCCCTCGGATGCCTGTGTTTTGCTAGTGTTTCTGACATCGTATTCTCCTTTTAGGTTAAGAACATATATTTTAGGGGCAACAATTTAATAAAGCTTGAATCATTGTAAAGTTGCTATGAATATAATAAAACAATTCTTTTCAGTGGAGTCAAATAAATAAAAAGAAAAACAACACCAAATACAACAATATTTATAGATCTAGACGCACAAGCAGACGCTAATTCTGCAAAACAGAGTAACTACGACGCATGACATATTTACTTTGTATTTCACCGATCAAGTACCAATGGCACATTGGAGCAATTCACATAATTCCAACATCATATAATTGAATTATGCAGCCCAACAAATATATAATTAAACATGCAAGATACAATCCAAATTAATTTACTGACACAGAACTGACGTAGCAGCACAACACACACAGGAGCCGAGATCTAGACCCGACAGCCACATGTACAAAGAAAACAAACAGCAATCACGTGCACACCAAGCACATACAAGAATACAATTGCAAATACCGACGACGTAGCTAGGCACGGCGTCCCCACTGCATGCGCTGGCACCTCACTCATGCAGAGTGGCGTACACCACGTAGCTGGAGTGGTCCTTGGCCACCCTCCCCTCCGGCGCCGCCGCGTTCATCTTGGCGTCCGCGGCGGGGCACACCACGCGAGCGCTCGCCGCCGGGCACGACTTCGCCTGGCTCAGGAACGAGGCGCACTCCGCCGGGCCCCTCTGGTTGGCGAAGCCGGGGATGCAGTTGTGCTTCACGTCCAGCACGCCGTCCTTGATGAGTGCCGAGCACGCCGGCCCGGCCGACGTGAAGTAGTTGCCCGACAGTGTGAGGTTGGCGAGGCGGCCGGCCGGTCCGGCAAGCTTGCAGAGCGCGTCGGGGACCTGCCCGTACAGGTGGTTCCCGGCGAGGTTGAGCTGCTCGACGCTGCTGAGGCACGAGAAGGATGACGGGATCGGGCCGGTGAGCTGGTTCATCCCGGCGTCAATGACGGTGGTCTTGGTGAGCATGCCGAGCTCATTGGGGAGGCAGCCGGAGAGCTGGTTGTTGAGGAGGAGCATCTCGAGGAGGGAGTCTTGCGCTTGCGCGATTGATGGTGGGATTGGTCCGGTGAGCTTGTTGTTAGCGAGGGCGAGGTAGCTCAACTTGGAGAAGCCAATGTTGGTCGGAAGTTTCCCGGACAGGTTATTGTAGTTCAGGATAACTGCCTTAGCACCGGTAAGGCCCGGAATGATTCCTCCAAAATCCGGGGTGTCAACTCGGAAGTGGAATGTGAAGTTAAGAAAAGTATTAGTGCAGTGGTTTTTTTGGTAGGGGTCGAAAGTTAGGTTTTGTACCCGTTGATTGACTGCTTCCCGCTACACCGAACCCTCCGGCGGCGGAACTACGGCCCATCTTAGCAGTATTGAACTCGAACCTGTATGGCACGCTATCCAAGTGAGGGATATCGCCGCCAAAGTTGTTGGAGGACGCATGGAAAAGCGCCACATCAGGAAGCTTGTCGACGAAGCCTTGCAACCTCGGCGCGTGGAGGCCAAAGCCATTGAAAAGGACCGCCGTAACTGTTAGCTTCTCATCTAACCCTGGCGGCGTTGCGCAGTCGAAGCCGAGATAGGTCTTCTCGCCGCAGATGTCATTGCCGGACCAGGTGGCAGTGATGTTCTTGGGGTCACCAGTTATGGTGCTCTTGAAACGCTGGATGACACGGTAGGCTTGGTAGAGGCGTTCGTTGGGAAAGTCCGCTGCCTGTAGGCTGATTTCATGGGGCGAGCCTGGGCGAACCGCAGGGTATGCCGCTACGAGAGTAACGGCAGAAAGGATCAACAAGAGTTTGGTGAAAGGCAATTTTGGGTGGAGAGCCATGCCCTACGAACTATGAACTCGATTTGTTGGTTGTGTATCAGAAGATGGTCAGTCGGTTCGTCTCGGAAGGAATATATAAAGGGGTCTGGCTGGGTCTAGGTCGATTGAGAATAGGTATATGTGTCAATCGATCGTTACGTCAAGGGTGTCGCAAGTGTTATACTCCCTCCGTTCCAAAATGTAAGAGCATTTCCAGCCGCGCCCCTAACAAAACCCCTAGACGTTTTTTCGCCACCGTGACCAAAAATCGCCCCGCTGCTCCAAGAGGTGGGCCCATTTTTCACGGCCGGCGAATTACGCCAAGGACCCAGTCCATACCCTGCTACTGGGGCGCCAGGGCGCCGAATCGTGTTTGGCGCGAAGAGCCGCAGTCTCCTTGACAAAGAACTTCGTCTCTCTTCTCGCCGCTTGTTGCCCTCATCGCCTCGCTTCTCGGCGAATCAATGCCAAAGCTGCATAGGCCGCCGCCGTTAGCCTCCTCCATGGATGCCTCACGGCGGCGCCAGAAGACCGGGCGACGCGTCCCTCGCCTTCGCCACGCTGCAGACACGCGCGCCCGCCTATATAAGCCGAATTTCAGCCGACGACACACACAGAGTCTCCACCGCCGACGCGCCATTTCTCCCCCTTTCCTCCCTCTCCTCTCGCCGTCTCCAGTTCAAAGCATGGCCGAGGGCTTCCCAGGCGACAACAAGGCGAACGGCTTCGCCGCCACCTGCACGAGGATTTGCTTGGCTCCTCTTCGAGGCCGAGTACCCGTCCACGGACATGCGGGTGCCGGGCGTGGAGGATCAGGCCAAGGGGTCCCGTGCCACCACCGCCACCGGGTATTCCGCCTCCTGCCATGCGGCGAGGGAAGGTCCACGGTACGTGAAGGAAATATGCCCTAGAGGCAATAATAAAGTTATTATTTATTTCCTCATATCATGATAAATGTTTATTATTCATGCTAGAATTGTATTAACCGGAAACATAATACTTGTGTGAATACATAGACAAATAGAGTGTCACTACTATGCCTCTACTTGACTAGCTCGTTGATCAAAGATGGTTATGTTTCCTAGCCATTGATATGAGTTGTTATTTTGATTAACGGGATCACATCATTAGAAGAATGATGTGATTGCCTTGACCCATTCCGTTAGCTTAGCACACAATCGTTTAGTATTCTGCTATTGCTTTCTTCATGACTTATACATGTTCCTACGACTATGAGATTATGCAACTCCTGCCATCAAGGAACACTTTGTGTGCTACCAAACGTCACAACGTAACTGGGTGATTATAAAGGTGCTCTACAGGTGTCTCCAAAGGTACTTGTTGGGTTGGCGTATTTCAAGATTAGGATTTGTCACTCCGATTGTCTGAGAGGCATCTCTGGGCCCACTCCGTAATGCACATCACTATAATCCTTGCAAGCATTGTAACTGATGAGTTAGTTGCGGGATGATGTATTAAGGAACGAGTAAAGAGACTTGCCGGTAACGAGATTGAACTAGGTATTGAGATACCGACGATCGAATCTCGGGTAAGTAACATACCGATGACAAAGGGAACAACGTATGTTGTTATGCGTTTTGACCGATAAAGATCTTCGTATAATATGTGGGAGCCAATATGAGCATCCATGTTTCGCTATTGGTTATTGACCGGAGACGTGTATCGGTCATGTCTACATTTTTCTCGAACCCGTAGGGTCCGCACGCTTAAACTTCGACGACGGTTATATTATGAGTTTATGTGTTTTGACGTACCAAAGGTAGTTCGGAGTCCTGGGTGAGATCGGGGACGTGACGAGGAGTCTCGAAATGGTCGAGACGTAAAGATCGATATATTGGACGACTATATTCGGACATCGGAAAGGTTCCGAGTGATTCGGGTATTTTTCGGAGTACCGGAGAGTTACCGGTATTCGCCGGGAGTATATGGGCCTTATTGGGCTTTAGGGGAAAGAGAGAGGAGAGGCTGCCCCCCCCCCCAAGATCTAGTCCGAATTGGACTAGGGGAAGGGGCTGCGCCCCCTCCTTCCTACTCTTCTCTCTCCCCTTTCCTTGACTCCTACTCCTACTACTTGGAAGGGGGGGGGGGAATCCTACTCCCGATGGGAGTAGGACTCCTCCTAGAGAGCGCCATAGAGAGGGCCGGCCCTCCCCCTCCTCCACTCCTTTATATACGGGGAGGGGCACCCCTTGGAGACACAACAATTGATCATTGATCTTTTAGCCGTGTGCGGTGCCCCCCTCCACCATAGTCCACCTCGATAATAGTGTAGCGGTGCTTAGGCGAAGCCCTGCGTCAGTAGAACATCATCATTGTCATCACGCCCGTCAGGTCGACGAAACTCTCCTCAACACTCGGCTGGATCGGAGTTCGAGGGACGCCATCGGGCTGAACGTGTGCTGAACTCCTCGGAGGTGCCGTATGCTCGGTACTTGATCGGTCGGATCGTGAAGACGACGACTACATCAACCGCAGTTAACGCCCGCTTTCGGTCTACGAGGGTATGTGGACAACACTCTGCCCTCTCGTTGCTATGCATCACCATGATCCTGTGTATGCGTAGGATTTTTTTGAAATTACTACGTTCCCCAACAATGGTATCCGAGTCAGGTTTTATGCGTAGATGTCATATGCACGAGTAGAACACAAGTGAGTTGTGGGCGATATAAGTCATACTGCTTACTGCTACATCTTTAGCACTGCGTTGGATTTCCCCGAAGAGGAGTGGATGATGCAGTAGAGTAGCGTAAGTATTTCCCTTAGTTTTTGAGAAGCAAGCTATCAATCCAGTAGGAGGCCACACACAAGTCCCTCGTACCTGCACAAAACAATAGCTCCTCGCAACCAACGCGATTAGGGGTTGTCAATCCCTTCACAGTCACTTACAAGAGTGAGATTTGATAGAGATGATAAATAATATTTTTGATATTTTTGGTATAGAGATGCAAAGTAAAAAAGTAAAAGGCAAAGTAAAAATAAAGCAAGTATTAAAGTGATGGAAATTGATATGATGAGAATAGACCCGGGGGCCATAGGTTTCACTAGTGGCTTCTCTCAAGAGCATAAGTATTCTACGGTGGGTGAACAAATTAATGTTGAGCAATTGATGTAATTGAGCATAATTATGAGTATATCTAGGTATGATCATGTATATAGGCATCACGTCCGAGATAAGTAGACCAAACGATTCTACATCTACTACTATTACTCCACTCATCGACCGCTATCCAAAGATGCATCTAGAGTATTAAGTTAAAAACAGAGTAACGCCTTAAGCAAGATGACATGATGTAGAGGGATAAATTTATGCAATATGATTAAAACCCCATCTTGTTATCCTCGATGGCAACAATACAATACGTGCCTTGCAACCCTTTCTGTCACTGGGTAAGAACACCGCAAGATTGAACCCAAAGCTAAGCACTTCTCCCATTGCAAGAACTACCAATCTAGTTGGCCAAACCAAACGGATAATTCGAAGAGACTTTCAAAGATAACCAATCATACATAAAAGAATTCAGAGAAGATTCAAATATTATTCATAGATAAGCTGGATCATAAACCCACAATTCATCGGTCTCAACAAACACACCGCAAAAAGAAGATTACATCGAATAGATCTCCACGAGAGAGGGGAGAACATTGTATTGAGATCCAAAAGAGAGAAGAAGCCATCTAGCTACTAGCTATGGACCCGTGAGGTCTGAAGTAAACTACTCACACTTCATCGGAGGGGCTATGGTGATGATGTAGAAGCCCTCCGTGGTGGATGCCCTCCCATGAGCTCCTAACAGGCCCCAAGATGGGATCTCGTGGATACAGGAAGTTACGGCGGTGGAATTAGGTTTTTGCCTCCTCCTCTGATCGTTTGGGGGTACGTAGGTATTGAAGGAAATATGCCCTAGAGGCAATAATAAAGTTATTATTTATTTCCTTATTTCATGATAAATGTTTATTATTCATGCTAGAATCGTATTAACCGGAAACATGATACATGTGTGAATACATAGACAAACATATAGTCACTAGTATGCCTCTACTTGACTAGCTCATTAATCAAAGATGGTTATGTTTCCTAACCATAGACATGTGTTGTTATTTGATTAATGGGATCACATCATTAGGAGAATGATGTGATTGACATGACCCATTCCGTTAGCCTAGCACTTGATCGCTTAGTATATTGCTATTGCTTTCTTCATGACTTATACATGTTCCCGTAACTATGAGATTATGCAACTCCTGCCACGGAGGAACACTTTGGTGCTACCAAACGTCACAACGAATCGGGTGATTATAAAGGAGTACTACAGGTGTCTCCAAAGGTACATGTTGGGTTGGCGTATTTCGAGATTAGGTTTTGTCACTCCGATTGCTCGGAGAGGTATCTCTGGGCCCTCTCGATAATGCACATCACTATAAGCCTTGCAAGCAATGTAGCTAATGAGTTAGCTACGGAATGATGCATTACGTAACGAGTAAAGAGACTTGCCAGTAACGAGATTGAACTAGGTATTGGATACCGACGATCAAATCTCGGGCAAGTAACATACCGATGACAAAGGGAACAACATATGTTGTTATGCGGTTTGACCGATAAAGATCTTCGTAGAATATGTAGGAGCCAATATGAGCATCCAGGTTCCGCTATTGTTTATTGACCAAGAATAGTTCTAGGTCATGTCTACATAGTTCTCGAACCCGTAGAGTCCGCACGCTTAAGGTTTTGATGACAATTATATTATGAGTTTATGAGTTTTGATGTACCAAAGGAGTTCGGAGTCCCGGATGAGATCGGGGACATGACGAGGAGTCTCGAAATGGTGATATATTGGACGACTATATTCGGAGTTCGGAAAGGTTCCGAGTGATTCGGGTATTTTTCGAGTACCGAGAGTTACGGAATTCGCCGGGAGTATATGGGCCTTCTTGGGCCATACGGAATAGAGGAGAGAGGCCAAAGGAAGGAGGCCTGCGCCCCTCTGGTCCGACTGGACAAGGGGCGCAGCCCCTTTCCTTATTCCTCTCCCCTCTTTCCCCTTCTCCTACTCCAACAAGGGAGGTGGAATCCTACTAGGACTAGGGAGTCCTAGTAGGACTCCACACTTGGCGCGCCTCCTAGGGCCGGCCTCCTCCCCTTGCTCCTTTATATACGGGCAGGTGGGGCACCCCATGACACACAAGTTGATCTACGGATCGCTCCTTAGCCGTGTGCGGTGCCCCTCCACCATATTCCACTGGGTTATATCGTCATGAGTTTAGGCGAAGCCTGCGCCAGAGCATCATCATCGCCACCACGCCATTGTGTCGACGGAACTCATCCCGACACTTTGGCTGGATCGGAGTCCGGGATCGCCATCGAGCTAAACGTGTGCTGAACTCAAGGTGCCGTGACGCTCGGTACTTGGATCGGTCGGATCGTGAAGACGACGACTACATCAACCGCGTTGTCATAACGCTTTCGCTTACGGTCTACGAGGGTACGTGGACAATACTCTCCCCTCTCGTTGCTATGCCATCACCATGATCTTGCGTGTGCGTAGGTAAATTTTTGAAATTACTACGTTCCCCAACAGTGGCATCCGAGCCTGGTTTTATGCGTTGATGTGATTTGCACGAGTAGAACACAAGTGAGTTGTGGGCGATACAAGTCATACTGCTTACCAAAGATGTCATACTTTGGTTCAGCGGTATTGTGAGATGAAGCGCCCGGACCGACATTACGCCAGACGCTTACGCGAGACTGGTTTCACTGCTTCGAGCACTCGTGCTTAAAGGTGACCGGGCGGGTGTCTCTCTCACTTTAGCTGAACTGAGTGTGGCTACGCCCGGTCCTTGCGAAGGTTAAAACAGCACTAACTTGACGAACTATCGTTGTGGTTTTAATGCGTAGGTAAGAACGGTTCTTGCTCAGCCCGTAGCAGCCACGTAAAACTTGCAACAACAAAGTAGAGGAAGTCTAACTTGTTTTTGCAGGGCATGTTGTGATATGATATGGTCAAGACGTGATGCTATATTTTATTGTATGAGATGATCATGTTTTGTAACCGAAGTTGTCGGCAATCGCAGGAGCCATATGGTTGTCGCTTTATTGTATGAAATGCAACGCTTCAGTAATTGCTTTACTTTATCACTAAGCGGTAGCGATAGTCGAGAAGCAATAGATGGCGAACGATAACGATGCTACGATGGAGATCAAGGTGTCGCTACCGGTGACGATGGTGATCACGACGGTGCTTCGGAGATGGAGATCACAAGCACAAGATGATGATGGCCATATCATATCACTTATATTGATTGCATGTGATGTTTATCCTTTATGCATCTTATCTTGCTTTGATTGACGGTAGCATTTTAAGATGATCTCTCACAAAATTATCAAGAAGTGTTCTCCCCGAGTATGCACCGCTATAAAGTTCTTCGTCTTTGAGACACCACGTGATGATCGGGTGTGATAGGCTCTACATTCAAATACAACGGGTGCAAAACAGTTGCACACGGAATACTCAGGTTAAACTTGACGAGCCTAGCATATAACAGATATGGCCTCTAACACGGAGACCGAAAGGTCGAGCGTGAATCATATAGTAGATATGATCAACATATTGATGTTCACTGCTGAAACTACTCCATCTCACGTGACGATCGGACATGGTGTAGTTGATATGGATCACGTAATCACTTAGAAGATTAGAGGGATGTCTATCTAAGTGGGAGTTCTTAATATGATTAATTGAACTTTAATTTATCATGAACTTAGTCCTGGTAGTATTTTGCAAATTATGTTGTAGATCAATAGCTCGCGTTGTTGCTTCCCTATGTTTGTTGCTTTCATATGTTTATTTTAATATGTTCCTAGAGAAAACTGTGTTGAAAGATGTTAGTAGCAATGATGTGGATTGGATCCGTGATCTGAGGTTTATCCTCATTGCTGCACAGAAGAATTATGTCCTTGATGCACCGCTAGGTGATGCACCTATTGCAGGAGCGTATGCACGTTATGAACGCTTGGCTAGCTCAATATGATGACTACTTGATAGTTTAGTGCACCATGCTTAACGGCTTAGAATCGGGACTTCAAAGACGTTTTGAACGCCACGGACCATATGAGATGTTCCAGAATTGAAGTTAATATTTCAAGAAAATACCCGAGTTGAGAGATATGAAGTCTCCAACAAGTTCTATAGCTAAAAGATGGAGGAGAATCGCTCAACTAGTGAGCATGTGCTCAGATTGTCCGGGTACTTCAATCGCTTGAATCAAGTGGGAGTTAATCTTCCGGATAAGATAGTGATTGATGTAATTCTCTAGTCACCATCACCAAGTTAGTAGAACTTCGTGATGAACTATAATATGCAAGGGATGTCAAAAGTAATTCCCAAGCTCTTCGTGATGCTGAAATCGACGAAGGTAGAAATCAAGAAAAGAGCATCAAGTCTTGATGATTGACAAGACCACTAGTTTCAAGAAAAGGGCAAAGGAAAAGAAAGGGAACTTCAAGTAGAATGACAAGCAAGTTGTCGCTCCCGCGAAGAAGCCCAAAGCTGGACCAAAGCCTGAAACTGAGTGCTTCTACTCAAAGGAAATGATCACTGGGAGCAGAAATGACCTGAATATTTGGTAGATAAGAAGGGTGGCAAAGTGAACAAGGGTATATTTGATATATAGGTGTTTGATGTGTGCCTTACTAGTGTTTATAGTAGTCCCTGAGTATTTGATACTTGTTCGGTTGCTAAGATTAGTAACTCGAAACAGGAGTTACATAATAAACATAGACTAGTTGAGGGGAAGTGACGATGAGTGTTGGAAATAGTTCCAAGATTGATATAGTCATCATCACACACTCCCTATATTTTCGAGATTAGTGTTAAAAGCCAAATAAATGTTATTTAGCGCTTATGCGTTGAGCATGAATATGATTTGATCATGTTTATTGCAAAACGGTTATTCATTTAAAGTTAAAGAACAATCGTTATTCTGTTTACATGAATAAAACCTTCGATGGTTATACACCCAATGAAAATAGTTTGTTGGATCTCGATCGTAGTGATACACATATTCATAATATTGATGCCAAAAGATGCAAAGTTAATAATGATAGTGCAACTTATTTGTGGCACAGCCGTTTGGGTCATATCGGTGTAAAACGCATGAAGAAACTCCATAAAGATGGATTTTCGGAATCACTTGGTTATGAATCATTTGATGCTTGTGAACCATGCTTTTTGGGCAAGATGACTAAAACTCCGTTCTCCGGAACAATGGAACGAGCTACTCACTTGTTGGAAATAATACATACCAATGTATGCGATCCAATGAGTGTTGATGCCCGTGGCAAGTATCATTATTTTCTGACCTTCACAGATGATTTGAGCAGATATGTGTATATCTTCTTGATGAAACATAAGTCTGAAATAGTTGAAAAGTTCAAAGAATTTCAGAGTGAAGTGGAAAATCATCGTAACAAGAAAATAAATTTCCGCGATCTGATCGTGGAGATGAATATTTGAGTTACGAGTTTGGTCTTCAATTAAAACAAAGTGGAATAGTTTCACAGCTCACGCCACATGGAACACCACAACATAATGGTGTGTCCGAACGTCAGAATCAAGCACTTTATTGGATATGGTGCGATCTATGATGTATCTTACCGATTTACCACTATCGCTTTTGGGATTATGCATTAGAGACAGGTGCATTCACGCTTAATAGGGCACCATCTAAATCCGTTGAGATGACACCGTATGAACTATGGTTTAGTAGTAAACCTAAGTCGCCGTTTCTTAAAGCTTGGAGTTGCGATGCTTATATGAAAAGGTTTCAACCTGATAAGCTCGAACCCAAATCGAAAAGTGCGTCTTCATAGAATACCCAAAGGTAACTATTGTGTACACCTTCTATCACAGATCCGAAGGCAAGTTATTCGTTGTTAAGATGGATCCTTTCTAGAGAAGAAGTTTCTCTCGAAAGAAGTGAGTGGGAGGAAAGTAGAGCTTGATAAGGTAATTGTACCTTCTCCCGAATTGGAAAGTAGTTCATCACGTAAATCAGTTCTGTGATTCCTACACCAATCAGTGAGGAAGCTAATGATGATGATCATGAAGCTTCAGATCAAGTTACTACCGAACCTCATAGGTCTTCCAAAATAAGATCCGCACCAATGTGGTACGGTAATCCTATTCTAGAAGTCATGTTACTAGACCATGATGAACCTACGAACAATGAGGAAGCGATGATGAGCCCAGATTCATGAAATGGCTTGAGGCCATAAAATCTGAGATAGGATCCATATATAAGAACAAAGTGGGGACTTTGGTTGACCTCGCTCGATGATCGACAAGTCAAGTTAAATAAATGGATCTTCAAGAGGAAGGCGGACACTGATAGTAGTGTTACTATCTACAAAGCTCGACTTGTTGCAAAAGGTTTTCGACAAGTTCAAGGTGTTGACTACAATGAGATTTTCTCAACTCTAGCGTTGCTTAAGTCCGTCTCAATCATGTTAGCAATTGCCACATTTTATGAAATCTGGCAATGGATGTCAAAACAACATTCTTTAATGGATTTATTAAAGAAGAGTTGTATATGATGCAACCAAGGTTTTGTCAATCCTAAAGGAGCTAACAAAATGTGCAAGCTCCAAATGATCCATCTATGGACTGGTGCAAGCATCTCGTAGTTGGAATACACGCTTTGATAAGTTGATCAAAGCATATAGTTTTATATGCACTTCATGATGAAGCCTGTATTTACAATAAAGTGAGTGGGAGCACTACCGCCTTTTTGATAAATATATGTGAGTAACATATTGTTGATCGTAAATGATGTATAATTTTTCCGAAAGCATAAAGGAGTATTTGAAAGGAGTTCTTTAAAAGAAAGACCTCAAGAAGCTACTTACATATTGAGCATCAAGATCTATTGAGATAGATCAAGACGCTTGATAAGTTTTTCAATAAGTACATACCTTGTCAAGATTTTGAAGTAGTTCAAAATGGAACAGTCAAAGAAAAGTTCTTGCCTGTGTTGCAAACGTGTGAAATTGAGTAAGACTCAAATCCCGACCACGGCAGAAAATAGAAAAGAGAATGAAAGTCATTCCCTATGCCTCACCATAGGTTCTATAAAGTATGCTATGTTATGTACCGCACCTATTGTATACCTTGCTCTGAATTTGACAAGGAGTACAATAGTGATCTAGAGTAGATCATCGGACATTGGTCAAGAACATCCTTAGTGAGGACTAAGGAAATATTTCTCGATTATGGAGGTGATAAAAGAGCCCGTCAGAAAGAGTTACATCGATGCAAGCTTTTTACACCGATCCAGATGACTCTAAGTCTCAATCTGGATACATATTGAAAGTGGGAGCAATTAGCTAGAGTAGCTCCTTGCAGAGCATTGTAGACATAGAATATTTGCAAAATACATACGGCTCTGAATGTGACAAACCCGTTGACTAAGCTTCTCTCACGAGCAAAACATGATCATACCTTAAGTACTCTTTGGGTGTTAATCACATAGCGATGTGAACTAGATTATTGACTCTAGTAAACCCTTTGGGTGTTGGTCACATGACGATGTGAACTATGGGTGTTAATCACATACAGATGTGAATATTAGTGTTGAATCACATGATGATGTGAACTAGATTATTGACTCTAGTGCAAGTGGGAGACTGAAGGAAATATGCCCTAGAGGCAATAATAAAGTTATTATTTATTTCCTTATTTCATGATAAATGTTTATTATTCATGCTAGAATTGTATTAACCGGAAACATGATACATGTGTGAATACATAGACAAACATATAGTCACTAGTATGCATCTACTTGACTAGCTCATTAATCAAAGATGGTTATGTTTCCTAACCATAGACATGTGTTGTTATTTGATTAATGGGATCACATCATTAGGAGAATGATGTGATTGACATGACCCATTCCGTTAGCCTAGCACTTGATCGCTTAGTATATTGCTATTGCTTTCTTCATGACTTATACATGTTCCTGTAACTATGAGATTATGCAACTCCCATTTACCGAAGGAACACTTTGGTGCTACCAAACGTCACAACGCAATCGGGTGATTATAAAGGAGTACTACAGTGTCTCCAAAGGTACATGTTGGGTTGGCGTATTTGAGATTAGGTTTTGTCACTCACGATTGTCGGAGAGGTATCTCCGGGCCCTCTCGGTAATGCACATCACTATAAGCCTTTCAAACAATGTAGCTAATGAGTTAGTTACGGAATGATGCATTACGTAACGAGTAAAGAGACTTGCCAAGAATCTAGATTGAACTAGGTATTGGATACCGACGATCAAATCTCGCAAGTAACATACCGATGACAAAGGGAACAACGATGTTGTTATGCGGTTCGACCGATAAAGATCTTCGTAAATATGTAGGAGCCAATATGAGCATCCGTGTTCCGCTTATTGGTTATTGACCAAGAATAGTTCTAGGTCATGTCTACATAATTCTCGAACCCGTAGGGTCCGCACGCTTAAGGTTTTGATGATGCTTATATTATGAGTTTATGAGTTTTGATGTACCGAAGGAGTTCGGAGTCCCGGATGAGATCGGGGACATGACGAGGAGTCTCGAAATGGTCGAGACGTAAAGATCGATATATTGGACGACTATATTCAGAGTTCGGAAAGGTTCCGAGTGATTCGGTTATTTTTCGGAGTACCGGAGAGTTACGGGAATTCGCCGGGAGTATATGGGCCTTCTTGGGCCATACGGGAATAGAGGAGAGAGGCCAAAGGAAGGAGGCCTGCGCCTCTGGTCCGAATTGGACAAGGGCGCAGCCCCTTTCCTTATTCCTCTCCCCTCTTTCCCCTTCTCCTACTCCAACAAGGGAGGTGGAATCCTACTAGGACTAGGGAGTCCTAGTAGGACTCCACACTTGGCGCCGCCTCCTAGGGCCGGCCTCCCCTTGCTCATTTATATACGGGCAGGGGCACCCCATGACACACAAGTTGATCTACGGATCGTTCCTTAGCCGTGTGCGGTGCCCCTCCATCATATTCCACCTCGGTCATATCGTCATGAGTTTAGGCGAAGCCTCATACGTAGAGCATCATCATCGCTACCACGCCGTCATGTCGACGGAACTCATCCCCGACACTTTGCCGGATCGGAGTCCGGGATCGCCATCGAGCTGAACGTGTGCTGAACTCGGAGGTGCCGTGACGTTCGGTACTTGGATCGGTCGGATCGTGAAGACGTACGACTACATCAACCGCGTTGTCATAACGCTTCCGCTTACGGTCTACGAGGGTACGTGGACAATACTCTCCCCTCTCGTTGCTATGCCATCACCATGATCTTGCGTGTGCGTAGGTAAATTTTTGAAATTACTACGTTCCCCAACAGCTATATATAGGAGGAAGGAGTACGTCGGTGGAGCAACAGGGGGCCCACGAGGCAGGGGGCGCGCCCTAGGGGGGGCGTCCCCACCCTCGTGACCACCTCTTTTGTGCCTTGGCGTAGGGTCCAAATCTCCTGGATCACGTTCGGTGAGAAAATCACGTTTCCGAAGGTTTCATTCCGTTTGGACTCCGTTTGATATTCCGTTTCTTCGAAACACCGAAATAGGCAAAAAACAGCAATTCTGGGCTGGGCCTCCGGTTAATAGGTTAGTCCCAAAAATAATATAAATGTGGAAAATAAAGCCCAATATAGTCCAAAACAGTAGATAAAGTAGCATGGAGCAATAAAAAATTATAGATATGTTGGAGACGTATCACTTACCAGCATGTCATACTTTTGTTCGGCGGTATTGTTGGATGAAACGGCCTGGACCGACATTATGCGTACGCTTACGCGAGACTGGTTTTACCGCCGTGCTATGCACACAGGTGACTAGAGGGTGTCAGTTTCTCCAACTTTAGTTGAACCGAGTGTGGCTACACCCGGTCCTTGAGAAGGTTAAACAGCACTAACTTGACAAACTATCATTGTGGTTTTGATGCGTAGGTAAGAACGGTTTTTGCTCAGCCCGTACAGCCACATAAAACTTGCAACAACAAAGTAGAGGACGTCTAACTTGTTTTTGCAGGGCATGTTGTGATGTGATATGGTCAAGTCTTGATGAGATATAAGTTTTTGTATAAAATGATCATGTTTTGTTGAATTTATCGGCAACTGGCAGAAGCCTTATGGTTGTCTCTTTATTGCATAAGATGCAAACGCCAAATAATTGCTTTACTTTATCGCTATGTGATAGCAATAGTTGCAAGAGCAATAGTTGGCGAGACGATCATGTGACGACACATTGATATAGATCAAGATGATGGAGATCATGGTGTCATGCCGACGACGATGGAAATCATGACGATGCTTTGGAGATGGAGATCAAAGGCACAAGATGATGATGGCCATATCATGTCACATATTTTGATTGCATGTGATGTTTTTCTTGTATACATCTTATTTTGCTTAGTTCAACGGTAGCTTTATAAGATGATCTCTCACTAATTATCAAGGTACAAGTGTTCTCCCTGAGTATGCACCGCTATGAAAGTTCTTCGTCTTTGAGACACCACGTGATGATCGGGTGTGATAGGCTCTACGTTCAAATACAACGGGTGCAAAATAGTTGCACACGCGAATACTCGGGTTAAACTTGACGAGCCTAGCATATAATGTATATGGCCTCGGAACACTGAGACCGAAAGGTCGAATGTGAATCATATAGTAGATATGATCAACATAGTGATGTTCACCATTGAAACTACTCCATCTCACGTGATGATCGGACATGGTTTAGTTGATATGGATCACGTGATCACTTAGAGGATTAGAGGAATGTCTATCTAAGTGAGAGTTCTTAAGTAATATGATTCATTGAACTTAAATTTATCATGAACTTAGTCCCGTAGTATTAGCATATCTATGTTGTAGATCAATAGCTCGCATTTAGCTCCCCTGCTTTTATTTTTGATATGTTCCTAGAGAAAACTAAGTTGAAAGATGTTAGTAGCAATGATGCGGATTGGATCCGTGATCCGAGGTTTATCCTCATTGCTGCATGTAAGAATTATGTCCTTGATGCACCGCTAGGTGACAAACCTATTGCAGGAGCAGATGTAGATGTTATGAACGTTTGGCTAGCTCAATATGATGACTACTTGATAGTTTAGTGCACCATGCTTAAACGGCTTAGAATCGGGACTTCAAAGATGTTTTGAATGTCATGGACCATATGAGATGTTCCAGGAGTTGAAGTTAATATTTCAATCAAATACCCGAGTTGAGAGATATGAAGTCTCCAACAAGTTCTATAGCTAAAAGATGGAGGAGAATAGCTCAAGCAAAGGAGCATGTGCTCAGATTATCCGGTACTACAATCGCTTGAATCAAGTGGGAGTTAATCTTCCGGATAAAATAGTGATTGATGTAATTCTCTAGTCACCATCACCAAGTTAGTAGAACTTCGTGATGAACTATAATATGCAAGGGATAACGGAAACGATTCCCAAGCTCTTCGTGATGCTGAAATCGACGAAGGTAGAAATCAAGAAAAGCATCAAGTGTTGATGGTAAACAAAAACACTAGTTTCAAGTAAAGGGACAAAGAGAAGAAAGGGGAACTTCAAGAAGAACGGCAAGCAAGTTGCTGCTCAAGTGAAAAAACCCAAGTCTGGACCTAAGCCTGAAACTGAGTGCTTCTACTGCAAAGGAACTCCACTGGAAGCGGAACTACCCCAAGTAATTGGCGGATAAGAAGGATGGCAAAGTGAACATAGGTATATTTGATATACATGTTATTGATGTGTACTTTACTAGTATTTATAGCAACCCCTCGGTATTTGAAACTAGTTCAGTTGCTAAGAGTAGTAACTCGAAACGGGAGTTGCAGAATGAACATAGACTAGTTAAGGGTAAGGAGACGATATGTATTGGAAATGGTTCCAAGATTGATATGATCATCATCGCACACTCCCTATACTTTCGGGATTAGTGTCAAACCTAAAATAAATGTTATTTAGTGTTTGCGTTGAGCATGAATATGATCGGATCATGTTTATTACAATACGGTTATTCATGTAAGTTAGAGAATAATTGTTGTTCTGTTTACATGAATAAAATCTTCTATGGTCATACACCCAATGAAAATGGTTTGTTGGATCTCGATCGTGGTGATACACATTTTCATAATATTGAAGCCAAAAGATGCAAAGTTAATAATGATAGTGCAACTTATTTGTGGCACTACCGTTTAGGTCATATTGGTGTAAAGCGCATGAAGAAAATCCATGCTGATGGGCTTTTGGAATCACTTGATTATGAATCACTTGATGTTTGCGAACCATGCCTCATGGGCAAGATGACTAAGACTCCGTTCTCCTAACAATGGAGCGAGCAACAGATTTGTTGGAAATCATACATACCGATGTATGTGGTCCGATGAATATTGAGGCTCATGCGGTATCATTATCTGCTGATCTTCACAGATGATTTGAGTAGATATGAGTATATCTACTTGATGAAACACAAGTCTGAAACATTTGAAAAGTTCAAAGAATTTCAGAGTGAAGTGGAGAATCATCGTAACAAAAATAAAAGTTTCTACGATATGATCGCAGAAGTAAAATATTTGAGTTACGAGTTTGGCCTTCAGTTAAAACAATGTGAAATAGTTTCACTACTCACGCCACCTGGAACACCATAGTGTAATGGTGTGTCCGAACGTCGTAATCGTACTTTATTAGATATGATGCGATCTATGATGTCTCTTACTGATTTACCACTATCGTTTTGGGGTTATGCATTAGAGACAGCTACATTCACGTTAAATAGGGCACCATCTAAATCCGTTGAGATGACACCGTATGAACTATGGTTTTGCAAGAAACCTAAGTTGTCTTCTCTTAAAGTTTGAGGTTGCAATGCTTATGTGAAAAAGTTTCAACCTGATAAGCTCAAACCCAAATCGGAGAAGTGCGTCTTCATAGGATACCCAAAAGAAAATGTTGGGTACACCTTCTATCACAGATCTGAAGGCAAGATATTCATTGCTGATAATGGATCCTTTCTAGAGAAGGAGTTTCTCTCGAAAGAAGTGAGTGTGAGGAAAGTAGAACTTGATGAGGTAACTGTACCTGCTCCCTTATTGGAAAGTAGTTCATCGCAGAAATCTGTTCCTGTGACTACTACACCAATTAGTGAGGAAGCTAATGATGATGATCATGTAACTTCAGATCAAGTTACTACCGAACCTCGTAGGTAAACCAGAGTGAGACCCGCACCAGAGTGGTACGGTAATCCTGTTCCGGAGGTCATGTTACTTGACCATGACGAATCTACAAACTATGAGGAAGCGATGATGAGCCCAGATTCCGTGAAATGGCTTGAGGCCATGAAATCTGAGATGAGATACATGTATGAGAACAAAGATTGGACTTTGATTGACTTGCCCAATGATCGGCGAGCCATTGAGATTAAATGGATCTTCAAGAGGAAGACGGACGCTGATAGTAGTGTTACTATCTACAAAGCTAGAATTGTCGCAAAAGGTTTTCGACAAGTTCAAGGTGTTGACTACGATGAGAGTTTCTCACTGTATCTATACTTAAGTCTGTCCAAATCATGTTAGCAATTGCCACATTTTATGAAATCGGCAAATGGATAAACAAAACTGCATTCTTTAATGGATTTATTAAAGAAGAGTTGTATATGATGCAACTGTAAGGTTTTGTCACCCTAAAGGTGCTAACAAAATATGCAAGCTCCAAATGATCCAACTATGGACCGTGCAAGCATCTCGGAGTTGGAATATACGCTTTGATAAGTTGATCAAAGGATATAGTTTTATACAGACTTGCGGTGAAGCCTGTATTTACAAGAAAGTGAGTGGGGCACTACAAAGATTTCTGATAAGTATATGTGAATGACATATTGTTGATCGTAAATAATGTAGAATTATTCTCGCAAAGCATAAATGAGTGTTTGAAAGGAGTTTTTCAAAGAAAGACCTCGGTGAAGCTGCTTACATATTGAGCATCAAGATCTATAGAGATAGATCAAGACGCTTGATAAGTTTTTCAATGAGTGCATACCTTGACAAGATTTTGAAGTAGTTCAAAATGGAATAGTCAAAGAAAGAGTTCTTGCCTGCGTTACAAGGTGAGAAATTGAGCAAGACTCAAAGCCCGACCACGGCAGAAGATAGAAAGAGAATGAAAGTCATTCTCTATGCCTTGGCCATAGGTTCTATAAAGTATGCCATGCTGTGTACCAGATCTATTGTATACCCTACACTGGTTTTGGCAAGGGAGTACAATAGTGATCTAGGAGTAGATCACAGGATAGCGGACAAAATTATCTTAGTGGAATAAGGATATGTTTCTCGATTATGGAGGTGGCAAAAAGGTTCGTCGTAAAATGTTACGTCGATGCAAATTTTGACACTGATCCAGATGACTCTAAGTCTCAATCTGGATACATATTGAAAGTGGGAGCAATTAGCTAGAGTAGTTCCATGCAGAGCATTGTTGACATATAAATTTACAAAATACATACGGATCTGAATGTGGCAGACCCGTTGACTAAACTTCTCTCACAAGCAAAACATGATCACACCTTAGTACTCTTTGGGTGTTAATCACATAGCGATGTGAACTAGATTATTGACTCTAGCAAACCCTTTGGTTGTTGGTCACATGACGATGTGAACTATGGGTGTTAATTACATGGTTATGTGAACTATTGATGTTAAATCACATGGCGGTGTGATCTAGATTATTGACTCTAGTGCAAGTGGGAGACTGAAGAAATATGCCCTAGAGGCAATAATAAAGTTATTATTTATTTCCTTATATCATGATAAATGTTTATTATTCATGCTAGAATTGTATTAACCGGAAACATAATACTTGTGTGAATACATAGACAAATAGAGTGTCACTAGTATGCCTCTACTTGACTAGCTCGTTGGTCAAAGATGGTTATATTTCTTAGCCATTGACATGAGTTGTCATTTGATTAACGGGATCACATCATTAGGAGAATGATGTGATTGACTTGACCCATTCCGTTCGCTTAGTACACGATCATTTAGTATTCTGTTATTGCTTTCTTCATGACTTATACATGTTCCTATGACTATGAGATTATGCAACTCCCGTTTACCGGAGGAACACTTTGTGTGCTACCAAACGTCACTACGTAACTGGGTGATTATAAAGGTGCTCTACAGGTGTTTCCAAAGGTACTTGTTGGGTTGACGTATTTCGAGATTAGGATTTGTCACTCCTATTGTCGGAGAGGTATCTCTGGGCCCATTCAGTAATGCACATCACTATAAGCCTTGCAAGCATTATAACTAATGATTTAGTTGCGGGATGATGTATTACGGAACGAGTAAAGAGATTTGCCGGTAACGAGATTGAACTAGGTATTGAGATACCGACGATCGAATCTCGCGCAAGTAACATACCGATGACAAAGGGAACAACGTATGTTGTTATGCGGTTTGACCGATAAAGATATTCGTAGAATATGTGGGAGCCAATATGAGCATCCAGGTTCCTCTATTGGTTGTTGACCGGAGACGTGTCTCGGTCATGTCTACATTGTTCTCGAACCCGTAGGGTCCGCACGCTTAAAGTTCGATGACGGCTATATTATGAGTTTATGTGTTTTGATGTACCGAAGGTAGTTCAGAGTCCCGGATGAGATCGGTGACATGACGAGGAGTCTCAAAATAGTCGAGACGTAAAGATCAATATATTGGACGACTATATTCGGACATCGAAAAGGTTCTGAGTGATTCAGGTATTTTTCGAAGTACCGGAGAGTTACGGGAATTCGCCGGGGAGTATATGTAACACCCTGGATGTAAATTTCCCCTTTTGGGCAATATATCAACTTGACCTCATCCTATTTTCTTGTGAGTTTTGTCATGCTTGGCTTCATGTTGTTTGGTTATGTGGGTTTCTCTCTTTTCCTTTGTTTTGCTCTTTTACCATATTGCATTTGTGTCTCTTGTCATCTTGCATTCCATTCTCATCATGTGTTTGTGGTGATCTCTCACATGTCATGTGGTTGCATGTGCCACTCTTATTTGCATTACCATCTCCTCTTTCCCTCTACTCCTTTCCTTAGCAAGTGCTATATTTTCCTTTCTCAATTAATGTTCATCTTCTCCCTGCAAATCTTGCTCTTTGCACTAAACCTCTCTGCCAAAGATCTCCTCATTTGAAGTTGTTATGGTCAGGTTAAAAAATGACACAAGTTTGAAATATTACCAAACTTGTCTTATTTTTCTACCTCTAAAAATGCCCATTACAATTTATTAAAATAGTGGAGAATTCCAGGAGTTTGGGGATATTTTCCTTTCACTCCAACTCTTTTCATTTCTTTTCTCAGACTTTCTTTTCTTTTCCTTTTGATTTTAAAAGGAGAAAGAAAGAAGGCAGCAGAAGCAGTGGCAGCCCAAATGAGTCCCCTCACTGGCTCCGGCCTCCCAAGCCGCCCAGCTCCTCAAATTTCAGCCCAGAGAGAGAGCGCCAGCCCGCCTGCTTCTCTCCTCCCGCCACAGCACTCGCAGCCGCGCTTACCCCCGCTAGTGCCTCTCCACGTGGACGCGCCGGTCCCGCTTGGCAGCGGCTGCCCTGCTCCCCACACCCACCTTTCCTTCTCCTCTCTCGCCGCCATGGGGACCCGAGCCGAGGGAGCGTGAGCTCGACCCCGTCGCCCTAGCCCCCTACTTATCCCCTCTTCGTGTCCAACCGACCCCTAGGGTTTCCCTCTCCCTCTCGCCGCCGCCGCCAGGTAAGAGAACCACCAGATTCGCCGCCCGCCTCCGTCCCGAAAGATCTCGAGCGCCTGTCAGCCGGGCGTGCTCTCCGCCACCCCAACCCTGCGGCCTGTGTCCATCTTTCTTCCTCGTCGTCGACTTCGTCCCACGACGCCGACTACGGTGCCCGGATCGTCAAGTTCCTCGACGCCTCGCTTCGCTCTTCTTCTCGGCCAGTTCACGGCGAAGTTCGAGCTCCGTGGCCTCGCCCGCCCTGCCTCCGTCGAATCCGTCGCGTCCTAGGGTGAGCTGGGTAACGCTCCTCCCTCTCCCATCCTTCCCTTTGGCATTTTGGCACCCGCAGGTCTCGTTCTGGTCCGTGTACTTGTCGCGCCCGTAGTGCTCCGGTGTGTCTGTAGTTTTTGGGTTCAGAGTAGTTTGGCCGCGCGTGGATGCCGCGATTCCCGCTCGGGCTTGTCCCTTCATGTTCCCGTGGTGCCCTCCCGCGCGCACCCATCTTGTTCGAGGCCGCAGAGCCGCCAGAGTCAGCTTGCTTCACCGGAATCGCTGCTTTTTCTTCTCTGTTCTTAGATCAGGCCCTGTAGTTGGTCAAGTAGGCAGCTGCCTCGACCTTACCGAACCCCTAGCCTAGCCGAGCTGGTTTGCCCCCCGCTCTCTCACTGCGGCGACACTGGTTCAATCCCAGCGCGCTTCTGTTTCCTTCTTCGTTCATCTCTTCAAGAGTAGTAGTAGTTAAGGGCCCGAGGCCCTTCTCTGTCGATCGTCGCTGCCTAGCTCAAGGGTAGCAGGGGCAGAGTTCCAACGGGAGACCGGGTTCGATTCCACCCGAGGCTGGTTTTCTTCCCCTTTTAAACTCGCTATACCACCGTCCCTATGACAAGAGGGGCCACCATGTCAGCCTCTTAGCGCCTCCTCCATCCTTATTTTTTTTCCTTACCCCGCGTTTCCATTTCCAGCATTGTTTCCTTTTCTGTTTTAGGCAAGTCCATTTCTGGACATTTCCAAATCTGGAATTTGCCATTTCTGTTAATTTCCATTTTAGGCAGGTTTTGACTTAGGGCATTTGTGATGTTTTCTCTCGGTAACCCTAACATATTATATATGTTTTTGGGTAGAAAAATCCCACCAACTCAGTGGTGGCATTAGTTTCTGCATTTGAGCAAGTTTATGATCATGTCTTTTTGCATCATGCTTATGTGTTGTCTTTCATGGGCATATTTATTTGGTTTATGCTATGAGGTAGTTTGCACACGTGCATGGCTTTGTTCATCATGCTGTTATTGTAGGTTTCACGCCATTCTTGTTTTGCTCGCCATATCCAACCCGTGCATCCGCTTTCCGGTGATCTCTATATCGATTTCTACCAAATCATCTCATCTTTCCGATGGCATGCTTGGTTTGCCATGATGATGCCTAGTTTTTCATTTACCCTCCGAGCGCATATTATACGCATTGCATATCACTTCCCGCATATCATGTCATGTTGTTGCATCATGTTGATTGTGCATCGCACCGTGATTTATTGTGGTTCCTTTGTTTGTGTTGTTGCTTTGGGTAGAGCCGGAGACGAGTACGTGAACGAGGATCCTGTTGAGAACGCTTACGAGGATCAGACTTTCGACAACTCTCGAGAACATTGCGAGCAAGATGACCATACCCTCGAAATCACTTCTATCTTTGCTATGCTAGATGCTCGCTCTTTTGCTATGCCTATGCTGGCGATGCCTACCACTTGCTATATCATGCCACCCATATTGCCATGTCGCCCCTAACCATCCTTTCCTAGCAAACCGTTGATTGGCTATGTTACCGCTTTGCTCAGCCCTCTTATAGCGTTGCTAGTTGCAGGTGAAGCTGAAGTTTGTTCCTTGTTGGAACATGGAGTTGTTGTTCCTTATTGGAACATGTTTACTTGTTGGGGATATCACAATATATATATATCTGCTATGTTTAACACATCTATATACTTGGTAAAGGGTGGAAGGCTCGGCCTTATGCCCGGTGTTTTGTTCCACTCTTGCCACCCTAGTTTCCGCCATACCGGTGTTATGTTCCTTGATTTCGCGTTCCTTACACGGTTGGGTGATTTATGGGACCCCTTGACAGCTTCGCTTTGAATAAGACTCCTCCAAAGAAGGCCCAACTTTGGTTTTACCATTTGCGACCTAAGCCTTTTTTCCCCGGTTTTCGCGAGCCCGAGGGTCATCTTTATTTTCAACCCCCGGACCAGTGCTCTTCGAGTGCTCGCCCAACCTGGCGATGTCCGGCGCCTGGCAATCCAGGTCTATGCCAACCCGACGCCTTGCCCATCCGTGTGCCCTCGAGAACGAGATATGTGCAGCTCCTATCGGGATTTGTCGGCACATTCGGGCGGCTTTTGCTGGTCTTGTTTTATTGTCATTAAATGTCTTGTAGTCCGGATTCCGAGATTGATCGGGTCTTCCCGGTAGAAGGAATATCCTTCGTTGACCGTGAGAGCTTATAATGGGCTAAGTTGGGACACCCCGCAGGTAATATCTTTCAAAGCCGTGCCCGCGGTTATGAGGCGATGGGAATTTGTTAATGTCCGGTTGTAGAAAACCCAAAGTTGACCTCAATTAAAATACACATCAATCAAGTGTGTAACCGTGATGGTCTCTTCTCGGAGTCCGGAAGTGAACACGGTGTTGGAGTTATGTCCGGCGTAAGTAGTTCAGATCACTTCTTGATCGCTATTAGCTTCAGCGTCCGTGCTTTGCTTCTCTTCTCGCTCTCTTTTGTAAGTAGCCACCATATATGCTAGTCGCTTGTCGCAGCTCCACTATACTACTCATCCTTCCTATAAGCTTAAATAGTCTTGACCTCGCTGGTGTGAGATTGCTGAGTCCCCGTGACTCATGATACTTCCAAAACAGTTGCAGTGCCGATGATGCCAGTCAGGTGACTCAACCGAACTCAAGTGGGAGTTCGACGAGGAACGTGGTCGTTACTATGTGTCTTTTCCAGATGATCGTGGTGGTGCTCAGCTTGGGACGATCGGGATCCGTGTAGCATTTGGGGTATCTTCTTTTATTTTGGTTCCGTAGTCGGACCTTGAGTGTACTCAATGATGGATGTTTATTTATGTATTGTGTGAAGTGGCATCGTAAGCCAACTATGTATCTCTTTCCCTTATTTATTACATGGGTTGTGTGAAGATTACCTCACTTGCGACATTGCTTTCAATGCGGTTATGCCTCTAAGTCGTGCCTCGACACGTGGGAGATATAGCCGCATCGGGGCGTTCAAGTTGGTAATCGAGCCTTCCCGACTTAGGAGCCCCCTACTTGATTGTTTGTCGACGTTGTTGAGTCTAGAATGGAAAATTTTTGAGTCTTAGGATTATATATATCGGAGAGTAGGATTCTTTTACTTCCCAAATTCCCTTCGTCAGCTCTGTGAGGTATCCCGGCGTAGTGTTTTGACTTTCCTCTCCTCAAATTTCACTAAATTTTTTTTAGGATCACGCGGGTATCTTAGAATCGCTCCGATGGTTTTGTGACGAGAACATTGTTCTTGGTGCCTCCTGACATTTAGGGGTTGTGGCAGTGTCCCGGGGAGTTGAGCTCCGAGGTGTTGTCGTCACAATTTTATCGTTGCAGTTCTGGAATACCGAAGTTTTGCCGACATCGAAATCTCTTTTGTGCAGTTGTTGGTGAGATAACCCCGATAGCCGATCGAGGCGAAAAGTGGAGTATTGCCATGACTTGTATAACGGATGTTTTTCAAGGTCGAGGTACACGATTTCCGAGGATTTCTTGGTTATGTGTTGACGGATGGATACAACCGGATCTAGGTATTGTTAGTTTGGGTGATATATTTTGTGTCCTCAGATCCCCAACACCAGATTGCATAACCGTAAAGTTTCGGAGTTTATAGGTGGGAATTCTAGTAGCTTACAGGATTTCTTTCCATGTATGTATGATTTGAGATTGGGGTTCAACGTTTAGTGGTCCGCCCATTCACGGTCGATTTATTAGTGGTCGCGAGACGCCTTAAAGAATCCTTGGCTATGCTGATTCGGGACGCCTTGTTAGTCATTCGTGATTTGCCGCTATATCGTCGTGCCGTGTGGGCCCCACCACCTAACACTTTGGGCGTAAATCTCTATCATGTGTTTGTTCCGCTCATTCTAGAAGCCAATCTTTTGTTTTCGGTTGTGGTATTCGAGTTGCTTGAAGCCAAGTGTTGATTCCATACCTTTCCTAAGCGGTGTTATCATATTGCTATGTGAATACTAATCCTTCTTGATCACTGAGCTTGTCATGTCAATTCTTTTCTCAACCGGCGTGCTTCTCTTCAAGTAAATCCGATCATTGCAACATTCGCAAGATCAATTCTAAGCTTTTTTCTCAATGATGTTTGTTCCATCCGACCCAAGTTGTTTTTGTTTTCCCACCCTCCCACCCCTTTTTCTTCAAGGACTCAGATTTCTTAATCAAGCATCCATTTTACTGCTGTGAAGTTTCTTCATTCTTTTCCTTTAATGTTTTATCCGGTGAATTCTCATGAAGACGCTAAGGAAGCTTCAACCTTATCGTTGTTCCATTCTAATTTTCTTCTCCGGTGGATTCAATTCAAGCTTTGTCGATCATATCATTTTCCCTGCTTCAAATGCTTTCTCATACCGGTGCACCTATCAATCACTCACTTCGCTATTGATTTGTTCGAGTGTCAAGATATCTCCGAAGGCTCGTCTTTTCATTCAAGATCCATTCAAGCTATTTGGGGATTATTATCTCATTCAAGCCATTTAATTCTACCAGTGCAATCGTTATTTCAAGCAATCGTTCAACGGTGGTTCTTTTGAGTGGGCCCATAACCCACAGGTCTTTTCCCAGGATCTTACCTGACTCTTCTAATTTATCCGGAGCTATTCCCAAATTCTTTTCGAAGTTTGACGTAAGAATGAATTATCATCAGTCAAATGTCTTTCTCCAAGATCTTTCAAATTCTTTTCATCGTTGGTTCAACCTTTCTAATTTTCATTCCGAGTGCCTCAACAATTCATGGTGGTGTTTCTCATCGTCATTCTCGAATTTTGAAGACCGAAGAAGAGTTTCTCTTTAATCTTGCTCCATTCTCTTCAAGATTCATGGTTCTAGCTTGATGCCATCCTCTCATAATTATTTTTATTGTGAGAATTATTTTAACCCACCCGAGCATTTCAGAGTCTTTTCAGTTCGATTCTCCGAGCCCATCATCTCGTAATTATTCATTCAAGCGTTAAACTCTTGTTTTCCAAATCTCACCTGCATCGTCGAAATATCATCTAATCAGCTCATGATCTCTTCGCTCTAATGTATCTAAATTCTGTCAAGCATCTTTATTCGTTTTCTAATTCTTCACGGTGAATTGTGCCTTTGCTACGTTCATTTTCAATTCTTACGGTGGTTCGTTCAAGAGTTCTCTTCCTTCGTTATTATATAGATTCATTCGTTCTTCCCAAATCCTACCGGCAGATCGTTGAAGACCTTCCCAAGTTTGCGCCATATTTATCTTAATCTTTTCTATGGGAATAAGTAGTATGCCAAATCCGTTGCTTGTCATCAATCTAAATTGGTGAAGGATACGCATAACATAATTCTTGTTCTTGTTTCATCCAAGTGATTAATTCCTTCTTTCGGAGATTGTTCATGATGAAGTAATTCTTGATTTCATTTGTTCATCTTTCTTTCCGGAGTTCCAAATTTTGTCGGTTATATCATTTCAAAGCTTCATCTTATCACCGCAAGGCTTCACCTTGTGTTGTCAACTTCTCTTTCTTTCTATCATCCTTTTATTACCGGAGTTCTTCATGGAGACTCTACATGGTGGTTCGTCATGGATTCATTTATTTCTCGATTTGTCCTTCAAGTTTTTCTCGGAGTTAAGATCCGTCAAGCCATACTTCAAAATAAACATGGTGCTCAACACATGTTTTGTTTTGAGGAGTTCAAGTATTCTTCATCTTGCATTCGAGCGCAATTATTTCGACCTTATCTTTTGAGGTGGTCTTATGTCATTCTTGACAATTTCACTTCGTGTTTCATGATTCGCAAGTTGTTAAGAATGAGATATTTAAATCCATCATTTTCTCTTTGTTCAAGAGATCTTTTCAACCATCAACCTCGTTGTTGGAGTTATCTTGTGTCACATTTCACCTAAAGCCTTCCCTAAGGAATGTTGCTTTTGTGGTGCTTATCAATGATCCAAGTTATCTCTCTATCATCTTGGGGAAGAAATTTTTTCATCTCGTCGGTGTTATCAATTATATTATTTGTTTCCTTTAGTGGTCGGTTGTCACCTCATAATGTTGAGATGTTTCCATAAGCCCACTACAAACTTATTCTTTTCGTTGTTGGTCTTCCAACAACTCTATTCTAACCTTCTTGCAAGGATGCCTTCCAAATTCAATTGTGGTAGAAGTTGTCATTTTCTTCTCTGTCCCTTTATCCCAACGGTCTAGCTTCTATTCTTTCGTTCCGGAGGCTTTGTGATGTTGCTCTCTTCTACCAATTATCTTCTTTTGTCAAGATCATGTTATTTTCCTTGCTTATCCGCTTAGCAGAGTGTTGTGTTCTCATTCAAGTTCTTTCATCGTATCAAGTTTTGCCTCTCTTTTCAACCTGAGTGCTGTCTGAAATCCCTCTTACCCATTGCAGTGTGTTGTTGATTTCATCAAGTATCCTCTCATCTTGTCAAGTTCATGTTCTATTCCTTCCATGTTCAGTCGGAGTGCTGTCAAAATTATATCATTCTTCCTCTCTCATCTTGTTTTAACCGGGAGTGGTTTCGAATTCTATCTTGTCTATTAAATTCTTGATTCATGTCTTTGCAACCTTCAAGTTCTCGTAATACTCCTTGTTCCTCTTTTCTACCGGATTGTTTGCAATCTCGTTCATCTCTGTTGTACTCTTTCTTTTAAATTGCTCAACCTCTCAAGGCTTGGTTTCACTCGTTTGTCTAAGAAGCAACTTAGTTTACCTCTCATCTTCCTCTTCCTTTTCTCTCCGGTGCCATCCCAGATCTCGGGACGAGATCCTCTTGTAGTGGTGGAGTGTTGTAACACCCTGGATGTAAATTTCCCCTTTTGGGCAATATATCAACTTGACCTCATCCTATTTTCTTGTGAGTTTTGTCATGCTTGGCTTCATGTTGTTTGGTTATGTGGGTTTCTCTCTTTTCCTTTGTTTTGCTCTTTTACCATATTGCATTTGTGTCTCTTGTCATCTTGCATTCCATTCTCATCATGTGTTTGTGGTGATCTCTCACATGTCATGTGGTTGCATGTGCCACTCTTATTTGCATTACCATCTCCTCTTTCCCTCTACTCCTTTCCTTAGCAAGTGCTATATTTTCCTTTCTCAATTAATGTTCATCTTCTCCTGCAAATCTTGCTCTTTGCACTAAACCTCTCGCCAAAGATCTCCTCATTTGAAGTTGTTATGGTCAGGTTCAAAAATGACACAAGTTTGAAATATTACCAAACTTGTCTTATTTTTCTACCTCTAAAATGCCCATTACAATTTATTAAAATAGTGGAGAATTCCAGAGTTTGGGGATATTTTCCTTTCACTCCAACTCTTTTCATTTCTTTCTCAGACTTTCTTTTCTTTTCCTTTTGATTTTAAAAGGAGAAAGAAAGAAGGCAGCAAAGAGCAGGGCAGCCCAAATGAGTCCCCTCACTGGCTCCGGCCTCCCAAGCCGGCCCAGCTCCTCACAGCCTCAGAGAGAGAGCGCCACCCCCGCTGCTTCTCCTCCTGCCTTCACAAGACCAAGGCCGCTTACCCCCGCTTAGTGCCTCTCCACGTGGATCGCTGGTCCCGCTTGGCAGCGGCTGCCCCTGCCCCCACACCCACCTTTCCTTCTCCTCTCGCCACGCCATGGGGACCCCGAGCCGAGGAGCGTGAGCTCGACCCGTCGCCTAGCCCCCTACTTATCCCCTCTTCGTGTCCAACCGACCCCTAGGGTTTCCCTCTCCTCTCGCCGCCGCCAGTAAGAGAACCACCAGATTCGCCGCCCGCCCGCTCCGTCCGGCGCATCCGAGAGCGCCTCGTCAGCCGGCGTGCTCTCCGGCCACCCCAACCTGCGGCTGTGTCCATCTTCTTCTCGTCGTCGACTTCGTCCCACGACGTCGACCACTGATGCCCGGATCGTCAAGTTCCTCGGCGCCTCGCTTCTCTTCTTCTCGGTCAGGTTCACGGCGGTTCAGAGCTCCGTGGCCTCGCCGTCACCCGCCTCCGTCGAATCCGTCGCGTCCTAGGGTGAGCTGGGTAACGCCTCCTCCTCTCCCATCCTTCCCTTTGGCATTTTGGCACCCGCAGTCTCTGCTCGTCCGTGTACTTGTCGCGCCAGTAGTGCTCCGGTGTGTCTGTAGTTTTGGGTTCAGAGTAGTTTGGCGGCGTGGATGCCGCGATTCCCGCCGGGCTTGTCCCTTCATGTTCCGTGGTGCCCTCCCGCGCACCCATCTTGTTCGAGGCCGCAGAGCCGCCAGAGTCAGCAGCTTGCTTCACGGAATCGCTGCTTTTTCTTCTCTGTTCTTAGATCAGGCCCTGGTAGTTGGTCAAGTAGGCAGCGTTCCTGACCTTACCGAACCCCCTAGCCTAGCCGAGCTGGTTTGCCCCCCCCCCGCTCTCTCACCGCGGCGACCTGGGTTCGAATCCCAGGCGCGCCCCCTTTTTATTTCTGTTTTTCCTTCTTCGGTTCATCTCTTCAGTAGTAGTAGTAGTTAAGGGCCCGAGGCCCCTTCTCTGTCAGTCGTCGCTGCCTAGCTCAGTGGTAGCAGGGGCAGAGTTCCAACGGGGAGACCCGGGTTCGATTCCACCCGAGGCTGGTTTTCTTCCCCCCTTTTTAAACCTGCTATACCACTGTCCCTATGACAGTAGGGCCACCATGTCAGCCTCTTAGCGCCTCCTCCATCCTTATTTTTTTTTCCTTACCCCGCGTTTCCATTTCCAGCATTGTTTCCTTTTCTGTTTTAGGCAAGTCCATTTCTGGACATTTCCAAATCTGGAATTTGCCATTTCTGTTAATTTCCATTTTAGGCAGGTTTTGACTTAGGGCATTTGTGATGTTTTCTCTACGGTAACCCTAACATATTATATATGTTTTTGGGGTAGAAAAATCCCACCAACTCAGTGGTGGCATTAGTTTCTGCATTTGAGCAAGTTTATGATCATGTCTTTTTGCATCATGCTTATGTGTTGTCTTTCATGGGCATATTTATTTGGTTTATGCTATGAGGTAGTTTGCACACGTGCATGGCTTTGTTCATCATGCTGTTATTGTAGGTTTCATGCCATTCTTGTTTTGCTCGCCATATCCAACCCGTGCATCCGTTTCCGGTGATCTCTATATCGATTTCTACCGAAATCATCTCATCTTTCCGATGGCATGCTTGGTTTGCCATGATGATGCCTAGTTTTTCATTTACCCTCCGGAGCGCACATACGCATTGCATATCACTTCCCGCATATCATGTCATGTTGTTGCATCATGTTGATTGTGCATCGCACCGTGATTTATTGTGGTTCCTTTGTTTGTGTTGTTGCTTTGGGTAGAGCCGAGAGACGAGTACGTGAACGAGGATCCTGTTGAGAACGCTTACGAGGATCAAGCTTTCGACAACTCTGAGAACATTGCAGGCAAGATGACCATACCCTCGAAATCACTTCTATCTTTGCTATGCTAGATGCTCGCTCTTTTGCTATGCCTATGTCATGATGCCTACCACTTGCTATATCATGCCACCCATATTGCCATGTCAGCCCCTAACCATCCTTTCCTAGCAAACCGTTGATTGGCTATGTTACCGCTTTGCTCAAATTTCTCTTATAGCGTTGCTAGTTGCAGGTGAAGCTGAAGTTTGTTCCTTGTTGGAACATGGAGTTGTTGTTCCTTATTGGAACATGTTTACTTGTTGGGGATATCACAATATATATATATATCGCTATGTTTAACACATCTATATACTTGGTAAAGGGTGGAAGGCTCGGCCTTATGCAGTGTTTTGTTCCACTCTTGCCACCCTAGTTTCCGCCATACCGGTGTTATGTTCCTTGATTTCGCGTTCCTTACGGTTGGGTGATTTATGGGACCCCCTTGACAGTTCGCTTTGAATAAGACTCCTCCAAAGAAGGCCCAACTTTGGTTTTACCATTTGCGACCTAAGCCTTTTTCCCCGGGTTTTCGCGAGCCCGAGGGTCATCTTTATTTTCAACCCCGGACCAGTGCTCCTTCGAGTCTTTGGCCCAACTCTGGCGATGTCCGGCCCCACAAGCAATCCAGGTCTATGCCAACCCGACGTCTTGCCCATCCGGTGTGCCTCGAGAACGAGATATGTGCAGCTCCTATCGGGATTTGTCGGCACATTCGGGCGGCTTTTGGTCTTGTTTTATTGCTGTCGAAATGTCTTGTAGTCCGGGATTCCGAGATTGATCGGGTCTTCCGGTAGAAGGAATATCCTTCGTTGACCGTGAGAGCTTATAATGGGCTAAGTTGGGACACCCTGCAGGTAATATCTTTCAAAGCCGTGCCCGCGGTTATGAGGCAGATGGGAATTTGTTAATGTCCGGTTGTAGAAAACCCAAAGTTGACCTCAATTAAAATACACATAAACCGCGTGTGTAACCGTGATGGTCTCTTCTCGGCGGAGTCCGAGAAGTGAACACGGTGTTGGAGTTATGTCTGACGTAAGTAGTTCAGGATCACTTCTTGATCGCTATTAGCTTCGCGTCCGTGCTTTGCTTCTCTTCTCGCTCTCTTTTGCGAAGTAGCCACCATATATGCTAGTCGCTTGCTGCAGCTCCACTATACTACTCTGTCCTTCCTATAAGCTTAAATAGTCTTGACCTCGCGGGTGTGAGATTGCTTTGAGTCCCCGTGACTCACAGATACTTCCAAAACAGTTGCAGTGCCGATGATGCCGATGCAGGTGACTCAACCGAACTCAAGTGGGAGTTCGACGAGGAACGTGGTCGTTACTATGTGTCTTTTCGGATGATCGATGAGTGGTGCCCAGTTGGGACGATCGGGGATCTGTGTAGCATTTGGGGTATCTTCTTTAATTTTGGTTCCGTAGTCGGACCTTGAGTGTACTCGAATGATGGATGTTTATTTATGTATTGTGTGAAGTGGCATCGTAAGCCAACTATGTATCTCTTTCCCTTATTTATTACATGGGTTGTGTGAAGATTACCTCACTTGCGACATTGCTTTCAATGCGGTTATGCCTCTAAGTCGTGCCTCGACACGTGGGAGATATAGCCGCATCGGGGGCGTTTCAGTATATGGGCCTTATTGGGCTTTAGGGAAAGAGAGAGGAGAGGCTAGGCGCCCCCCAAGGCCTAGTCCGAATTGGACTAGGGGGAGGGGCTGTGCCCCCTCCTTCCTTCTCTTCTCTCTCCATTGTCCTTGACTCCTACTCCTACTACTTGGAAGGGGGGAATCCTACTCCCGGTGGGAGTAGGACTCCTCCTAGGGTGCGCCATAGAGAGGGCCGGCCCTCCCCCTCCTCCACTCCTTTATATACGGGGAGAGGGGCACCCCTTGGAGACACAACAATTGATCATTGATCTTTTAGCCGTGTGCGGTGCCCCCCTCCACCATAGTTCATCTCGATAATACTGTAGAGGTGCTTAGGCGAAGCCCTGCGTCCGTAGAACATCATCGTCGTCATCACGCCGTCGTGCTGACGAAACTCTCCCTCAACACTCGGCTGGATCGGAGTTCGAGGGACGTCATCGGGCTGAACGTGTGCTGAATTCGGAGGTGTCGTGCGTTCGGTACTTGATCGGTCGGATCGTGAAGACGTACGACTACATCAACAGCGTTGTGCTAACGCTTTCGCTTTCGGTCTACGAGGGTACATGAACAACACTCTCCCCTCTCGTTGCTATGCATCACCATGATCCTGTGTGTGCGTAGAATTTTTTTTGAAATTACTACGTTCCCTAACAGTACGCCCCCGACAGCCCGCTCTGGGAGCCCTACTTCCGCCGCCGCCACGCCGAGCAGCTCGAGGCCACCAACGGCGCCGTGCCCTCTGGAAGGCTCAACTCCGAAGGGCGACGCTGATGGTGGGGCGTGCCCGGCCGCACGCTGGAGGCCGTCCTCGAGTATATCGAGGGCGGCAACACGCCGAGGCTGGAGTACCCCGCTTCCCCGTCCTTCTCTCGCCGGCGTGGGAGCTCGTGGACGCCGAGGCGCATGGACCCCGGGGCGTCCTCCTCCTCGTCCACCGCTCTTCCGGCTCTCCTTGCCTCCGCCCCGTCAAGCCGGAGCCAGACACGCCACCCGTCGGCCGGCGCTCAGCTCCTGCGTCGCGACGACTCCACCCCGCCTCAGCCGCCTCGTCCTCGTCGGGCGGAGCCCGGCCTTCTGCGAGTACGAGGAGATAGCCCGGCGCGGCTTCTCCGACGAGGACGCCCTACAGTGGGCGCAGGACGACTACCTCCGCAACGAGATGGTCCGGCAACGCCGGGCCCTGGAGGAGATAGCCGCCCGCAAGCGTGGGCGCGAGGACGAGCACGGCGTGTGATTCTCGACAGCGACGACGATGAGGATAAGGATGGCAATTTTACCCAAGGGTACGGGTACCCACGGATACCGCACCCGTATGGGCAGGATAAGGGTACAATTTTATAACCATAGATAGTAGGACGCGGATTTTTGGGACATGGTGCTACGCGAGGATGAAATCTCGGTTGTTCATATGTGCTATGAGATTAGTATTTAATATAGCGAATTATTGAATACCAAAATGATACCGTTGGTTAATTTGGCGAATACGCGTATGTGATACATATGGGTAGAGCTAGGCATCTTAAATGCGTTTTTTAATGGTGGTGTCTTTTATTGCTTTTCTGCCAATTCGAGTGAATGTGCAGATCCTCATAATGTGGTGTTGTACTGAACTGTAATTACAAGTGATGCCAATTCGAGTGAATGTGCAGATCCTCATAATGTGGTGTTGTACTGAACTGTAATTACAAGTGATGTCGTACAGTGTTTTGAGCTCAATTGTTTTTACTTGAATTGTTATTTCTACGTATGAGGCATGCAACATTTTTTTTTTCGTTGATGGATATGTTGTTTGATGTGTTTATACATCTGCCGAGTTAAATGTATTACATATTACATCTAGTACATATACCACATCGATGGAGATGTCATGTTTTATCCTGTCATCTACCACTCCAGGCTTGAATGTGTTCTAACATGGTTTTTTCATGCTTTGCTCTACCATGTTAATCCTTTTCATAAATGAACCTGGGACATGAGCATAAAGTATTGTTGTTGGACGAGCCGGTGAAGTACTCTTAGGCATTGGGTGACACATCTGTACAACTACAATTCTGCATCTTTATTTTTTTTTTCTTCCAAAAAAGCTCCATATCTTCATGGATGAGTTCTAGGCTCTAGAATGCAAGAACTAGAGAAGCGGGGTGAATGAGAAAGGAGCTGTGGGTTGGACCAGGGATGGCCTGCATGTTGCATTTAAAAGATGTTGGGTGCCTTGATGTCCTGCCATCCATTTACAACGGAATTAATTTGTGGCTCATTAAACCAAAGGGTTAAGCCGAAGGAGTTTTCCGTGGTTGGCCTGTACGCAGGGCATTCTCCTGTCATCAGTTTGCATGGATGGATAAGAGCTATTCAATGTTGTTTCAATGCATGAGGCTGACTTGTGGGCTATCTCCTGGCAAGGTCAGAGGTAATGAGCGAGCTATACCATTTGCATACCGTGGATGAAATTTAATATACGTACTTGATGTACTCCCTCCATCTCAGTTTACAAGGCTTGCAGTGTATCTAGGTCGTCAATTTAACTTATATAAAATAAATTGTTTAACATAAAAATTATATCACTAGAAAATAGAATATCTAAAGTTTCTAATGATATATTTTTTATAATGCATGCCTCTTATTAAGTTGATTAAATTAACGACCTAGGTACACGTGTAAGACTTGTAAACTGAGATAGAGGTAGTATTAAAGTTGCACGAATCACATGGGAATGAGCGGTTCTGATTTCGACCTCACGTGGCTGCATGTCCATTTACCCTACCCATTAAGTCGTGGGTAGGGTACAGGTATAGCCTTTTACCTATGGATATGCCCATATCCTACCCGTTTATACAGAGCCGGCCCTACATTTTAGAGGGCCCTTGGCGAACTCGATAACATGACCCCCTAATACTATATGTATATGTATGTTTCTACACATTATATGTGCATCTAGTGTATGTCTAACTTCATTTGCAAAATATTAAGAGTAATTTTTCAGTCATACATGACGCAGAAAAATAGTACATATACAATTAGAAATACCTTAACAATTCTATACCATGTATACTGAAATTGTTGATGGATGAATCATTGCGTACCTTTGAAAGACTGAGAAGACGATGGTCGATGACCTCCTAACCTCGCGGATGGCCGGGCGGCAAGATTAGGACGAGTCAAGTGCAGGACAGCAAAAATCAGGAGCGAAGTCAGGGCCGGCAACCGGCAAGAAACTGGAGCGACGGTTGAGTCTCAAGCGAAGAACACAGGAAGACGATGAGGCATCGATCGCTATCGGTTTTTTCTATTCTTTGATTTGAAAGTAGCGATCCGTATGGATGGATGGATGCGTGCGAGAAGCGAGCCATGCGACGCTTGACCTTTTCCTCGCTAGCGATCAGCCGCCAAGCCCATCACGCATTCACGCTGCTCCTTCCTTCTAATTTTTCTTTTTTACTGGGCTATACATATACATGCATCACAGATCATGGGCCCCTACCAGACCTGGGCCCTAGGCGGCCGTCCCGTCGGCCGTACCAGGGCCGGCCCTGCATTTATTATACTAACATGTGAATTTTACGTGTGATTTACAAGTGTGCTTATGTTAAAGTTGTTTCGTGAGCTTATAAACCTATGTTAAAGTTTGCATCAATTGTTAATTTGAATTTATCGTATACTCATCTAACTGTTATTGAGTTGAGATCAATATATTTTTTGTTAAATGTGTGTAAAATTATGAATAATTTATTTTCTATTTGATCTGCCCGTTGGGTACCCAATGGGTATGGCTACCCGTCAGGTATGAGTGAGGGTAAAGTTTCATACCCGTGGGTGCGGGTATGTGTAGAATTTTGTACCCATTAACTACACAGGTATGGGTATAGGTATTGCTCTACCCGCCATGTACTCTACCCATTGACATCCTTAATGAGGACGGCCCCGGACCGTGCAACCCGCCGCGCCAACCTGGGGAGGGTTGCAGCAGGGACGGCAGCCGCGGAGGAGGCGACGACGACGACGAGATGGCGGCGACTACACGCAGTTCTACAGCCTCGGGCGGCGAGGACCGGCGAGGGAGACGGCGGGCCTAGTAGCGTTTTTTTTTGTAAAATATTTTAAATACTAGCAGGACGCCCGTGCGTTGCTACGGGCTGCAATGCATATAAATAAATAAAAATGATTAAGGTCGTTTGTAAGTTGAAGCTCATTTTTCCTCATACGCCCGGGCATGTACGGGCATCTAGTGGGCTTCCCGAAATTCAACCGTCTGGACAGTCCGGACTCCACCGCAGACCATATGTGTGGAAGAAAAATGGTTGTTTGGACTACCCGCCATGTTATCTCCAACACATGGGTCCAACGCCTAAAACCAACCCTAAGACGCACCCTTCCCTGTTCCTACTGCATCTTCCCTTCCCACTCGGTTTACTGCAGTACCGTGACATTTCTCAAGTCCTTCTCACCTTCGCCATCGCAACCTCTCTCCTTCAAACCGTACTTCCCACAAACTGCCAAGGAGTCCCCAAAGAACCACCCTCTCTCATGGCTGACCCCTTCCCCTGTGTTCGTGCCGATTCGACACCACCAACAAGGGGGTGGGGTGGAGGAAGCGTGAGCAGTTCTACAACCACAACTGCAGAGCCTCATGCAATGTAAGATTCGGGCCCAAACAATGTCGACACCTTCTCGCTTCTCTCTTGCAGCCACCACATCCCTTCATTTTTTTTCTCCCCATTCCAAGTGCCTCCTTCTCAAATGCACAACCTTGCAAGGCATTGTATTTGTCCTCCCAAATTCTCAGTCTTCTTACATCTCAAATTGTCTCGGGCTCCAAGTAAATGTGCATCCTCAGATGCGCAACCCTGAACAAAACAAGGCATTGTATTTGTCCTCCCATGTTCTCATTCTTCATACCTCTCAAATTATCTCCACTACACACAATGTGTTGCCTCTTCTTAACGTCCGCTAAATCTCCATCATGATTCCTTTTCCTGCCTTTATCACCATAAAAAACAAGAATTCCCATGCATAGAAAGGATATTCTAATAACACTAAAAATATTAAAAATTAACCAAACTTTAATAAATGAATCATCGCATGAATAGAGAACTCACGCCTATTATCTAAGTATTTTTTTAATATGCTTAATCAATTGTGGATGGATAAAAAACAACTTCCCTTAGCTTGCAACCACTCCATCCGCTTTGAACTGAGCTACAGAGCGAAAATCTCAAGTGCAAACCTATTTACTTCCTCATGGGTGCTCATATTATCAATCTACCGAAGCACAACATTTGAAGTCTGTCCAAGGATATTAGTTGAATTTGTCCAGAAACTTTATTAAAGTATTGTTTTTTTGTGAAAATGACTAACGCCAAATATTAAGTAACACAGGTCCTTACCACATACAAAGAAAAGTACATTTTTATTTGAGTTGTAAAAAGAGGAATCCTTGTAACCAAGAAGAAGAAACAATCGTGAGAATGTTCATGTCACTGAATTTGCATTGCCTTTGCCTAGTACCCAACACGGCTTCCAGTTGGCTTTTCCTTATTTTGGCGAAGGAAAGCATGCTCACTTTTTCCAATGCAGTTAAAATGTTGAACTGTGTAAGCCCATGACCAATGTCAAAAGCTCTCAATAAAAAGGAACATTAGTTCAACAGCATGCAACTTAGATACACTCAAATTATGATCTTTCGGTTTTGAAGTTAGCATTAAGTTTCGAATAATGCTAAAATATGAAAGATAACAGAACTGCAACACATTACTGGACACCAAAAATTTCTGTATTTTTAGACAATAGTATTGAACAAGCACAAAGTTGCATATGTACTGCATAAAAAATGAATAAACAAACCATGAGGAAGTAAGCACTCACTGCTGGCCTGAGTCACACAGGCGCACCTCCTCCACCCTTGGACGGCTTCCAGCGTCACCGGAGGGACAATGTCCACATCGTTGACATCCTTCTCCACCACCTTACATGCAGCTTTTCCCACACTTCGGTGCGGCCAACACAGACCAGATCCTCTCCGGCCTTTCACCTAAAGCCTGTTGGTGCATACCTTATATGCCTGAGTACTTGTCCGACTTATTTTGCAATGAAATTTATTTGTCAGCTGGCGCATTTGGCTGAGAGAAACCAACACGTACAAGCTAGCCAAGCTAAGCTAATCATTCTCCCAGTCATCTTCACAATTTTGCTTCATTCATAGTGGTAACCTCAAGCTTTGGCATATGCTAATGAGGTGATTGAAGAATCCTGCAATTCTGATAGAATATTTTTACTGTCAGAGCTAATTATGCGCCAAAACATATTGTCAACACTTTTCTTGAACCAAGATCTGTAATCCTTGGTAATTTTTCCTCCTTTTCTTGCATATTCAGAACCCAACCGGCCTAAGTGCAACATTGACCTTCAATACACCCTATAGTATTTAGTATAGAACTTCAATACAATATCTAAGAAGAAATGTCAGTTTTTCTCTCAGTATCTTTAGTGCAATCACTCACGTGACTGTCCCTCGACAAAAATCATTAGGTTTTGGATCCTGCAAGTACAATCTTCTCTTTAAAAATAGAGCATGTATGTCTGTTGAAATAAGTACTCCTTGGTAAAGAAATATAAGAGCGTTTAGAGCACTAAAGTAGTTATCTAAATGCTCTTATATTTCTTTACAGAGGGAGTACATAAGGAAGAGAAATATATCCGAGAGAGGATTCCTACTTGGTACATGCCATTATATATGGACACTTCATATGAAGAGTATGCCAAAAAATTTGTAGTTTGTATCTGCAAGGCCAACTCCTTGTTAAATAATTTATTACCCATTTAGCACAAGTCAAAACGATCTTATACCGAGAATATTTCCAGGCAATAACAAGGAAATCTGACCCATATCTGTAGCAGAAGAATATTGATTAATGCTTGCACCCATTTGGTGGTGCCCTGTAGCAGAAGAATAAGGAACTGATAATGTCGGAACCCTCTATCCAAAACTCATCATGTACACCAAAGAAGTCTGCATAGGAACAAGCGGTTGCTTTCCTTGTCCCATCGAGCACAAGAACAAGATTATGGAGCAGTACGCAAGTAAACTATTGGGTTAAGGAAATGTGCACAAGCTAGTAAGGCTAGCTTTTGGCAGGAAGCTCGTGAAAACATCAGTCTAAGTAGATCGAAGAACTAACATGAACCACAACCTCATATCTAAATTTTGCTGCTCGTCAACTATATTCATTTGAAAAATACTCTAGCAATTTCAAATTTAATGTATGTCATTCGGTGGAATTTTCTCCTGAAGTCTTCCACAATACATAACAATTATAGTAAAAATTTACATAAAGACCAATTTCAGAGAAAAGAACATTAATTCTGATAGTACATGAATTAGTATAACACACAATTACCTCTTCAAAAACATGTATTCTACAAGTTGGAACGTTGAACAGGGAAACCGAGACAATTCTAGAACATAAACGACCATGAGAAAGTATCTAGCTAGAGATAATAGATGGGAAATACATCAGGTTACTCTTACCTAATTGGTGGAGTAGTATAACTGTCGAGCGATGGCTGCCGACCATCACCTAGGGAAATACAAGGACGTGAGTCTCAGGTCTCACCTGGAACAACAATTAAAGGAAGAAGTTAGGCAGACACTCATATATGTCATGAACACACACATTTTTCCCATAAATATTTTTTCACTATCTAGGATCGGATCAAGCACAAAGATCAAAAAAAAAAAAGTGCACAAAAATAGGATCTGAAGCAAAAGAAATCGAAGGCATGGCGCTGAGGGCCCCTGTTGTCTTCTTCAAAAGGAAGACCAATCTGCTGGACGCCGCTGATGCTCTCTGCTCATGGCAGCGCACAACGACACGACCTCGAAACAAAGGACATAGAAGAAGGGACGTGAAACCAATCATTTCCTTTCGGTCCATATATAAGCTCTGCCAGATGAGACGAGGAGGCAAGCAGGCATGAACATCACGTACCTTGATGAATCCCTCGGTTGCCATTGGCGCCGGTCTGCCTCTCGAAAAAGAGGAACACCCGCTAGTTGCCGTCATCCAAACCGCGTTCCTGTTCACCTTAGGTGGCCTGCTGTGGGCCTATGCCAGGGTCGTGGAGAAGGTAGCGAGACACCGACGGAACAAGATCAGGGCCCCATCCTAGGCAGGCGGCGCCATCCACGTCGGGCACGAAGAGAGCCAATGGGAAGGAGGGGAGGTGGGGTAGAAGGGGAGAACAACGGCGTTTCGGGATTGCAGGCAGGGGGACGTGCGAGGTGAGTGTTTTTTTCACCGGTTTCTGTTGTGTTGCCTGCACGGATATATAGGAAAACAAATAGGTGGATTATAATTCCTTCCATTGTATCAGTGCTGGGAAAGGAAGCGAGCGACAAAAATCAATCGAGGGGCCTTTAAGAGTAGAGATTAGTTAATTGAATTTTTCTTTAAAGTCTGTTATTTGTTTCCTTAAAATTTATTATATGTTTCCTATCAAATTGCATTGATGGGATGGATCGGTTGATTTGGGTAGTCTGTTATTTGTTTTCTTCACATCCATTATATGTTTCCTAAAGCAAATTGCATTGATGAGATGGATCGTTTGATTTGGGTAATTTAATAAAGTTAGATCTGTGTCATTTTGTACGGTAGGAAAGTGTTTGTTTAGAAGGAAATAGTGAAAAAAAAATAAACCGATGGGGTGGTGGGAGGGGGGACGAAAAAACCCAGACGAAAGTGGTGGGAGGATGACGAAAATAAAACGGAGGTGGGAGGATGATGAAAAAAAATCAGCGAAAAAAATCGCGCAGACTATTCACCAAGTCGTCCATTAGAAATAGAGATGTATGAACTCACTGAAGTTTGGTTGAATTTGCGCCGTGTTTGTGCCGAAATTTTATTTTAAAAAATAATATGGTATGCATGTTGAAGGCGTCATCCTCAATATGCGTTTTCTTGTGAGTCTTGCCTCAGGGACGATTTTTAGCGCCTCCTGGGGGAGATGCTCTAAGGGCATCTACAACGGTGGACTCTTATCTAGGCGCTTAAACTGGAAAAAAGAAATAAGAAAAGAATTTAAAAGCTGCAAGCGTTATCGAGAAACATTAACGTGTGCGGAAGGGGTGTCCTCTCGCACTAGCCACGTCGGATAAGAAACGACAAAACCAATGCAACGGGATTGGTCAAAGTCGCTCACGCACGTAGGATTGGCCTAACCTAACCTGGGTCTCGCTCATGACTCCACGAGGCCACGGCGCCTTCCCTCTTTGCCGCCGCCTCCTCCTCTCCTCTTCCCTCTTTCTCCCACGCTAACTCTCGCCGCCGCCGCCTCCCCCATCCCAGATTCTTCTCCTCCGCCATGCCATGGCGCTCCCTATGATCGATGTGCCATCGGGTTCCGCTGTTCTCTGAACTCCGTTTGGGTGCCGGGGTGGTGGTCTTAGGAGGAGGGGAGGAGGAAGAAGAAGAGGACCAGGAGAGCCCCGCAGGTGCAGGGGAGGCCGTTCGCGGCGGAGAGGCTGGTGGCGCACAAGGCATGGACGTGCCTGCCGAGTGCCCAGCCCGCTGACGGCGATGGGTCTGGATAAGTTCGTTGCGCTTTTAGGTTGATTTGGTATGTTGGACTGAATGAGGTTTGGTTAATTCGTTTTTCTTTGGTCCGTGCTTCTCCCAATCCAATCCCATCCTATCCCTCTTTGCTCCATCTCACATCCAATCTGATGCTTATTTTGATTTGGTGCAGATTCACTCATTTATTGGATTGTGAGAAAGAAGCTACAACCCTTTGATCCTGCCTGAAAAACAAAAGTAGCCTGCAGTTAAATCTTGTAATAGTTGTCCAGTATGATTCTTTCTTGCGTCCAGCTTATAGTTTGAGTGAAAGAAACTACAAATCTTTGGCTCTCACTGGAAAATGAAACTGACATTGTAGTTGAAATCCCCAAATGACTACCCAGTATGAGTCTCATGTGGCATCCCAAATAGTTGTTGTGTCTCAAGGCAAGGACAAGCCAACCTATGCACCTCATGTGGAAGATGGAGACATGTGTATTGTTCTTAATGCAAAAGATATATGTGTTACAGGAAGAAAAATGATATGCATACCAACAAAATCAAGCGGATATCCCGACGAGTGTGCTCGTGGTGGTCGTTCAGATCCCGGCCGTGCGAGATAGTGTCGTTGTATACATCAACTTCATCTCCAACCCATCAACAGGTGTACCAGCTCCTCTCTGTATATTGTTTGATTTTTTTCATGTTCAATTCAACTTTGGCTAAAAGAACTTCAAAATCGAGCAGGGATCGTTTGATTTGTAGCCAATGATTTAATTGTTCAGACTATTTTGGTGTCTAGAAATAGTAGTAAAACTACTAATATCGTATTAGGGGCTACAACGCAGCATGTATTGTTTGTTTGAATTAATTTATTTTCATTGTAATAGAGAGGAAGCAGTGAGTTTTGCTGGGGTTTTTTCCTGAAGGAATCGTGGTTTCTTTCAGTCCATCTCCATGGTAACACAGGGCCAGGGTTTTGGTGTAAGTAGCTCTAAAATATTAATTAGACTGGTGAATCTGAGGGTTATAGTGCTCCATTCAATTACGATTCACTATCGCCGCTATATCAGATGGAAGGTTTACAGTTTGGAGATTGGAGCATCCAAGATATTATATCATATTGTTCATGAAAAGTTATGCAATAAGAAGTTAAGAATCACCCGCTAATATGGAATCGCCGTATGCCTTTCTACAACAACTAGCAAGGAGCAAAATAATATTTTTGATGTTGCTTTGACTAATTAAGTGAGGTCCTAACTTAAGTTGGCTAATTTCTTTCATACCCATTATATGATTGGCATGTCCTATTTCTCTCTTGGTTTCTTCTTCTTTCTTTTGTTGCTTCTTTGGAATTTTGTTGGTGTATTTTGGCTATTTGTTGAGTGTTTGGTGCTTGGTTTTCAGTTGTTCACTTTCTTTTTCTTCCCCTTCTTTGATTTTTCTTTTGGATGATCTTCTCCTAATAGACACCATATGGTTTTTGTGTTGTTTCCTAGGTATAGATTTTGGTGTCAATTCCTGGACCTTGCTGCCTGCATGGCCATCGGCATAGCCAACCCGAGGTGCCGGCTTTTAGCGCGGATGGCTGCATGGTGAGATTTTAGGTGCATCTTATTGACTGCATGATTACATATATCGTGATGTTACTCAGCTATTATTCTCATTTGCTTCCCATTGTGCATTTGGTTTGTTGCAGGTCTTGCACACCCTCACTTCTTCCTTATATTGCATGGATCCTACTACGCCTTCCATGTGTCTCTCTCATTTTTTGAAGCTCTCACAGAAAAGAAATTAAGGTTTTCTTAGCATTTCAGCTTCATCTAGGAAAGTTATGATCATTGTATTAGAAGAACACAAATGATCCTCTCACAATGATGAAAAATTAGTTGTGAACGATGACTTGTGTTCTCTAGAGATTCTTAATTTAAATTCATGGTTGTCAATGGTGTTAAATGCATGTACTTTGAGTGATGAAATAACACCCCGTGGTACAAACAAGAAAGTGGAAGGGGCGTGTCTCCATCTGGCAACGCCCCAACTTCCTTTCAGGAGGCCCGCAATGGCGGGCCCCAACCACTAGTCTAGTCCAACGCTGGGCGCTAACCATCAGGGCTAAATACGGATTGAAACATCGCTGGTTGCCTCATCTCGTGGAGAAAAAACGGCAAGCACTCGCTGCCTTGTTTTGCGTCCCTGCGGCATCGGACGCCAGGAATTGAAGACGTAACTGACAATCGAATGGGAAATTTTCCCTAGCGCCCTCCCCTAGCGCCTGGCGTTGAAAATGCCCTAAGTCGCTGGAGCATTCTTAGTAGTAGAAATTTCGTCACGTTACGCATTTTTACAACTTTCTGAAATTGTCCTCACGCAGACCAGTCGCTCCCCACTCGCTCCACTACCCACCGGCCACCGCCCTCTCCCCATTGCCGACGTGTCGCTCCGTCCTCGCCGCCATGTCGCTCCGTCGTCACCGCCCTCTTCCTCCTCGTGGCCGCCTTGCTCGCCATCACCTGCGCCCACTCTGACAGCCCCCAACCCTAGTTCTATCACACCCCGGGTCAAAGGTCCAATTTTTATCGGCCGCTGATGGTGCTGCTGGGCGAGGAGGCACCTGACCTGCGTTTGCCGGCGCTGGATCTGCGTACGCTGGCGCTTGATCTGCTCTCTGGAGCGGCGTCACAATCTGTACTAGCTCCGGCGACCTTACCCCGTGGCTCCGGGATAGGAAGGCTACCCCGATGACTTTCAGGTCCGCCCCCTTCTCCTCTCCTCTTGGATTTCTTCTCCTTCTCCTCCCCTTCCCTGAGATTTCTTCTCCTTTACTGCCTCACGCACGCAGCAACTCGACTCGATGCCATGAAGACGCCATGGATTTTGAGCAGCAACAACTCGACTCGGCGCACGGAGAGGAGGATGAAGACGCTGTCTACTCACGCCTTGTTGCTGTTCGGTGCTGGGCTGCAGGAGACCTGCTGTGTACTCAAGGATTTGTGAAAGGTGTACTCATTTTGATCCAGGAGGTTGCCGTTGGGGATGAATAGGTACAAACTGTTGCTGCTAAATTATTCCTTTTCTGTGATCTTACAGTGTACTGTAATTCAATTGTGGAGTAGTGATCCTCTTTGTACTCCAATTGTGGAGCATAAAGTTTACTTCAGCAGTACTCCTGGGTGTATTCATTTCCTAACAGAGTACTCCTGTATTCTGTGCTTAAATTGGAGTATCAAAATGTTGATTCTCTCCAGCAGCAAATGTTAGGAGTAAATCCAATTGTTAATGTCAGTAGTGCTCTGTTAGGAATAATTTTGCAAGTGAGTGTGCTTAATTCTTTGTTAACTGAAAAGAAAAGAAAAGTGGAGTACTCCAGCAAGTTTATGTGCTAGTCTTAGTTTGCTTGCTGCTACTGAAACTTTTTGTTCAATTCTGTGCAGCTATGAAAAGTGGAGTACTCCAGCAAGATTTGCATCTGGAATTTTGCTTGTTGGCTGTGATGCTTGCTGTACTCTGTTAGTGCTCTGCTTAACTAAAAAATGTAACTAGTGCTTGCTTGGAGTAGTGCTTGCTGTAGTAGCAACAGGCAAGTGAGGAATGTGAGTAGTGCTCTGTTAGTGCAATTTTGCTTGAGTGAAATGCTTGTACTCCTTGTGTTAGTACTGGAGTAGCATAATTTGTGTTCTTTGCTTTCAACTCTGGAATAAAAATTTAAACCCAATGTACAGTTGCTGAAACTTTGAGTACAACAGGGAGTATTCTGAAACTGTTCAGTACTCCAGGAACCTATTGTGCCCTGATATAAGTTGGCCTGATATAAGTTGGTCTCTAGTTGATTTTTGGATTAGATCGTGAGCAATCTATTTGTACTCCAGGAATTTGTGCTACTGAAACAGTTCAGTACATACTCCAGGAACTTGTGCTACTGTTTACTCCAGTACATACTTCAGTTTTAGGAGTATATCAATGGTATTCCCTCCATTCCCTTATACAAGGCCACTATGGAAAATACATTTTTCATCTATACAAGGCCACTAACAGTAACCGAGGCAAAATTTAATGATGTTTCTCGTACTAGCAACTTGTTTAATACTTGCATGCATGTAGTCATAATGACACTGTGCTACTTCCTTCTCATTCCTTCCTTGCATGCATGCGGGCGTATTAATGATCCCAGTTAACAAGAAGAAAAGTTGGTTTGCAAAGTAGTCATTAATTTTACCTAGGTACTTGTATTTTGAGTTTGTGGCCTTGTATAATGGAATGGAGGGAGTACTGTTTACTCCTGTCAATATTGCTAGTGCTTACTCATGTCAGTTAGTGCTAGCGTTTAACTCTAATCTAAAGAAAACCTTTTAGTTAATTTTAATTAACTGAAACATTTTCAGTTTAGTGTAGGACTTGCAAGCAGTGGTGCTTGCTTAGTTTAGTGCACACTCCTTAAATTAATTAACTGAAACCTTCTCTCTTCTTCTCTCTTCTCTCTTCTTTGCTTGTTTGCTTGCAGTAGTTTCAGTAGTTTAGTCTAGGACTTGGAGTAGTTTCAGTAGTTTAGTTTAATTTTAGTTATCACAACAAGGAGTTCACATTTCAGATGTTCCCTAAACTGTCTGTTTGTACTGAGGCATTCTTTCTGCATTCTCATTCAAGTCTTGAGTTACTAAAGTAATGACTCACTTTTCAGATATTTTGGAGAGGCTACTTAAATGGTGCAAGATGGATACATTAAGAATTCAGGCAACACAAGATTAGGTAACTACCGTACTTGGATTTATCTGAATTTTGCAATGCAAACTGAAAATTTGCAAGAGTTTTGCTTAATGTTAGAGCATCTCTAGCAGATCCCTTAACGTGCGGACCTTTAAAGTGAGTATAAGGGCCGTGAAAAACGTGTTTTGAGGGCTGGTGCGGGCTGCGGCTGAACAGACCCCGCAAGTCCGAACTGTAAAACAGAATATTCCAGCCCTCAAACCGAAAAAGCAAATTAGACAATACATGTTCAAACCTGCTCTAAATCGACAGTACATGTTCATTTTGCTATTGACAGTACAAGTCCAAACCTGTAGGGTGTGTTTGGTAGGGTGCATGAGGGCAAAAGTTTCCAGTCCGACCCACTTTTGCTTGTTTGGTAGGGTGTATGGGCTCACCTGAGCTATGCTCATCTGATGCATAAAAGGGCCCTCAACCATGCTCATCTCATGCACCCCAGATAGGGTGCATGGAGGCAGCCATGCTGGCCCAGACACTCGTCCCACCACGTCCAGATATGTTTATATTTTCAAAAAATGTTCAGAATTTCAAAATTTGTTTAAATTTTTGAAAAATTTCGAAATTTGAAATCTTTAAATTTTTGAAATAGTTTAGAATTGCAAAATGTTTAAATTTTCAATAAATGTTCATAATTTCAAAATTTGTTTGGATTTTCAATAAATATTCATAATTTCAAAATTGTGTTTGAATTTTTAATAAATATTCATAATTTCAACTTATTTAAAAATTAAAAAATGTTCGTAATTTCAAAAGAGAATCAATATTTGTTTGAATTTTGAAAAAAACTTCAGAAATTCAAATTTTATTTTATTTTTTATAAAATATGCAAAATTTGAAATTTTGTTTAAATTTTCAAAAAAGCTCGGAATTTCAAATATGTTCAAATTTTCAAAAAAGTTCACATTTTTGAAATTTATTTTAATTTTCCAAAAAATGTTTAGAATTTCAAATTTTGTTTAATTTTTCAAAATATGTTTAAATTTGTGTTCACATTTTTTCGATTTTGTTCATCATTCAAAAAAAATATTCGAAATTCAAAATTGTTCAGCATGTCTAAACACATCCAGGCCGCCAAACAAAGTCTCAACTCAACATGTCTCAGCGCATACATCGCTACCAAACAACAACAATTGCATGGACTCGGCATGTCTACACTCAGCATGTATGAGAGGAGAACAACTAGCCTAGGTCCATGCATGCTACCAAACACACCCGTACAGCTACAAGTTGAAACTTGTTTTGACAGTACATGTTCTACTCAGTGTTCATCTTTCAGTATTAAACAGATGATTTCAGTGTTCAATTTCAGTGCTAAATTTCAGTATTACTCCAGGCTTGTACTGCGTGCAATTATTCAAATTATTCAAGACAGATGATTACAGCAAGTTTATGATCATCAAATTGTTTACTCAGATACAGAGCGAGTACTGGGCTAGGAGATGAACCTAGGGGAGCAAAATTGAGAACTCCAGCGGCAGCAGCTCCTGTGGCAGCGGCGACTACTCCAGCGGCAGCACCTCCTGTGCGCGGCGGCAGCACTTGTGCGTGGTTGAGGAACAGCCTGGGCGGCAGCGGAGCACCATCTTGCCTCCACCTGGGCGCGCGCCGGCTAGGAGGAGCCCCTGCGCGTGGGCGGCAGCGCCTGGACAGAGGTGGGGGCGGAGGGCGGAGGTGGAGGGCAGGGGCGGAGGTGGAAGACAATCGAGGATTCAAGTTTAAAACTAGGGTTATTAAGCATGTACAATGGTGCTATCTTAGGAGTGCCACGTAGGATAAATGATGAGGTGGAGGAGAGAAAACTCATAAAAAAAGACTTGTCTTCTCTTATTTAAGAGAAGACAAGAGATGATCTCTTAGTATAACATGTCTCACCACGTTATTAGGAATAGCTAGTTATTGAAGATAAGGCTTAGAAATGACCCATTGTAGACATCTTTTTTTGTCCTCTCTAAATAACATGCAAGACTTAAGATAAGACTATCTTATCAACCATTTTACATGAAGGTCATTTGCAGGTTTTCACCTGGTCGGAACAAACTCCCCAGTGACCTATATTTTGGTACAGAGGGAGTATATAGCTTGGTGGTCTAGATTTGATTGGCCAGATGGTGGTGACTGTAGATCGTTCTGCAATGATTTTCTATGGATCCACGACATCTGGGGTTATCGAAGTGAATTCGGGAGTTTTTATCTCTTGATTTGGTGAATGACTTTCGGTGGTGAGTTACAAATTATGGACGATGACTTGACGCAAAGGAATGTTGTTGGAGTGGCGGCGGTTAAATTGTAGCTGCTTGGATTGTGGTAAAGCGGCGGCGACAACACATGTGTGACTTTGATGGTGGTGCTGCGAGCACCCGGTCTTGAGCTCCGGGGCGAAAGCCTAGGTCAGACCCGAGTGGTCATCCCTGGCAATGGTGATGTTTTTTTTACATCGTGACCTTGTTGGAGGAATTGCTCGGATACGTTCGGACTGTTTCTTCAGGGTGAAAACTTTGATTCTAGCCTTTGTGGTTGGATCCGGCGACGGCGGCACTTGAGTGTCGCTTCCTTCTTAAAGGTGTTGTTGTTGAAGATCCTCGTCGTCAATGTGGTGTCAATGGTTGGTACGGATATGGTCGCAGTTCTAGTTTGTCGTTCGCTGATCTGATCGCTTTGGGGCTTTTTCATTTCTTTTTTCCTTTTCATGCCTATTCATAGCTTTTGGTCTTATGACTTTGCTAGTCGTTGGTGTGTTTTAGCGTGTGTGTTGGGTTGGCTGTGTGCATCCTAGTTATCACGAGACGGTGTATGCTCATTATTTTGTATCCTCTTGATGCTTCTTTTGAGCCAATAAAATTCACCCTTTGTCAAAAAAAAGTATAACAATGTGTAGTGAATATAGCCTTGCAAATGTGTGGTCACACTGCTAGTGTTTATTTTGATCGGAACCAAAGCCCGTGCTATACTTCATACAGTATATATTTCAAAAGAAAACGTGCTTGCTACATCCGTGCAAATTTACATATATATCCACTCTAAGTGCACGATCTGAGCACAGCCAGTAATAATAAGGCATTACATTGTAACTTTTGAAATCACTGAAATTCTAGTGAAGCACACACCCGTGCTTTTCGTCCCACATATGATGTGTTGATTGCATGCATTTTGCTCGCTATCTCTTTCATGTTCATTCGTTCGCTTGGTGCTGGGTGCGTACAGGAAAGTGCTAGTTGCAGCACAGATACCAAGCATTCATTGACATAATTTTCTGTCTTAGCAATGTCCTTGCATTCTTCGCTGAGATTAGCGTCAATCACATGAGCTATTTCATGTGGAAAGTTGCTCTCCACAAAGTGGACAATGGTAACTCCATCCTTGAACATAGGATCCGTTGGTCTCTTTCCAGTCATCATTTCCATCAATATTATCCCAAAGCCATAAACATCTCCAGAAGTTGATGCACGACGGCCACCTCCTGCGTACTCTGAAGAGAGATACATGAAAAGATACAGTTACGTAACCAAGTAGTTGGTTGCCTTTGATGAACTGCAGGTTTAGCAAGTAACAACATATAAACATACCCGGAGCAATATATCCTATAGTGCCCTTGATGCCGATTGATGATGAACTCATTGGACCTGTTGATGTTGAAGAGGAATCTTTGTACAAACTTGCAATACCAAAGTCTCCCAAAAGAGCATTCATGTCATCATCCAGAAGAATATTGCTGGGCTTCAGATCGCAATGGATAGTGGGTCTTCCACAATCGTTGTGCAAATAATCCAGTGCATCAGCCATGTTAACAGCTATGCTTAATCTTTGAGCTAAGCTTAGATGCTTCTGAGCTTTCCCATCCTCTCTGTGATGCAGCCAGGTGTCTAGGTTCCCATTAGGCATGAAGTCATAAACTAAAGCCTTGAACACATTGCCTGCGTTGTCCACCGTCGAGCAAGCTGTTATGATGGGGAGAAGATTCCTATGCTGAATGCTTCTCAGTGCCTCACATTCTTTCAGAAAGCTTTTCTCTGCTCCGTGCATATCAAGATCGAAAACCTTGACAGCCACTTCCACCTTAGATTCTTTCAGCTTTCCTCTATACACAGAGCCATAACCTCCTCTGCCAATCATGTTAGACTCCGAGAAGTTCGTTGTGGCTTGTGCTAGATCCGCATAAGAAACCTTGAGAAAATTCTCCCCTAATGAAGCTGATATATCATCTGTCCTTCTTCGCATCCTCTTCTCAAGGAGGCAAAAGTAGATCAACAATATCAGTGACAAGAAGCCGAATATTGGGATCAACACTTTGATCAAACGGTCTCGTCTCTGTGCTTTCTTCGAAACGGTTACACATGAAGCAATATGGAGAACCTTCGGACCTCCGCAGAGCCCCGAATTGCCCTCAAGTGAAACAGCTCTAGCATTTTCAAATACTCCATTTGTGGGTATTTCTCCTTGAAGGTGATTATACGAAAGGTCAAGACTGTTGAGTAACTTCAGTGTGTTTAGAGCCGACGGGATGGTGCCTGACAAGTTGTTGTGTGAAAGATTTAGCATGCTCAAGGACGACAGGTTGCCAAAAGTTAGCGGGATGTTTCCCGTAAGAAAGTTTTGTCCCATTTGCAGAGTCTTTAAGCCATAACATTGGCCCAAGGAAACAGGAATTTGCCCTGTAAGCTTATTTGATGAAAGATCCAAACTAGTGAGATGATTAAGGTTACTAATCTGAGGTATGCCACCTTGGAGATTGTTGTGGCTGAGGTTTAATAATGTTAGGTCTTGGAGGTTGCCAAAGTTTGGTGGTATATACCCTTGGAGTTTGTTATAGCCAAGGTTTAGCTGTGAGAGTGGAAGATTTCCCAAGCTGGCTGGTATCTGGCCCTCAAATTCATTTTCACCTATAAGCAGGTATGTCAATTTAGTAAGATTGCCAATAGAGGATGGGATTAGTCCGGTGAAGCTGTTTGACTGGAGATATAATACTACAAGGCCTTTCAGCTCACTGACCCATCCTTCAATTGTACCACTTAATTTATTTTCACCTAGTGACAGTTTAGATAAGGCACTAAGTTTTCTGATGCTTTGGGGTACTTGTCCTGATAAGTTGTTTCCAAGCAGCACGAGGGTCTCAAGGCTGGGGGATAGGTCACCAATGGACTGGGGAATAGATCCCTGCAGCCGATTGTAAGAAAGTGATAGTGTATGTAGAGATCGACAATTTCTCAATGCATTTACGAACTCCCAGTCTCGGTTGTCCCTTGTTTCAAGCTGGTTATTCTCAAGGTTTAGCCTAGTCAGATTTGAAAGCTTTCCAAAAGAAGTAGGAATTGTCCCGGTGAAACTGTTATTTGATAGATCTATCACTTTTAGACCTTGAGCATTGCCTAGGGAAGCTGGGATTGTACCTTCAAACGTGTTACGAGCCAAGGTAAGTTGAGTGAGATAAGGCAGACGGTCGCCAATATTAGGCGGCAATGCTTTGCTTAGCATATTGTATTCCAAGCCTAAAATTTGTAGCGAACCTGAAGGATTCAAGATGGCATTTGGGAGTTCACCTGAAAGCTTATTGTTGCCCAGGAGCAGCTCTTGCAACTGCAGTAATTGGCCAAGCTCATCGGGAATCCTGCCCTCAAGTTGATTTGAATGAAGATAGATATATTCTAGTTTAGGAAGAAAGCCTAAACTCGGGGGAATTTGACCCGCTAGCAAATTTACAGAGAAATCCAAGATCATCAGTTCTGAAAGGAGGTCTAGTTTCGGAGGAATTTGACCCACTAGCATGTTTACAGAGAGATCTAAGGCGGTGAGATCTGAAAGGAGGCTCACTTTCGTAGGAATTACACCCACTAGGGAATTTTTGGAGAGGTTTAAGTAGTACAGATTTGAAAGTAGGTCTAATTTTTGTGGAATTACACCCACTAGCGAGTTTGTGGAGAGATCTAAGTTGGTCAAGTTGGAACAGTTGGTAAGTGAATCAGGAATTGTCCCACTTAATTGGTTGTGGTTCAGATAAAGTGTCTGCAGTCGTTGGAGATGGCCAAGGATGGGTAAGGTACCAACAAAGTTATTAAATGAAAGGTCAAGCTGTGTGAGGAAAGTTAGGTTTCCTAGAGAGGAACTAATTTGGCCTGCTAAATTTTGGCTATCGAGAAGAAGCTCCTTGACGCGGAACGGTGGTGTCGGGGTGCATGTGACACCATTCCAGTGGCAGAAGTGGGTTGTTGTGATGTTCCAGTTACTCAAGGCTCCTTGAGGATCGTGTGTGATGCCCTGCTTGAAGTCGAGCAGCGCGTGCAGGTCGGCGCTGTTCTCGTGGATTCTTGAGCAATAAACGTTGCCAACCCCGTTAGAGAGCAGCAGCAATGCCAGCAGTAAAAGCATGGCGAGCTTTGCCGGTTGCTTGGGAGAACGCATTTGGCACTCGTCACCTGCAAAATGTAAATCATAAACTTGGTGGCATTATTAGGTTGCGCCCACGCTGTAACCAGCTATGAGCAAGCAATACGTGTGGATGCGACATGCGTGTGCTAAGTGGTCAGGTATTTGAAACACCCAAACAAGTCTGACAGCAAAAACATGACAAAACAGATAATTAAGGAGAGAAAACGCACCTCTGCACGGCCGGGGAGCACAACAGTACGGGAGCCGTTTCTGCCAAATGGTGGTGTAGCGTTGGATGCTCAGCTGGCCGAGCTCCCAGGGGTTTAAAACACAATTACAGCGGCCGCACATCCACACACATGCATCTCACCTCAAATTCCAACGCCTTATCTTAGCTTGACCGCGGCTACAGCGAAGACCTGGAATCCGTCAAACTTTCCAGTAAACGCTATACTTTTCACCTCTTGTCGCCCACCATTGCTGTCGCTGTTTGAGCTGGACAAAGTTGTTGCGGCATGTATAGCCTCGAATCCCACAGGTCTACCCATTGTCCAGCTATATAATTTTCGACCGGAAACGGACAGAGATTTTCTGCACTGATGTGCGACCTCTCTCCAGCGGTTTCGATGCTGACAAACATCAGCATGTGGAACGGTTTACTGGTCTCAGGCTCTCGTTTTTCAGTTACGTTGTTTTTTCGTCAAAAGAAAATTGAAAATTATAGTTGGTTCTTTACGATGGCGAAGCGTATTGTGTGGACATGCTTCAATTCTCGGTCTTTTTGGATGGACTAGCGGGTCAAGTAAACTTGTATCTGTCCGATATGGACGAAAGAGCCACGATACAGATGCCGTAGCTTCCATGCAAGTTAAGTTGAGGGTGGACATGGTCCGATACAGGAAGAAATCTCTTGCGGCGTGCACCACAGGTTAGGGTCTTTGAATTTGGATGTCGATAACTGGCAGGAAAGGAGACGTACCACACGTCTCTAATACAAATAAATTGTCACGTCATCGCATGCATGTATGCAACAATCCTTTTGGATTTTCAGTTCTTAAAATGTTTTATCTCTTAAATGAAAAATCCGATTGAAGATCTGTTGTCACTATTAAATCCCTCGCGACGAGATCTTCAAAACTAGATCTCATATCGATATAATTTGGCGAATTTTTTTTGTTAAAAGTTGCCATGTCTATTACACATGAATTGCCATGATATTTACACTGAAGTTGCCATGATATGTTTCAACTATTTTCTTTTACATTTAAAAGTAAATTTTAACATATTATAAAACGAAGAATTAAGGAACTAGACTTGCCATGCACCATAAACTAAAAATGGCATGATACATGCACTTAAAATTGCCATGGTTCAATAAAAAATATTTTCATAGTCAAAGTATTGGAATTGCCATCATCAAAAAACTAAAATTGCCATGATCTATAAACTAAAATTGCCACATGGCAACTTTAGTTTAAGCACTATGGCAACTATAGTGTAAACATCATGGCAACTTCTGAGCAAAATTTTTTTTCGTCGAAACATATCAACATGGGGTCTAGTTTTGAAGATCTCGTCGAGACGGATTTAATGGTGAAAACGGATTTTTAGTTTGCTTTTTTATTTAGGAGATAAAGCATTTTTAAGCCGAAATCCAAAAAAAATTATGCTGATGTCATCTATTCATACGTGGCAAAATGAGTGGTAATGAAGGCGTGTGGACGATGTATAAACGCCCACACGTGTGAGCATTAGTATTTTGATATTAACAACATGACTTGCTATACATCTATTCCAGTAGATATTTACGTGTTATCCATCAAAAACTCATGGTTGATACTTGCTGTCATAATCTAGATCGTCGAGGCACTAGATGTGTGACGAATGCAATTAAGACATTAAGGTTGCAACACCCCCCCCCCCCCCAACCCCCTCCTTCACAGTACAACCATCATCAATCTTCTTCGTCGCTGCCTCAGTGAGCGCGTCCATCGCCTCTGTCGGCTTCCTCGCCTGCTTGCAGTCGGAGCACCGTGAGGGCAATCGGGCATCATCATGGCCGCTGGGGCCTTGTTGCTGACCTTTGATGACGGCACAGCGGTCCGGAGCAAGCTTTTCATCCTCAACCTTTTCCTTGGCATAGGCGGCGACACAGAGATCGATTCCGACGGCGTCGAGCTAGTAGCAGTGGCTAGCGGGGTAGCGGAGTTGTCTTCCGGTTTCATTCCGTACGGAATCAAGGGTAGTGGTGGCTTGGTGGGCACGACGGCGAGGTTGGGTAGCGGTGGCAGGAAGAGGTGGCACCGCTACTCAACCTCGCCAAAATTATCTCGAGAAGTGGCGTCAGTCGAGTAAGAATGAGAGACTTGGGCTACCTTTTTGAGATAACTCCTTAAAATTTTGCTCCTCTAAACGTTTGAGAGCTCAGCTAGGTGCAGTTAGCTGTTCATTTTGCTTCTCTAAATTTCTTAAGGGATCGGCTAGAGATATCCTTATCGTGCATGTATAGGAATACGGGGTCATAGTTGGAGCACTTTTCTTCGCATAGGTATCCACACATGGTATTAAAAAAATTATTCCTTTGAGTGCATTGAATGTTTAGTCATATGATTTGTTTCCTTCATAATTCTTAATATTTTTCATCGATGGATCTGGCTCTCATCTCCCAAAAGATTGTGTCATTTGTTTCCTATATTTTGTTGGCCTACAAGGAATTGTTTCCTCTATGGCATATCATTTTAGATTATATGTTTCAGGAAAAGGGTGTTTATCTGAAAGTGTTTGGTAAAATGCGAAAGACACCAAGTTTTGACGGTGTGTTCTTGGAGCAAAAAAAAAAGAACTGTTCAGTGCATTCAGTTGTTCTCTTTTAGTTTTTTTTTAAATTGCTTGTCATATTGAGAGCACTATTACCGAAAATGTTTTTCGTCCCGCTTTATATATAAAGCACGATCCCAACAATCCAGTACAAACGCATGCCACCACAACACACGCACACACCCAAGGCATGATACATAGGCGCTGAGCGCGGCAACACCACCCCTAGTGCTACCAGCACGAAGAGATGAAGCAGCATATGATGAACCGTGGGCTCCAAGGCGGCGCCTTCAGGAAGGATACGACACCGGAGCGCCGCCACCGCCCAATCCGAGGATCAGAGTTTTCCCCGGAGCCACACGAGGGCAATGAGAGCCGCGACGACGCCTTCAAGAAGGGAACGAGCTTCGCCGCCGCCGGTCCGTCCGAAGATAGAACGGGTTTTCACCCTGGCCAAAACTCACCGCCACCGAACGCCACACCCCAGTATTTTATTTAGTTTCCTACAGTAGCACGCCAAGTATCCTTCTGGTACAATAGTATACAAGTGAGAAGACCCAGTAGTTTGCAGCTTGGATTCAAGACCAAGCGTTTGCTAATTAACTTGCGGTTGTGGTACAGAGTTAATCAATGTGTGTTACAGGTGATGTTTCGCCAAGTAATCTGAGACACGGATATATAACCCATGCTGAACCAAAGTCTTAGTACCTCTAGCTGTCAAAGAAAAAACGTTAGTACTCCTATGAGTCAGCTCTTAGCAGCATACATTAGTAACCCCAAATTCTGCAAGTTACTCCGTGTACTCGTGGCTCATTTTGCTTTTCTATTATACTAGATGACCCGGTTGCGCCAATGGCGCAAGAAGCTAGTTAGAAGTGAGTAAGTAGATATAGATGTAAAGCTAACACAATATGAATTGTATTACAGATAATAGAATGATTTAAATTGTTTCACTAGTAGAATGACTTAGATCGGTTTACAAAAATACACTTATATATAGTCAGCCTCACAGCTTATTTGTGCTGGTTCCACTGTTAGACCATCTGGAGCAGCCCATATAGTTAGTATCTCCATAATATCTTTGCTTTCATTGGTCCATATGACACACTTGTAGAACCAAATATCAGGGGAATCACCGACATGATAGTTGTTCTCTAGCATGCAATAAGGACTCAGGATGTCTTCCACTATAGGTGGGCTGTCGAACTCAGTTGGTAGCCTTGTAATCTTTATCTCCTCTCCTCCTCGAGAGAGGAGAGAAGATACTGCACCATAAATGGCTTAGGAGGGAGGAAACAGAAATGAAAAGAGTATGTATATTAATCATACTACACAGAGGATTGGTTAACTATGCCTGCAATCACCAAGAATAGAATTAGCAACAACTATATATCCGTTACTTGAATGGAATGCTGGTGAATGCATCTCCAATCAAAGAAGAATAGGTAGTGTGCACAAAAGTTTGCACTTTACACAGGTATAAATAGTTTCATGTAGAAATCAAGAGCTCGGAAACAACATTCATATATGAGCCAACAATCTGTATGAACCAAAAGGCTATCCACAGTAAGCAGTAGTGGTAGCTGCTAACACACATAACAAAGCACTACTTGAAAGAGCAAAGGCTAATAGACGTGAGTACAAGAATGACATGCTAAGCTGCGGTTGCAGGTAATTACTGCTCAAAAAAGCCACTGGGTCGGTGCATGGATGGCGCAAACGCACAATACCTCCTCCCAAGCTCGCCGCATACTGCACAGCAAATGCGGCAATAACAACCGCAGAAGCCATCAAATCTCTATAAACCAGCATGCAGTTGAAATTGTATTATTTGACCACAAACACATACATTACATCTTGTGAAGTAGCATGCTCATACGTGGCCAGTGCCCCCCACATCCATTAGACCAATAGAACCTCCTATCTCCAGCCAAGCAAGCACAACCCCATCCTTATTATCCCCACACAGGGGCAACCCCACACAGGCAAAAAGTGCTGGCAAAGTTAATTGTAACACATTAGTCTCTAAAATAGGGATCACAAAAGACACAGAGCACATCTTGTACAGACAAAAAAAATGGCGCAAATATAATAACCAGCATAAGAAAGCAGAACACAGAAACATACGCAATACATGGTCAGTAAGCGGTAAATCACGTACACAAACCAAAGGAAACAAACTCAGGCACACAGCCGGACCTCGATAGCAGAAAGAGGATACGGCGAGCCAGCAGAGCAGTGGACTGGAAGGCAATGACAAGAGGACCTATAGAACAACAGGGATTAGAAACTCACATGAAAGACCGTGATTAATAGTGAATTCTAAATTACAAGCACAAAGCAGAGCAAGGAGACGACAAGGTGAGAGGAGAGAAAGCAACCTATGACCCTGGCGAATGACAAATTTGCAGCACACTGCGGATGGAATCAGCGAATTATGAGGGAACAAGAATGTATCAAGAGAGCATTCATGGAAACTGTAAGTAGATGGCCCACTAATTATGCAAACCGATTCATTATTTCTATTGTTACCACTAATATAATCACGAAGCACCAAATATTGCTTGATGCATATATATAAACAATAAGAAGGCGGTGCACCTAAATTTCTTCCTACCTAACTTTCCTTCGTCAGCAAGCAGGAACTGTTATTTTTTATGCCTGGGTAGCTTACTGGATTATAGATTACTCCCTCCGTTCCTAAATACAAGCCTTTTTAGAGAATCCAATATAGACTGCATACGAAGCAAAATGAGTGAATCTATACTCTAAAATGTGTCTATATACATCCATATGTAGTCCTTATTGAAATCTCTACTTATATTTAGGATCGGAGGGAGTAATTCTGTCTGCATTTACAGTTCCTATAATTGGTAAGAAGCAACCCTTGGTTGTAATGATTGCTGCACATGCAAACAATGAACAGGTGGTCAACTGGATTCTGGAACACATAGATAGATTAATTAGTTGTGTAGCTATGTAAAACATTAATTAGTTGTGAGCTATGTAAAACATTTATTAATCATATCTGTAGCTACCATTCCTACAAATTAGCAAGCAGCAAGCATTGCTTGCTGCACATATAAACAATGAGCAGGTAATCTACTGGATTTTGGAACACATAGACTAATTATTTGTGTAGTTAGACTTCCTTTGTTAGGAAGCAGCAACCACTATCGGCTGCACATATATTTCTTCTAAAGCACTAAGCTGAACAGGTATCTCCACTTCTTTTTCTCTCTAGACTACATAATTCTAGAAGCATTACCCTGTGAAAAGAAACCGTGGACAACAATGGTGTACAGTTGTTATGTTACAACAATTGTACGGAGTAAGTCACAAGTGGTTGCGCCCATTTATCGGTTGACTTGAAGATACAAAAACGCAGGTCGCGTCACATCACATGCATAGCTCGGATCACATTTTCCATCTGCTTACACAGCAAAAAAGTTCCCTGTAGTTTGAGTTCACCCTTCATCATGATTTCTGCATTAAAAACATAGGTTACTATGCTTATTACTCTCTCCTTTTCGGTTTATAGGGCTCAATTCAAAAATCTCACCAACCAAGGTAGATGATGAATGATGGAATACTTTTTGTAGTTTGCAAAAGCACCCAACTAATGTTCTTATTTTCTTCAAAAAATTATGTTTACCAATGCATTAATTGCAATGCATGCATGCATATAGTAAATGTATTGGTCAATTTTCTCTTAATACTAGCATGCAATGATTTAATGCACCTTGGAATCTGAACATGTGATGGGGAACAACCAAATTGAGCCTTATAAAATGAAAAAACTAAAATTTTGAGATAAGCCATATAAACTGAAAAGGAGGGAGTATCATGTACAGATGCACTGACATGAACACATATACTGTGAGATGGAAGTCATTCCTAATTCAATCATATTGTTCATGTCTAGACAACCGGAAAACATAATAGCAACACTGTAGTAGATTCAACTATATAGAAAGCATACCATCTCCAACATGATAAGCGCAAAGTTCAAAGAAATAGTTAGTCTTAGTGCATGCTTGTGACTATAGACCATCTCCAACATGATAAGCGCGAAGTTGAAAGAAATAGTTAATCTTAGTGCATGCTTGTGACTATAGGCCAACATTAACGGGTACCATTTTGGGGAAAACAACATTGAACTGTGTTTTATAAATGTATATCTTTCTCTTAACAATTTTTAGATGTGTTCTTCCTCTGACATTGATGTGTTGATGTTTAGCAACAAACCACAAGTGCCAGCAGTCCAGCAGCATAAGTTAACAAGATGTTTCGAAGAAGCGATGAAACAATTTCCTAAGCACCAATCGGTGACACCAAATTCGAGTGAAAAAAACATCGGAAAATGTAATCTAGCTCTAAGACAGTTTCCATAATACTTCTTTTTAGTTAAAGGAGTTCTCCCCTGATTAGTAAGCAACAGTCACCATAGTAATACTAAGACACAAGTGTTAGCCTTTGTTATTTTCTGTTCTCTTGTTCATCCAGGTGCTTTACAAATCTAATCATTTAAGAAACATTTTTTTGCACGGAATTATAGAGAAAAGGATAAACCTCTGTCAGTGGAAAAGAGAAGTTCCGTGACTAACCCCAGCAAGAGATCAAGAGACACAATGTCCTCTCCAATGTGTAGATAATGCGCTATGGATTCAACACACCTAGGATACATGGTAGCCCTCTCAAATATATAAATGGGCCAAACAATAAATTCACAAGACAAGAATCCAACCAACAAAACTTGAAGATCACATCCTGCATTCTTTTGAACACCTCATGCACGGATGAAGGATCTCTATCTTATCCAACACCCTCACCACCATACTGCACAAAGAGATACTCTCTTAAAGACATTGGAGGGGGCAAAAAATCACATAGCTCCACCAGATCTTGAATAGGTGGTAAGGGCATATCCCTTTGGTTGACTGAATGGTACACGTTTAACAGAAGAAGCCACACGAGGACAACACCCATATACAGGAAACACCCATCAATGCCTTTATAGCTGCTTCTCGCAAACCTATCAAAATCACTATAAGCAATCCCTACCACAAGACCACGTATCTTGTTCAACATACTTTCCAATGCAATAGAAGTTCTTTTGTGGGAAGATATTTCAGTTATCATGTTCAAGATTGCAATCTGAATCTTTTGGCTGGATATCTCAGCCATAGGTTCCTCTAAGATAATTGCTTACTCATCCCTCAAAGACAGTGTTTTCCGCTGGAATGGAGACAAGGCCAGCAACCTCCAAATAATGTATCCATCCTCATGAAACCGGCATACCAAAAAATTACCACCAGATATTTGAATGGTTCTACTTATCTGTACATCTTCTCACAATAGGCTGCAAAAACCATAGTCTGGTGAGAGTAGATATCATATTGAACTCACATATTTTACATTTTAGAAACGGGTAATTGAAACTTGCATATATCTCTCCGAAAGCACCGGGGCAAGCATAAGTAAACAACAACACATTTTTTCTGCTAAGATTGGAAGAAAAAACGCACAAACAGCATGACAGTTAAACACAGTCAAGCTGACAGTAGTAAAACTTGAGTTAACACAATATATAGTAAGAGCTAATCAAAGAAGGTCCAAATGACTACACAAGAACGCAACACAAGTCACCCACCTGTGTGGTTGTTGCCGGTCGGTGTTGATGTCCCTGCAGTACTCCATGGTTGTGCACCTGCCTCTGATAACAAGCACAAGAACCCGTCGCTGCTGACACTTCCTTTCGATTTCTTCCACACCAGCGCCTCCCTCTTCTCCTCCCGTGCAACAAGAGCTCAAGGTCATGTCCCGCACATCACTGAGAACGGCATCGCTTACATCCCATCCCACCGCCTCCATCTCCCTCACCCCTGCATCTCGCTGCCTCTCGTCCTACCTCGCCAAACGCACAGAGGAGGAGGAGGCCGGAGGCACGAGAGAGAGGATGAGGAGGAAGAACGAGCTCGGAAGGAGGGAGGACATGGAATAAGTAATCTCATCGCGTACAACTCGAGCTCGCCCGGTGAGCCGTCCTCTGCTTCCCTGCCTTGAGCACCGCCATCGTCCCGGGCTCCCTCCCGTCGACGTTCTCTGACCTTCGCCGCCTCTTCCCCAAGCTCCCGCATCACCTCCATCAGATCCGCCCCGCGACCCCTCGTCCTCCCTTGCCTGTCTCCGGCGCCTCCTCCTTCTGCATCATCCCGAGCCCAAAGCCGCCTCCTTGTGATCTCCTCGTCCCCCCTGCTTCAAATCGGGGCCTTCAGAGGACGTACGATGGAGGGAGAGATGTGGGGAGGTGGCGGCGGAGTGGAGGCGCCGACTGGGTGGAGAGAGAAACGAGGAGAGGGGGGAGGCGGCGGCTGGGAGGAGAGGGGATATTTTCACCGCATGGGGAAGGCGGCAAGGAAGAGGAGAGGAGGAGGCGGGCCAGGAGTGGGAAGAGGAGGCGCCGTGCTCGGAGGATAGGATATTTTCGCTGCCCGCGTTGCCTGTCGCTCTCGCTCGCTGCCCGCTTTCTCTCTCGAGATTCGCTGCACTGCTCATAGCCTACGTGGACACAGCGGTTGTGCCTAGCACCCAGCTTATCCTTTATATGTTCAATATGCAACTGTCAATCGGAAATTGACAATGGCTTCTAGATGTATATGCATCAATTGTCTAAATACACATTTTAAAAAGTTAAAAAATTCCGAACAAAAATCCCGCGTGTATATCCGGACATTCTATGTGCGTGCATAAAGTTTTCGGTGGAAAACAAGGTTTTTTGTGGCTTGTGTAAAAAAAATTCGGAACAAAAATCCCGCGTGTATATCCAGACATTCTATGTGCGTGCACAAAGTTTTTGGTGAAAAACGAGGTTTTTTATGCCTTGTGTAAAAAAGACAATTTATGATGCTTCATTACAACTATTTATTTTGCATTTCTTTATCTTTTTACACAAGGCACACAAAACGTCGTTTTTCACCGAAACTTTGTGCAGGCACATAGAATGTCCGAATATACCCGTGGGATTTTTGTTTTGAATTTTTCAACTTTTCAAAATTTGTATTTAGATAATGAGTGCATATGCACCTAGGAGCCAAAACATCGCGTCATTGGCAATGGCTCCTAAGTGCATATGCACCCATTGTCTAAATATACATTTTGAAAAGTTGAAAAATTCCGACAAAAATCCCGCGTGTATATCCGGACATTCTATGTGCATGCACAAAGTTTTTGGTGGAAAACGAGGTTTTTTGTGGCGTGTGTAAAAAAACAATTTATGATGCTTCATTACAACTATTCATTTTACATTTTTTTATCTTTTTACACAAGGCACAAGAAACGTCGTTTTTCACCGAAACTTTATACATGCACATAGAATGTCCGGATATATCCGTGGGATTTTTGTTTCGAATTTTTCAACTTTTCAAAATTTATATTTAGACAATGGGTGCATATGCACCTAGGAGCTAAAACACCGCTCAATAGAGATAAGAGATAGAGATAGGATAAGTTTAACTTGTCCTCTACTCCAAGTCTCGCTCCCTCCATTGTACCTTTATATATACCCCATACATAGGTCACATCAATACAACATAATATTCAGCCATCTCATAATTTTCTACATGGTATTAGAGCGGTTAGTCTCACGACGCCGATTCTAGGTTCCTCTACCACTTCCGCAGCACGCCGCCCCCAAAGAGATTGATATTCTCTTCCCGGGGGTGCGGCATCCGATCTGATCAAATATTAGATTGGTTCTTTAGATTAGTTTAGAATCAATTCTTTAATTTTCGAATTTCTGGTAGACTAAATTTTATTAGGTTGATTTCTTTCCATTAGCCAAATAAATTCTTATTAGATTAATCCCATCTGGTGAAGAAAATCCAGCAGATCGGTGTGGCGGCTGCACCGCCAACCTACCTCCACTCGGACGATGCATCTACAAGCTGTACAAGCAGCCACGAGCCGTTCGACCGCCCGAGTCTTCCTCGATCCGATCCTGCGAGGGTCGTCGAGCAGGCCAGGATCACGGAGCTTCTTGGCGGCTCAACGTGGGTACGACGGTGTGTCTCCTCAGCCACGCGCTGAGACCAGGCGCTGGAGCAGCCGGCTTCAATGAAGCGACACCGCGCGCGGCACAGGGCTCCTTCTAGCCCAGCCGCACGTCGACTTCGACCGGGGCAGGCAACAACCGCGTGCAAACCCATCCACCAATGCACATGGACCTAAGAAGATCAGGAGATTACTACATGTTTGCATGCAGGTTATTCCATCGATGCTAATTACTGCTGCAGCTCCAACCGGTCTCCAGCGCACGGACGACACACGTCTGTGATCATGGAAGAGCAGTTTTCTGCTAGCCAACTACGACGCCCGCGACACCATCATCTACATCGACCGCTGCATCCCGAGCCGAGCTACATCATCTCCTGCATCAACCTACGCCACCGATTTGTACTGCACGGCTGCACCGACACGTCTACATCTATAAGACTTTTATAACGATTTTGGATTGTTAAAAGATGGCCGCATGCATCATCATAATGTAGAGGCCGGAGATACGCCTTTATTTTCAAAAACAAAAAAAAAGCCGAACGTCAACACCAAGTTGTACGACTACATCATGCCAAAAAAAAAAATCTTCGCCGAGCACATGTACGAGAAGCAATCATGACATGCACCATCCACACGCCAGACCGGTGTGGAGAGAGATGCAAGTCTTCATCAACTTCTCCGGCGTGACATGGCATCGATACATCGTCGCCGCGAGGGACGCCTTCAAGCGACATCATCGTCAGACACGCTGCTGCAATACCATAGCCGACATTTCATCCCCAAGGTCTCCATCAACATTGTCTTCACCAATATCATTGTCAACACATCGCAGCCGCCTCGTTCACAAGATGGACATTTAGCGTCCTCTGACAGACTTTTCTACAAGGCGCGATCTTGACGTCGGCACGACTGCATCGACACGGTGTCACTACAGTGACGACCCTACACGGCCACACGGTTCTGGCAAAACCGATGTGTACTCGATGGGCTTTCTTCGGTCTTGGCAAAATCGGTGGACTCATCGCTGAAGGCACCCTCTGACATCCGCAAGGTGCATCGTCCACGTCTGCAGCTCCGTCATAGCGCATTTTTTTGCGCCTCCAGCTTTATGCGGCTTCATCATCCACGACGACCACACCATCGACCATGGCTACCTCGACCACGGCTACATCACCATGACCGGCTACCTCGACATTAGTGGCTACGTCTACAGCAACTCATCGACAACAACTCCAGTCAACAACGTCTGCCTCGTCACTTGCGTCCACGACACTCCTGCTGTGACTGCGGGAGGGAATAGAGGAGAAGGCAGGAAGGCACCAGAAGGGGACGCAGTCACCGCCTTAACTGCCAACCCATCAGAGACACAGTTGATGATGGCACATCGGAGAAGACGAGAAAAGAGCAAGACTTCAAATTCAGTCGTAATCGTCTGCTTCACTCACGCTACGACTGAGGGGGGATGTTAGAAGTATATTTACGTTTAAGATAGAGATAGGATAGGTTTAACTTGTCCTCTACTCCAAGTCTCTCTCCCTCCATTATACCTCTATATATACCCCATACATAGGTCACATCAATACAACATAATATCCAGTCATCTCATAGTTTTCTACAGGATAAACTCAACCCGCTATAACATGAGATCATGGATGACCCATTGTAAACCACTCTAGTGAAGCATTACTTGCTCTCACTTGGTTGCTCTAATGTATGATGTTCTGATTGAATGCAACTTATTTGCTACTTCTCTTATGTTCATGCGTTCCCTTGGGATTTGACATGTACAGGAAAGACCGACTTGCATGAGTGATAAGTGGCATCCATATGCCGCATTTTCTGTTCCAATATTCGTTTGGATATAGCCCTTGCATTCTCCATGCAGACGTGCATCAATAATATGTATTATCTTATCTGGATAGTTCCTCTCCGCAAAGTTAACCATGTTGAGTTCATTCTCAAACATAGGGTCATCGGTCTTTTGCCAATGAGCATCTCCAGAGTACTATTCCAAAACTGTAAACATCCCCACGGATTGATGCCTGGCCACTTTGAGCATACTCTGTCAAGAGATAAAATTAGTAATTAATATACTATAAATAATACATGGCCATCAAAAACGGAAGTTACTGGAATTACTATACCTTGATCTATGTACCCTATTGTTCCCTTCGGCCCAATTGAGGTGACTAAGCTTGAATGTCCGATGAGGCTTGCAATGCCGAAGTCTCCCAAATAAGCATTCATATCATCGCCAAGTAGGATATTTGTTGGCTTCAGATCACAATGTACAATCTGCCTTTCACAATCATTGTGTAAATAAGCCAGTGCATTGGCTATATCGATGGTTATGTTTACTCTTTGAGCTAAGCTCAAACATTTCGAAGAACTACCCGAGTATGTGTTGTGCAACCATGTGTCCAAAATCCCATTAGGCATGAATTCGTAAACTAGAGCTTTGAAAGCGTCACCACTATTGTCTATTGTCGAACATGCAGTTAGGATAGGTACAAGGTTCCTGCGTCAATTCTACTCAAAACCTCGCATTCTGTTACAAAACTTCTATCTGCACATTTCATACCAAGGTCAAAAACCTTAATAGCCACTTGTATTTTAGCTTGAGTTAACTTTCCTCTATAGACTGAACCATAGCTTCCTCTTCCGACAAGGTTTAACTCTGAGAACTTCCCTGTAGCTCGAGCTAGATCATTATAAGCAACTCTAGGGAATTTCTTGCCAAAAGAAAGCAAAATTGAGTATGTTCTTCTTGACGTCTTCTTCCCAAAGAATATAATGTAAGTCAGCATTACAAGTGACGCGATGCCAAATAATGGAATCAACACTCTGACCAAATAGTATTGTGTCTCTGGCCTCCGAGAAACAACAGGACACATGGGCATACAAAGATCCATGGCACCTCCACAAAGCCTCCAATTACCCACAAGTGAAACAGCTGTAGAATTTTCGAATACTCCATTCCTGGGTAATTCTCCTTCAAGATGATTATATGAAAGGTCGAGATTGACGAGGTACTCAGTTTGCTTAGAGCTAACGGGATGGTGCCTGACAAGTTGTTGTGTGAAAGATTTAGCATACTCAGAGACAACAGTTTGCCAAAAGTTATTGGGATGTTTCCTGACAGAAAGTTTTGGTCCATTTGTAGACTCACTAAGCCAGAACATTGGCCCAAAGAATCTGGAATATGCCCTGTGAGCTTATTTGAAGAAAGATCTAAAGTAGTGAGTTGTTTAAGGGCGCTAATATGAGGTATCTCGCCTTGGAGATTATTGTGGCTAAGATTCAAAAATGTAAGCTGTTGGAGGCTTCCTAAGTTCGGTGGTATGATGCCTTCAAGATTGTCAGAGCTAAGGACTAGCACTAAGAGTGGGAGTTTTCCCAAGTTGGGCGGTATCACGCCTTCGAATTCATTATCATATAGATAAAGATTTATCATCCGAGTAAGATTGCTAATAGAGGGTGGGATTTGGCCGGTGAAGCGATTCGAGTGGAGATTTACTATTTGAAGGCCTTTTAGGTTTCCAAGCCATCCTTCTATCATGCCACTTAAGTTGTTTATACCTAGTGCCAGTTGATTTAATGCACTAAGGTTTCCGATGCTCTGGGGTACTTGTCCTAATAAGTTATTTTCAGTCAAAGTAAGTCTTTCTAATTTGTTGGATAGGTTACCGACAAACTGCGGTATAGATCCCCGTAGCTGGTTGTAAGCCAGTCCGAGTAATTTTAGAGAACGACAGTTCGTCAATGCATTTAAGAATTCCCAGTCGCTTGTTTCAAGCTGGTTATGCTGAAGGTTTAGGTTACTCAGATTTGGAAGCTTTCCGAAGAAGTTAGGAATTTTCCCAGTGAAATTATTAGCTGATAAGTCTATCACTTCTAATCTCGTGGCGTTGCCTAGGGAACCCGGGATGTGCCCTTCAAAAATGTTGCCACTCAGGGCAAGCTGTATGAGACCTTTGTCGGTGTCAAAACCGGCGGATCTCGGGTAGGGGGTCCCGAACTGTGCGTCTAAGGCGCATGGTAACAGGAGGCGGGGGACACAATGTTTACCCAGGTTTGGGCCCTCTCGATGGAGGTAATACCATACTTCCTGCTTGATTGATCTTGATGATATGAGTATTACAAGAGTTGATCTACCACGAGATCGTGGAGGCTAAACCCTAGAAGCTAGCCTATGATTATGATTGTTGTTATCCTATGGACTAAACCCTCCGGTTTATATAGACACCGGAGAGGCTAGGGTTACACACAGTGGGTTACAAGGAGGAGATCTACATATCCGTCTTGCCAAGCTTGCCTTCCACGCCAAGGAGAGTCCCATCCTGACACGAGACGAAGTCTTCAATCTTGTATCTTCATAGTCCAACAGTCCGGCAAAAGTATATAGTCCGGCTGTCCGAGGACCCCCTAATCCAGGACTCCCTCAGTAGCCCCTGAACCAGGCTTCAATGACGATGAGTCCGGCGCGCAGATTGTCTTCGGCATTGCAAGGCGGGTTCTTCTCCAAATTCTGAGTACCTGTCGAATAGTGTCCGGCTTCCCATGAATGTTGCACTCCTTGGCTTCTGCGCCTAATAATGGCTATCCTCCACATGTCGAGCGAATGCAAGAAGTCGGGGCATTTTTACACTTACCACCCTAACCATGTAAGTAAATCGTCTATTTAAAGAGGCGGGGATCCTCAGATCCAGATCACACCATCCTCCCACAGCAAGCATCCATCTGAGCGCGTGCGGAAAGGTCTATCCCATCATGGTCGGCCATCGCAGCTCCTCCTCTCGCCTCCCGTGATCCCTAAGCCGGGCAATTGGAAGAAGTGTTTCGTCCTCACAGCCAATTAGTAGAGTTACAGACCTGAGGATTCCTCTCTCCAACAGTATATGGTCCCCTGCTCGAGCCGGACTCACCACCTACAATGGCGGGACAGCGAAGAGCTTTCCCAACCCATCCATGGGGGATCGGGTATGCCTTGTCCCTTACTTATTAAGGGGCCTTGATTTCCAATCCATCCATTCCTCCGCTGGCTCCTGAGTTCTCTGGCCTCCAGTGCATAACTTTACTCCCGCCTCCATATTACACATCGCCGCTACGCCGCCTTTGCGAGCTGTTTTTGGGCTGCGAAGCTCATTTCGAGCTATGGAAGAGGCTATTCTGCCTCGTACCCCGTACACAGGAGGGGTCAATATATCAAGTGGGCGGAGCCAAAATATGCACATCGCCGGGACCGGATACCTGTTCGGTACTCCGAAGAAGACATCCGAAGACTGGCCTTCGGAGTGGTTTTATATGGAGGACGTCCCCCTTCCGGACCCTATTCGGATGGGCCTTCCTGAGTTCGACAACGCTCCCTTGAAGAAACGCCGCAGCTGGCACCCTCGGAGCCCCCAGGAGGAAGATAACGGAGAAGTCCTTTACCTGATGGGCCGGATATAGACACTGGCCAAGTCAGGATTGACAGTAATCGATGTTATGTCGATATGTATAATGCGGGGGGTGCAACCACTTCAATATCGGGGGCAACCCATGTAGCACTTCAACGGAGAAGACGATGCCACCCGCTGCGGTCGTAAGGGACCGGACTCAGTCGCTGCTCTAGCAAAAATTCTGTCTGATTTGTACAAAGGAGAGGAAGAGGAGTTCATCCGCATTAAGCCACGGGATGGATTCTCCATGTACAACCCCCCAAGCTGGGTGAGCTGCTACTTTTTACTCCAAACCTTCCCGCATTCTTCGTCATAAGTATTTACCTTGCCATTTCATAGCAGGAACTGCGAAAAGCTGTGAGGGAGGTCCACAGCCCGCCTCCACAACCAGAGGACCCTGACTGGGCCCTCGACCCCGGACTCGAAGAAGATCCGGACACATTTGTGGAGCTTATTGACAGGACGTTCTATCAATTAAGCTGCGACGGTGCCATGGTGGCCATCATAGCCAATTATCCGGGACTACTCCCTGCATCGCATGTAAGTAAAACCGGAGTCCTAACTTCCAAGAAGGATCCCTTTTTCTGCACTTCACCTACCGCACACATATGGTGTCTTACAGTGAAGGCCCTCGGGACGCCATGCCGAACCCGCAGTGACTCACCAACAAGGGGCACCGAAGCTGGGTAGGCTTAAATGGAAGGCGGTCAGGACTGAGACACCGTCGCAGAGGTATGAGAAAGAACCCCGCTCCGTGGTTGTCGTCTTTTAAAATATAATAACACCCATGTTTCCTAGTAGGAAAAACGCTCGCCGGAATATATCCGGAGAGGTTGCCGGCCACGCCTCCACCAGTCGGGCTCCAGAGCCGGACTTAGAGGCGAACGCTAACATGGGGCCAACATCGGATGTTCCTCCTAAAGAGGATGCAGATAGGCTGTCTGTTGGGGAACGTAGTAATTTAAAAAAATTCTACGCACACGCAAGATCATGGTGATGCATAGAAACGAGAGGGGAGAGTGTTGTTAGCACAACGCGGTTGATGTAGTCGTACGTCTTCACGATCCGGTCGATCAAGTATCGGAGGTACGACACCTCCGAGTTCAGCACACGTTCAGCCCGATGACGGCCCTCGAACTCCGATCCAGCTGAGTGTTGAGGGAGAGTTTCGTCAGCACGACGGCATGGTGACGATGTTGATGTTCTACCGACGCAGGGCTTCGCCTAAGCACCGCTACAGTATTATCGAGGTGGACTATGGTGGAGGGGGCACCGCACATGGTTGGGAGAGATCAACTGATCAACTTGTGTGTCTAGAGGTGCCCCCCTGCCCCCGTATATAAAGGAGCAAGGGGGGGTGCGGCCGGCCAAGGGAGAGGCGCGCCAGAGGAGTCCTACTCCTACTGGGAGTAGGACTCCCCCCCTTTTCCATGTTGGACTAGGAGAGAGAGGGGGAAGAGGTGGAGGGGAGGAAGGAAAGGGGCGCCGCCTCTCCTTGTCCTATTCGGACTGGGGGGAGGCGCGCCCTGCCCTCGGCCTCCTCTCCTCTCTTCCACCAAGGCCCACTAAGGCCCATTAAGTTCCCGGGGTTCCGGTAACCTCCCAAGATTCTAAAAATCCCGATTTCACCGGAACACTTCTCATATCCAAACATAGGCTTCCAATATATCAATCTTCATGTCTCGACCATTTCGAGACTCCTCGTCATGTTCGTGATCACATCCGGGACTCCGAACAACCTTTGGTACATCAAAACATATAAACTCATAATATAACTGTCATCGTAACGTTAAGCGTGCGGACCCTACGGGTTCGAGAACTATGTAGACATGACCGAGACACGTCTCCGGTCAATAACCAATAGCGGAACCTGGATGCTCTTATTGGCTCCCACATATTCTATGAAGATCTTTATCGGTCAGACCGCATAACAACATACGTTGTTCCCTTTGTCATCGGTATGTTACTTGCCCGAGATTCGATCGTCGGTATCTCAATACCTAGTTCAATATCGCTATCGGCAAGTCTTTTTACTCGTCTTGTAATACATCATCCCGCAACTAACTCATTAGTTGCAATGCTTGCAAGGCTTAAGTGATGTGCATTACCGAGAGGGCCCGGAGATACCTCTCCGAGCAATCGGAGTGACAAATCCTAATCTCGAAGTACGCCAACCCAACATGTACCTTTGGAGACAACTGTAGAGCTCCTTTATAATCACCCAGTTACGTTGTGACGTTTGGTAGCACACAAAGTGTTCCTCCGGTAAACGGGAGTTGCATAATCTCATAGTCATAGGAACATGTATAAGTCATGAAGAGAACAATAGCAACATACTCAACGATCATGTGCTAAGCTAACGAAATGGGTCATGTCAATCACATCATTCTCCTAATGATGTGATCCCGTTAATCAAATGACAACTCATGTCTATGGCTAGGAAACATAACCATCTTTGATCAACAAGCTAGTCAAGTAGAGGCATACTAGTGACAATCTGTTTGTCTATGTATTCACACATGTATTATGTTTCCGGTTAATACAATTCTAGCATCAATAATAAACATTTATCATGATATAAGGAAATAAATAATAACTTTATTATTGCCTCTAGGGCATATTTCCTCCAGTCTCCCACTTGCACTAGAGTCAATATTCTAGATTACACAGTAATGATTCTAACACCCATGGAGCCTTGGTGCTGATCATGTTTTGCTCGTGGAAGAGGCTTAGTCAACGGTGCGCAACATTCAGATCCGTATGTATCTTGCAAATTTCTATGTCTCCCACCGACAAGATCCCGGATGGAATTGAAGCGTCTCTTGATGTGCTTAGTTCTCTTGTGAAATCTGGATTCCTTCGCCAAGGCAATTGCACCGATATTGTCACAAAAGATTTTCATTGGACTCGATGCACTAGGTATGACACCTAGATCGGATATGAACTCCTTCATCCGAGACTCCTTCATTGGCTGCTTTTGAAGCAGCTATGTACTCCGGTTCACACGTAGATCCCGCCATGACGCTTTGTTTAGAACTGCACCAACCGACAGCTCCACCGTTCAATGTAAACACGTATCCGGTTTGCGATTTAGAATCGTCCGGATCAGTGTCAAAGCTTGCATCGACGTAACCATTTACGATGAGCTCTTTGTCACCTCCATAAATGAGAAACATATCCTTAGTTCTTTTCGTATTTCTGTGATGTTCTTGACCGTTGTCTAGTGATCCACTCTGGATTACTTTGGTACCTCCTGCTAAACTTATAGCAAGGCACACATCAGGTCTGGTACACAACATTGCATACATGATAGAGCCTATGGCTGAAGCATCGGTAACATCTTTCATCTTCTCTCTATCTTCTGCCCTGGTCGGGCATTGAGTCTTACTCAACTTCACACCTTGTAACACAGACACGAACCCTTTCTTTGCTTGATCCATTTTGAACTTCTTCAAAACTTTGTCAAGGTATGTGCTTTGTGGAAGTCCAATTAAGAGTCTTGATCTATTTCTATAGATCTTAATGCCCAATATGTAAGCAGCTTCACCGAGGTCTTTCATTGAATAACTCTTATTCAAGTATCCCTTTATGCTATCCAGAAATTCTATATCATTTCTAATCAGTAATATGTCATCCACATATAATATCAGAAATGCTACAGAGCTCACACTCAGTTTCTTGTAAATACAGGCTTCTCCAAGAGTCTGTACAAAACCAAATGCTTTGATCACACTATCAAAGCGTTTATTCCAACTCCGAGAGGCTTGCACCAGTCCATAAATGGATTGCTTGAGCTTGCACACTTTGTTAGCTCCCTTTGGATCGATAAAACCTTCCGATTGCATCATATACAACTCTTCTTCCAGAAATCCATTCAGGAATGCAGTTTTGACATCCATTTGCCAAATTTCATAATCATAAAATGCGGCAATTTCTAACATGATCCGGACAGACTTAAGCATCGCTGCGGGTGAGAAGGTCTCATCGTAGTCAATCCCTTGAACTTGTCGAAAACCTTTCACAACAAGTCGAGCTTTGTAGACAGTAACATTACCGTCGGCCTTCTTCTTCTTGAAGATCCATTTATTCTCAATTGCTTGCCGATCATCGGGCAAGTCAACCAAAGTCCACACTTTGTTCTCATACATGGATCCCATCTCAGATTTCATGGCCTCAAGCCATTTTACAGAATCTGGGCTCACCATCGCTTCTTCATAGTTCGTAGGTTCGTCATGGTCTAGTAACATAACTTCCAGAACAGGATTACCGTACCACTCTGGTGCGGATCTTTACTCTGGTTGACCTACGAGGTTCAGTAACAACTTGATCTGAAGTTTCATGATCATCATCATTAACTTCCTCACTAATTAGTGTAGGTGTCGCAGAAACCGGTTTCTGCGATGAACTACTTTCCAATAAGGGAGTAGGTACAGTTACCTCATCAAGTTCTACTTTCCTCCCACTCACTTCTTTCGAGAGAAACTCCTTCTCTAGAAAAACTCCGAATTTAGCAACAAAAGTCTTGCCTTCGGATTTGTGATAGAAGGTGTACCCAACAGTCTCCTTTGGGTATCCTATGAAGACACATTTCTATGATTTGGGTTCGAGCTTATCAGGTTGAAGCTTTTTCACATAAGCATCGCAGCCCCAAACTTTAAGAAACAACAACTTTGGTTTCTTGCCAAACCATAGTTCATAAGGCGTCGTATCAACGGATTTTGATGGTGTCCTATTTAACGTGAATGCAGCCGTCTCTAAAGCATAACCCAAAACGATAACGGTAAATCAGTAAGAGACATCATAGATCGCACCATATCAAGTAAAGTACGATTACGACGTTCGGACACACCATTACTGTTGTGGTGTTCCCGTGGCGTGAGTTGCAAAACTATTACGCATTGTTTCAAATTTAGACCAAACTCATAACTCAAATATTCTCCTCCACGATCAGATCGTAGAAACTTTATTTTCTTGTTACGATGATTTTCAACTTCACTCTGAAATTCTTTGAACTTTTCAAAAGTTCCAGACTTATGTTTCATTAAGTAGATATACCCATATCTGCTTAAATCATCTGTGAAGGTGAGAAAATAACGATATCCGCCACGAGCCTCAACATTCATTGGACCACATACATCTATATGTATGATTTCCAACAAATCTATTGCTCTCTCCATAGTACCGGAGAACGGCGTTTTAGTCATCTTGCCCATGAGGCACGGTTCGCAAGTACCAAGTGATTCATAATCAAGTGGTTCTAAAAGTCCATCAGTATGGAGTTTCTTCATGCGCTTTACACCGATATGACCTAAACGGCAGTGCCACAAATAAGTTGCACTATCATTATCAACTCTGCATCTTTTGGCTTCAACATTATGAATATGTGTATCACTACTATCGAGATTCAATAAAACAGACCACTCTTCAAGGGTGCATGACCATAAAAGATATTACTCATATAAATAGAACAACGATATTCTCTGATTTAAATGAATAACCGCCTCGCATCAAACAAGATCCGGATGTAATGTTCATGCTCAACGCGGCACCAAATAACAATTATTTAGGTCTAATACTAATCCCGAAGGTAGATGTAGAGGTAGCGTCTTGGCTGCGATCACATCGACTTTGGAACCATTTCCCACGCCAAGATCGTCACCTCGTCCTTAGCCAATCTCCGCTTAATCCGTAGCCCCTGCTTTGAGTTGCAAATATTAGCAATGTAACCAGATCAAATACCAGTGTGCTATGCATGAGCATTAGTAAGGTACACATCAATAACATGTATATCACATATACCTTTGTTCACCTTGCCATCCTTCTTATCCGCCAAATACTTGGGGCAGTTCCGCTTCCGATGACTACCGCTTGCGGTAGAAGCACTCGATTTCAGGCTTAGGTCCGGACTTGGGTTTCTTCTCGTGAGCAAAGAACTTGCTTGCTGTTCTTCTTGAAGTTCCTTCTTCTTCCCTTTGCCCTTTTTCTTGAAACTAGTGGTCTTGTTGACCATCAACACTTGATGCTCCTTCTTGATTTCTACCTCCGCAGCCTTTAGCATTGCGAAGAGCTCGAATCGTCTTTTCCATCCCTTGCATGTTATAGTTCATCACGAAGCTTTTGTAGCTTGGTGGCGTTGATTGGAGAATTCATCAATGATGCTATCATCCGGAAGATTAACTCCCAGTTGAATCAAGTGATTATTATACCCAGACATTTTGAGTATATGCTCACTGACAGAACTATTCTTCTCCATCTTGCAGCTATAGAACTTATTGGAGACTTCATATCTCTCAATCCGGGCATTTGCTTGAAATATTAACTTCAACTCCTTGAACATCTCATATGCTCCATGACGTTCAAAACGTCGTTGAAGTCTCGGTTCTAAGTCGTAAAGCATGGCTGCTTGAACTATCGAGTAGTCATCGCTTTTGCTCGCCAGACGTTCATAACATCCGGTGTTGCTCTGCAGCAGTTCGCACCCAGCCGGTGCTTCCAGGGCGTAATTCTTACGTGCAGCAATGAGGATAATCCTCAAGTTGCGGACCCAGTCCGTGTAATTGCTACCATCATCTTTCAACTTTGCTTTCTCAAGGAACGCATTAAAATTCAACGGAACAACAACACGGGACATCTATCTACAATCAACATAGATAAGCAAGATACTATCAGGTACTAAGTTCATGATAAATTTAAGTTCAATTAATCATATTACTTAAGAACTCCCACTTAGATAGACATCCCTCTAATCCTCTAAGTGATCACGTGATCCAAATCAACTAAACCATGTCCGATCATCACGTGAGATGGAGTAGTTTCAATGGTGAACATCACTATATTGATCATATCTACTATATGATTCACGCTCGACCTTTCGGTCTCCATGTTCCGAGGCCATATCTGTTATATGCTAGGCTCGTCAAGTTTAACCTGAGTATTTCGCGTGTGCAACTGTTTTGCACCCGTTGTATTTGAACGTAGAGCCTATCACACCCGATCATCACGTGGTGTCTCAAAGACGAAGAACTTTCGCATAGCGGTGCATACTCGTGGAGAACACTTATACTTTGATAATTTAGTGAGGGATCATATTATAATGCTACCGTCAATCAAAGCAAGATAAGATGCATAAAAGATAAACATCACATGCAATCAATATAAGTGATATGATATGGCCATCATCATCTTGTGCTTGTGATATCCATCTCCGAAGCACCTCCATGATCACCATCGTCACCGGCGCGACACCTTGATCTCCATCGTAGCATCGTTGTCGTCTCGCCAATCTTATGCTTCTACGACTATGGCAAGAACCGTTCTTACCTACGCATCAAAACCACAACGATAGTTTGTCAAGTTGGTGCTGTTTTAACCTTCGCAAGGACCGGGCGTAGCCACACTTGGTTCAACTAAAGTTGGAGAAACCGACACCGCTTAGCCACCTTTGTGCAAAGCACGTCGGGAGAACCGGTCTCGCGTGGCGTCTGGCGTAATGTCGGTCCGGGCCGCTTAGTCCAACAATACCGCCGAACCAAAGTATGACATGCTGGTAAGCAGTATGACTTATATCGCCCACAACTCACTTGTGTTCTACTCGTGCATATGACATCTACGCATAAAACCAGGCTCGGATGCCACTATTGGGGAACGTAGTAATTTAAAAAAATTCTATGCACACGCAAGATCATGGTGATGCATAGCAACGAGAGGGGAGAGTGTTGTCTACATACCCTCGTAGACCGAAAGCGGAAGCATTAGCACAACACGGTTGATGTAGTCGTACATCTTCACGATCCGACCGATCAAGTACCGAACGTACGGCACCTCCGAGTTAAGCACACGTTCAGCCCGATGACGTCCCTCGAACTCCGATCCAGCCGAGTGTTGAGGGAGAGTTTCATCATCACGACGGTGTGGTGACGATGTTGATGTTCTACCGACGCAGGGCTTTGCCTAAGCACCGCTACAGTATTATCGAGGTGGACTATGGTGGAGGGGGGCACCGCACACGGTTGGGAGAGATCAACTGATCAACTTGTGTGTCTAGAGGTGCCCCCCACCCCCGTATATAAAGGAGCAAGGGGGGTGCGGCCGGCCAAGGGGAGTGCAGAGGAGTCCTACTCCCTACCGAGTAGGACTCCCCCCTTCCATGTTGGACTAGGAGAGGGGGAAGAGGTGTAGGGGAGGAAGGAAAGGGGGGGGGGGCCCTCTCCTTGTCCTATTCGGACTGGGGGGGAGGGGCGCGCGGCCCTGCCCTGGCCTCCTCTCCTCTCTTCCACCAAGGCCCACCAAGGCCCATTAAGTTCCCGGGGGGTTCCGGTAACCTCCCGGTACTCCGGTAAAATCCCGATTTGACCCGGAACACTTCCGATATCCAAACATAGGCTTCCAATATATCAATCTTCATGTCTCGACCATTTCGAGACTCCTTGTCATGTCCGTGATCACATCCGGGACTCCGAACAACCTTCGGTACATCAAAACACATAAACTTATAATATAACTGTCATCGTAACGTTAAGCGTGCGAACCCTACGGGTTCGAGAACTATGTAGACATGACCGAGACACGTCTCTGGTCAATAACCAATAGCGGAACCTGGATGCTCATTGAGGGAGTTCCGGACTAGGGGGTGTCCGGATAGCCGAACTATCATCATCGGCCGGACTCCAAGACTATGAAGATAGAAGATTGAAGACTTCGTCCCGTGTCCGGATGGGACTTTCCTTGGCGTGGAAGGCAAGCTTGGCGATACGGATATGTAGATCTCCTACCATTCTAACCGACTGTGTAACCCTAACCCTATCCGGTGTCTATATAAACCGGAGGGTTTTAGTCCGTGGGGACGAACAACAATCATACCATAGGCTAGCTTCTAGGGTTTAGCCTCTTTGATCTCGTGGTAGATCCACTCTTGTAACACACATCATCAATATTAATCTAGCAGGACGTAGGGTTTTACCTCCATCAATAGGGCCCGAACACAGGTAAAACATCGTGTCCCTTGTCTCCTGTTACCATCCGCCTAGACGCACAGTTCGGGACCCCGCATCGAGATCAGCCAGTTTTGACACCGACATTGGTGCTTTCATTGAGAGTTCCTGCGTATGCGTCACCGATAGGCTCGATGGCTCCTTTGATCATCAACAACGACGCGGTCCGGTGAGACTTTTTCCCGGACAGATCTTACGTGTTCGGCGGCTTTGCTGCGGCCAATTCGCAGCCATCTGGAGCAGATCGAAGCTACGCCCCTGGCCGTCGAGTCAGATTTGGAAGCCTAAACTATACGGCCGATATCCGCGGAGACTTGATCTTTGGCGGATTCGAGCCCCATCCAAGCGCCGCCTTGTCTCGATGGGCATGATCTAGCTCGCAGCGAGCGGTGCCACGGAGGCCGCACGAATCCGCTCCGACCCTTAATCCGGGCCGATTCCCCGATCGAGGGCGAGTGGTTGGACACCACCTCGGGGCTTTAATCTCTACGGCGATCGAGCGAACTCCATCCGTCGCTGCGAAGACCTCGACTCCGTGGTGCCGGACTCCTATCCGGACTCCGAACCCCAGCGCCCCTGCCAATCAAATCCGATTGGGCGCCCGTTATGGAGTTCATGGCGCGGACATCTTTCAAGACTTCGCCCTTTGGCGACATCCTCAGTTCACTAAAGTCTCTCTCTTTATCCGGAGAGCCCTGGCGGACTGCGGTCGGGGCGGTTGGGATGCGGACGACGAAGAAATTCAACGCCCACCCACCACCCACTTTGTAGCCACTTGCCGATGATTTAACCGACATGCTAGACTACGACTCCGAAGACATCGACGGTATGGACGACGATGCCGAAGACGAACATGACCCAGCGCCTACAGGGCACTGGAAGGCCACCTCGTCATATGACATATCTATGGTGGACATCCCAAAAGATGGGAACGGCGATGGAACAACGGAGGATGACCCCTCCAAGAAGCAGCCCAAGCGCCGGCGTCAGCGGCGCCGCTCTAAATCCCGCCACAAAGAAGAATGAAGATTCCGGCACCGGAGATAACAATACACCGGACAACGCCGAAGACAATCCACTCGGCCAAGATCCATCGCGGGGAGGATGAAGACGCCAGCCCTCAAGAGAGAGCGGCGGAGGAAGAGGTAGAGGATTATATGCCTCCTCCTCAAGACGAAGCAAGCCTCGATGACAATGAATTCGTCGTGCACGAGGATCCCGTCGAACAAGAGCGTTTTAAACGCAGGCTTATAGCCACGGCGAACAGCCTAAAGAAAAAGCGACAACGACTTAGAGCTGATCAGATCTGCTAGCCGATGATGGACCGAAGTCCTCGCGGCGAAGAGCATGAGCTCGAACGCCCCTCAAAAGCTACCCTAAGCATAAGCTGCCCTCCCCGATTAGAGGAGGAGGCTTACGAACCCGCATCACCGGAGACAATACGGTGACCGACCACCCGTGGCGCGACAGAGAGGCCTCTAGGCCCTTCACTAGAACCGTACCCCGACATCGCTCAAAAAGCACACGGCCAATGGGAAACGCTCCGGACCTGCGAGATATATTGGAGGACAAGGCAAGACAATCAAGATCGATCTATGGATCGCGTGGGCACCCCACGGTACGTGACGACAACCGTCGCGCCAGACCTGATAAGTCGGCCGGGCGAACAAAATGCAGACCAAGCTCTTTTGAGCTCCGTCGCGATATCGCCCGATCAGTAGGCGCCGACACCCACTATGCTTCATGCACGAAGTAATGGATCATCAAATCCCGAAGGGTTTAAACCCGTCAATATTGAATCCTATGATGGCACAATGCAGACCCGTGGTTTGGATCGAAGACTATCTCCTTCACATCCACATGGCCCGCGGTGACGATCTTCACGCCATCAAATACCTCCCCCTCAAGCTTAAAGGACCAGCCCGACATTGGCTCAACAGCTTGCAATAGAGTCAATTGGGAGCTAGGAGGACCTGGAAGCCGCATTCCTCGATACTTCCAGGGCACTTATGTGCGACCACCAGACGCTGATGACCTAAGCCACATAATTCAGCAACCAGACGAATCGGCCAGACAATTCTGGACACGGTTCTTAACCAAGAAAAACCAAATCGTCGACTGTCCGGATGCGGAGGCCCTCGCAGCCTTCAAGCATAACATCCGCGACGAGTGGCTTGCCCGGCACCTAGGACAGGAAAAGCCGAAATCCATGGCAGCCCTCACATCACTCATGACCCGCTTCTGGCGGGTGAGGACAGCCGGCTATGCACGCAACAACCTCGGGAAAAATTCAGCGGTCCGGACTTCAAGGACCAAAGCGGCAGGCAGCGTTGTAACAAAACAAACGCCGCACTAACGGTGACAATATTGAGGATCTGACGATGGCGCCGGATTCAAAGGGTCTAAACCGGTCGTGGAAAAAGTCATTCAAACGAATTACTCGGGTCCGTCAATTTGGACCGAATACTCGACCGCTTGTGCGGATACACGGCACTTCAAAAGCCATTAACCACACCAACAGGGACTGTTGGGTATTCAACGAGCGAGCAAGTTAATTGCGAAAACAATGACAAGGGGCTGCATAGCGATGGCGAGGACGAGACCCAACCGCCCGAACAATAGAGGATGAAGGGTTTCCCCCACAGTGCGGACGGTGAACATGATATACGCAACGCACATACCCAAAAAGGGAGCGGAAGCGTGCACTCGAGGATGTCTACGCGATGGAGCGATTGCCCGAAGTTCAATCCATGGTCCTCCTGCCCGATCACTTTTGACCGAAGGACCACCCCACCATCCGCCACGGGATTCGCCACACTGGTCTTAGACCCAATCGTCGATGGATTTCACCTAACGAGTCACGATGGGCGGCGGCGGAATGAACACCTGCTTTACCGGGATATAGTGCGCAAGATGGGCATAGACCCTCAAGGATCAAACCTACCAAAACGACCTTTAAAGGCGTCATACCAGTGTAGAAGCCAATTATGCGAGCTCAATTACACCGGAAGTGGTCTTCGGATCCCGGATAACTTCCGGCGAGGAGTTAATCTTCGACATAGTCCCGTTCCGCGGCGGCTATCATGCCTTGCTCGGACGTACTGCGTTTGCAAAGTTCAACGCGTGCCGCACCTCGCATACCTCAAGCTCAAGATGACAGGCCCTCGAGGAGTCATTACGGTCAACGGAAACACCGAACGTTCTCTCCGGCGGAGGAACATCTGGCTGACTCTCGCGGCGAAGTGCAATGCAGCCTCTTAAGGCAATTCTCGAGTCCAGCCGTTAAGCGGCGGACACAGCTAAGCGGCGCCGGAATAACTTACAACAAGACCACCTGGCACGTTCAGAGCACGTGTAGCAGTGCGGCCCCAACCCCAGCCCCTGCGAAACGTCAAAGCAGGTCCTTCGCGTACACACTCTAAAGATACCATGGGCATGGGGAGAGGGGCACGACCACGATAAACCCAGACTGCGGCTCAACCACACCAGGGGCTCTCAAGCGTGTCATTCCTTTTTCTTTTCTTTTTACCTTTTACTTTTTTACCCACAGGACTCCGTTTGTCGAAGCCCTGTCGGCCCAGACCTGCCGAACTCACGATGCAACAGCCAGGAAGGATTAAGGCTACAACTAATATACAGGTGGTCTCCATTACGAGCATTTTCATACACCAATCTGCAGCCTACCCACGGAGAAGGACATGTTTAACAGTCTCATACCTCGCTTATCGCACTATTTGTGTCGTTCTGCATTTGTAGCAGCACTTGTTGAATAAAACAATGCAGCACCTTTTTGTTTATAATTGCATTTCTTTTTCATACACATATTCATTTACGACATGTTGCATCCGTACACTTTGGTACGGCTAATATACCGAGGGCTTATGTTTCCAGCGTTATGGTGTGATGAGTCCGAACACTTTCACAAGTGCGGCACCCGAACTTATAGCACTATATGCATCGGCTCAATCATGTCTTGGGTCAATAGTTGGGTTTGCCCGGCTCCGTTTTTGGTACCTTACGTTCCGTTATATCGGCTAAGGTAGCACCGGAGAACCACTGCGATTCCGCCCGATTCGGCTGGGTTAACGCCTCGATGGAGAAAGCTAAAACTGACCATCATGATGAGGCGAGAGACCGATCATTGTTCGAGAGGTTTTTTGCGAGTCCTTAAAGACTTATGCCGCTTAGTGCGAGGAGCCGGATCTGTCCGGCCAAGGCGTGGATAGCGCCCCAAATTCGACCTTCCAAGACTAGGGGCTTCACTAAATTTAAAATTATAGAATTCTATGGCTAAGTGAGAGTGTTCAAGCATTATAAGTCCGGTTGCCTTGTTACGTTGTGTTGAGCGCCTCCTAGATGGACCCAAAAATGGGAACAAGAGCGCTCAAGTTTATCCCGAACACCCAAAGACTTCGTGGCATGGGGGCTGAAGCCGACGACTTGCCATCTCTCGGATTTGATAAACAGCCGCCTGAAGGTAATATTTTAAATTAACAAGCGTTGCTTAGCGCATATGAACTAAGTTTTCAGCGACGGGATAACAAAATGCGAGTCTACTCAAATATTACATCTTTGGAGCACTCACCGCAATAGTCGGTAGCCCTTCAAAGACACTCTTATAATACATCTCGGGCGTGCGATGCTCCTTGCCCTCACGGTGGCGGGTCCGTCCACGAGCTTCGGGCATCCATCTTGCCCAGTGCACCTTTGCGCGGGCAAGGGCCCGACGGCACCCTCGATACAAGCGGAATGCTTGATAACTTCAACCCACGGCACGCATCCACCGGCCGCCGCGCAGGCCAAAGTAGCTCTCGGGCATGGCCTCCTTAGGCCACAGCCGAACTATGAGGCCCTTCATGGCCTGTTCGGCCGCCTTGTGGAGCTTCGACCAGCTGCTTCACCGATCGCTAAGGGCACGGATGTCCGGCCTCGATATCTTGAGACCAGAAGACCTTCTCCGTCGAGCTCCCTCCTCGGCCCGGTAGAATGCGGCGACGATCGGACACGCCATGCGAGGAAGATCTGCGAACGACCACAGGTGCTCCGGTCGGGTAAGCAGGTAATTAACACTCACATGCTTACTCTGCATGAAAAATGCCTTACCGCTGCTATTTTCTTCACCGCCTCAATCTCTGGAGGGCCTTGTAGGCTTGGCCTTAGCGGCTTTGGCACTCTCAAGAGCCGTTGCAAGCTCAGACTCTCGAGTCTTCGAGTCACGCTCCAAGTTCTCATGTTTTTTCACGAGATCCTGGAGCTCTTGCTGTACCTCCGCCACCCGCGCCTCCTGCTTCTCTCGCTCGGTGCGTTCCGCGGCCGCATTACGTTCGGCCGCGGCCACCGCCTCCTTCAGGGTCGCCACCTCGTTAGTGGCCCCTACAATACCCACGTTATCCTTGTCATTTTTCTTGCAACCAAATCCTTTTCTGTAAGGTACAATTTTCATAAGGTATTACTCACCTTCTTTTCCTCGAGCTGCTTCTTGGCATGACCAAGCTCGTTCTCGGACCGCCGAGGTTTTTCTTCAAATTATTGACCTCCGCAATCGGTGCGTTGGAGGTCGGCACAGACTGCAATCCCATATTGACATATTTTTATGACTCCTGCGTTTATCTTTCTAAAGATCCTCGGTCGGCTTTTCTTTCCGAACACCGAACCGAGCATCGAGGGGCTACCGTCTATGCGGTACCATTTTACATATATTGAAATCTCTTACCTCAAAGCCTGTTAAAAAAGTATAAGCTTGGTCAGCCCGCTCTTGGCGGGAATTTGGCTGACCGGATCACCGCACTCATAACGGTCGCGGTGCTCCTCCTCGATGGAGGCGCCGTTGAGCGCCTCCGATGCTATCCGGTGCCTCCGGTTGGGCCGAAGGACACCGGCGTCTTACCCTTCTTGCGAAGGGATCGTTTGCCGGACTCCGGAACCACTGAAGGTTCCGGCACTGAGTCCAGACAAGGGTCGGCCTTAGAGCCCCTGGGGGTCTTGCCCCCCACGCGCCTGGAGTCCGGGGGGTTGCCTTGTGGCACCTCCTGCGCCACCTCCTCGGGACCGAGCCCCCTTTGGGGCCCCGCCGCGGCGTTGTCCGCGGCATGAGGCGAGGAGGCGGTCGGAAGCGAAGTACTCTCCATTTCCGACGAGCCCAGGGACCCGCTCGATGAATCGGCGAGATCGCCTTTGGGCGGGTTGCACGATTGTTCGACATTAGAGAACACTCTGCAATAATAAAACGCCATGGGTATCCAAACACTTACGATCTCGCCAGGGGCTTGGCCCTGGTAGGCCAATCCCTAAATAAATGCGTCGGCGTTGGTGGAGAAGTCCGGAGGAAGGGTTCTTCCCTTCTTGGACCCTCCGGCCTCCCCGGTTAGGCGACCTTCCTTTTCCTCTCCTCCCCATGGGAGAAGCTTCTTCTTCCTCCTCATCTTCGTGAGAAGATTACGCTTGAAATCCGACAAAGACTGGCGTCGGGAGCTCCTTCGAGTTCCGTGGCCTCCTTCTTAGCCTTCTTCTCCGGCACCACATGGGGTGCCGGAGCCAGCTTCCGTCAATTGGGCGTCCGCTGGATCTTCTGGCAAAGGAGCCGGACAGTTAATCTGTCCGGACGTCTTCAGCCAGACCTGTCGAAGAATAGGGAGTTTTCAGAACCCAAGTAGAGTCAATCTATGGAAAAGGAGTCCCGTAAAGGGTAAAATAACTTTCCTCGCTGGCTTGACGCCGTGAGCTGTATCCGCGATCTTTGTTCGCGGATGCGGGGGCTTCGGCGCCCTTGAACATCACCTTCCAGGCATCTTCGTACGTGGTATCAAAGAGCCGGCTCAAGGTTCGGTCTTTGCGGATCGAACTCCCACAAATTGAAGTCCCGTTGTTGGCATGGGAGAATCCGGCGGATGAGCATCACCGGATTACGTCGACAAGCCTGCGATTCTTGTCCGCTGTGTTCGAGCAGCGTGTTTGGAGTCCAGATAGCTCGTCCGAATCCCCCACTTCAGGCCCGTCTCTTTCCATGACGAGAGCCGTGTGGGAATCCAGATCTAAATTGGGGCCGCCACCCATTCGAGTCGCGTGGCTCGGTGATGTAGAACCACCCGATTGCCACCCCTTTATTGTCTCCACAAAGGAGCCCTCGAGCCATAGGACTTTGGCCATCTTGCCGACCATGGCGCCTCCGCACTCCGCTTGGCTGCCCTTCACAACCTTGACTTGACATCAAGGTCTTGAGCCCTAAGCGAAGTGGGGCTGGATCTGAAGGAAGGCCTCACACCTGACGATAAACGCCCAGGCGTTGAGGGACGAAATTGGGGCAGGTCATGGAAGTCCAGCCGTAGTAGAACATGAGCCCCGGACAAATGGGTGAAGTGGAAAACCTAGTCCATGGAGGAAGTGGGGAGAAATACCACCCTCTCATGGGGACTGGGGTTGGAATAAGCTGCCCAGCGTCAGGCGGCAGGCATGATATCGCCGGACAAGTATCCGGCCTCCCGCAGTCTTGTGATGTGCCCCTCCGTGACGGAGGAGGCCATCCATCTGCCTCCCGCTCCTGACATTGTTGGAGAAGGTTGAGGAGGAAAGTGCAGACTTGGGCGCTAGAGCTCAAGTGCACGGGAATGGATGAGCAAAGGAGGAAGAAGGCGTAGGTGAAAGGGTGGATCCTTATCCCCTTATATGGGCGGACAAAAACATGTGTCCCCACCGGCCTGGTAAAACTCGCTTATCTCCCAAGTGCCACAATCAATGGCGCGGTTGGGTTACCCACGTCTGTATTGATGGGAATCCGGAATAAGGGGAACATGATCTCTGCCTCGACAAGGCGTGCCAAAGGAAACCGCTTAAACGCTACCGAGGTGGAACAATAAAAACAATTTGAATAAAGGCTTGGTAGTGGTGCGACGTCACGCCACAAAATACGTCGCCAGATTGATCTTGTGTAATATTATTCTCTCTACGGTAGTATGTGGAATTTATTTTTGCAGAGCCGGACACTATCCTGGTGTTCACAATCTTCTATAAATTATTCGGAGGAATAACCCGCCTTGCAACGCCGAAGACAACGTCTTGCCGGACCCGTCGTCATTGAAGCCTGGTTCGAGACTCTTGAGGGAGTTCGGACTAGGGGTGTCCGGATAGCCGAACTATCATCATCGGCCGGACTCCAAGACTATGAAGATAGAAGATTGAAGACTTAGATCACGTGTCCGGATGGGACTTTCCTTGGCTTGTAAGGAATGCTTGGCGATACGTATATGTAGATCTCCTACCATTGTAACCGACTCTGTGTAACCCTAACCCTATCCGGTGTCTATATAAACCGGAGGGTTTTAGTCCGTAGGATGAACAACAATCATACCATAGGCTAGCTTCTAGGGTTTAGCCTCTTTGATCTCGTGGTAGATCCACTCTTGTAACACACATCATCAATATTAATCTAGTAGGACGTAGGGTTTTACCTCCATCAAGAGGGCCCAAACCTGGGTAAAACACCGTGTCCCTTGTCTCCTGTTACCATCCGCCTAGACGCACAGTTCGGGACCCCCTACCCGAGATCCGCCGGTTTTGACACCGACACTCATATTGGCTCCCACATATTCTACGAAGATCTTTATCGGTCAAACCGTGTAACAACATACTTTGTTCCCTTTGTCATCTGTATGTTACTTGCCCGAGATTCGATCGTCGGTATCTCAATACCTAGTTCAATCTCGTTACCGGCAAGTCTCTTTACTCGTCTTGTAATACATCGTCCATAACTAACTCATTAGTTGCAATGCTTGCAAGGCTTAAGTGATGTGCATTACCGAGAGGGCCCAGAGATACCTCTCCGACAATCGGAGTGACAAATCCTAATCTAGAAATACGCCAACCCAACAAGTACCTTTGGAGACACCTGTAGACCTCCTTTATAATCACCCAGTTACGTTGTGACGTTTGGTAGCACACAAAGTGTTCCTCCGGTAAACGGGAGTTGCATAATCTCATAGTCATAGGAACATGTATAAGTCATGAAGAAAGCAATAGCAACATACTAAACGATCATGTGCTAAGCTAACGGAATGGGTCATGTCAATCACATCATTCTCCTAATGATGTGATCCCGTTAATCAAATGACAACTCATGTCAATGGCTAGGAAACATAACCATCTTTGATCAACGAGCTAGTCAAGTAGAGGCATACTAGTGACAATCTGTTTGTCTATGTATTCACACATGTATTATGTTTCCGGTTAATACAATTCTAGCATGAATAATAAACATTTATCATGATATAAGGAAATAAATAATAACTTTATTATTGCCTCTAGGGCATATTTCCTTCACTGTCCGCTACTGATATCTACTACGCAACCTTCTTCTTGTAGACGTTGTTGGGCCTCCAAGTGCAGAGGTTTGTAGGACAGTAGCAAATTTCCCTCAAGTGGATGACCTAAGGTTTATCAATCTGTGGGAGATGTAGGATGAAGATGGTCTCTCTCAAGCAACCCTGCAACCGAATAACAAAGAGTCTCTTGTGTCCCCGACACACCCAATACAATGGTAAATTGTATAGGTGCACTAGTTGGGCGAAGAGATGGTGATACAAGTGCAATATGGATAGTAGATATAGGTTTTTGTAATCTGAAAATATAAAAACAGCAAGGTAACTAATGGTAAAAGTGAGCGTAAACGGTATTGCAATGATAGGAAACAAGGCTTAGGGTTCATACTTTCACTAGTGCAAGTTCTCTCAACAATAATAACATAATTGGATCATATAAATATCCCTCAACATGCAACAAAGAGTCACTCGAAAGTCACTAATAGCGGAGAACAAACGAAGAGATTATGGTAGGGTACGAAACCACCTCAAAGTTATTCTTTCCGATCAATCCACTGGGCTATTCCTATAAGTATCACAAACAGCCCTAGAGTTAATAGTAAAATAACACCTTAAGACACACATCAACCAAAACCCTAATGTCACCTAGATACTCCAATGTCACCTCAAGTATCCGTCGGTATGATTATACGATATGCATCACACAATCTTAGATTCATCTATTGAACCAACACATAGAACCTCAAAGAGTGCCCCAAAGTTTCTACCGGAGAGTCAAGACGAAAACGTGTGCCAACCCCTATGCATAGGTTCATGGGCGGAACCCATAAGTTGATCACCAAAACATACATCAAGTGAATCAATAGAATAACCCATTGTCACCACGTTTATCCCATGCAAGACATACATCAAGTGTTCTCAAATCATTAAAGACTCAATCCGATAAGATAACTTCAAGGGAAAACTCAATCCATTACAAGAGAGTAGAGGGGGAGAAACATCATAAGATCCAACTATAATAGCAAAGCTCGTGATACATCAAGATCGTGCCAAATCAAGAACACGAGAGAGAGAGATCAAACACATAGCTACTGGTACATACCCTCAGCCCCGAGGGTGAACTACTCCCTCCTCATCATGGAGAGCACCGGGATGATGAAGATGGCCACCAGTGAAGGATCCCCCCCTCGTGAGTCTTGAACAGGGTCCAGATTGGTTTTTGGTGGCTACAAAGGCTTGCGGCGGCGGAACTCCCGATCTATTCCGTTTCCCGAAGGTTTTAGGGTATATGGATATATATAGGTGGAAGAAATACGTCAGGGGAGCCACGAGGGGCCCATGAGGGTGGAGGGCGCGCCCCCTGCCTCGTGCCTCCCTCGTTGCTTTCCTGACGTGCACTCCAAGTCTCCCGTGTTGCTTTCTTTCCAAAAATAACTTTTCCGGAGGTTTCATTCCATTTGGACTCCGTTTGATATTCCTTTTCTGCAAAACACTGAAACAAGGAAAAAGCAGAAACTAGCACTGGGCTCTGGGTTAATAGGTTAGTACCAAAAATAATATAAAAGTGTTTCATAAAGCCCATAAACATCCAAAACAGATAATATAATAGCATGGAACAATCAAAAATTATAGATACGTTGGAGACGTATCAGCCTCCCCAAGCTTAATTCCTTCTCGTCCTCGAGTAGGTAAATGATAAAAACAGAATTTTTGATGTGGAATGCTACTTGGCATAATTCAATGTAATTCTTCTCAATTGTGGTATGAATATTCAGATCCGAAAGATTCAAGATAAAAGTTCAATATTGACATAAAAATAATAATACTTCAAGCATACTAACTAAGCAATTATGTCCTCTCAAAATAACATGGCCAAAGAAAGATCATCCATACAAAATCATATAGTATAGACATGCTCCATTTTCTACACAAAATAATGCTCACAACATCCACAACCCCGATGACAAGCCAAGCAATTGTTTCATACTATAGTAATCTCAAACTTTTTCAACCTTCACACAATACATGAGCGTGAGCCATGGATATAGCACTATGGGTGGAATAGAATATGATGACGGGAGATATGTGGAGAAGGCAAAAAAGGAGAGAGTCTCACATCAACGAGGCTAATCAATGAGCTATGGAGATGCCCATCGATTGATGTTAATGCAAGGAGTAGGGATTGCCATGCAACGGATGCACTAGAGCTATAAATATATGAAAGCTCAACAAAAGAAACTAAGTGGGTGTGCATCCAACTTGCTTGCTCACGAAGACCTAGGGCACTTGAGGAGGCCCATTGTTGGAATATGTAAGCCAAGTTCTATAATGAAAAATTCCCACTAGTACATGAAAGTGGCAAAACAAGAGACTTTCTATCATGAAGATTATGGTGCTACTTTGAAGCACAAGTGTGGTAAAAGGATAGTAACATTGCACCTTCTCTCTTTTTCTCTCTCTCCTTTTTTTTGGGCCTTCTCTTTTTTATGGCCTTTCTCTTTTTTTATTCCTCGCTTGGGACAATGCTCTAGAAAATGATGATCATCACACTTATATTTATTTACAACTCAATGATTACAACTCGATACTAGAACAAAGTATGACTCTATATGAATGCCTCCGGCGGTGTACCGAGATATGCAATGAACCAAGAGTGACATGTATGAAAGAATTATGAACGGTGGCTTTGCCACAAATACTATGTCAACTACATGATCATGCAAAGCAATATGACAATGATGAACGTGTCATGATAAACGGAATGGTGGAAAGTTGCATGGAAATATATCTCGGAATGGCTATGGAAATGCCATAATAGGTAGGTATGGTGGCTGTTTTGAGGAAGATATAAGGAGGTTTATGTGTGAAAGAGCGTATCATATCACGGGGTTTGGATGCACCGTGAAGTTTGCACCAACTCTCAATGTGAGAAAGGGCAATGCACGGTACCGAAGAGGCTAGCAATGATGGAAAGGTGAGAGTGCGTATAATCCATGGACTCAACATTAGTCATAAAGAACTCACATACGTGTGCAAAAATCTACAAGTCATCAAAACAAAGCACTACACGCATGCTCTGGGGGATAGATTGGTAGGAAAATACCATCGCTCGTCCCCGACCGCCACTCATAAGGAGGACAATCAAAGAACACCTCATGTTTCAAATTTGTTACATAACGTTTACCATACGTGCATGCTACGGGACTTGCAAACTTCAACACAAGTATTTCTCAAATTCACAATTACTCAACTAGCACGACTTTAATATCACTACCTCCATGTCTCAAAAGAATCATCAAGCATCAAACTTCTCTTAGTATTCAATGCACTTATATGAAAGTTTTTATTATACCCATCTTGGATGCCCATCATATTAGGACTAGTTTCATAACCAAAGCAAACAACCATGCTGTTCTAAAGACTCCCAAAATAATATAGGTGAAGCACGAGAGTTCATCTATTTCTACAAAATAAATCCACCGCCGTGCTCTAAAAGATATAAGTGAAGCATTAGAGCAAACAACAAACTATTCCGGAAGATATAAGTGAAGATCAATGAGTAGTCAAATAATTATGCAACTATGTGAAGACTCTCTAACATTTAAGAATTTCAGATATTGGTATTTTATTCAAACAGCAAGCAAAGCTAAAGAAAATAAAATGACGCTCCAATCAAAACACATATCATGTGATGAATAAAAATATAGCTCCAAGTAAAGTTACCGATGAACGAAGACGAAAAAGGGGATGCCTTCCGGGGCATCCCCAAGCTTAGGCTCTTGGTTATCCTTGAGTATTACCTTGGGGTGCCTTGGGCATCCCCAATCTTAGGCTCTTGCCACTCCTTATTCCATACTCCATCAAATCTTTACCCAAAACTTGAAAACTTCACAACACAAAACTTAATAGAAAACTCGTAAGCTCCGTTAGCGAAAGAAAACAAAACACCACTTCAAGGTACTGTAATGAACTCATTATTTATTTATATTTGTTTTAAACCTACTGTATTACAATTTCTCTATGGTTTATAAACTATTTTACTAGCCATAGATTCATCAAAATAAGCAAGCAACACAATGAAAACATAATCTGTCAAAAACAGAACAGTCTGTAGTAATCTGTATCAAACGTATACTTATGGAACTCCAAAAATTCTAAAATAAATTGGTGGACCTGAGTAATTTGTCTAGTAATCATCTGCAAAACGAATCAACTAAATATCACTCTCCAGTAAAAAGTTGAAGCAAATCTCGTGAGCGCTAAAGTTTCTGTTTTTTACAGCATGATCATAAAGACTTCACCCAAGTCTTCCCAAAGGTACTACTTGGCACGACACTAATTAAAACACAAAACCACATCTAAAAATAAGCTAGATGGATTATTTATTCCTAAACAGAACCAAAAAGCAAGAAAGTAAAATAAAATTGGGTTGCCTCCCAACAAGCGCTAACGTTTAACGCCCCTAGCTAGGCAATGATGATTTCAATGATGCTCACATAAAAGATAAGAATTGAAACATAAAGAGAGCATCATGAAGAATATTACTAGCACATTTAAGTCTAACCCAATTCCTATGCATAGGGATTTTGTGAGCAAACAACTTATGGGAACAATAATCAACTAGCATAGGAAGGCAAAACAAGCATAACTTCAAAACTTTAAGCACATAGAGAGGAAACTTGATATTATTTTAATATGTAGAAGCATATAATCCTCTCTCATAATAAATTTCAGTAGCATCATGAATTAATTCAATCATATAACCATCACCTAAAGCATTCTTTTCATGATCTACTTGCATAGAGATTTTACTACTCTCCACATAAGCAAATCGGAATAGTGGGAGTATCATAAGAGACTTGAATACTATAAATTGTTTCCACATTAAAAGAGTAATGATAAGAAAAAGGGTAATCATAATCATGACAAGTTTTATAAATATAATCATCATTACTTTTTATAGCATAATTTTCATCACAATAATCATCATAAGTAGCAACTTTGTTCTCATCATAATCGATTGAAACCTCATCTAAAATAGTGGATACATCACTAAATAAAGTCATGACCTCTCCAAATCCACTTTCATAAATATTATAAGATTCAACATCCTCCAAAATAGTGGGATCATTACTTCCTAAAGTTGACACTCTTCCAAACCCACTTTCATTAATATAATCATCATAAGTAGGAGGCATGCTATCATCATTATAAATTTGCATATCAAAACTTGGGAGGCTAAAAATATCATCATTAAACGTAGCATCCCCAAGCTTGGGACAAACATTAATTTCAGCAAATATATTCTCAAAAACATCATCTTCTTAAAACATAGCATCCCCAAGCTTGGGCCTTTTCATATCATAAGCATAATCACTCTCATTATTAATAGTATGGATAGCACCAATAGTATAGCAATTATCATCATCACAATGAGTAGTAGGAGCAACATCATTTGGGAGGGATACCTTTTTACCTTTGCTTCTCCATTTTTTTCTTTTTCTTCTTCACATCATGTGAGGGTTTATCCCTCTTTTTTGAGCTCCTTATTGATGAGATTGGTTGAATAGAAAGCTCCTCCTCGTTACCTGATTCATCATAAGAAATAATAGGAGGATGTTGGGAAGTCTCTTCCCTTTCGTTAGTATTCTCTTCATCCTCTATTTGTTTTCTTTTATTTATGTAATCGGCAATATAAGGATTTTCAATGCAATTCACCACACAATACATATAAATTTCTTCTAGATCAATATCGAGGAATTTCTCAAGGTTATATTCTGGAATATGCTTAGTTTGACGTTTCATTTCTTCATAACGCAAAAGCAAACTAAGTTCATTATGATGTGCAAGGGAAATCGGGTCATCACAATTTTTGGACACGATTCGATCATGAAACAATTTGCATTTGATATTTAAATGACCATGTTCATTGCAAAGTTCACAAGTATGGCTAAGATATTTTAAATTTTCAGCACTAACATTTAGCCTTTCTTGTAACCATTTAGTTTCTAAATGCTTATGCCTCTTGCAATATCTATCTTCCCTATTTGGTGTGTACTTGCAAACCCAATATACTCCACAAAAATCGACATGCTTATAAGAGAAATTTTCATCATGACTAGTGCAATCATCATTAGTACTATGGATATTCAAGGAGTTCATACTAACAACATTGCAATCATGCTCATCATTCAAATATTTAGTGCCAAACATTTTAATGCATTCTTCTTCTAATACTTTGGCACAATTTTCCTTTCCATCATACTCACGAAAGATATTAAAAAAGATGAAGCGTATGAGGCAAACTCAATTCCATTTTTTGTAGTTTTCCTTTATAAACTAAACTAGTGATAAAACAAGAAACTAAAAGATTCGATTGCAAGATCTAAAGATATACCTTCAAGCACTCACCTCCCGACAGCGGCGCGGAAAAGAGCTTAGTTGATGGGGTGTGAGTGCCGCTTACCTAGCCTCCCCGGCAACGGCGCCAGAAAAGAGCTTGATGTCTACTACGCAATCTTCTTCTTGTAGACGTTGTTGGGCCTCCAAGTGCAGAGGTTTGTAGGATAGTAGAAAATTTCCCTCAAGTGAATGACCTAAGGTTTATCAATCCGTGGGAGGCGTAGGATGAAGATGGTCTCTCTCAAGCAACCCTGCAACCGAATAACAAAGAGTCTCTTGTGTCCCCAACACACCCAATACAATGGTAAATTGTATAGGTGCACTAGTTCGGCGAAGAGATGGTGATACAAGTGCAATATGGATGGTACATATAGGTTTTTGTAATCTGAAAATATAAAAACAGCAAGGTAACTAATGGTAAAAGTGAGAGTAAACGGTATTGCAATGATAGGAAACAAGGCCAAGGGTTCATACTTTCACTAGTGCAAGTTCTCTCAACAATAATAACATAATTGGATCATATAACTATCCCTCAACATGCAACAAAGAGTCACTCCAAAGTCACTAATAGCAAAGAACAAACGAAGAGATTATGGTAGGGTACGAAACCACCTCAAAGTTATTCTTTCCGATCAATCCATTGGGCTATTCCTATAAGTGTCACAAACAGCCCTAGAGTTCGTAGTAAAATAACACCTTAAGACACACATCAACCAAAACCCTAATATCACCTAGATACTCCAATGTCACCTCAAGTATCCGTGGGTATGATTATACGATATGCATCACACAATCTCAGATTCATCTATTCAACCAACACATAGAACCTCCAAGAGTGCCCCAAAGTTTCTACCGGAGAGTCAAGACGAAAACGTGTGCCAACCCCTATGCATAGGTTCATGGGCGGAACCCGCAAGTTGATCACCAAAACATACATCAAGTGAATCAATAGAATAACCCATTGTCACCACGATTATCCCATGCAAGACATACATCAAGTGTTCTCAAATCATTAAAGACTCAGTCCGATAAGATAACTTCAAAGGGAAAACTCAATCCATTACAAGAGAGTAGAGGAGGAGAAACATCATAAGGTCCAACTATAATAGCAAAGCTCACGATACATCAAGAGCGTGCCAAATCAAGAACACGACAGAGAGAGAGAGAGAGAGAGAGAGAGAGAGAGAGATCAAACACATAGCTACTGGTACATACCCTCAGCCCCGAGGGTGAACTACTCCCTCCTCGTCATGGAGAGCGCCAGGATGATGAAGATGGCCACGGTGAAGGATCCCCCCCTCGTGAGTCTTGAACAGGTCCCGATTGGTTTTTGGTGGATACAGAGGCTTGCGGCGGCGGAACTCCCGATCTATTCTGTTTCCCGAAGGTTTTAGGGTATATGGATATATATATAAGCGGAAGAAATACGTCAGGGGAGCCACGAGGGGCCCACGAGGGTGGAGGGCGCGCCTAGGGGGGGGGGTGGGCGCGCCCCCTACCTCGTGCCTCCCTCATTGCTTTCCTGACGTGCACTCCAAGTCTCCCATGTTGCTTTCTTTCCAAAAATTAACTTTTCTGAAGGTTTCATTCCGTTTGGACTCCGTTTGATATTCCTTTTCTGCGAAACACTGAAAGAAGGAAAAAACAGAAACTGGCACTGGGCTCTGGGTTAATAGGTTAGTCCCAAAAATAATATAGAAGTGTTTAATAAAGCCCATAAACATCCAAAACAGATAATATAATAGCATGGAACAATCAAAAATTATAGATACATTGGAGACGTATCAGCATCCCCAAGCTTAATTCCTGCTCGTCCTCGAGTAGGTAAATGATAAAACAAAATTTTTGATGTGGAATGCTACTTGGCATAATTTCAATGTAATTCTTCTTAACTGTGGTATGAATATTCAGATCCGAAAGATTCAAGATAAAAGTTCAATATTGACATAAAAATAATAATACTTCAAGCATACTAACTAAGCAATTATGTCCTCTCAAAATAACATGGCCAAAGAAAGTTCATCCCTACAAAAGCATATAGTTTAGTCATGCTCCATTTTCGTCACACAAGAATGCTCTCATCATGCACAACCCCGATGACAAGCCAAGAAATTTTTTCATACTTTAGTAATCTCAAACTTTTTCAACCTTCACGCAATACATGAGCGTGAGCCATGGATATAGCACTATGGGTGGAATAGAATATGATGATGGGGGATATGTGGAGAAGACAAAAAAGGAGAAAGTCTCACATCAACGAGGCTAATCAATGAGCTATGGAGATGCCCATCGATTGATGTTAATGCAAGGAGTAGGGATTGCCATGCAACGGATGCACTAGAGCTATAAATATATGAAAGCTCAACAAAAGAAACTAAGTGGGTGTGCATCCAACTTGCTTGCTCACGAAGACCTAGCGCACTTGAGGAGGCCCATTGTTGGAATATGCAAGCCAAGTTCTATAATGCAAAATTCCCACTAGTATAATGATGCCTACGACACAACCTTACTCTTGTAGACGTTGTTGGGCCTGCAAGTGCATAGGTTTTGTAGCGACCCGACCTCAGATGGTCAAGTCTACGTATACATGTCATCCTGGATCGATAATGCCGACACACCACGATTACTCGAAGGATTTATAACAGAGTAGCAATCACACACTTATTACATTGAATGTCTCAAAAGAGAACTTATTACAATAATGTGGCTGAAGGCCATCCAATGCGATAACAGCGGAAGGCTTGGAAGATAAAGTGAGTCCATCAACTCCAACGGCATAACTGAGCTGCACGGCAACGACCTACAATCCTTACTCCTCGTCTGAAAAGTCTGCAACATAATACGTTGCAGCCCGAGAACGGGTCACTACATGGAATATGCCGCAATGTAACACATAGAGTAATGAAAGAATAAGCTATACTACATGCATATATGGCTGGTGGAAAGCTCTATGGTTACAGTTTGCGAAAAGCCAATTTTTCCCTACATCAAAGGAATAAATTTAATTTAACTATCATGGTGGTTGAAACATCATTGAGAAGGTATAACCCCAACTAAATGATCCCAATTAAAGTGATGAACAACACATCACAATTAGTTAAGAGTGATGAGATACACTTGATTACTCAAGTACTAGATACTCAGAATTGTCCATAACCGGGGACACGGCTACCCATGATTAGTTTGTACACTCTGCAGAGGTTTGTGCACTTTTCCCCACAAGACTCGATCGCCTCCGTTGGTTTCTCGTGCCTTTGCATGATGTTTGAGAGACGGATGACCGAGACACGATCTTCGTAAACATTAACTCTCTACTCCGGATAGATCATACCAAACCTATAAAAACCCACTACCTGCTGACCTACCTCTTCGAGAGCTTCACGTAACTTACTCAACTATGCTAGAGCCCATAATAGCTTGTGGCTGCACACGGAAGTTTCTAGCATGAATAAACTCAGTTCCCTTTGAGCCTGGTAGCGGTCAATAGGAAGATCACACGGGTACCCCGGGATTTCCAAGAAAAGCAGACAACCTTTGGGTTCCCCAGGTGCCTCAATCCACCCAGATGTGTATTTAAGTTGCCACCTTAAAGTAAACCATTAATTAACAATCTCACACCTGTCGTGAACATCTCTCAAACCCAAACCATGTCTACGAGCATAGCATGGCAATATAAGCATAACGTAGAAGTAACTCCCAAGGGTTTGATAGTAACAGGGCAATAGGTTCCTACCTCATCATCTACTTCCCAACCCACAATTTAATGACATCCTAATCATGCAATGTTGGAGGGTTGAGCTAATGCATAAAAAGTAGGTATGAAAAGATATGATCAAGTGTTACTTGCCTTGCCGACGATCCGTGAATCCTGGAGACTCGTAGTAACACGCTTCGCACTCCGGGAATTCTATCGCAAGCAAACAATACATACATAAGTAAGCAAGCAAAGATGCACAAATGAAACTTCAACTGAAAGAGGTTGGCCGGAGATTTCAACTTAAGAACTCCGGTTTGCAAAAAGAATCAAACCAAACGGAACAACGAAACTCAAACGGCGAGAAAAACAAGGTTCGTTTACTAATCTGAACTAGGGTCAAATTTTATAGAGATAAAAACTGGTTTAAGTTGATTATTCGGAAAGAGGGTTTCGAGATGAAACTCCAGGCGCTTGAATCACCTGATTCCGATAAACGAGCGAAAAGATAAACAGGTTTGACAATTGAATCAGAAATCGCGATCAGAATAACATCGAAATAAATCCAACAAAAGAAAAGTGACGAACTGCTAAATGAACGAACGTTCGTTAACAGAACCTAAACAGTGAACGCGTTCGTTAGAACGAACGGATGAACGGATGTTCGCTAAATAAATAAACCGATGAAAATAAACCGATCTATATAAAAAACCGATCTAGGGTTTTATAAAAAACCGAAGGGTTTTTTTAAAAGAAAATAAAATAAACCGGCGGCGGGGTCGGGTACCTTCGGCGGGGCGCGTCCGGCGGGGCGGGCGGCTCCGGCGGGCTCCGGGTGGGGCGGTGAGGCGGGCGGGCGGCGGCTCGGCGAGGCGACTCGGCGAGAGGCGGCGGCGGATCGAGGCTCGGGCGGCTCGGGCTCAAGCCCGTGATGTGGCGGCTTGGGTGGTGGCGGGTGGTGGTGTGGCGGGGTGGCGGCATATATAGGGGCGGGCGGCTCGGCTTGGGAAGGGGCGCCGGGGTGGAGTCCGGCTCGGACTCGCCCTCGGTGTCCGTCTTGCCTGCAAGCCTGTGAGGGCGGCGGCGCTCATGGACCCGGCTGGCTCATGGGCCTTGACCCGATCAGACGCAGGTCCATTTTTTTAAACATTCCGCCGAAAGAAAAATTCCTATAAAAATAAATAAAAATCTAAAAATTCCAAAACAAGTTTTCTCCGTCTAAATAGAAGATTTAGAACTAGATGAACTTTTCTTGGCCCCTAAAATGCAACTTTTTAAAGCGTGCAAATTTTCTAGTGCAAATAAAATTCCAAATAAAATCAAATAAAATCCCAAGAATGAATTTAACATTTTTCCTCCGTTATTTCAATTATTTTGGAGAAGTCATATTATCTCCCCTCATTTATGTATTTAAATTGAAATAATTTTCCGGAGAGAAAATTAATTAAAATCCAATATCCTCGTCTTTCATTATTTGATAAAATTCAAATATGAAAATTGAAAAATCCCCAACTCTCTTCGAGGGTCCTTGAGTTGCTTAGGATTTTCGAGGATGGTAAACGAGAATGCAAATAAAATATGATATGCAAGAATGACCTATGTATAACATGCCAAATTGAAAATTTGGGATGTTACAAACCTACCCCCCTTAAGATGAATCTCGCCCTCGAGATTCGGGTTGGCTAGGAAATAGGTGCGGATGGTCCTTGCGAATATCCTCTTCTCGCTCCCAGGTGGCTTCTTCCTCGGTGTGGTGGCTCCACTGAACTTTGCAAAACTTGATCACCTTGTTACGAGTGACTCGGCTATCGAAATCCAAAATCTTTACTGGCTTCTCCTCATAAGTCAAATTATTATCCAATTGTATCGCCTCCAGGCATCAGATCCTTTAGCGGTATGTCGGCCATCTCAGCGTGGCACTTCTTCGGTTGTGACACGTGAAACACGCCATGCGCTCTCGACAAATCCTTCAGTAACTCCAGCTTGTAGGCAACTTCTCCCATCCGCTCCAAAATACAGTGCACGGTCCTACAAATCTTGGGGCTAACTTTACCTTTACTCCAAAAGCGTTTCACTCCCCTCGGGGTGATACTCGCAGATATACTGTCTCCAATTTCATAGGTTACTTCCTTGCGTTTTGAATCTGCGTAACTCTTCCGTCTAGACCGAGTAATCTTTAGTCCATCTCGATCAGTTTAACCTTCTCCTCTGAGTCTTTGATCAAATCTGGTCCAAACAACCGACGGTCTCCAACCTCATCCCACATCAATGGTGTTCTACATCTGCGTCCATACAGAGCTTGAGCGGTGCCATCTTCAAACCGGCTCGGTAGCTATTGTTGTATGAGAATTCTCACAGACGGCAAATTGTCATCCCAACTAGATCCATAATCTAGCGCATGTGCTCTCAACATGTCCTCCAAAATCTGATTGACTCTCTCTGCATCCGTCCGTCTGCGGGTGGAACGCGATCTTGAACTCCAATCTGGTACCCAAAGTCCGTGTAGCCGATGCCAAAACTTTGAAGTAAATCGTGTTCCTCTATCGTCGATACGATACTCCTCGGAACTCCATGCAAACATACGATCCTGGTCATATATATCTTGGCCAACTTGGCACTTGTATAAGTTGTTTTCACCGGGATGAAATGAGCTACTTTGGTCAAACGATCCACTACTACCCATATTGAATCATATCCTGCTTTGGTTACGGGTAATCCGGTGATAAAATCCATGCCAAGTTTGTCCCACTTCCATTCGGTATTGGCATAGGCTGCAACAAATCCTGGCGGCTTTTGATGCTCTGCCTTCACTCTCGACATACATCGCAAAACGGCTACATACTCGGCAATATCCTTCTTCATACCACCACCGTAAACGTTCCTTCAAGTCCAAGTACATCTTGGTGTTTCCATGATGAATCGAGTACGGTGAGTCATGGGCCTCTTGAAGTATTAACTTCCCGATCTCCAAATTGTTGGGCACATAAATCCGATCCTCAAACCACAAGGTATCGTGCTCATCCTCGCGAAAACCTTTGGCTTTTCCTTTGCCCATCTTTTCCTTTATCTCAGCAATCTCTTTATCCTCCTTTTGAGTGTCTCGAATCTTGTCTAACAAGGTCGATCGAACCTCCATTGTTGCAAGAAAACCTCTTGGAACAATCTCCAAATGAAGTTCCATAACATCCTCTCGCTAACTCCTTTGGCAGTCCTCTACCTTCAAGGATATTGGCATAACTCTTCCGACTCAAAGCGTGCCTTTCTGACGTTGGCTTTTCCTAGATGATAGTGTAGCTTCATGTCGTAATCTTTTATAAGTTCCAGCCATCTCCTCCGTCGAGGTTTAACTCCTTCGTGTGAAAATGTACTTTAAACTCTTATGATCCGTGTACACATCACAACGGTTTCCCATGAGATAATGTCTCCGTGTCTTCAACGCATGTACTACAACTGCTAACTCCAAATCATGCGTGGCATAGTTCAACTCATGAGGCTTCAGTTGTCGTGAGGCATACGAAACAACTTTTCCTTCCTGCATAAGAACACATCCAATTCCCAAGCGAGAGGCATCACAATATACTTGAAACTCCTTATTGTAAGTGCATCTAGTGCCCCTTAGTGATTTTGGTGTATTGAAGACTTATAGGTTAAGTAACTAATGCGTTTGTAAGTGTACACAGGTCTATAAGTCTATGAGGAGTTTGATATTTACAGAGAAAGTCGACCCCTAAAAATGAATTTCTTCAATCAAGAATTTGATATTCAAGACTTTCTCAAGACTTTGAAAGTGAAGAAATTGGTGTGATCCTCAAGACTTGGTATTCGCTTGAGGAATATGAAGCGTGAAGACTTTTGTTTTCGTAGTTTCATTTTCTCTTTATTGAGTCATAGGAAACACCGTCTTTGTTAAAGGGGGTCGAGGAAATACTAAGGAAAAATTTCCATTTGATGCTCAACTCAAAATCCTCACCTACCAATCCTTCGAGTGAAGCCTTTGAAATCTCATACAGTTCAACAATTTCTTCGATGTGAGACGAAGCTCTTACCGTCACCGAGGAATTTGTTCTCGACCGAGGAGTTAGGAATTGTAAGTGCGAATTGCCTACACAAAGGAGGAACATGATAGCCCTCAAGAATTTGATATTCCAAATTCCGACCGTTCTTTGTCTTCTTGGCCACCGTCTCCCCAAAATATCTCCACCTAACGGTCATATCATTGAAGGGCATTTATGTCTTATCATGTCGGGCTGCTCCCTAGGCTATAAATAGCCGCCCCTACAACCACTAGTTGGTTGGCTGCTCGAGAGAACTTGACACTTGTCATTTGAGAGCAACCCATCCTCCGAGGATTTTGAGCGAAAATCATCAAGTGAGGAAAACCCAAAAGTGAGGAAAAACCCAAAACCAAACCCCAACAAACCCAAAGTGATTGAGCATCATCAAGAAATTGATCCTGCATGGATCCGACGCTTTTACCTTTGAAGACTGTGCTTCTTCCAGACGGTTAGGCGTCAAGGTCTAGAGCATCCAAGAGGAATTGTGGATCGCCGAGTGACCAAGTATGTGAAGGTTTGGAAGTCGCTCAAGACTTACCACGAGTGATTGGACGAGGTCTGTGTGACCTTAGTTCAAGGAGAATACGGTGAGGACTTGGTGTCCCGAGCTGCGTGCTCGATGATCGGGTGTCCGGACTGTGTGTCCTCGAAGTTTAAATACTCGGCCGCTCCAACCAGACGCATAACCGAGACAAAGCAGTTGGAACTGGTCTACCAAATCATTGTCTTCACCAACCTAATCGGGTTCTATTTCCTCAACCCTTTCATTTCCTCATAAGCGTGTTGAGCGTTTGTCATATCTGTGTTTGAAGACTTTGATCAAGACTTTCTCAATTTCCTCAGTTCAATTTCTTCACCGTTTGTCTTCATCTTGTGCTATCCTGTGATTACGCTTTCAGACTGTGATTGTCTTCATTTCATCATGATGACTATGCCTGAAATCTGCTATACTTACTTCGAGTACTTATTCCGCTGCATGTATTTCTTCGCTAAGGAATTTCCTCACCAAAGAATTCCTCGATGAAGAATTTGTAAAATTCTCTAAAAATCGCCTATTCACCCCCTCTAGTCGATATAACGCACTTTCAATTGGTATCGAGCAAGGTACTCCCTTGTTACGTGTGATTTTGGTTTAACCACCGGAGTTTTAGTTATGTCGACCGCAGTATGATCAAGGTCTCAAGCAGGGTGTCCTACCTTCGATGGGACGGACTACCCCTCTTTGGAAGAACAAAATGCGAATGCATCTTGAAGCAATTGACAACGATCTACGGTATGTTGTGACAAAAGGTGTTTCCTCACCACACTTTCTCCGAATGATGTTGATGTGAAGAGATTCAAGCAACTCGATTCTCAAGCGAAGAATATCATATGTGGCCATCTCGAGCAAAGGTCAATATGGAAGAGTGAGTGCTTTGGAATCTGCCAAACTCGTGCAGGACAGGCTGTCCAAAGTAAATGAAGGTGTTTCAACTCAGCGTGATTCTCGAGTTGATGTTCTTCTAATCTCTTCAACCGCTTCAAAAGACTCGACAACGAAAATGTTCAACAAACCTTCGATCGCCTCTCGACATCTCAAATGAGCTTCAAGCACTTTGGGTGCCACCGACATCACCGACCATGAGGTGGTGAAGAAATTACTAAGATCGCTTGATTCCTCATTTGACACTCGCACCGATGATACAAGAACGAGCTGACTACAAGTCTCTTGATCCTTCCGATATCCTCGAAAGGCTAAATACTCACGAAGTTCCAGCTTGTCAAAAAGAGAGATCTCTATGGTTACGGCTATGGAAAAACACGTGCCTCAAGGCCAAGGCTGAATCAATCGAGAGTGAAGAATCTGGTAGTAGCCTTGGAGATCCTGAAGAATTTGGCCAGAGCTAGCACCGCTCGTGAAGAAATTCCAGAAATTCTCAAGACGTGGTCGCTTTGGAAAATCCTCAAGAAGCGTGATTCCTCATCTAGTGACTATAAGCGAAGACTTTGCCACAAATGCAAGAAACCTGGTCACTATATCCAAGATTGTCCTCGATGGGAAAAGGAATTAAGAAAGAAGAAACACAAGGATTACAGCTCGATGACGTGAAGAAAAAGAAGAAATCATCAAAATCTTCATCATCAAAATCTTCATCATCAAAATCCTCAAAACCTTCTTCTCACAAGAAGAGTAGCTCCAAAAGGGCTCGGGCATTCATTGGCAAGGAAATGGACTCTGAAGCTGAATCTGAGGAAAATGAGGAAGAGGAGGAGTCTCAAGAATCCGAATCTGGTGTGGCTAGTCCGCTCTTGCTATCGCATATGTTAGCAAGTCCATCTTCAACATCAAGAAACCGACTCCACCGACAAACCTGATGAGGAAAACGATGACTTCGCTCCCACCTATTGCTTCATGGCAAAAGGTGCCAAGGTACTCAATTTCACCTCCTCTCAATCCAAAGTGAAAATGAATCGATGAGGATCTCAAGCCCAGCTATTCTAAACTTGCTAAGATTGCTATAAAACAACAAAGGGCTTTTGAAAAGGTTCAAAACATGCTAGATAAGAGTGATGATATGTTAGGCGAAGAAATGGATCGCACTCAAGCCCTGACTGAAAATCTTCAGAGACTTCAGTCTAAGCTTGATAACCTTCAAGGTCATCATAACACTCTCTTATCTGATCATGAGAAACTTTCTTATGAATTTCTTCAAAGAAAGCAAGATCTTGAGAAGCTAAAAGCGAGTTATGAAGATCTTCGTAGGAGCGCGATTCATTACTTGCTCAACAAATCAGCGCTTCACAAGAAGAATTTGTTCCTCCATGCTTAAAGTGCATTGAACGTGAATCGCTAATTCGTCACCCGAATGTTCAAATGCTTCAACTGTTACAAATTCTTCACCGCCTCGGCTATCACTAATTCCTCACCGAGGACTTTGCTAGTATCACCGACGATGCAGATTGAAGGAATTGTACATGACAGCATGTACAAAAGCCTCAAAGGGCATCAGACTCTTTGTGATGTGCTTAAAAAGCAGATCCTCAACAGAAACCCTAGGAAAGAGGGTATCGATTTGAGAGGAAATTAAATGCCGATGGAACATCTTTGGAAGCCCGAGCGGTACCCCAAAACTTCATGGGTTGCTGCAAAGGGACCTCTAGTTGATCCATCTACCTTATCTGGCTTTACATGTGAATTTCCTCATTCTGATGATGAGTCATTTGACTCAAACTATAAATTGTTCAAAAATCAGAATGGTGAAGTATTTGCTAGATATGTTGGCACTAACTGCAGAACGGTCCCCTATGAAGAAAATCTGGGTTCCCAAGAAATGTCTTGAAAGTCTTGGTGAATGTCCTCATGACACCACCGTGAAGAAAAGGAACCCCAGATCAAATTCTTCATATGGACAAAATTCTTCATATGGATCCAAGTCCTCATACGGACAAAATTCCTCACGTGGATCAAATTCCTCAAAAGGATCAAAGTCCTCATACGATTATCATCGTGCTAACAAATCTGTTTCGCAGGGTAGAGCTAAGGGCTATGAATATGTGCATTATTCTTCAAATCATTATGTTCATAAGTCCTCGAAGAATTTCTCTGCTTATTCATATGCTTACCCTAACCCCTCTTATGTGAAACGAAATGGTTTGGCCTCTATGCCACCATTCTCATATGGTGCTCATGCAGAATGATGAACTCTTTGCCACCCCTTGAGATGTGGGTGGTGAAGAAAAGAACTAATCTCTTCTGCAGGTCAGTCTCCATACGTGCCTTAACGTCTCAAGAATTTCTTTGGGGCACGACATATTGCACGAAAGGACGCAGGCTAAACATGATGAAATGAACTTTCATTTCACACGTCCTCATCTTGCTTATCTCAGATAATCTTGACCGATGAAATTCATCTGATGAACTTGATATCATATTCTTCACCGATGAAGTATATGAGATCGTAAGTTGTACTAATTCATCTGCAGGATGATCAACCCAAAGCCACCGAGTGGGTTCTCGATAGTGGATGTACAAATCACATGACCGGTGACAAGAATCTATTGATGGATGCTCCCTTAACACCGTCACATCTGAAGCATATCATCTTTGGCCGATAAAGGCAAAAGTCGTATTGGGACTCGTAAGGTTGCTATCTCTAAGGACATGCACATGGACAAAGTCATGCTTGTTGAGTCTTTAGGATATAACCTCATGTCGATCTCAATGCTTTGTGATCTTGATATGGTTGTTATCTTTGGCAAGTATCGTTGTGTTGTGATTATGGAAGTCGACAAATCCAAAGTCTTCAAGGCTTTAGGAGAGGAGACTTGTATATTGTTGATTTTTCCACGGGACCACAACCAGCCGTGTGTCTACTTGCAAAAGCTTCAAGGCTGGCTATGGCATCGACGACTTGGTCACGCAGCATGAGGAATTTGCACACGCTATGCGAAGAAGAAGCATGTCATTGGCATTGAAAATGTCAAATTCCTCAAGGATCACTTATGCGGGCCCGTGAAGTCGGAAAAATGACCAAGGCCAAGCATCCAATAAGACTATCATGACCACTACTCGTCCCTTCGAATTGCTTCACATGGACCTCTTTGGTCCCAATCATTACTCAGCCGTCACTAATGATGCATCCCTTTATGGCTTTGTTATTGTTGATGATTACTCTCGTTACACTTGGGTACACATTGTTACTTACAAAAATCAAGTGCAGGAAATCTTCAAACGATTTTCCTCGAGGACTTCAACCAACTTTGGTGTGAAGATCAAGCACATCAGAGTGACAATGGAACTGAGTTCAAGAATTCGGTCTTGATGACTATCTTGATGAACTTGGTATTACTCATGAGTTATCTCGCTCCCTATACTCCTCAAAGAAATGGCGTCGTGGAGCGCAAGAACAGAACTCTTGTTGAGATGGCTCGCACTATGCTTGATGAATACAAAACGCCTAGTCGCTTCTGGATTGAAGCAATTGACACTGCGTGCCACATCATCAACAGAGTATATCTTCACAAATTCTTCAAAAAGACTGCCTATGAACTCCTCACAGGCAAGAAACCCAATGTAAGTTATTTCAAAGTCTTCGGTGCTAAATGCTGGAATAGAGATCCTCATCACAACTCTAAATTTGCACCGAAAGCACATGAAGGTTTTATGCTTGGTTACGGAAAGTACTCGCACACCTACAAAGTCTTCAACATCGCCCTTCACAAGGTTGTTGAAATCGTAGATGTGCTTGGTTCGATGAAACTAATGGCTCGCAAAGAGAGCACCTACCTTCTGTGATAGACGAACCAGCTCTGAGGATTCCATCGAGTTCAAGGCAATCAAGATGTCATCCCCATCAAGAAACCGCTGAAGAATTCATTCCTCAGACGTGAAGAACGTCGAGTGATGCACTGAAGATAATGCTGAAGAAAATGGTGCCGAGGAAAATGATCAAATTCCTCGAAGACAACCGGCTCATCCTCGCGTTGCAAAAGAAGTGCAAGTTGACAAGATCATCGATGACATTGAAGCGCCAGGTCCTCTCACACGCTCAAAAGCTTCACATTTATCTAACTTTTGTGGGCACTATGCTTTTGTCTCTATCACAGAGCCCTCTAAGGTAGATGAAGCATTTACGAGCCGGAGTGGATTCAGGCCATGCAAGAAGAATTACATCGATTCGAGCTCAACAACGCCCTGGGAACTGGTCAAACGTCCAGATCCTCGCAAGCATAATATCATTGGCACAAAGTGGATCTACCGCAACAAGCAAGACGAAAATGGTCTTGTGGTGAGGAATAAGGCACGACTAGTAGCTCAAGGCTACACGCAGGTTGAAGGAATTGATTTCGATGAAACTTTTGCACTGTTGCTAGACTTGAGTCTATTCGCATATTACTCGCCTATGCTAATCATCACAATATCACTCTATATCAAATGGATGTGAAAAGTGCATTCCTCAATGGTAAGCTTGAGGAAGAAGTATATGTTGCTCAACCCCGTGTTTTGAAGATCCAAAGAATCGACAAAGTCTTCAGACTAAATAAGGCCCTCTATGGCCTCAAGCAAGCCCCTCGGGCGTGGTATGATACATTGAAGGAATTCTTCGTGAAGAATGGCTTCACACCAGTTCACTCGACCCTACTCTCTTTACTAAATCATATGATGGTGAACTGTTTGTGTGCCAAATATATGTTGATGATATTATCTTTGGCTGTCTTGACCAACGTTATAGTGATGAATTTGCCTATATGATGAGTGAAGAATATCAAATGTCTATGATGGGAGAGTTGAAATTCTTCTTAGGTCTTCAAATTCGTCAACAACACAATGGCATATTCATATCTCAGAGAAATACCTCAAAGATGTCCTCAAGAAATTCGCATGCAAGATTGCAAAGGTGTCAAAATTCCTATGCCCACAAATGGCCATCTATGCAATCGATGAAAATGGTATTGACTTGATCACAAGGTATACCGCTCCATGATTGGTTCTTTATTATACTTATGTGCATCTAGGCCAGATATAATGCTTAGTGTTTGCATGTGTGCCCGATTTCAAGCTACAATCAAGGAATCACACCATAAAATTTGTGAAGCATATTCTTCGATATCTAGCTCACACACCAACACTAGGATTATGGTACCCCAAGGGTTCTACCTTTGATCTCATTGGATATTCTCGACTCATTTGTCTTTGGTGATCGTGTGGACCGCAAGTCAACATCCGGTACTTGTCATTTCCTCGGACGATCTTTGGTCCGTTGGTCCTCGAAGAAAGCGAACTGCGTATCACTATCCATCGCGAAGCTGAATACATTGCTGCGGCTCGTGTTGTGCTCAATTACTATGGATGAAGCAAACCCTCAAGGACTATGGCATCAACGTGAAGAATGTGCCTCTCTCTTTGTGACAATGAGAGTGCCATCAAGATTGCTCACAACCCAGTTCGAGATTCAAGACAAAGCACATTCAAATTCGTCATCATTTTCTTCGTGATCATGTGTTGAAGGGCGACATCTCCATCGAAAGCACGTGAAGATCAAGAACAGCTAGCTGATATCTTCACTAAGCCCTTGGATGAGAAGAGATTTAGCAAGTTGCGGTGTGAGCTAAATATCTTAGAATCTTGAATGTTCTTTGAAAAGGACACACATCCTAACACTTATGCAAAATTGATGACTTAGATGTGCAACACATGAAGAAAGCGTTTTCTTCAATCAATGAAGAATAACACTCTAAGTGTGAAGAAATTAATGAAGAATTTGATTCTCAGAACCCTACGACAATTGTACGCGGTGTCTGAAATCATCTTTCTTATACGGTTGGTCACGCCACCACCAAAGTTGAAAATCTTCAATTTGAGTTTTTCCTCAAATTTTGAAATTCTTCAGTTGTTCAAATTCTTCAACTTTGCAAATTCTTCACTATTTCCGTCGTCTTTCTTCATTGGCTATATGGATTTAGGTCCTCTACAGCATTCACTTATGGCTATTTCCTCAAATCGCGTTTTCTGCTAAGTGAATGTGATCGGACCCTTCCCCCTCTCTGCTATACTCAACCCAATCCATTCACAAATTCTTCATGTGCGTTCTACTTTGAAACTCGTTCAAAATCTTCACTTTGTGTCCTTGGCAATTTGAAGAAATTGCGAGCGGAACTTTAAAACGAATCTTTTTCAAACCTTCGCTTACCGCTCAAACCGTTCCGCATCCCACGATGCATTACTTTATTCACCCACGATCGTACCACGATCTCCACTACACAAGACGTGGGTGACACATGTCGTGAGAAGGGAAGTGGTCGGGGCATGTTCGTCCTAAATCTTGGACGATCCGCTTTTCACCATGGCTATAAATACCCTCTCTCCCTTCCTCACTCTTTTTACTTCACTCGACTCCTCTCTCCCGCCGAGCTCCTCGAAACCCTAAGCGCGCCCGCTATTCCATCGTCGCCCGGTGAGGAAAAGCTTCACCGCCTTGACCTCTTCGCCGACGTACTCGCGCCGACCGTGGAATTTCTTCACTCCGCCCGTCAGCCGTAGCTGATTTCCTCTGCCAAGTTAGGGCGGAGAAGATCTGAACGGACGAACTTCTAAACTGTTCATCTCGGTTCGTGTTCTTCACTTCGTAAATTAAAAGTTACTTTTATTTACTCGCTTTGATTCTCAAATTTTCTTCAAATTCTTCAAAGGTGTTTATTTCAAATTCTTCACACATATGAACACCTCAAATCTCTTGACTCATTTCTCTAAGCAATGATTTTCTTCAAGATTCCTCAATTGTGTGGATCTTCGATCTATACAACTCGAACCTAAGATAAAGAACGCTTATTGAAATTCTTCAAGGCTCATCTGGTCAAAATCCTCAAACTTGTTCTTTTGAAAAACCTTACGAGAGCATATGACCTCTCCAAATTCCTCGCACCTATACTGCATTCACAGTACAAATGTCCGTCTTTGAATCCCTAGGTTCTCATCAACTTAACTCATTTGCGGCGTTCCTCGAAGAAAAACTGCACACTTCTTCAGAGAACTCATTTGTTCAAATTCCTCAAGCGAAGAAAATGGCTGATGGTAAGAAGCCGCAGAAGGAGGAAAGAAACCAGAGGTTATGACAGCGTTTGAAATCCCCGAGGATATATATGCTGACTCATCGCACTCCAGATGAAGAAAGTAAAAATCAACGCAAGGTGCGTATTCAGAAGATTGAACGGAGATGGGCACGGGAATGGAGGGAATATAGATATGTAACTCCCAAGTACATGAAGAAATTCGCTTTAAATCCTCCATGCCCAAGAGCTCCTTTGGCACCTGGCCAAATAGCTGATCCCACTAGCGTCAAACGCGGTGAGGACTTTCCTAAGGAATGGGCTAAACGCCAAGCAAAATTGGCAAAGCAAGCAAAGGAAGCAAAGAAGAAATTCAATGAGGATTCTGCCATTGCTATCGCCACATCGAGGTCTCGGTCAAACCGAGGAAATCAATGCAAAAGAAGCCTGCTTATAAGCCAAGTGCTTCATCATCTGCGCCCTCACGGCCAAGTTCCTCAAAGACACCTTCCAAGCAAATTCCTCAAACTGCTGCTGCTCCATCAAAGTCCTCAACTGCTCATCAAAACCTTGGTTCACATGCACCTAGCTACATGTCAGCGGACTGCTGGATTTTCAATTGCCTCGAGCATCTCTGCAAGTTCCTCGGCGGCTCCCATTTCTTCAACTGGTCCGACTCAGTGAAGACCAAAGCAACAATGGCGAGGTCCTCGGCCTAGCCCGGACGAAGAAAATGGTTGCATTCCATGTGCCATCGAGGATGAGGCATCCGATGAAGAACTTCAGAAATCATCGAGACCGACAAGCAAGGGCCGCTAGAGCCAAAGGTACATCTGCCCTTTGCTATTGGACCGAAGATAGTCCTCGACTTTATTGATCTCTGGCACGATGATCCCAATACCCCTCTGCCTGATCTTCACTTGACACCTGGTCAAAGTCATATGTTGACTCACTTCATAGCTGAAGAAAATGGAAGTATGAAAAGGCGAGGGAAATCAAAAGGCTCAATACAGGAAAGAAAAGTTCTCGAAGAAAAACATTGTCAAGATGACACGAGGAGCTTCTCCAAGTCCGGAGAGATTCAAAACCTCGGTAAAAACTTCGATTCTTTCAATGCTGATTGGCAAGGAGCCAAGGACAGATTAAATCGTCGGCGAAGAATCTCACAAGTGTTGCTACACCTGTACAGCGTGAAAATCCTCGGTGAAGCATCGGTTCAGCTGCTTTGAAGAAAATGTTGATTCGAGGCTGATGAAGAAATTCCAGCTGAAGAAAGCTGCCGGGGCACCCACTAGTGGTGCGCTGAAGAAATTGCTCAAGACAGAGGAACTGCATCGCTTGCTCTGAAGAAAATGAACCAAATTCCTCGGCTCCTCCTGCACCAACTCCAACTCCAATTCTTCCATCTGCTTTTGAAGTGAAGAAAACCAAGGCTGCAGAACGAGCTGCTGTGAAGAAAAGAAAAGCATCAGCTGCGTCAGATTCTTCGGCTGCGAAGAAAATGAAGCCAATGACCAGCTCTGTTGAAAACCCGATTGATGCTATTCCTATTTCCTCCATACCTTCAAAGGAAGTGGTTCCTTTTGGAGAAGAATATGAAGTGCCAACCGGATCTGATGAAGAACATCAATCTCCTGTTTTGTCTGAGAAAATTGATGAGGAAATTGAAGTGGATGCCATCCCTTCAACCCCAGTTGTTCCCTCACCAGACTATGAAATTCCTCGGTGGTCTTTGAGGAAATTGAAGATGAAGATGTGGATATCGGATGCACCACACCAGTGTTCAATGATGATTTTTGGGAAAATCAGCATCCCAATACTCCTCTCTTCACTCCGCTCCAACAAGTTACTCACTCCCCTGCACAAACTGTCCAAATAGACTCGGAGAAAAGCAACCAACTGGTTACATGCATGAAGAAATTCCAGCCACTAGTCTTGATGAAACTGCTGTCATTCCGATATTCCTCGGTACTGCACAAGTTGAGGAGCAAGTAATTCCTCGGGCTGAAGAAACTGAACTTGTGATTCCCGAGGTGGTGATGCAAATCACAGACACCCCTCTGCCCAAGCGGAAGAATCCGTTCTCAACCAAGCAAAAGTTCAAAGGTGAAGATTTCTTTGCCGAGCACGTGTTCTTCTTGAATATAATCCTTATGATTACGCTCGAATTAGGAAGAGGCGCTTACGGACTGCCGGTCAAGCCAACTTCTATTCCTCGGTGCTTTTCAACAAGGATAAAATCTTCGATCATGCCCATATTCCTCATGTGGATATGGAGACACTGCCAGCTTTGAGCCAGTCCTCATGTTCTTCACGACGCAGGACTCCTAAGCTTCAGACCGATATTTGTGGATCGAACGAAGAGCTAATTCTTGATTCTATGCAACCCTGCATATCACCGGAGATCTTTGAAGATATCAATTCATGGGTCTTAGATTGGATGACCGAAAACACTCACTACAAGGCTCCTGCAATTGAATTGCTTCGTGCCCTTCCTCTCGATCCTCCGATTGATGGAGCTCGTCGGATCTATGAAGAAAAGGAACTTTCAAATCATTATATGCAAGTCTTGATGAAGCCTTTGAAGCCAAGGCAGGCACCAAGAACCAAATTCCTCGTCAAGGAATTATTATATGTGCCTCGGACCGTCTATCGAATCTTGACGAAGACTATGAGTCCTATCAAAGGCCACGACTCGAACGATGAAGAAGTCGTTGGCATCATGAAGAATATGCTTTTCAATATCATCCATGGCGTTCCCGTCAATTTCCATGATTTCTTCATGAGGACTCTGGCTAATATTGCCATGTCACCTTTTGAGCTGAAGCCCTATGCGCCTTGGATTATGAGATTCATCAGGACAAGGTCTTCACTGAATTACAAAGCTGATACTTTGAACCACTGCAGCTACCTGCCCCCGATTGAAGTCCTCAAACGGCAAATTGCCTCAGCTGATGAAAAGGGCAAGGCTACTGCTGTGATAGATGAAGGTATTCGTCCATTGGATGGACAGTTTCAAAGCAGCATCTTACTCCACAAATGATGACTACGCCACACATGACTCAAAGACAAATACCTCGAAGAAAGCAAAATCCTCAAGGAATCGCACCTGTGGTGATGGTGATCGTGAATTACTCCTCGGTCTTCATCGGAAGGTTGATCGCAATCATAAGTGGGTCAAACGTCGGTTTGGCACTCTTCTTTACAACATGACCTCAACTCACAATGCGGTGAAGAAAAACCACTACTATCTTCATGAAACCTTCAAGCGCTCTGGGCTGTTACATCACATGTCTACAATGAAGAAGAACTGAAATCAATGGGACTCAAGGAAGAATTTGACTGGTCTGCACCTCCTCCGAAGAAATTCAAGAAGGTCAAAGTTCCTTCCTTGGTGGCCAGCTCATATTCTTCATCTCGCGACACTGATGAAAATGAAGATTTGGAAGACATCACTGCTGGTCCTACTTCAACGAACAACCCGACAATCTTTGGCGCTCCGTCTTCAACTTGATGTTCCTCAAGAGCGTTAGTCCTCAGTTTCGATCCTTTTGGTCATTCGATGACAAAGGGGGAGAACTTTGAGTTAGTCTTCAAGCGGGTCTCGTTTTTTTGTCTATATACTATATTTTATTAAGTTACAACTCTCGTTCTTCTGAAACCTTTTTATTGGATCGAGTTGTAATCTTAAACCCGATGGTGCTTTTGATACTTTTACACTATGCTTCATAGCAAATCTACTTGTGCTCTGATTACAGTGGTATTGATATGCTTTGATCCTTGTTATGCTCGATCCTCATGAGCTCGATGAAGAGTTTCAATTCCTCATACGCATTGGGCTCTGATACTCTTTATGCATTATTTTGCATGCTCTGCATATCATCAAGCACCATATTTCATCATGCATTTCAAATTCCTCATATTTATGTCAAATGCGTGTATGAATTACAAGATATAGGGGGAGATCTCCATGATTCAATTCTTCAAGTGTGCATTGCCTCAAAAGCAAATTCCTCACTATGCACATCTTCAGGGAGGAGTTCTTCTATATCTTGCAATCAAAATCCTCATTATCAGTGTTTACACTTCATATATTTATCCCCGTTGAAAACTTAACCTATGTTGTCATCAATCACCAAAAGGGGAGATTGTAAGTGCATCTAGTGCCCCTTAGTGATTTTGGTGTATTGAAGACTTATAGGTTAAGTAACTAATGCGCTTGTAAGTGTACACAGGTCTATAAGTCTATGAGGAGTTTGATATTTACAGAGAAAGTCGACCCCTAAAATGAATTTCTTCAATGAAGAATTTGATATGCGAAGACTTTCTGAAGACTTTGAAAGTGAAGAAATTGGTGTGATCCTGAAGACTTGGTATTCGCTTGAGGAATATGAAGCGTGAAGACTTTTGTTTTCGTAGTTTCATTTTCTCTTTATTGAGTCATAGGAAACACCGTACTGTTAAAGGGGGTCGAGGAAATACTAAGGAAAAATTTCCATTTGATGCTCAACTCAAAATCCTCACCTACCAATCCCTTCGAGTGAAGCCTTTGGAAATCTCATACGATTCAGTCAATTTCTTGATGTGAGAGACGAAGCTCTTACAGTCCTTTGAGGAATTTGTTCGGTGAGGAGTTAGGAATTCGTAAGTGCGAATTGCCTACACAGTGAGGAACATGATAGCCCTGAAGAATTTGATATTCCAAATTCCGACCGTTGCTGTGCTGCGCGCCAGCTGTCCCCAAAATATCTCCACCTAACGGTCATATCATTGAAGGGCATTTATGTCTTATCATGTCGGGCTGCTCCCTAGGCTATAAATAGCCGCCCCTACAACCACTAGTTGGTTGGCTGCTCCGAGAGAACTTGACACTTGTCATTTGAGAGCAACCCATCCTCGAGGATTTTGAGCGAAAATCATCAAGTGAGGAAAAACCCAAAAGTGAGGAAAACCCAAAAACCAAACCCCAACAAACCCAAAGTGATTGAGCATCATCAAGAAATTGATCCTGCGTGGATCCGACGCTTTTACCTTTGAAGACTGTGCTTCTTCCAGACGGTTAGGCGTCAAGGTCTAGAGCATCCAAGAGGAATTGTGGATCGCCGAGTGACCAAGTATGTGAAGGTTTGGAAGTCGCTGAAGACTTACCACGAGTGATTGGACGAGGTGCATGTGACCTTAGTTCAAGGAGAATACGGTGAGGACTTGGTGTCCCGAGCTGCGTGCTTTCGATGGATCGGGTGTCCGGACTGTGTGTCCTCGAGTTTAAATACTCAGCCGCTCCAACCAGACGTACAACCCAGACAAAGCAGTTGAACTGGTCTACCAAATCATTGTCTTCACCAACCTAATCGGTTCTATTTCCTCAACCCTTTCATTTCCTCATAAGCGTGTTGGCGTTTGTCATATCTGTGTTTGAAGACTTTGGTCAAGACTTTCTCAATTTCCTCGATTCAATTTCTTGATCTGTTTGTCTACATCTTGTGCTATCCTCTGATTACGCTTAATGTACTCTGTGATTGTCTTCATTTCATCATGATGACTATGCCTGAAATCTGCTATACTTACTTCGAGTACTTATTCCATTTGCATGTATTTCTTCGCTAAGGAATTTCCTCACCAGCAAATTCCTCAGTGAAGAATTTGTAAAATTCTCTAAAAATCGCCTATTCACCCCCCCTCTAGTCGATATAACGCACTTTCACTTATGTATATCTGGCAATGTCAGCACTGGGGCTGTAGTCAATCGTTTCTTCAACTCTTGGAAACTTGTCTCACAATCCTCTGTCCATTTGAACTTGGTATCCTTCTTTAGCAATTCTGTCATTGGTTCAGCAATCTTGGAAAAATTCTCAATGAATCTCCGATAATATCCTTGGTCCAAGGAAAGCTGCGAATCTCATGATCAAGTGGGTGCCAACCATTCAAAGGATCGACTGAATTTTACGGGATCTCTTGCTATACCTTCTCCCGATATAACATGCCCAAGAAATCCAACTTCCTTTAACCAAAACTCGCACTTGCTGAATTTGGCGTATAACCGGTGTTCCTGAAGTTTCTCAAGAACCAAACGTGGGTGTTACGCATGCTCCTCTTCGTTCCTCGAGTAAACCATAATATCATCGATAAACACCACAACAAACTTGTCCAAATATTCCATGAACACTTTGTTCATCATACTCATGAAATAGGCAGGGGCGTTAGTCAGTCCAAACGACATGACCGTATACTCGTATAATCCATATCGTGTGGTGAATGATGTCTTTGGTATATCCTTCTCTCGGATCTTCAATCGATGGTATCACGATCGTAGATCAATCTTAGAAAACACCTTAGCTCCTTGCAACCGATCAAACAGATCATTAATCATCGGTAAGGGATACTTGTTCTTTATCGTTACTTCATTCAGTAGCTCGGTAATCAACAACCATCCTTAGGGATTTATCCTTCTTCTCCACCAAAAGTACTGGGGCTCCCCAAGGTGATGAACTTCTATGAATGTAACCTTTCTCCAATAGCTCCTTGATCTGCTTCTTAATTTCCTCCATATCATTTGCGGGCATCCGATAGGGTCTCTTTGAGATTGGCCCTGTGCACAGTATTAGTTCTATCGAAACTTCGATGTCTCGATCCGGTGGCATGCCCGTAACTCTTAGGAAAAACATCTGGATAATCCTTCACTACAGGTACTTCTTCTTGTACAACTCCCGTGAGGGTATTCACTTGACTCCTCCTAGGCACATGCCTAGATACATACTTAATCCTTTTTCCCTCTGGGGTGGTAAGATAACTTGGCTCGGGTCTCTCTTAGCGGGTGTAGATGGGTTAGAGCGATTCTGATTATTGTTGGCTGCATTTCCATTCCCATTCTTCACACCATTATGCGTTCCTCCTCCAGTATGGTTATGTCCTCCATGGTTATGAACTAGTCCTCCCGAGTTCGGGGTTAGGCGAGGTTTACGGTGAGCTCTGAGTTATACTTCCCTTGTCCATACTTCCTCTTACGACTCTCTATTTGATGCTGCTTTCCTTCAATCATTAGGGCCTTATCTACCAACTCCTGGTAGTTGTTGAAAGTTGCCACCATCACCGTGCATACTCATCTCATCATTCAGTCCTTCCATAAACTTCTCTTGCTTCGCGGCATCCGTGGCCACATCATCGTGGGCATAGCGTGATAACTTGCTAAACTCATCCACGTCTTTGGGCCACGATGCGGTTCCCCTGGCGTAAGTTGCGGAACTCACGCTTCTTTATCTGCATGACTCCGGTTGAAACATGGGCCGTGAAAAGCTTGTTGGAACTGGTCCCAAGTGACATTGGCTATAGGAAAAGTAGCGTGTAATTCTCCCACCATGCGGCTGCTGGTCCATCCAATTGATGTGCGGCAAAGCGCACTCTTTCGACATCCGTGCATCCTGCGGTGGTTAACTCCCTTCCAATACGGCGTAACGGTCATACGCAACTATTGGCTCGGTGCTCTTTGGAAAACACCGGCGGTTGTAACCTTAGAAAAGCAGGCTAAATTGTCCCTTTGGTGGCGGGTTGTTGTTGTTGTTGTTGTTGGCATTGCCATGGTTCTGAACTAGCAATTGCATCAAGGCATTCTGCTGTTGGATCAACTGAGTGAGCTCCGGTGGGAAAGCAAAACCGGGGTCACGTCTCGGAGGCATCTGAGGGTTTAGAGGGGAGAGATTAGAAATAGAAAGAGGTATAGTGAGAAAACACTACCCATATGCACATGAGGCAAACACACATTCATTCAATCAAGCAAGCAAGGGCATACAAAACGGTCTAGGACTATCGCATAAGTGCTCACTACTACTAATTACATGGGGGAAAATACTACTTATATTTGGTGGTCATCTAGAAATTTTGATGATCGGTGGAAGACTCCATGATGTCTGCTCGACTTCGTCTTCATAGTCATCATCACTCGGATCTGAGTCGGTGTAAATGCGATGATGATGTAGTTGTCTGGACAAGCGGGGTCTTCTTCCTCTTCTTGCTCCTCTTCCTTGGGTCTTTGGTCCTCCCATGACAACTCCAATCTTCTTGACTAGGTCGTCGTTCTTCTCCGAGAGTATCTTGATTTCTTCCTCATATCCATCGCGTGTAGACTTGAGTTCTTCCTCCAATTCGATGATCTTAGTTTTCGCCTTCTTCAAATCCAGCATGTCCATGCACATCTGGTTCTCATGACGTCGAATGTGCCGGTTTAGCTCCTGGATGTAAGCTGCAATGGATCTATCCTTCTTGGTGCTAATTACTTCCCATTGCTCGTCTCGGCCCACATATTTGGTATATGGTGTCTTTAAGCTCCTTGTTGTAGACTTCTCCGATGCGTCCCATGGTAATGTGAGCTGCCATACTCTTTCCCAAACTCCATGTTGGCGCGTTGAAAACACATACTATGGGCTCCGTGCTTGGCGCAAATGTCCTTTCGGGAACTAGAGCTTGAATCTTCCAAAGATTCTTCTTACAGCAAGGTGGCGTTATGCGTCCGGTGAAGCTTGGTATTCCAATATTCAGGTACCTAGTGACTTCCTTCAAGTGGCGTCCGAAAGGTGTGTCTTCATCCGGTTGGGCAAACTTGTACTTCATCTCCGTCATCCTAAAGAGTGGAAAATTAGAGAGAGGTCAGGAATGAGTAGAGAGGAGTGACCTATGGTTTTATGTTAGTGGTCGTGTCCTACACTCAGCGTGTGCTCTGATACCATCTTGTAGCGACCCGACCTCAGATGGTCAAGTCTCTGTGCTTCATGTCATCCCTGGATCGGTAATGCTTGACACACGGTACTCGAAGGATTTATAACAGAGTAGCAATCACACACTTATTACATCGAATGTCTCAAAAGAGAACTTATTACAATAATGTGGTGAAGGCCATCTAATGCGATAACGATTGGAAGGCTTGGAAGATAAAGTGAGTCCATCAACTCCAACGGCATAACCGAGCTGCACGGCAACGACCTACAATCCTTACTCCTCGTCGAAAAGTCTGCAACATAATACGTTGCAGCCCGAGAAACAATTGACACATGGAATATGCTGGTAATGTAACACATAGAGTAATGAAAGAATAAGCTATACTACATGCATATATGGCTGGTGGAAAGCTCTATGGTTACAGTTTTGCGAAAAGCAAATTTTCCCTACATCAAAGGAATAAATTTAATTTAACTATCATGGTGGTTGAAACATCATTGAGAAGGTATAACCCCAACTCAATGATCCCAATTAAAGTGATTAACAACCCAGCAAAATTAGTTAAGAGTGATGAGATACATGTGAATACTCAAGTACTAGATACTCGAGAATTGTCCATAACCGGGACCACGGCTAACCATGATTAGTTTGTACACTCTGCAGAGGTTTGCACTTTTCCCCACAAGACTCGATCGCCTCCGTTGGTTTCTCGCCGCATGATGTTTGAGAGACGGATGACCGAGACACGATCTTTCGTAAACATTAACTCTCTACTCGGATAGATCATACCAAACCTATAAAAACCCACTACCTGCCGACCTACCTCTTGAGAGCTTCACGTAACTTACTCAACTATGCTAGAGCCCATAATAGCTTGTGGCTGCACACGGAAGTTTCTAGCATGAATAAACTCAGTTCCCTTTGAGCACAGGTGGCGGTCCATAGGAAGATCACACGGGTACCCGGTATTTCCAAGAAAAGCAGACAACACTTTGGGTTCCCCGGTGCCTCAATCCACCCGGATGTGTATTTAAGTTGCCACCTTAAAGTAAACCATTAATTAACAATCTCACATCTGTCGTGAACATCTCTCAAACCCAAACCACGTCTCTGAGCATAGCATGGCAATATAAGCATAACGTAGAAGTAACTCCCAAGGGTTTGATAGTAACAGGCAATAGGTTCCTACCTCATCATCTACTTCCCAACCCACAATTTAATGACATCCTAATCATGCAATGTTGGAGGGTTGAGCTAATGCATAAAAATTGGGTATGAAAAGATATGATCAAGTGTTACTTGCCTTTAGCGACAATCCGTGAATCCTAGAGACTCGTAGTAACACGCTTAGACTCGGGAATTCTATCGCAAGCAAACAATACATACATAAGTAAACAAGCAAAGATGCACAAACGAAACTTAAAGCGAAAGAGGTTGACCGGAGAGTTCAACTTAAGAACTCCGGTTTGCAAAAGAATCAAACCAAACGGAACAACGAAACTCAAACGGCGAGAAAAACAAGGTCCGTTTACTAATCTGAACTAGGGTCAAATTTTACAGAGATAAAAACTGGTTTAAGTTGATTATTCGGAAAGAGGGTTTCGAGATGAAACTCCAAGCGCTTGAATCATCTGATTTCGATAAACGAGCGAAAAGATAAACAGGTTTGACAATTGAATCAGAAATCGCGATCAGAATAACCGCGGAATAAATCCAACAAAAGAAAAGCGACGAACTGCTAAACGAACGGACGTTCGTTAACAGAACCTAAATAGTGAACCCGTTCGTTAGAAAGAACGGATGAACGGACGTTCGCTAAATAAATAAACCGACGAAAATAAACCGATCTATATAAAAAACGATCTAGGGTTTTATAAAAAAACCGAAGGGTTTTTTAAAAGAAAATAAAATAAACCGGCGGCGGGGTCGGGTACCTCCCGGGCGCGTCCCGGCGGGCGGCTCCGGCTCCGGGTGGGCGGGAGGGCGGGGCGGGCGGCGATGACGCGGGCGGCGGCGACGGCGGATCGGGCTCCGGCGGCTCGGGCTTCTCGGCGGCGGCGGCTTGGGTGGTGGCGGGGTGGTGGGTGGCGGCGGTGGCGGCATATATAGGGGCGGGCGGCTCGGCTTGGGAAGGCGCCGGGGTGGAGTCCGCTCGGACTCGCCCTCGGCGTCTGCAGCGCAGACGGCGGGCAAGACGGGAGGCGGCGGCGCTGGTCGGCCTAGCTCAATGGGCCTTCGCCCGATCAGCACGGGTCCATTTTTTTAAACATTCCATGAAAGAAAAATTCCTAGAAAAATAAATAAAAATCTAAAAATTCCAAAACAAGTTTTCTCCGTCTAAATAGATTATTTAGAACTAGATGAACTTTTCTTGGCCCCTAAAATGCAACTTTTTAAAGCGTGCAAATTTTCTAGGGCAAATAAAATTCCAAATAAAATCAAATAAAATCCCAAAAATGATTTTAACATTTTTCCTCCGTTATTTCAATTATTTTGGAGAAGTAATATTATCTCCCCTCATTTATGTATTTAAATTGAAATAATTTTCCGGAGAGAAAATTAATTAAAATCTAATATCCTCGTCTTTCATTATTTGATAAAATTCAAATATGAAAATTGAAAAATCCCCAACTCTCTCCGAGGGTCCTTGAGTTGCTTAGGATTTTCGAGGATGGTAAACGAGAATGCAAATAAAATATGATATGCAAGAATGACCTATGTATAACATGCCAAATTGAAAATTTGGGATGTTAGCAAATTTCCCTCAAGTGGATGACCTAAGGTTTATCAATCCGTAGGAGGCGTAGGATGAAGATGGTCTCTCTCAAACAACCCTGCAACCAAATAACAAATAGTCTCTTGTGTCCCCAACACACCCAATACAATGGTAAATTGTATAGGTGCACTAGTTCGGCGAAGAGATGGTGATACAAGTGCAATAGGGATGGTAGATATAGGTTTTTGTAATCTGAAAATATAAAAACAACAAGGTAACTAATGATAAAAGTGAGCATAAACGGTATTTCTATGATAGGAAACAAGGCCTAGAGTTCATACTTTCACTAGTGCAAGTTATCTCAACAATAATAACATAGATAGATCATATAACAATCCCTTAACATGCAACAAAGAGTCACTCCAAAGCCACTAATAGCGGAGAACAAACGTAGAGATTATGGTAGGGTACGAAACCACCTCAAAGTTATTCTTTTGGATTGATCTATTAAAGAGTTCATACTAGAATAACACCTTATGACACAAATCAACCAAAACCCTAATGTCACCTAGATACTCCATTGTCACCTCAAGTATCCGTGGGCATGATTATACGATATGCATCACACAATCTCAAATTCATCCAACCAACACAAAGTACTTCAAAGAGTGCCCCAAAGTTTCTACCGGAGAGTCAAGAAAACGTGTGCCAACCCCTATGCATAGGTTCATGGGCGGAACCCGCAAGTTGGTCACTAAAACATACATCAAGTGGCACGTGATACCCCATTGTCACCACAGATAACACGGCAAGACATACATCAAGTGTTCTCAAATAAAGACTCAATCCGATAAGATAACTTCAAGAGGGAAACTCAATTCATCACAAGAGAGTAGAGGGGGAGAAACATCATAAGAACCAACTATAATAGCAAAGCTCGCGATACATCAAGATCGTGCCATAGAGAGAACACGAGAGAGAGAGAGAGAGAGAGAGATCAAACACATAGCTACTGGTACATACCCTCAGCCCCGAGGGTGAACTACTCCCTCCTCATCATGGAGAGCGCCGGGATGATGAACATGGCCACCGGTGATGGATTCCCCCTCCATCAAGGTGCCGGAACGGGCTCCCGAGAGGTTTTTGGTGGCTACAGAGGCTTGCGGCGGCGGAACTCCCGATCTATCTTGATATTCGATGGTTTTAGGGTACGTAGGCTTATATAGGCGAAAGAAGTCGGTCGGGAGGTGCTCGAGGGGCCCACGAGACAGGGGGCTCCTCCTATCTCGTGGCTGCCTCGAGGATCTTCGACATGAACTCCAAGTCTCCGGGATCATATTCTTCCCAAAAATAATGCTGCCAAGGTTTCATTACATTTGGACTCCGTTTGATATTCCTTTTCTTGAAATCTTTGAAACAGGCAATAAAACAACAATGTGGGTTGGGCCTCCGGTTAATAGGTTAGTCCCAAAAGTAATATAATAGTGTATAATAAAGCCCGTAATCATTCAAAACAGATAATAAAATAGCATGAATGCTTCATAAATTAAAGATACGTTGGAGATGTATCAGCATCCCCAAGCTTAATTCCTACTCGTCCTCGAGTAGGTAAATGATAAAAGAAAGAATTTATGAAGTGTGAATGCTAGAAGGTGCACAAGTTTGATCAATGATAATTTCAATCACCTTTTCTAGCATGATAATATGTCATAACAACAGTTCATCTCATAAAACTTCTCACGATAAAGTAACAAGCAATTCACATGTTAAAGCATAGACCATAAACTTTCTTGAAAACAAGCAAACTTCATTCTTAGTCATCAAACAATTGCAATTCATCTTATTTTCAGGAATAACAAACTCCACATACTCAACTATCATATAGTCTTCTACAATTGCTTACACTCACGCAATATTAATGGTTATGGAGTTTCAATCGGACACTGATAAAGATAGGGGCTTATAGTGTTGCCTCCCAACGTATTCACCTTTGGGTGATGTCAATAATAATAGTTCATGCTAACTTACATCCAATTGGATATATATATCAGGATCACCCCAACACAAAGTGCTTGCCAAAGGATAAAATGAAAAAGGGAAAGGTGAAGATCACCTTGACTCTTGCATAAAGTAAAAGACATAAAGTAAAAGATAGGCCCTTCACAGAGGGAAGCAGAGGTTGTCATGCGCTTTTAGGGTTGGATGCACAAAATCTTAATGCGAAAGAACGTCACTTTATATTGCCCCTTGTATACGGACCTTTATTATGCAGTCTGTCGCTTTTATTGCTTCCATAACAAGATCGTACAAAGCTTATTTTCTCCGCACTAATAAGTCATTCATATTTAGAGAGCAATTTTTATTGCTTGCACCGATGACAACTTACTTGAAGGATCTTACTCAATCCATAGGTAGGTATGGTGGACTCTCATGGCAAAACTGGGTTTAAGGATATTTGGAAGCACAAGTAGTATCTCTACTTGGTGCAAGGAATTCTGGCTAGCATGAGGGGAAAGGCAAGCTCAACATGTTTGAATGATCCATGACAATATACTTTAACTGAGATGTCGGAAAACATAAACCATTACGTTGTCTTCCTTGTCCAACATCATCTCTTTAGCATGTCATACTTAATGAGTGCTCCCAATTATAAAAGATGTCTAGGATAGTGTATTTATATATGAAATCTCTCTTCCTTCAATATTCTTTCATGAATTGTTCAAATTACCAATACAATGCTTGCTAACCTTCAATAAATTTACAACCTCTACTTCTTAGACGTGAAGTCATTACTCCCCATGGGATAAGCAAATGAGGCATATAAAATTTCAGATTTATGACATTCAACTCATACAACCATTTACTCATAGGATATAAGTGAAGCACACGAGTAAATGAAAAACTACTCCAAAAAGATATAAGCGAAGATCAATGAGTAGCTAAATAATTATGCAACTATGAGAAGACTCTCTCTCATTAAAGAATTTCAGATCTTGGTATTGTATTCAAACAGAAAGCAAAACAAAATAAAATGACATTGCAAGGATAGCACAACTCATGTGAAGAAGCAAAAACTTAGGCTCAACCGATACTAACCGATAGTTGTTGAAGAAGAAAGGTGGGATGCCTCACGGGGCATCCCCAAGCTTAGATGCTTGAGATTTCTTGAAATATTATCTTGGGGTGCCTTGGGCATCCCCAAGCTTGAACTTTTGTGTCTCCTTAATTCCTCTCATATCATGGTTTCTCTTTTCATCAAAAGCTTCATCCACACCAAACTCAACAGGAACTCGTGAGATAGGTTAGTATAAACCAAAACAAAACCTTATCAATTTCTACTGTAACAAATCACTAAAATCATTATTCAACATTTCATACTAAATGCCTCTGCATATTTAACACTCCTATCCTCAAATAGAATCATTAAACAAGCAAACATATGCAAACAATGCAACCATAACAGCAATCTGCCAAAACAGTACAGTCTGTAAAGAATGCAAGAGTATCAATACTTCCCTAACTCCAAAAATTATGAAATAAAATTCCCACTGTAGTAAATTTATCAGAGCTCATCATGCAAAAGGTTTCATCATTATATCATTCTCTGACTTTTCTGGGGAATTTTTGCAACAGCGGTATACTTTCTGTTTTCAAACAGCAACATGTATTCTAGCAAAATAAGCATGGTAAAGGCTATCCTTGACATTTTTATTGAAACTAAAGATGCAAAACATTATTATATATAACAGCAAGCAAATAATAACAAAATAAAATGACGCTCCAAGAAAAACACATATCATGTGGTAAATAAAAATATAGCTCCAAGTAAAGTTACCGATAGACGAAGACAAAAGAGGGGATGCCTTCCGAGGCATCCCCAAGCTTAGGCTCTTGGTTGTCCTTTAACATTGCCTTGGGGTGCCTTGGGAATCCCGAAGCTTAGGCTCTTGCCACTTCTTATTCCATAGTCCATCGAATCTTTACCCAAAACTTGAACACTTCACAACACAAAACTCAACAGAAAACTCGTAAGCTCCGTTAGCGAAAGAAAACAAAACACCACTTCAAGGTACTGTAATGAACTAATTCTTTATTTATATTGGTGTTAAACCTACTGTATTAGAACTTCTCTATGGTTTATAAACTATTTTACTAGCCATAGAGTCATCAAAATAAGCAAACAACACACGAAAAACAGAATCTGTCAAAAACAGAACAGCCTGTAGTAATCTGTAACTAACGCAAACTTCTGTAACTCCAAAAATTCTAAAATAAATTGGTGGACCTGAGGAATTTGTCTAGTAATCATATTCAAAAAGAATCAACAAAATATCACTCTCCAGTAAAAATTTGAAGCTAATCTCGTGAGCGCTAAAGTTTCTGTTTTTTACAGCATGATCATAAAGACTTCACCCAAGTCTTCCCAAAGGTTCTACTTGGCACAAACACTAATTAAAACACAAAACCACATCTAAACAGAAGCTAGATGGATTATTTATTCCTAAACAGAACCAAAAAACAATAAACTAAAATAAAATTGGGTTGCCTCCCAACAAGCGCTAACATTTAACGCCCCTAGCTAGGCATGATGATTTCAATGATGCTCACATAAGAGATAAAAATTGAAACATAAAGAGAGCATCATGAAGAATATGACTAGCACATTTAAGTCTAACCCACTTCCTATGGATAGGGATTTTTTGAGCAAACAACTTATGGGAACAATAATCAACTTGCATGGGAATGTAAAACAAGCATAACTTCAAGATTTTCAACACATAGAGAGGAAACTTGACATTATTGCAATTCCTACAAGCATATGTTCCTCCCTCATAATAATTTTCAGTAGCATCATGAATGAATTCAACAATATAACCAGCACCTAAAGCATTCTTTTCATGATCTATAAGCATAGAAAATTTACTACTCTCCACATAAGCAAATTTCTTCTCATTCGGAATAGTGGAAGTATCATAAAAGACTTGAACACTAAAAATTGTTTCCACATTAAAAGAGTAATGTTCAGAAAAAGGGTAATCATAATCATGACAAGTTTTATAAATATAATCATCACTACTCTTTATATCATAAGTTTCATCACAATAATCATCATAAGTAGCAACTTCGTTCTCATCACAATCGATTGAAACCTCTCCCAAGATAGTGGAATCACTAAATAAAGTTGACACTCTTCCAAATCCACTTTCATATTCATCACAATAAGATTCAACATCCTCCAAAATAGTGGGATCACTAATTCCTAAAGTTTACACTCTTCCAAACCCACTTTCATCAATATAATCATCATAAGTAGGAGGCATGCTATCATCATAACAACTTTGCATATCAAAACTTGGGATGATAAAAATATCATCTTCATTAAACATAGCATCCCTAAGCTTGGGACAAACATTAATTTCAGCAAATATATTCTCAAATATTTCATCCTCATCAAACATAGCTTCCCCAAGCTTGGGCCCTTCCATATCATAAGCATAATCACTCTCATCATTAAAAATATGGATAGCACCAATAGTAAAGCAATTATAATCATCACAATGAGTAGTAGGAGCAACATCATTTGGGAGGGATACCTTTTTACCTTTGTTACTCCTTATTTTCTTTTTCTTCTTCACATTATGTGTGGGTTCAACCTTCCTCTTTGAGCTCGAGATTGGTTGCATAGAAAGCTCCTCCTTCTTACCTGATTCATCAAAAGAAATAATAGGAGGATATTGGGAAGTCTCTTCCCTTTCATTAGTATTCTCATCATCTTCTATTTGCTTTCTTTTCTTTAGGTAATTGGCAATATAAGGATTTTCAATGCAATTCACCGCACAGAACATATAAATATCCTCCAGATCAAAATCAAGAAATCTATCAAGATTAAATTTTGGAATACCCTCAGTTATACGTTTTATTTCTTCATACCCCAAAAGAAGACTAAGCTCTTTATGATGCCCAAGGGTAATCAAGTTATCACAATTTTTGAACACGATTTGATCATGAAATAATTTTCATTGGAGATTTAAATGACCATGTTCATTGCAAAGTTCACAAGGGGCACGAAAAATATTGAATCTTCTAGCACACTCATCAAGACTTTCTTGTAAACCTTTAGTTTTTAAATACTTATGCCTCTTGCAATATCTATTTTCTCTATTTTGTGTGTCCATGCAAGTCCAATCTACTCCACACAAATCAACATGCTTATAGGAGACATTTTCATCATAAATAGTGCAATCATCATTAGTACTATGGATATTCAAGGATTTTATACTAACAACATTGCAATCATGCTCATCATTCAAAGATTCAGTACCAAGCATTTTAATGCACTCTTCTTCTAGCACTTGAGCACAATTTTCCTTTCCATCAAACTCAAGAAAGATATTAAAAAGACGAAGCATAAGAGACAAGCTTAACTCCATTTTTTTGTAGTTTTCTTTTATAAACTAAACTAGTGATAAAACAAGAAACAAAAAGATTCGATTGCAAGATCTAAAGATATAACTTCAAGCACTCACCTCCCGACAGCGGCGCCAGGAAAAGAGCTTGATGTCTACTACACAACCTTCTTCTTGTAGACGTTGTTGGGCCTGCAAGTGCACATGTTTGTAGGACAGTAGCAAATTTCCCTCAAGTGGATGACCTAAGGTTTATCAATCCGTAGGAGGCGTAGGATGAAGATGGTCTCTCTCAAACAACCCTGCAACCAAATAACAAAGAGTCTCTTGTGTCCCCAACACACCCAATACAATGGTAAATTGTATGGGTGCACTAGTTCGGCGAAGAGATGGTGATACAAGTGCAATAGGGATGGTAGATATAGGTTTTTGTAATCTGAAAATATAAAAACAGCAAGGTAACTAATGATAAAAGTGAGTGTAAACGGTATTGCTATGATAGGAAACAAGGCCTAGGGTTCATACTTACACTAGTGCAAGTTCTCTCAACAATAATAACATAGATAGATCATATAACAATCCCTCAACATGCAACAAAGAGTCACTCCAAAACCACTAATAGCGGAGAACAAACGTAGAGATTATGGTAGGGTACGAAACCACCTCAAAGTTATTCTTTCCGATCGATCTATTAAAGAGCTCGTACTAGAATAACACCTTAAGACACAAATCAACCAAAATCCTAATGTCACCTAGATGCTCCATTGTCACCTCAAGTATCCGTGGGCATGATTATACGATATGCATCACACAATCCCAAATTCATCCAACCAACACAAAGTACTTCAAAGAGTGCCCCAAAGTTTCTACCGAGAGTCAAGAAAACGTGTGCCAACCCCTATGCATAGGTTCATGGGCGGAACCCGCAAGTTGGTCACCAAAACATACATCAGGTGGCACGTGATATCCCATTGTCACCACAGATAAACACGGCAAGACATACATCAAGTGTTCTCAAATAAAGACTCAATTCAATAAGATAACTTCAAGAGGGAAACTCAATTCATCACAAGAGAGTAGAGGGGGAGAAACATCATAAGATCCAACTATAATAGCAAAGCTCGTGATACATCAAGATCGTGCCATAGAGAGAACACGAGAGAGAGAGAGAGAGAGAGAGAGATCAAACACATAGCTCTTTGGTACATACCCTCAGCCCCGAGGGTGAACTACTCCCTCCTCGTCATGGAGAGCGCCGGGATGATGAAGATGGCCACCGGTGATGGATTCCCCCTCCAGCAGGGTGCCGGAACAGGCTCCCGAGAGGTTTTTGGTGGCTACAGAGGCTTGCGGCGGCGGAACTCCCGATCTATCTTGATATTCGATGGTTTTATGGTACGTAGTCTTATATAGGAGAAAGAAGTCGGTCGGGAGGTGCTCGAGGGGCCCACGAGACAGGGGGCGCGCCCTCCTATCTCGTGGCTGCCTCGAGGATCTTCTGACGTGAACTCCAAGTCTCCAGGATCAAATTATTACCAAAAATAACGCTGCGAAGGTTTCATTCCGTTTGGACTCCGTTTGATATTCCTTTTCTTGAAATCTTTGAAACAGACAATAAAAGCGACAATATGGGTTGGGCCTCTGGTTGATAGTTTAGTCCCAAAAGTAATATAAAAGTGTATAATAAAGCCCATAATCATTCAAAACAGATAATAAAATAGCATGAATGCTTCATAAATTATAGATACGTTGGAGACATATCATATACGAAAGTGATAAACAAGAGACTCTCTGTCATTAAGATTATGGTGCTACTTTGAAGCACAAGTGTGGTAAAAGGATAGTAACATTGTCCCTTCTCTCCTTTTCTCTCTCTCCTTTTTTTTGGCCTTCTTTTTTTATGGCCTTTCTCTTTTTTTTATTCCTCACTTGGGACAATGCTCTAGAAAATGATGATCATCACACTTCTATTTATTTACAACTCAATGATTACAACTCGATACTAGAACAAAGTATGACTCTATATCAGTAGTCCCTGAGACTTGAAACAGTTGGCACAACTGATTTAAGGATCATTGTTTGCATAGGTTCTTACGGAGAAGAATACCCAGTTGTCTCAAGAGCTGGAGGAGTGCAAAGCCCAGCAGTCAGCTAGATTGCCGCAATGAAGGAGCCCGAGAAGGCCCCATCTGGTAACACTTGTTTCCATTCCAAAGAATGACATGTACCAGGTAGTATGCGGCATGCATGCATATCTAACAATAGATTCTGCAGATGACCCCGGAGTGAATCCGGAGGTCGTGCGAGGCGATGAGCGGCATGCTCCACGACAGCTAAAGGCTGGCGAGCGCGTGCTTACACGGGTTAGGCGGGAGAAAAACGATCTCAAAGACGCCAATACCCGGCTGAGCGTTGAACTGAAAGATGTTCGAGTCCAGCTTGCTGACTCCGTAAAGGAGAATAAGAGGCTTCGACGCGGCATTTTCAGTAAGTGCCTGAACGAACTTTTAAAGAGTTCGGCGAAGAAACCGGCTGACAGAGTCATATCTGTAGGTATGCTGACGGGTCGTCCCGCCGAGGAAATGCCCGGGTCTGCAGGTGATCTTCTGCCAGAGCTCTCCCAACTGCACGAACAAGTTCGGCAGGTGATGCAGGGCATTGCCCAAGTGAAAGTGCAACTATCCCTAGGTGGTTTTGGTAATTCATAACAACATATAGCTCATTGAGCTAATGCTATTCCAAGACAAATATTTCAGGAAAACTCAAAGAATGGCATGGCATGGATGATGAAAGTGGATCCCTCAAGATATTAAGGACAAAGGATTGGCTCAAGATCAAAAGCTCAAGATCACATTGAGTCTAAAGGAAAAGCCAATACTATCAAGGAGGGATGAGGTGTTGCTTAATGAGCCTCTTGCTTCACGTGCTTAGTGATATGCTCCAAAACCCTCAACTACTTTCTTACATCCACATTTGACCTAAACCTAAAGTCAAACTCGGCCCCACCGATTCTTTCTATCCGGCGCCACCGAGTTCAGATGTCATAGCCATTGCCACAAACCCTAGGCAAATCGGTTTCACCGATAGGGATCTCGGTCTCACCGAGATGGGATTGTAATCTCTCTGTTTCCCTTCGTAACGTTTCGGTCTAACCGAAGTGAGCGATCGGTCCCAACGAGATTGCAATGTAAACTCTCTATTTCCTTTTCGTAACTTTTCGGTCTCACCGAAAGAGCGAATCGGTCCCACCGAGTTTACCTGACCAACTCTCTGGTTAGCTAATTACCAAAATCGGTCTCACCGAGTTTGTGTAATCGGTCTCATCGAGATTACTTTATGCCCTAACCCTAACCATATCGGCCCTACCGAGTTGCATGTCGGTCCCACCGAAACCACTAACGGTCTAGGTTTACTGAATCGGTCCGACCGAGTTTGTTGATTCGGTCCCACCGAGTTTGGTAAATTGTGTGTAACGGTTAGATTTTGTGTGGAGGCTATATATACCCCTCCACCTCCTCTTCATTCGTGGAGAGATCCATCGAACAAACCTATACTTCCAACTTACCAGTTACGAGAGAACCACCTACTCATGTGTTGAGACCAAGATATTCCATTCCTACCATATGAATCTTGATCTCTAGCCTTTCCCAAGTTGTTGTCCACTCAAATCTTCTTTCCACCAAATCCAAATCCTGTAAGAGAGAGTTGAGTGTTGGGGAGACTATCATTTCAAGCACAAGAGCAAGGAGTTCATCATCAACACACCATTTGTTACTTCTTGGAGAGTGGTGTCTCCTAGATTGGCTAGGTGTCACTTGGGAGCCTCCGACAAGATTGTGGAGTTGAACCAAGGAGTTTGTAAGGGCAAGGAGATCGCCTACTTCGTGAAGATCTACCGCTAGTGAGGCAAGTCCTTCGTGGGCTTACGGCCATGGTGGGATAGACAAGGTTGCTTCTTCGTGGACCCTTCGTGGGTGGATCCCTCCGTGGACTCACAAGAACTGCTACCCTTCGTGGGTTGAAGTCTCCATCAACGTGGATGTACGGTAGCACCACCTATCGGAACCACGACAAAAACATCCGTGTCTCCAATTGCGTTTGAATCCTCCAAACCCTTCCCTTTACATTCTTTCAAGTTGCATGCTTTAATTTCCGCTGCCTATATACTCTTTGCATGCTTGCTTGAATTGTGTGAAGATTGCTTGACTTGTGCAAAATAGCTAAAATCTGCCAAAGTCTAAAATTGGGAAAAGGTTAAGTTTTTAATTGGTCAAGTAGTCTAATCACCCCCCTCTAGACATACTTCAAGGTCCTACAAGTGGTTTCTTAGCTTTGGTCTCCATTTGCTTTGATTTCCATAGCTTTTGGTGGTCATAGCCTTGGTTTCACAACCTAGGAGAGTATGGCGTCTAGCAAGGGAAATTATCACCGTAGAGGTCCTTACTTTGATGGCACTAATTTTGCTAGTTGGAAGCATAAGATGAAAATGCATATTCTCGGACATAACCCGCCGTTTGGGCTATTGTGTGTATTGGCTTGCAAGGTGAATTCTTTGATGGGAGAGAACCGAACCGTGAAGCTAGCGCGGATGAGTTGAAGATGCTGCAATACAACGCTCAAGCTTGTGATATCCTCTTCAATGGCTTGTGCCCCAAAGAATTCAACAAAATCAGCCGTCTTGAGAATGCAAAGGAAATTTGGGATACTTTGATTGATATGCATGAAGGTACCGACTCCGTCAAGGAATCCAAGTTGGATGTGCTCCAAAGTCAGCTTGACAAGTTCAAAATGAAGGATGGTGAAGGTGTCATTTGAAATGTACTCTAGGCTTGCTCTTATCACAAATGAGATTGCCGGCTTAGGAAGTGAAGAGATGGTGACAAATTCATCATCAAGAAGATCCTAAGAGCATTGGATGGAAAATATGATACCGTGTGCACATTGATCCAAATGATGCCAAATTACAAAGATCTCAAGCCAACAGAAGTCATTGGAAGAATTGTTGCTCATGAGATGTCACTCAAGGATAAGGAGGAACTTCACAACAAGTCAAGTGGTGCTTACAAAGCCTCATGTGAAGCCCCCACATCATCAAGTGAGAAACAAACCTTCAATGAAGAATTGAGCTTAATAGTGAAGAACTTCAACAAATTCTACAAGAGTAGAAGCAAAGAAAGAAGCTCTAAGTCAAGATCCTACAATGACAAAAGATCTTCTAGTCGAGAGCGCAATTGCTACAATTGTGGGAGACCGGACACTACTCCAATGAGTGTACGGCACCCTACAAAAGAAGAGAAGATTATCCAAAGAGAAGAAGTAGAAGAAGAATCACCACCAAGAGAGAGAAGGAGTAGAGATGATCGTTATGAACGAAGACCCTCATGGAGAAGCAAGGATTAGGAAAGGAAGGACAAGTCATCAAAGAGCTACACAAAAGCGAAGACATCAAGCTCATGTTGGTGAATGGGTATCCGACTCCGACTCCGACAATCACTCCGAGAGAAGCTATCACTCCATTGCGAATACACTCAAGATGAAGGTGTTGCCGGCCTAGCACTTGTGTCAACCAACTCCTACGACATATTTGATTCACCGGATGAAGGAATTGGAAGATGCTTCATGGCCAAAGGTCCTAAGGTAACACACCCAGTATGTTGATTTTAATAGTGATGAAGATGACTTGTTAGGTGATGATGATTTACTTGTTGACAACTCTAGTGATGAATACTATGATGAAACGTCAATTAATCATGCTAATCAAAATGAAATGAATGACAATGATAAGGAGAAGATTGAGCTACTAACTAAAGAACTAAACACTCTTAAGTTAGCTAATGAAACTATATTCAAAGATCATCGAGAACTTTTAAGGGCTCATGAGAAGTTACGCTTTGAAAAGCTCAATCTTGAGCAAGAGCATGAGTTCCTAAAAGCAATCAATGATGATCTCCGTAAGAAAAGTTCTTCTTACATTGACAAGCGTTTAATCTTATCTACTTACATGCCTCAAGTCAAGTCTAGTAACAAGAACAAGAAAGATTCTTCCTCTAGTAGTAACAATAACAATGCTAAATCCAATATTGTTGCTTCTAGTAGTTCTCTTGATTCCACTAATGATTCTCTTAGCCAAGTTACACTTGAGCAAGAAAACAGCTTATTGAAGGGAATTATAGAGAAAGGTGTATACAAGAGCCTTGCCGGGAGTAAGCAATTCGAGGAAATTGTACGCAAGCAAGGAAGGCACCGGAAGAATCAAGGTGTTAGTTTTGAACGAAAGTTCAATGCTAATGGAATAGAGTGGGAAGAAGATCAATACCCCAAGACGAAGTTTGTCCCTCAACAAGAGAAGTATGATCCTACTTCCTTCAAAGGAACACAAGCACAAGATGATCTTCCACCACAAGAACACAAGAACAAAGGCAAGGAGAAGCTTCAAGAGGAGATTGATGCATTTGAAGAAGCACCTAAGGCCTTGGTCAAGTGGGTTCCCAAGACTACGTCAAGTTCTACTTCATCAAGTACAACTACTACACCAAGGATTCCCATCAAGATGATGTGGATCCCGAAGAAGAAGAACTAGAGAGTTCTTGAGGGTGACTCCGCCAACATTCTTCACTCATCATTATGGCAAGGACAAGTGCAGAAAACTTCCATATCTTGCACTAGTTCAAGGAGTCACAAACCCTCATGTTGGTAAGGCAAGGGACAAGGTAACCTAATGTTTTCATGGACATCATTTTGTGTGTTCATCACTCTATGTCTATGGATATACTTGTTTGTTCCCTGTGGGACTAACCCATGTAGGTATTGAAAGTGCAACTCACTTCAAAGGATTGCTCCAAAAGATCTACATCAACATTGAGCATCCACATCTTCAACACTTACATGAAGTCATCATCGACAAAACCCAAGGTTAGTTCATCCCTCTAAGGGGGGATCTCACATCTAGGGGGAGCTTAACTCCAAGAAATGAGTCTAAGCAACTCTAATGATGTGAACACATAAATGCTTTATGTAAAAGTGGTAACCCCACTTGAGCTTAAACGATGAGTATGACTTATGATCAAATGTTCTCATTTGACTGCTAAGTCAATATACTCATATATAGATGACCTAGTCATCGCAAATTGCTTGATAGATGCTAGAATTGGTTGTGCATGCTTTGTCACATATTTCATTTGTCATTTTATTGTGTGAGCATGTTGGTTGCATATTTTACTCATTCAAGGACATCCACTTGTTGTTTTGAATGATTGGTTTCTTTTTCTTTAGCCAAGTGGATGGACAAGAATGCCTAAGAACCTTCTCTAGCTATCTATGCTTTTCTCGTCTCAAACTCTATTCATGCTACATCACAAAATTTGATCAAGTCAGATTTGAACCACTCTGTGTGAGGAGCACTTTCGGAGTCCCCGATTTGTCATAGACTTAAACTTCCAAAACTTCTTTGTGATTTTCGGTCCGACCGATTCCTCAATTTCGGTCAAATGCAAGAGATCACTAAGTCGATCTAGGTTTTCAATCTCGGTGCAACCGATTTGAACTTTTCGGTCACATCGAGTTCTTTATGGCATCAGATTATGCATCTCGGTGCCACCGAGTTGTTCCACTCGGTCACACCGACAGTGTCGGGCTATATATTCACACGGGCAAATTTTGGAAAACTTTCTCCGAAACTCTTCGCCCGCGCATAGCTCGCTCTGCCTACTAGGTCTCCGGATCGTCGACTTCGTCGCCAGCCGCCCCCTGTCGCTGGTCTCCGCCGCCGTCAACGGATTTCATCTCCGCCGTTGCCGCCGTAGCGAGTTCACCGCCGAACTAGGGTATGAACTCGATCACAGTGCTATCCTCCTCTGATTCTCGACATTGTGTTTGTTATGCTTCTTGCCACGATTGAAACACCTCTATCCAGTCAAAACAATCCTTAGAATATGTGTGATTCGAAAATTTAGGGTTAGGTTTCCGCCGAAACCATCTCGGACCCACCGAGTTGAAGAACTCGGTCCCACCGATTTGGCTAACGCCATTGCACTAGTAACTCTCGGTCTGACCGAGAATTGCTAATCGGTGTGACCGATTTTAAAACTTTGTGAAACCCTAGCAGTCTCGGTACCACCGAACTGTGACTCGGTCTGACCGAGTTCACTAGTTTAGGTTCCAAAACTGCTTCGGTATCACCGAGTTTGAAAATCGGTAGATCCGAAATGCTTTCTATGGAAAACTAAAACTAAGCTTTTGAATCATTCTTTTGCAAAAATCTCTGCATTTTGTGATGCTCATCCACTCTACCTCATCTATAACTATTCACAGGGTCAGCAGTCAGTGTGTGCAGCATGTCGCACCAAAGTGACAGCCGAACAGTCAAGAGCAGATTCACATGAGTGAGGGCACTAGTCCCTCCAGCAGCTCAGATGAGGGAAGCAGAAGCACACCCAGCAATTTGCCCAAAGCTGCCACTAGGACAAGGAAGAAGAAGACCTCAGAGTCTGAGGATGAGGATTATGTGGCAGTTGAGGATGAGGCCAGTTCAAAGAAGAGAGTGCTCAAGAAGGAGTACAGCTCAACCGCAGTAAAACCAGGAATGAAAATCAAAAGGCCTGCAGGAAGACAACCAATGTCTAAAGCCAGAGTATCCACTCAAGTATCTTTAGAATCCCAACCCAAAGAGCCTGCTGCAGAAGGAAAGAAAAGGAAGGAAAGGGTCAAGAAGACCACAGCCAGAGTGATTGGAAAGCCTTCCATGATGGAAGAAGGAGAAAGCAAGGAAAGAGAAGGCTGCCAAGATGCCAACTCTAGCAGAGGCATCTGAGTACTTTTTGAAGAGCAAGCAGGACCAGCTTGGTTACTTGATAGCATCAACTCTGCGGATTGAGAAGGGGTTGGCCACCCTAACTCAAAACCAGGAGAGCACAGAAAGAATCATGGAACAAAAATTCTATGATCTTGATGTCAAAGTAACTGAGATTCATCGGTTGTGGAGCAGCTACATGGATGACATGCACGGAGATGAAGGGCGGGACAACAATTGATGCTTTTGCCAGAGTGCCTCGAGCTCAGAGATCAGCCGCAGAGCCGATTGCACACCGAGTCACTTCATCCGCTCCCAGCCTCAGCCAAGAACCAGCTCCAAAGCACCAACTCCTTCAGTCCTTCCACATCAACTGAAGTCTTCGTCCAAGGAGACATCTCTACGCCACCAGTGAAGACCAAGCCCGAGAGACGATATAGTACTATGCATTTTCTAGGAACTTTTTGGTAACTTGTTGCCAAAGGGGGAGAAAAATGTATATATCATAGGCTTCGAGAGAGAGAGAGAGAGAGTTTGCTTTTGTTCTCTCTTGTCTTCTTGGTTGAACCTTGTTTCCTTTTGATTGCTTGAGATACTATGCTATTACCTATGAGACATTGATGATCATGTGTTTGATCATAAGCTACACTTATGCTTGTTAGATGATATTATCTCACTTATCCTTATATGATCATTCACTTTGCTTGGTGATGAGTGCATGTATTCAATCTTTATTATTTTAAGCGCTCCACCAAGATGTATGTGACATGGAAGAGTAACCCATGAGCCTAATTCCTTGTGCATTTGCAGTCCAAAGCATAAAACATGCACAAATTTAGGGGGAGCTCTTGCTTACCACATACTTCTCAAAGCGACGATGCTTTTCAATCTTATTATCGTTTGTCGAAGCTTTGATCTATATGTTGTCATCAATTACCAAAAAGGGGGACATTGAGAGTGCAACTATTCCTAGGTGGTTTTGGTAATTCATAACAACATATAGCTCATTGAGCTAATGCTATTCCAAGACAAATATTTCAGGAAAACTCAATGAATGGCATGGCATGGATGATGAAAGTGGATCCCTCAAGATATTACGGACAAAGGATTGGCTCAAGCTCAAAAGCTCAAGATCACATTGAGTCTATAGGAAAAGCCAATACTAGCAAGGAGGGATGAGGTGTTGCTTAATGAGCCTCTTGCTTCATGTTCTTAGTGATATGCTCCAAAACCCTCAACTACTTTCTTACATCCACATTTGACCTAAACCTAAAGTCAAACTCGGCCCCACCGATTCTTTCTATCCGGCGCCATCGAGTTCAGATGTCATAGCCATTGCCACAAACCCTAGGCAAATCGGTTTCACCGATAGGGATCTCGGTCTCACCGAGATGGGATTGTAATCTCTCTGTTTCCCTTCGTAACGTTTCGGTCTAACCGAAGTGAGCGATCGGTCCCACCGAGATTGCAATGTAAACTCTCTGTTTCCTTTCCGTAACTTTTCGGTCTCACCGAAAGAGCGAATCGGTCCCACCGAGTTCACCTGACCAACTCTTTGGTTAGCTAATTACCAAAATCGGTCTCACCGAGTTTGTGTAATCGGTCTCACCGAGATTACGTTATGCCCTAACCCTAACCATATCGGCCCTACCGAGTTGCATGTCGGTCCCACCGAAACCACTAACGGTCACTAGGTTTACTGAATCGGTCTGACCGAGTTTATTGATTCGGTCCCACCGAGTTTGGTAAATTGTGTGTAACGGTTAGATTTTGTGTGGAGGCTATATATACCCCTCCACCTCCTCTTCATTCGTGGAGAGATCCATCAGAACAAACCCACACTTCCAACTTACCAGTTAGAGAGAGAACCACCTACTCATGTGTTGAGACCAAGATATTCCATTCCTACCATATGAATCTTGATCTCTAGCCTTTCCCAAGTTGCTTTCCACTCAAATATTCTTTCCACAAAATCCAAATCCTGTGAGAGAGAGTTGAGTGTTGGGGAGACTATCATTTGAAGCACAAGAGCAAGGAGTTCATCATCAACACACCATTTTCTACTTCTTGGAGAGTGGTGTCTCCTAGATTGGCTAGGTGTCACTTGGGAGCCTCCTACAAGATTGTGTAGTTGAACCAAGGAGTTTGTAAGGGCAAGGAGATCGCCTACTTCGTGAAGATCTACCGCTAGTGAGGCAAGTCCTTCGTGGGCGACGGCCATGGTGGGATAGACAAGGTTGCTTCTTTGTGGACCCTTCGTGGGTGGAGCCCTCCGTGGACTCACAAGAACCGTTACCCTTCGTGGGTTGAAGTCCCCATCAACGTGGATGTACGATAGCACCACCTATCGGAACCACGACAAAAACATCCGTGTCTCCAATTGCGTTTGAATCCTCCAAACCCTTCCCTTTACATTCTTGCAAGTTGCATGCTTTAATTTCCGCTGCCTATATACTCTTTGCATGCTTGCTTGAATTGTGTGAAGATTGCTTGACTTGTGCAAAAATAGCTAAAATCTGCCAAAGTCTAAAATTGGGAAAAGGTTAAGTTTTTAATTGGTCAAGTAGTCTAATCACCCCCCCCCCTCTAGACATACTTCAAGGTCCTACACCAAGCCTTGTGGCCATCCGCCTCCCTGACAGGAGAAATGGGGGAGCTTGTAGAGAAGCTCAAGGGAGCGCAGTGGCGCTTCCGAATATGGAAGATATCAGCCTGCCGACAAGGTGCAAGGGAAGCCTGGGCCATGGTGGAGACGCGATATACCAAGGCTGACCCGAACCACATGGCCGAGGTCGGACCTGTGGGAACTGATGGGAAAGAGATCCCCGTCAGTTTGGTGTATGACCAGGTAGAATTAGCCGCAAAGTATTCCCAACAGGATTGTAGGCTAGACAACCTATTGGATGGTATAGAAGAAGAATTTAGTCAGTCTAAGTGACTGTGTACTTCAGGTGACATGTATTGTCCCTAGCCGGATTATAAATCATTTGTCATGGCGGACCTTTTCGCTTCGACCTCCGGACCCGATAGTCCGGAGTGTATCCGAATACCCGCTTAGTTATGTAAAACCCGGGGTACGCGTGGAAACCAGGCGTAGGGGTCATAAGTGCTTGAACAGACAAGTACCCAACTAGCTATGTTATATTACATGGATAGTAAGAAACATCTTCCAGGGAGAATAGTTCCGTTAAGGGTTCCTTTCCCTGGGTACGCATGCATTAATGTGCATGTCAGAACTGCGAACAGAGACGCAGGATATAAACATCTGGGGGGCATGCATTACAATAAATAAAAGTCATCTTTTGTTCACCGACTGAATATTCCCTTAAGAACGCTAGCTTTCGGCTTCACCCAGTCTGAGGTACACATCCGGCTGACCCGGCAGTAACAACCGCAGAGGTGCTCCCTTATGCCCTAGCCAATTAACGGGAACGTAGGCATAAAAACAAGAGCCGTGCAACCCAGCTTGGCCAAAACTTAAGTCATATCGATGCATATAATGGCGAAAAAGGTACATGTGGAAAAGTAACACATGTGTGGGGCATAGAGCCCGGAAAATAGTTATATTAAGCTTCTGTATAAGAAGCCCCCAGGTATAATGAGCACGGCCAGCGCGTCAAGATTGTGTAGTCACGACACATTTTAGCCTTTTAAGGCCTTAAAGAAAAAGGGAAGAAAGAAAGAAAGAAAAGACAGATAACGGATATATAGAAAAAATTGACGGAGGTAAGGAGACGAACATAGAGTCCGGCACTAGGTGTAGAACCTTCGGAGTCTGGCTGCGTTCCATGGGTTTGGCTCGAGTCGATTGTCCGATGCATCCCGCAGACAGTACGCTCCGCCGGTCAGAACTTGGTCAATAACGAAGGGACCTTCCCATTTGGGCTTGAGCTTGTTCTTTTTCTTCTCCGGCAGGCGTAGAACGAGTTCGCCAACGTTATAAGTTTTGGCCCGTACTTCTCTTCTTTGATACCTTCGAGCCTGTTGCTGATAGAATGCGGAACAGGCTTTTGCCACGTCACGCTCCTCCTCCAGGGCATCCAAACTGTCCTGCCGATCAAGCTTGGCTTCTTTCTCTTCGTACATGCGCACTCGAGATGAGTCATGAATTATGTCGCAGGGCAGTACCGCCTCTACGCCATACACCATAAAGAACGGTGTGTATCCGGTAGTGCGATTCGACGTGGTCCGCAGCCCCCATAATACGGAGTCGAGCTCCTCTACCCAGTGCATATCAGATTCCTTTAGGGATCGCACTAATGTGGGTTTAATGCCGCTCATGATAAGACCATTTGCTCGCTCGACTTGACCGTTAGTTTGCGGGTGGTAGACAGAAGCATAATCGAGCTTAATGCCCATGTTGCTGCACCAAAGTTTTACCTCGTTGGCTGTAAAGTTCGAGCCATTATCGGTGATGATGCTTTGGGGGACGCCGTAACGGTGTACAACCCCAGATATGAAGTCTATCACTGGTCTGGATTCAGCCGTTTTAACTGGTTTGGCTTCTATCCATTTGGTGAATTTATCCACCATGACCAATAAGTATTTTTTCTTATGGCTTCCCCCTTTAAGGGGTCCGACCATATCAAGCCCCTAAAACGCAAAGGGCCAAGTAATGGGGATTGTTTGGAGGGCGGTAGGCGACATATGGCTTTGGTTTGCAAAAAGCGGCAACCGACGCAACGTTGAACGAGGTCTGTGTGTATGCCTTTCGGGCGTCGGCCAAGAGAAACCTGTCTGGAAGGCCTTGCTTACAAGGGCCCGAGCTGCGGCGTGGTGGCCGCCAAGTCTAGCATGAATTTCTGCCAAAAGTTGACGTCCTTCCTCTTCGCAGATGCACCTTTGAAGGACTCCGGTAGCGCTTTTCTTATAAAGTTCTCCCTCGTGTACCTTGTAGGCTTTAGACCGTCGCACAATGCAACATGACTCGTTTGGGTCCTCGGGTAGTTCCTGCCTAGTTAGGTAGGCCAAGAAGGGTTCTGTCCACGGGGCGATGACAGCCATAATCACGTGGGCGGAAGGTGTCATTTCGGTGGCAGAGCCTCCGATTACGTCAGAGTGTTCAGTATCTGGTGTTGTGGCCGGGTCCGGACTATTGTTACCGGTCTCTCCTTCCCATACCACGGATGGCTTAAACAGCCTTTCCAAGAAGATATTAGGTGGGACAGGGTCGCGCTTAGCGCCGATGCGGGCGAGGATATCCGCCGCCTGATTGTTTTCCCGGACCACATGGTGGAATTCAAGCCCCTCGAACCGAGCTGACATTTTGAGGACGGCGTTGCGATAAGCCACCATTTTTGGATCCTTGGTGTCGAAGTCTCCATTTATTTGAGATATTGCGAGGTTCGAATCCCCACGCACCTCCAGGCGTTTAATGCCCATGGAGACTGCCATCCGGAGACCATGTAGCAGGGCCTCATATTCTGCTGCGTTGTTGGAGTCTCTGTATAGTATTTGGAGTACGTATTGATCAGTATCTCCGGTGGGGATGTCGACGACGCCAGCCCAGACGAGCCAGCATTTTAGAGCCACAAAGTGCATGATCCAATTGGAGTACGCTGCGTCGTACTCTTTAGGGAGTTCGTCATTCATTCGGCCATTTAAATCAGCCAAGATTGTGAATTAATGGCTCGCCGTGGTTTGTATATTATGTCGAACGGGAGGAGCTCAATAGCCCATTTAGCAATCCGGCCCGTGGCATTGCAGTTGTTTATTATGTCATTGAGTGGTACTTCAGAGGCCACCGTAATTGAACACTCTTGAAAGTAGTGTCATAGTTTTCGGGATGCCATGAAGACCGCGTATGCTATCTTTTGATAATTTGGGTACCGTGATTTGCATGGAGTGAGGACAGTGGATACATAGTATACCGTCTTTTGAAGCGAGAACTTATGTCCGTCTGTCTCTCGTTCGACGACGAGCACTGCGCTTACAACTTGGTGTGTTGCTGCTATATATAACAGCATTGGTTCGCCGACATTTGTCGCGGCCAAGATTGGGTTGGTGGCCAAAACGGCTTTTATTTCTTCCAATCCGGCCGTGGCCGCATCCGTCCACTTGAAGTGTTCGGTGCGTCGAAGAAGGCGATAAAGAGGCGGTGCCTTTTCTCCTAATCGGGAGATAAAGCGGCTTAAGGCGGCCACGCATCCGATTAGTTTATGGATTTGCTTGAGGTGCATTGGGATAGCCAATCGTGATGAGCTTCGGATTTTAGCCGGATTTGCTTCAATTCCTCTATTGGAGACGATGAAGCCTAAGAGCTTTCCGGCGGGCACGCCGAAGACGCATTTTTATGGATTGAGCTTAATGTCGTATGTTCGGAGATTGTCGAACGTGAGCCTCAAGTCGTCTATTAAGGATTCGACGTGTCTGGTTTTAATGACCACATTGTCTACGTATGTCTCCACTGTTTTGCCGATATGTGTCTCCAAGCATGTCTGAATCATGCGTTGATAGGTTGCACCGGCGTTTTTTAGCCCGAAAGGCATGGTGTTAAAACAGAAGGGGCCGTATGGAGTGCTAAATGCCGTTGCGGCTTGATCGGACTCCGCCATCTTAATTTGATGGTATCCGGAGTATGCGTCGAGGAAACACAATGAGCCGTGTCCTGCGGTGGCGTTGATAATTTGATCGATGCGGGGGAGGGGGAAGGGATCCTTGGGGCAAGCCTTGTTAAGGTCCTTGAAATCGACACATAGGCGCCAGGATTTGTCCTTCTTTGGTACCATCACCAGGTTTGCTAGCCAGTCCGGATGTTTTATTTCTCTAATAAATCCGGCCTCAAGTAACTTGGCTAGCTCCTCTCCCATGGCTTGTCGCTTAGGCTCAGAGAAACACCGAAGAGTCTGCTTAACCGGCTTGAACCCCTTTAAAATGTTAAGGCTGTGCTCGGCTAGCCTGCGTGGGATTCCTGGCATGTCTGAAGGATGCCAGGCGAAGATGTCCCAATTCGCGTGCAAGAACTCCCGTAGTGCGGCGCCTACTGTGGGGTTTAACTGTACCCCGATGGATGCTGTTTTTGTAGGATCCGTTGGATGGATTTGGAATTTGACTATTTCATCCGCTGGTTTAAAAGAGTGGACTTGGATCTTTTGTCGAGTATCACGTCGTCCCTGTCCACTGTGGAGCACAACGCAGTTAATTCTTCGGCCGCGAGGGCTTCGGATAATGCCTCGAGGGCGGTCTTGGCGGTTTTATTTTCAGCGTAGCAGTGCTATGTCCGGATCACTAGCTAGAGTGATGATTCCATTGGGCCCGGGCATTTTGAGCTTCATGAACCTGTAATGGGGTATAGCTTGGAAGATCGTGAATGCCTCCCGCCCTAGAAGGGCGTGGTATCCGCTATTGAACGGGGCCACTTGGAATGTGATTTCTCCGTACCTATAATTCTCCGGCGTGCCGAATACCACATCTAGTGTGATATTCCCAGCACATCGTGCCTCCTGACTAGGGATGATTCCTCTGAAGGTTGTGCTGCTTTGCTCAATGCGGCTTTTGTCTATTTCCATTTTTCGAAGAGTCTCCTCATAGACGAGGTTTAATCCGCTGCCGGCGTCCATGAGCACTTTAGTAAGCCGGAAGCCGTCCACAGTTGGACTAAGGACTAAGGCGGCTGGTGCTCGGGCTGTTTGGAATTTAGGTTCATCACTAGCATTCAAGGTGATGGCCGTATCGCTCCATGGATTTATTGCTGCTACGTGGCAGACTTCGGCAAGGCTGCGGAGTGCTCGCTTACGCCTATTATTTGAGGCGAAGGTCTCGAAGACTGTCAATACTCTATTGTTATTTTCCACGGGATGGTGCTCTGCGGTATTGTTGATGAGGAGATCCTCACCGCTCTTGGCCACCTGCCGGAGTATCCAACATGCTCTAAGTCTGTGTGTTGGCATGGTATCCGCTGTACTGTGAATTTTGCATGGCCCATTGAGCCATCCCTCCAATACGGTTCCACGCCCTGTAGTGGGCTTTTGTTTCTTTGTAATTGGGTCGGGTGACTTACGAGAGTACACCCTTTTAGTTCGGACGGGGGGGTTTAGTGAGAGCCGGAGGATCCCAAAATTTTGTTTGGATTTTCCAGGCGCTTTCCATCGCACAGTACTTCTGTACTATGGCTGCCAAGTCAGAGAAATGTGCTATGTCACGGCGACTTATGGCGTTGAGGATTCCCCTGTCCGTGCAATTTTTGCAAAAGAATGAAATTGCGTCTTCCTTGCTACAGTCCTTAACCTTGCTCATTACAAGGAGGAATCTGGCCCAATAGTGGTGTACTATCTCTTGGGGCTCTTGTCTAATGTGGGAAAGATCACTTATATCATGGTGGGTGGGTAGATTTAGGTCCGAACCCTGACCCGATCTGAGACCCAGGGGCGGAGGAGTTTCCGAGCTTGGCAGTTCGGGCTCCGGGCTGTTGCCCAATAGGTCTGGCCCGCTGCCTGATTCTAGGTTCAAGGCTTGGGCCATGTCCTCCTGTAGACGGGTATCCAGCTCGGAGAGCTCGGGAATCCGGACATAGTTTGTCCTCAAGACAGAGGAAGAATCGCTGCGTTGCTCCTCCACCACCGCTATCTGATGGGTGACCGGCGGAGAGTTAATCTCCCTTTGGTCGGGTTTAAGCCCGATCTGATCATAGTCTGTAGCGACTCCCAAGGCAGCGATGCGATCCAAGAGCTCGTTCAAGGAAGAGAGCTCCATTGGATCCAACTGCTCGGTGAATTCCGGGCCGACGTGGAGGCTGTTTTCGATGACCCGAGAAGTCATCGTCGGTGCAACGGCCGAACGGGCGGTCATGACGAAACCGCCTAGTCGGAGAGTTTGGCCTACAGCCAGGGCTCCCCCAGAGGTGATGTTGTCCTTGACAACGATACGAGCCATCCAGCCTTATGATGACGGCACAGTGGAACTCTCAATGAAAGCACCAATGTAGGTGTCAAAACCGGCGGATCTCGGGTAGGGGGTCCTGTCGTGGTTTTGTCACGGCAGATGTCCTCATGATAGGACTTGGTCGTGGAGCCATTGCTACGGGTTAGCTTGAAGGGGTTAAAGCGGACACAAGGACGCAAGAGAGTTTATACTAGTTCGGCCCCTTCGATGAAGGTAAAAGCCTATGTCTAGTTGTGATGGAATTGATGGGGGTTTCGATGACTAGGGAGCAAACAAGCTTCGCCTAAGTCTCGAGTTGTTGTCTGTTGTCCTGAACCGCCGCCGGGTCATCCCCTTATATATATGGGTGACGCCCGTCAGTTTGTAGAGTCCCGAGACCGGCTCATAGACGTGTCCGTTTCGGTCTCTAGTATTTCTAACTTACAACACAAGTTACATACTAATGCCGGTTCACGGCTACAAGCCTTAAACAGGTTCTGGGCCTTGGGCCCTTATAGAATATCCTCACGGGCTTCAAGCATACTTGACTACAGAAGAAGTTAACCCGGCCTGTCCTGGCCGGTTTACGCCCAGTAGTAATATCCCCAACATTAGGCCCAGATTGATTTGAACAGGTTCATGTCAATCCTTAGTAAAAACTTCATTCTTGACATCTTCTTGGTTGAACCGCCGTGACGTTATCTTCTCAGATTGTGGTGAACCGGCATGACGTCATCTGTCATAAAGAACTGTATATAACATCTTTTCATTAATGAGTCTGCAACAATCGAGGCGAAAGGACAGGCAACTGTTGGTAAGTGAATCAGGAATCATCCCATTTCAACTGTTGTTGTTCAGAGAAAGTGTCTGTAGTTGTTGGAGATGGCCAAGGACAGGCAAGGGACCAACGAAGTTATTCCCCGAAAGATCAAGATATGCGAGGAAAGTTAGGTTCCCAAGAGAGGAGGTGATTTGGCCTGCTAAGTTCCAGCCGCTGAGTTTAAGCTGTGTGACGTGGAATGGTGGTGTGGTGGTGCAGTTGACACCATTCCAGCGGCAGAAGTGGGTTGTGGTGTTCCAGTTACTCAAGGCTCCTTGAGGGTCGCTAGCGATGCACTGCTGGAATTCCAGCAGCGCCTGCAGATTGATCGTGTTCTCGTGGATCGTTGAGCAATGAACGTTGCCAACTCCATTACAGAACAACAACAATGCCAACAGTAAAAGCATGGCGAGTGTCGCCGGTTGCTTGGGAGAACGCATCAGGCACTTGCCCCCTACAGTATGCAAATCATTAACTTGGTGACAAGATGTTATCAACTGCATCTACGTGTTAACTAGCGGGTGTACGTTGCGCCCATACTGTGAGCAGCATGAACAAGCAATTCGTGTGGATGCTTGTGCTAACATCAAGGACTAGCTGTCTGTTATTTGTAGGTTACATTTCAGCCACAAGTCTGACAGAAAGACACAAGCCAAAAGAGATTATTAAGGACAGAGAAAGCGCACCTCTGCTGTCCGGAGAGCAGAACAAGCGTTTTGTGTGGTTTGTTTTTGCCAGATGGTGGTGTGTGGGCTGTGAAGCGTGAGTTGGATGCTCAGCTGGCTCATGGCCCAGGTGTTTAAAAACACAATTACTGCGGCCTCACATCCACACACATGCATCTCATCCGAAATTCTCACGCCTTATCTTAGCTTGACCGCTGCTACAGCGAAGACCTGGAATCCGTCAAACTTTCCAGTAAACGCTACTTTTCACCTCTTGTCGCCCACTCGCCCACCATTGTTGTCACTGTTTGAGCTGGACAAGGTTGTTGCGGCATGTACGGGCTCGAATCCCACAGGTCTACCCATTGTCCAGCCATATGCTTTTCGACCGGAACCTGACAAAGATCTTCTGCCTTGACGTGCGACCTCTCTCGCACGGTTTCATTGCTGACAAACATCAACATGTGAAGCGGTTTACTGCTCTGATATTCTTTACGATAGCGGTGCTTTCGCAGTGTATTGTGTGGTTATGGTTCGATTCTAGGTCTTCTTGGATGGTGCTTCACAGCGTATTGTGTGGTTATGGTTCAATTCTCGGTCTTTTTGGATGGATTAGCGGGTCAAGTAAACGTGTATCTGTTCGATATGGACGAAAGGGCCGCGATACAAACGACGTGGCTTCCACGGAGGTTGCGCCGATGATGAACTTGGTCAGATGTGGCGTGCACCACGTAATTGAGCGTCTTTGATTATTATTTTTCATTCTAACATTGCTCACTGTATTTGTTTTTGGGAAAAACTCTTGATCTATTCATCAACTGTTAAGGTAGTAAAAAAAACCCAAAATAAAAATTACATCAAGGTCTATAGACCACCTAGCGACGACTACAAGCATTGGAGTGAGCCGAAGGCGTGCCGCTGTCATCGCCCCTCTGTGAACAACTCGCTAGATCTGGTGGAATTCGAGCTAGGGTTTCATTTCAAATCGAGAGAGGGGAAGGAGATTGCATAGCTGATCCGCCCAACCACCCACACAGCTACAAAAGGTACAAGCATCGGCCGAAGCCGCCGTCCAGTTCCTTCCTACCCATTACAATCGAGACTACTGGCTATTTAAAGGTGGTGACCGTTACCACTGTTAACGGGCCCAAGCTGGATCAATGAATCATGCTGGCGTCCTTCTTTGCCTCTTGGGCCGGCTCGTCCCAAGCCCATCGCCAGTCTTTGAATCTTTAGCACCCTCTTCGCGTGCCGGAATAGCTACAGTGCTGCCGCCTGTTGTCGGGCCGCTAACATCCCCCCCCCCCCTACTTGAGAAGCGGCTTGTCCCCAAGTCGTAGCCCTTGGAAAATTGCTGTTTGAGAGAGTCCAGGTCTTCCCACATGGCTTCACTCGTAAAACAACCGCTCCACAAGATCAATCCCTGGGCCACGAGTTTGTGGCCAACCTGGCGAACTCGCTGCTGAAGTATCTGAACTGGGACTTGCATAGAGGACGTAACTTAAGGAAGACGATTTTGTATTGGTACAGATGGAGGAACAAATTTCTTCAGCTGCGACACGTGAAAAACTGGATGTATCTTACTCCCCACCGGCAATTGGAGCCTGTAAGCCACCTCACCAATCTTCTCAATGATAGGAAAAGGCCCAAAATACTTGAAAGATAGTTTGTGATTTGCTCGAGCCACCACTGACGACTGGACATACGGTTGCAATTTGAGAAATACCATTTCCCCTTCAGCAAAGACACGTTCTGTGTGATGTTTGTCAGCCTGTTGTTTCATGCGGTGTTGCACACGCACTAAGTGTTGTCTGACAGAGTCCATAACCAGCTTTCTAGAGTCCAGCCACTGTTGCAAATCGACTGGGGCAAGAGTATCAGATTCAGAAATTCCAAAATAGCGAGGAGCATGCCCATAGATTACTTCAAAAGGAGACTTATCAAGAGCAGAATGCCAATTACTGTTATACCAGAACTCACAGAGGGAAAGCCATTTACTCCACTGATTTGGATGTGCACTTATGAAGCACCTCAGATAGCACTCCACTTGTTGGTTAACACGCTCCGTTTGACCATCAGTCTTAGGGTGATATGCTGAACTCATGTTCAATTCTGCACCAGTTTTTGAAATGAGCAATCTCCAGAAGTTGCTGGTAAATATAGGATCTGGATCAGACACAATGAGCCTAGGCGTTCCATGGAGCTTGTACACATTATCTATGAACACCTCTGCGACTTTCTGAGCATTAAAAGGGTTCTTGAGAGGAATGAAGTGACCATATTTAGAGAACTTGTCCAGCACAACCAAGATACAGTCATAATGTGAGGAAGGAGGAAGACCAGATATAAAGTCCATGGTCACAGTATCCCAAGCTTTGTTAGGAACAGGCAGAGGAGATAAAAGGCCAGGGTAATTCACCCTTTCTGGTTTTGCTTGCTGGCAAGTCAGACAAGACTGCACTTGTGCTTTAATAAACTGCTCCATACCACACCACTTGAACAGAGAACGAATATGTTTATATGTGACAGGGAAACCAGAGTGGCCCCCCAAAGGACTGTCATGAAAAGCAGAAAATATCCTGAGATGTAAAACAGGGTCTTGACCTAACCAGATGCAGGACTTGTACCTCAGAAGACCATTAGTGAGAGTAAAATTAGGTTTAGACCCAGGGGCTACTGGTAATTGCTACAAAATGGCCTGAGCTTTGGTATCACCCACATAACTGCTAGCAATGTCAGACAACCAAGAAGGTTGAGCTCCAGAAATAAGAAACATCTGAGAAGGATCAGGTGGTCTCCTTGATAAAGCATCAGCAGCAGAATTTGTAGAGCCTTGCTTATATTGAATTTGGTAATTCAAACCTAGGAGTTTAGTTAAGCACTTTTGTTGCCAAGGAGTGTGTAGTCTCTGATCCTGTAAATGTGCTAAACTTTTTTGGTCAGTTTTGATAGTGAACTGCTGGACCTGCAGGTAAGATCTCCACTGATCAACTGCAAGTAAAATAGCCAAGTATTCCTTCTCATAAACAGACAACCCTCTGTTCCTAGGGCCCAATGCTTTGCTAACAAATGCCAGAGGATGACCTTGTTGCATCAAAACAGCTCCAGCTCCATATTCACATGCATCAGTTTCTATAGTGAAAGGTTTGGAAAAATCAGGTAAGGCCAACACTAGAGCAGATACTAGTGCCTGTTTCAACATAGTAAATGATTCTTCATTTATAGGAGTCCACACAAATGGCACACCCTTCTTCAATAGTTCTGTAAGGGGCTTAGCAATAATGCCATAGTGCTTAATGAATTTCCTGTAGTAACCACTCAGACCAAGGAAACCTCTGACCTCCTTCACATTAACAGGAGTAGGCCAATTTTGCACAGCCACAATCTTACTAGGATCAGTAGCCACTCCCTTGGAACTAATCACATGGCCTAAATAAGAGATTTCTTGTTGAGCAAAAGCACATTTGGATAGCTTCACTTTCCACTGCTCTTTTTGCAAAATCTCCAACACTTGTCTGACATGTTTCAAATGTTCTCTATAAGTTTTACTGAGCACCAGAATATCATCAAAGAAAACCAAGGCACATTTCCTCAAAACAGGAGACAAATCAAAATTCATGGACCCTTGAAAAGTACCAGGTGCCTCACTCAGCCCAAAGGCCATGACAGTGAATTCATAATGGCCATTGTGTGTCTGAAAAGCAGTTTTATATTCCTCACCTGGTGCAAGCCTGATTTGATGATAGCCAACTTTCAACTCTAGCTTAGAAAACCAACGGGCTCCAGCTAATTCATCTAAGAGTTCATCAATAACTGGAATAGGATACTTTCCTTTTATTGTGATAGCATTCAAGTGTCTGAAATCCACAGCTAACCTCCAGGTACCTTCTTCCTTCTTTTTCACTAACAAAGCAGGAGAAGAAAAAGGACTTTTACTGAATCTGATCATGCCCAAGGAAAGCAGTTCCTGAATTTGTTTCTCAAGCTCATCTTTGAGTTGAGGAGCAATTCGATATGGTCTGACAGAGATAGGTCTAGCTCTTGGAATAAGAGGGATATGATGATCATGAGCTCTTCTGGGAGGAAGGCCAGTGGGTGCTTCAAATACAGATGCAAATTCATCTAGAATTACTTGCATATCAGGAGCAACATCCCCTTCTCCAAGGCAGATAACAACACTAACAGAGACCATGGTGACAGCAAATTCAGTAGGCAACAGACCCTGTAATGTAACCACAGTGCCTTTCTGATGAAATGACAGCCACTTTTGTATCCAATCCACTTGCATAGGACTGTGAAGAGCCAGCCAATCCAACCCCAAAATCCCATCATAGGCAGCCAATGGCAGAAACCTGAAATCAGATACAAAAGCAGTACCACAACAAGTCCAGGGGCACTGTTTCAGACACTGTGAGCAAGACAGAGTAGCACCCCCAGCAACCGTCACTGAAACTATAGGAGTGGACTGAACCCCTTGCAATTGATCAACAAACTTGCTGTCCACAAAGGAGCGAGTACTGCCAGAGTCAACTAGAAATACTAAAGAAATCCCTTGCAACTGAACTTCAAGTTGTAATGTTGGAGCATTAGCATCTTTGCCCACTGCAGCAGCTGACAGACGCATAACATGGACAGATAAACTGTCATCATCAGAAACAGGAGAACCAACTTCCAACGTTTGCACATGATCTATGAGTTCCTGCACGAAATGTAGCTGCACAGTAGATTTACAAAGATGATCCTTGGCCCACTTCTCTCCACAGACAAAACACAGGCCCTTAGCTCGCCTATAAGATCGGAGAGCTGACCACTTATCTTCAGTATGAACTGTTTTGACAGGTTTAGAGACCTTGCGATCATCAGTCAGACGACCCTTAGGAGGAAGGGGCAATGGCAGGGCACCAGATTTGATGAGAGGAAGAATTAAGGGGAGTGAGGCCCTTACCCAATTCCTCATGCAGCAGAGCCAAGTCATAAGCAGCATCAAGGTCTTTAGGTTTCTGCAACGCTATAGCAACTCGAACTCCTGGTTTCAGACCATCGAGGAAACGAGTGGTGTACTGCAGCAAATTGGGGGCATCTTCATAAGCAAACAATTGACCGTACAAATCAGCAAAACGATCAACATAATCAACCACTGTTCCTGTTTGAGCAATACGAAACAGTTGCCTGAGCAGGGTCTGGTGCTGGTTCCGACCGAAACGGCTCTGTAGACTGCTGTAGAATTCAGTCCAAGTTGCATTTGGCTACCATCGCCTCATTGATTCCAACCAACGAGCTGCAGCTCCCTCAAACTGGGCTGAAGCGAGAGAAATCCAGCGATGGGCTGGCGTACCCCATAGCCTGAACTGATCCTCACAACGATTCTGCCACAGATGCGGATTTGCTCCATCAAACTGAGGCAATTCAGAACGAACACCCAACAAGAAGGTCTTCCCCATATCCACTGAAACTGGATCACGCGAACTGCTAGCCCGATGCAACAATTGGGAATCACGAGCACCACAAAACAGGGGAGGAACGTACGGCAGACCTTTTCCACGCAGGGCAAACTCGATGTTACCTCCATCAGAGAGATTTTCCCCACGCTCGAAAGAGTGCGTGCCCGCTACAGGCGAACCCACCCTCTGCGGCGGCGGCTCCTTCGACTGCTCAGCACGGATCTGCTCAATCTCCATGTTCAGCTCCGCTCGGACCCCACCAATTCGTGCCGAAATCAGACCATCCAGAGCGGAAGTATTGGAATCGATCAATTTGCTCATGGCCTCGAGGAGGTGCTCACCTTGATCCTTGAGACGCTGACTCAGATCGGCCGCGAAATCGCGCGGAGAAGCTCGTACATGCCTCGCCCCTCCTCTGACAGCCGCTCCATGGCCGCCGCTTGTCGCCGTTCCTGCCACCGTGTGTCGTGCTGGTGCCGAGGAAGCTCCAAGACCACTGTATCTGATACCAACTGTGAACAACTCGCTAGATCTGGTGGAATTCGAGCTAGGGTTTCATTTCAAATCAAGAGAGGGGAATGAGATTGCGTAGCTGATCCGCCCAACCACCCGCATAGCTACAAAAGGTACAAGCATCGGCCGAAGCCGCCGTCCAGTTCCTTCCTACCCATTACAATCGAGACTACTGGCTATTTAAAGGTGGTGACCGTTAACACTGTTAACGGGCCCAAGCTGGATCAATAAAGCATGTTGGCGTCCTTCTTTGCCTCTTGGGCCGGCTCGTCCCAAGCTCATCGCCAGTCTTTGAATCTTCAGCCCCCTCTTCGCGTGCCGGAACCGCTACAATGCTGCCGCCTGTCGTCGGGCCGCTAACACCCTCCATCACCAGAGTCTGGCAAACCTTATTGTAGTAGACAATAGGGAAATCATCGTGGTAAGGCCCCAGAGGATCAACGCACCAGAACAGCAACCACCGCCGATAAAGAGGAGTGTAGATCGGTATGATACAACCTGTTGACACACCAACATAGACGAAATAAGATGGATCCAACCAGATCCATCAAAGACAAACGTTGAACGACTCCCATGAGATCCACCGAACACAAACCTCCACACGTCCTCCGACGACGCTAGAAGCATCATCAGAACGGGGGCTAGGCGGGGAGAAACTCATTCCATCACCAGGGAATCGTCGCCGCCTCGTCTTACTGAGAAGGACACAAACCCTACCAAAACTCAAAACAAACTCTTAAAACGGAGCCCTCCCGCCGGTAAGGACCAGGATCCACCGCGTCTCCATGGCCCTAAGGCCACAGGAGACGAGGCAGCCCAGCGGCTACACGGCGGGAGGCAAGCAAAACCGTAATCGTGTGCCTCACGAGAGAAGCAAAGGGGTCCATTGCTCACTGTATTTCAAATATAAAAATATGAGTAAATGAAGATTTAACGTAGTACTCGTGGCTTGGCACATTTATGTGTCCGTCCCTAGTTTTGGAACTAACTAAAGTGACATGTAGGAAAATTTGCTATGGCTTAGAATCCAACAAAGTTATTTCGAATATATTTTGGAACAAAGTGGTTATATTTTTTGATCTTTTGTCTCACAAATTGGTTTTGTCCACTTCAAAAAGTTTTGAATAATTAATATATCCACATCATCACTATGAATGCTATCGGAATATTCGATCAAGTTCTAAATCTCTAAAAAATATTAACTAACGTATTTAGAACATATTATAGTTCACTTGTTAGCATTTCGGTGGGGATTCCCCCTCGGGTGACTTCTACTCGGATTTGAACAGTTAAGGTTAGGCCGATCTATCGATAATCGATCTTCATGTTGCTCCGCCAACCTTATGCGTGGATAATCATATTGATGGAATTCAATTAACACTTGAGTACTTATTCACAATTCCTTTTATCATTGTTACTACAAAAGAGTAGCCAAAATGATACTTGAGGTACATCGCCAACAACTAAGAGGAACCAACTAACCTGAGATCATATACACTTACATAAAAAATGACATATATATAGTGCATTTGTGAATTATTGTGGCAATTATATTGTTTACAGTTATACATAATTTCATGATAAATGTGATTTTTTATGTTGTTGTTTTTTAGTTGGACATGCATTCTTGTGTGTTGTGAAGAAAAAATGAATGTTGGAGAAGAATTGTTCTTTGAGCTCTTATTGTCTTTCCAAACAAACACAAATTAGAATATATGTACTTTTGAAAACTTGAAAGGGGCTTGAAAAAAATTTAAAACAAATAAGAAAATGTACTTGTGACCCAGAATTATGCATCCCTACTAACCTCCCTCAAGGCATGTACACTACTGATGCAAAGACCAAGGGTGTAAGCTCGTATAAGAAAATACCCATGCATTACTAGAACTACTTCGTATATTAGTTTTGTCTTAAGGTAAACTTCCTGAAGTTTGATGAAATTTACAGAAGAAAAATATCGACATTCACAATACTAAATTGATATCATTAGATCTATCGAAGAATAAATTTTTCATACTATATCATTTGGCATTGCAGATGTTCATATTTTGAAACTTGATCAAACCTTATAAAGTTAGACTTAGAAAAAATAAATATACAAAGTAAAAAAGAACGAAAGTAGCACGGTTAGTTGGTAAACGTGATCCACCATTATTCTCTTATCCGTGGCAAGGGAAACAGCTCATGTCAATATACCTTCTACTCCTTTTATTATTTGTTTTGTCTTCAGAAATAATTTTAAGATATATCCTTTACTAACAATGTACGTGTATTATAATTTAAAAATACAGTTGAAATCATGCATTGAATACTAGAAATATTATCAAAAGCACCATATATCTCGGAACAGAGAGATGGTATTATGATACTTTGTCGAACTCATTTTCTCATCCTCACCGTGTCAATCTTTTAATTCACTATATGCTCCTATTTTAGAGTCCTTCCTTTCAATCGAGGTGTTTCATTTTAGATTTGGCTCAGGATTTTAACCAGGCCAACAATTTTTCAAGGAGTTATTTTTCAGTTGAGGTACTCACTTTTGGATTTGATTGACGATTTTGACTAGCTCAACGATTACTTGCATTAATCGGTAGTACCGACCTACAAAACACATCAATCCATGCATCCTCTCATCACCTAGACAAATGAAGTGCCAACATGTGACACCATAGCATCAATATAATACGTGCGGCCACCAGCGCAAGAAACTATCCTACATAAATATGAATTGATTAACAGTTAACACATAATCACATGTAAAAAAACCCACCAAAACACAACACTATAAGAAAAACATTGTCCTCCCCACACACCGAACCAAATAACAAGCAAACATTATGAAATTCCAACAACACTAACAATGCAGCCAAACGCGTCCAACCCTTCTAGTAGTGATGAAACAAGAGACAACTTGGCTTGGTACAAGAGACAAAAAGATTACCATTGCCCCGGCCCTAACATGTGCCCTGGATCTGTCTCTCCTTCTGAGCGTATTATCTGCACTACATGTCACTACGCTCACCACTGGAATCGCATGTATCTGAGCTGCACAACCTTGCCAAGGACAAGGAGTATCTCCCCTGTTGCTGGATCACGGGATGAATCTCCAGCCTGGGAGGAAACCATTCCGCAGAATGGCCAAACCGATGCGCGGTACATGACGAAAAGTGTGGTACACAGCTCGGACGTACGTGCGCGTGAGTGCTTTGTTCGTGTCTACGGCCGACAAACCGGCAAAAGAACGATGGTACGCTACAAACCACTGTTGTGTCCTAGAGCACTGCGCCATGTACGTCCGCATGTGCACTATGCATGCAACGCCGTCTTGTGCGCCGAGAGAGACGCGCCCATATGCGTTTTGGCTTGGCTCGGCACGAGACCATGGACGATCCGTGCGTGCTGTACCTGGCACGTCCTCTGGTGGCTGTTTGGATCATCGGACGTGCTCACAAAGCTCGAAGGGGAAAACAATTATTCGACAATAATGGTGTGGTGCCGTGTCGGAGAACATGCGGATACGGCTCGGGCTAGGCGGGGCACGAAAGGGGCGTCGCAACCACTGCAATCGAAATAGGTTGCTTTTGCTCTGTGTAGTTTGTGTAGGGGTTTAGTGAGTAGTTTCAGAAGGGTTAAGCTTTGTGTATTGACGTATCCTTGTGAGCCAGAATGCGAACTAGCCGTAGCACCCATAGAATGTAGTGGTAGTACTCCCTCCGTCTGAAAATACTTGTTATCAAAATGGACAAAAAAATATGCATCTAGAACTAAAATACATCTAGATACATCCTCTTTTATTTATTTTGATGACAAGTATTTCCGAACGAAGGGAGTATTACTTTTCTTCGAATCGATGGAATGTACCGCTCCGTGTTTAAGCTCAACGGGTGTTGTTCGTCCATTAAAACAGCAACCCGGTGCAACTTTGGTTAATCGGTCATTTGTGGTTGGTGTTGTATGACCTGACAGAAAAAGGAACATGAGTGCCATGCCATTTCTCAGTATATGTTTTTCTGCATATATTTTACAGGAATAATAGTTACCTCAATGTATTCATGTGCGCAATTCTTCATCAACGGTGCTTTGGATGGTTAGGAGTGCAGTGATGTCCCTAGTCCACAAAAAATAAAAAACTCAGGTTTCACCCTGTGTTGTTTAATAAAGGCAGAACAATTTTTCAGCAGGAGGCGATGTTTTCATCGTTAGCAAGGTGCCTGTAGTGACTTCGTCAATCTAAACACCTGCCGGCTCAGCTTCTCGAATGTGCTCATAGGGCTAGATATGCCCGTATGTGTTCAAAGACATGAGTGTGTGTGTACGGTTTGTAAGCGTCTGCATTTGTACTGTATTCTTAAAAAAAACTCATTCTAGCATGTAAGGTAAGTAGGATTGCATAATTACCAACTTTTCTTCACCTTTCTTTTTAGATAAACGGTCTGATTTCATTGAATGCCTACGTTGGGAAAACAAGAACCCTCAGTGCAACCAAATGCGAAAACAATGTCTTTGAAAGTTGTCCACGACTGTTAACTTTGTATTACGTATCTTGATGTTCTTCCATGGTTCATATAAAGTGTTGAAGACCAAAGATCCACTAGCTAGATGGACTATAAGGTTTCTGAAAGGCCCAGCAGTCGTCTATCGCAAATAGTGTGAAACCTAAGACAGGTAAATCGTGTTGTAGACAGAAACACTTCTCTTACAAAGTCTTATTTTTGTGATCTGATGAGCAAAAGAAGGATAAAATGCAAAATATAGACACCATAATGGAAACAACACATATAACAAATGATGTAAGAAGAATGTCATCAACACATGCTATTACCAAAATGTACCATTGTTCGCCAAATCAACAACCGCGGTAGCACGAGACTTGGATCCCCCGATGTCGGTTGTAATAGAGTTTTCAAAATGAGGTTATAGGCTGCATTTTTGGAGAGAGAGCCACGCAGACGCTCTATGTTTTTAGGAGAATCTTGCAACAGTTTATTGATCAAGTAAAATGTTTACAAGTACATATATAGGATCATACGGATTTTCTATCCATACATGATGGCCAACACCTAATGGCATGCACGATGTATGTACTACAACCACGACAGATGCAGGCCGGAGAAGAAAACAGTCATGGGTGAACTACGGTGTTGCTGTTGATAAAAAATCTTCCAGATCAATGCCCAATTTTTTTGCTGCCGGTGGCCCATGCTATTTACTTTTTTTAGCGGTGCCCATGCTATTTACTTGTTCGGACCTCCTAGGGAAATATCGCGAGAGCTATGTCTCGCTCATACCGATTCCTATTAGGAATCGCCTAGGAGCGGGCGACTATCAGGCTGGCCCAACACTGTAGTGAGTGCGAGTTTTTTTTCTGTTGTTTCCCCTGGTTTTTCATTGTTTGTACTACGATTTTCCTCATATTCATTTCGCTCCTCTTTTTTATCTTTTCCTTTTATTTTCTTTGTTTTCTTTTGGCCGTGCATTTTCTTTGGCTTTCAACATTTATTTTCTTTCTTCGGTTTTCATCGGTTCTTTTCAACACATGACTACATTTTTTTCATAAGTGTTGTATATTTCGTTTATCTAAAGAAACATTTGTTTCAAAAATGTCACAAACATTTTGCCTGAAACATGAACATGTTTTTTCTATATGAAATACATGTTTTTAAACGGTACGAAACAATTTTTTTACATTGTATAACATTGTTTTGAATCTCACATACACATTTTTTATGTATATAAAGGGCTGGCCTATTAAGCGACATGTTTTATGTATACATAGGGCCGGCCTATACCTCACCTTTTTTTTTGAGACAAGCCTATACCTCGCCTGAAGCAAGACGGTAGGATGTCTCGCTTCAGGCAGCCGCCTGATTGGGCCAGCCAATCGAGGACACATGCCTCCAGCTCTTTTTCCCCATTTTTTCCACATTTTTGGCACCCGTTTGTTTGTTTGTTTTTTGACTTTCACTCATATAACAAAATATTCTGAATAGATATATTTATAAAATTCACTTTATATACAAAATAAAAATATTAGTCATGCATTTACAAAATGTTAGTTCTGTGTATAAAAATGTTTTCAAAGTACCCAATGGAGGTACAAAGTTTATGGAACAAAGTAGAAATAAAAAATTGTAAGCTATGTTTTAAAAAATGTTAACCATGCATTAAAAAGTATTAGTTATGTATATAAAAAGTGTTATGTATACAAATTTTTTAAAATATGTATAAGAAAGAAGACATAAAACTATATGTTTAAAAAATAGTAATCATGTATTTGGACAAATGTTTTTTTTATGGTAATACGTGTCACATTTATATCATAAAGATCAAAGTACAAGTCGCGTAATGACCGACATGACAAAACTGAAAAGATAGCAAAACATCTCTAAGCTTAATACCAACGCTCGTCACCTGCCTCCAGCATCATCACAGCAGGCACCAAAGAAAAGAATGACAGATCACCTCCTCACCCGAGCTCGACGCGGCTCCATCGCTGATATGCAGCTTTACGGACTTCCAAGGTGGCTCACCAAAAGCGAAGCCATTGCCGTTGAACAAATCAGACCGAGGCAACACCCAGACACGCCATCGAACTCCAGATCTAGCACCCCACCACGACTAAGACGCCGAAAGAGAAAACCATACCTGCCATCCAAAAACCATAAACTCAGCACATGTTCCATTTTTCAGATGTCGTCGATGCAGACCACAATCTGCATCCGCTCCTAGACTACCTCCCAATCTCCGCACCGACGTTGGAGCAAACGCCGTCGCAACGGCGGAGCCCGAGGTCACAGGTCCACCACGAGGATGCTGCCATCGCCACGCCATTCTTACTTGAACATACTGGTTTCCAAATTCATCTCCAACCATAGGGTTGATGGCCTCGTCAGGGAAGGATCCGAACAATCTTTATTCAACACAGTCATCGTCGCCGTCGAAGCCAAGACGATGAACAGTCTAAAAACCTAAACTACGAGAAAGTAAAAATGATCCACACACATGGATTCGGACCCCCCTCACCATCGACGACCGAGGTCACCGGCAGAGGGGAGCCGCCGGAGAACGGCGCTGGAAGATTGGCGTCTCCTGGCTGCGGCTAGGGTCGGAGCCGCTAGGGACGAGAGCGCTTCTGTTATTTGGACAAATGTTAAATGTGTACATTAAAAACATTACAAATGTATATAAAACATGTACAATACGTATGGTGAAGTAGACATCAGAAAAAGAAAAGAAAATCAAAAAATTTAATCATGTACTTGGAAAATACTAACCGTGTATATATAAAATGATATTGATGTACACAAAAAATGTACAATGTATATGAATAAAGTAGAGATAAACATATATGTTCTAAAAAATTTAATCATGTATTCCAAAATGTTCAACGTGTATATAAAAAAATTCTAGTATGCAAAAAATGTACAACGTTTATGAAAAAAGTAGACATCAAAAAATATAAGTCGCAAGAAAAAGGTTAATCACCTATTTGGGAAATATTAAACGTGTTATAAAAAATGTTCCTGTTGTTGTTGGGGAACGTAGTATTTTTTAAAAATTGTCTACGATCACGCAAGATCTATCTAGGAGAAGCATAGCAACGGGCGAGGAGAGTGTGTCCACGTACCCTCGTGGACCGAAAGCGGAAGCGTTTAGTAACGCGGTTGATGTAGTCAAACGTCTTCACGATCCAACCGATCCAAATACCAAACACATGGCATCTTCGTGATCTGCACACGTTCAGCTCGGTGACGTCCCTCGAACTCTTGATCTAGTTGAGGCCGAGGGAGAGTTCCATCAACACGGCAGCGTGGTGACGGTGATGATGAATTTACCGGCGCAGGGCTTCGCCTAAGCACTACGATGATATGACTGAGGTGTGTAACTGTGGAGGAGGGCACCGCACGCGGCTAAAAGATCAACTTCTGTGTCTATGTGGTGCCCCCTGGCCACGTATATAAAGGAGGGGAGGGAAGAGGTGGCCGGCCCTAGGGGGTGCACCAGGTGTGGGGAATACTACTAGGACTCCCCAGTCCAAGTAGGATTCCCCTCCTCTTTCCTATTTCTAGTAGGAGAAGGAGGGAAGGAGGAGGAGGAGAGAAGGAAAAGCCCCCCCCCCCCCCACCACACCCAACCCTAGTCCAATTCTGTTTGGGCTAGGGGGGCGAGCGCCACTCCATGGTCGGCCTCCTTTCTTCTACCACTAGGCCCATGAGGCCCAATAACTTTCCGGTTAATACAATTCTAGCATGAATAATAAACATTTCTCATAATATAAGGAAATATAAATAATAATTTTATTATTGCCTCTAGGGCATATTTTCTTTAATTGTATACAAAAAAAGTACAAAAAAACAGAGAAAACCAACAAAACCAAAAATGAGCGCACAAATGTGTAATCTGACAAAGACATAATAGAAGAAAATTAAAAAGGGTAAAACTGTGAAAGAAACGGCAAAGACAATGGAAAACAGAAAACTCAAAAAACCGTTGAAAAAATTGAAGGAAAAACAATACAAAATGACAAAAGGAAAAAAAGGAACGGAACAGCACGTATCGGCCATTTCCTAAACGGCGCCTTAAGCGCCCGTTTCTTTGATTCTTGTAAACGGGCGCACACACCGCATTCGCGCTGGGCCGGCCCATCATACTGTTTTTTTACATTTTTCTGTAAAACCTTTCGGGAGCACCTAGTTGATGAGCGCTCCTTTGGGTGCCTCACAACGATCAGCGTCATTTGTCCCGTTCTCAGCCATTTGTCACGTGTTACGCTCTGGGCGCTCCTTCCGAATTTTTTTATTTTTTCGCACGCATTTTTGGTATTTTAAAGATTTTTTTAGGTTTTTTCAGTGTTTCGGTTTTTCATCGGTCTTCCTTAGCTTTTGGATTAAAAAATCGAAAAAAATTGCCCAAAAAAATGCGTTTTTGCTTTCGCGAGAGGCACAGTTTTGCTTTCGCGAGAGGCACAGTTTTGATTTCGCGAGAGTCATGGACGTGCCTATCGGAAATAGGAACAAAACGCGTTTTCTGTTTTTTTTTCTTTCACGAGAGCCACGGTTTTGCTTCCGCGAGAGGCATGGTTGTGCTTTTGCAAGAGGCACGGCTGTGCCTCTCGGAAACGAAAAAAATGTTTTTTGTTTTTTTTCTTTTCACGAGAGTCACAGTTTTGCTTCCGCGAGAGGCACGGCCGTGCCTCTCAAAAATGGAAAATTAACATTTTGTCTGTTTTTTTCTTTCACGAGAGGCACGGTTTTTTTTCACAAGAGGCATGGTTGTCCATTCGCACAAGTATGGCCGTGCCTCCTCGAAAACGAAAAAAAAATGTGTTTTTTTTTCTTCCGTGAGAGGCACGGTTTTGCTTCCGCAAGAGGCACGGGCGTGCCTCTTTCGGAAAGGGAAAAAACTTCTGCTCCCGGTTTAGTTTTTCCATCCGATTATTTTCATGAATTTTTTTTTGTCAAAACCTATTAATATGGGATTTAGTTTTGAAGATCTCGACGCGAGAAATCCAACGGTGAAAGCGGTTCGAGATTTGGATACACGTTTAAGAGATAAAACGTTTTGAATAAACGGATCTATGAAAAAAAAACTCCCAGATGGGAGGTGAGAGTGATCTTTCCAATGAGTAATCGTCAATTTAATGATTTCGAAACCTTTGGCATCCGTGTTGGGCTGGCCAATCACACTCTATCTTTTTACGTTTTTCTGCAAAACCTTTCGCATCGGCGCTGGGCCGGCCCATCATACTCTCCTTTTTTTATTTTTTTCTGCAAAAACTTTCAAAAAATGTGTACCGTGTTTCGAACCATGCCCCTCAGAAACAATGTACGAGTGCGTTAACCATCTGGAACAACATTCACTTCATGATAGAATACTTCTTTTATAGTTCTTTAAATAACGACCAGTTTGTTGTGCTAGATTCTAGCTTGCTTGCTTTTTTTTGTTTTGGCTGGTTTTCTTATTATTCCAATTTCGTTAACTCTTCTCGAGTTTATGAACTTTTTTCTTTTTCGTGAACATTTTTCGTATCTTTTGAATTCATGAAAATTCGATGAACTTTTTTCAAATTTAGTGAATTTTTTTCAACGCGATGAACTTTTTCCAAATTTGATGAAATTTTTTTCCAAGTTGATTAACATTTTTTTCAAAGTCGATGCGCTTTTTCTAAATTCGGTGAACTTTTTTCCAAATTTGTGAAGTTTTTTTTCAAATTCATTACCCTTTTCTAGAAGGGCCGTGCCACGCGTCAGCCGGCTGATCTTTCTAAAAGATCGACCAGGTCGCGAGCCATCAGATTTAGCGCATCGAGCGAATGAGGGGCGCCTCCATCATTGCAACACAAGTCTTATTGCATTATTTTTTTGTAACATTGGTCTAGTTGCAGAAATTTTTTGCAAGAGAGATCTTGTTACAAAATATTTTTGCAACAGAGGTCTTGTTATAGAATTTTGTGCAACAAAGGCCTTGTTGTAGAACTTTTTTTTTGAATTCCATGAACTTTTTCAAAATTTTGAACGAATTTTTCATACCGGCGAACCTTTTCTATAGCAACTCTATGATTTTTCCCAATTTCACGTTTTTGTTTTTTCAAATGATTTATATGTACAGAATATATCTTATTGTATTGTATTAAAACAATTGTTAAATATCACTGTTTTTGGAATGTAACCAGCCAAGTATTCTCGGTGCATTAGTGTTGTGTCAACTCTTCAGCTGTCGAAACAGAGTTCGAATCCCATGTAACCCGTTTTATTAGCTCAATATTTTCTCTCTGCGTCGGCGTGGGCGCTAGCAGCGGTTAACGGCGCTAAAAGTCGTATAGGAGCTCCCCATTTACCGACCGAGCTAGAAACTTAGCTAGCATGCGAGTGACCGCACTAACGAGCGTCGCGTGTGGGCGCCTACAGCGGTTAATGGCGCTAAAAGCGTCGTATAGGAGCTCTCCATTTATTGACCGAGCTAGAAACTCAGCTAGCAAGCGAGTGACCGCACTAACGGGCCGACCCATATGCGCTAACACTTCAGGCGTGAAGCGAGATATCAGCGATCGTCAGTGGATGGCGAGCTAGGCCGAATTTCTTTCCCTTTTACATCTACTTTTTTTACCTTTTATATTTTGTAAGTAAGTGTTTAGACAATTTATTAAAGTATTCACTATCTACTTAATTTAATGTGATTAAAAAAGTTTTTCGTATATATAAAAAAGAGTTCATACATTTTAGTAAAATTATTTATATATTTCATGTATGTTAAAAGTGAAAACACATTTTCTTTAAAAATTGTCCAGGGCAATAAATAATTGTTCACAAATTTTTAAAAAATATTTATGCGGTTCTGTTTCTGTGAATCACATTTCACAAGTTGCAAAAAATTTCATCGACTTTGAAAAATTAAGTTCACAAAACTGGAAAAGGTTCATTTATTTTGAAAAAAAGATCATCAAATTTGAAAAAAAAATCTATTTTGGAAAAAGTTCACCGATTTGAGAACAAAGTTTATGAATTTAAAAATATTTCATGAACATGAAAAGTTCATGATTAATTGTTTTTATGAATTTTTACAAATAAAAAGAAGGAAAAAAAACGGACACCAAAAAGGAATTGTTGGGGTCTTGTCGCATAAATACTGAGAGCTCCTATTTGACGGTTTTGGCGCTAACTAATCACTTAGCGCCAGCAGCTCAACTCTCAGGCTGCCGCCCATCACTCACACACGCGGCTGGCACGCTCGCCTCGTTCGCCTCCTCTCTTTTTTCCATCATCTCACGTTGTGTTGTTCAATGAAAAAACTGTTACCCGTGTTTAAATGAAAAAATATTCATATATTTTAAAAAATTACAGACTTCAGAAAATGTCCCGAATTTACTTAAAATCACAGATTTGAAAATATTCACAAATTATAAAAATAGTTTGCCTATTTGAAACAAATGTTTGGCAAAAAAAAAAGATGACAGGTTTCAAAAAGTTCATGAATTTGAAAAGGTTCGCCAATTTTAAAAAGTACTTAAATTTCACGAGTTTGAAAATAGTTTGCCAATTATAACAAATGGAAAATTTAAAAAAAATCAGCAATTTTAAAAATAATGCAAATTTAAAATAAGGCAAATGAATTTAAAAAAAGTTCACACATTTTTGAAAAACATCATAGACTTTTAAACTACTGATAAATTGGATGAAATATCATGGATTTTGAACAAAAGTTTGAGGATTTGAAAACAATGAATCTGAAAAATTTCGCCGATTTGGAAAAATATGCATATTTTGTGAAAAGGGTTCACGAGTTTGCAAGAAATGTTCATATATCCGAAAAAGTTCATGAATTTGAAAAGGAGCTTTGATCGAAAAAAAAATAGGGGAAAGTCTGTGAATGTGAACAAAGTTTGCAAATTTTTGGAAGTTCATGAATATGATAACAGTTTGTGAATTAACAAAAGAAAAGAAAAAGAGAAAGAAAAAAATGATAAAAAAACAAAGAAAAACCAGCAAAAAATAACCACAGGGAAAGTGCTACAGTTTTTTTACTGTTACTTTTGACGCACAAGGAGAAAAAAATAAGTAAGCGGGAAGTTGTCCTGGTTGGTTATAGCGGCTGGAACAGAATCTTTGCGCTCCACGCACGGTCCATGCAAGTCACGGCGGTGCTGTTGGGGCTTCGACTAGCTCATAAACTGGGAATGTGTAAACCTTTGCCACGCCCCTTCTTTTTTAGATCATATCAAATACGAGAAGATACACAAATTTATGAAAAGTATGGGCATAGGGCTAGTGCCATAAAAAATTCCAAAATTATTTATTACTGGATCAGTTTTTTTTCCTTCTATATCAACATGTCGTGATCAATGGAACAGGGAGATGAACTGGCCCAATTCCGACGTACAGAGAACAACACTTGTTATCCTATGCACTCAAGACAAACAATTCTAAATATAATAAACCTGGCTAGGATTCCTTTTACTTGTTTTTTTTTTGAGTTTTTACTATCAGTGAAAAATCGGATCAATATTTACTACTTTCTCCCGTTCACGTGCCAATTTCTGGCACCGTTACCCGAAAGGGATTGACAACCCTTTTAACACGTCGAGTTGCAAATGGTTGTTATTTGTGTGCAGAGGCTATTTATGTTGTGTTGCATAGTTCTTCTACTGGTTCGATAACCTTGGTTTCATCACTGAGGAAAATACCTACCGCTGTTGTGCTGCATCATCCTTTCCTTTTTGGGGTACCGACGTAGCTTCAAGCCGCATCAAAAGGAATTTCTGGCGCCGCTGTCGGGGAGGATCTTCAACATATACCAGGTTCCTAATCACAAATCTCATCTCCTTGCAATTTACATTATTTACCATTCCTCTCGTTTTCCTCTCCCCCACTTCACAAAAACTTGTCGTTTTATTCGCCCCTCTATTTCGTTTGCCGGTTTCTTGCCGGATCTGTTTCTGTGTGCGTTCTTGTCTGCATAGTCATGATGCCTCAAAGAAAATATTATGATTTTCCTTATCCAAATATTTTGCTTGAAATTGAGAAAAGTACTAAGGAATATATGACTACACAATTTGAGCATAATAAGTATTTTACTGAAGAACTTAAGGAGCACTCTGTTGTGCTTGATGCTATAATAAAACAACTTGATGATATTAGTAGAGAAGTTTGCAATCTCCAATTTAAGTATGTTTTTGCCAAAAGTTTGCTAGGAAAAATATCCGATGCACAAGCTACCCTAGTAAATCAAATGGCCGCTAAACCAATCTCGTTAGAAGATAAAAATGATGATCTTAAAATGGTTGATGTTTCTTCTATTGATTCTTTGTTTAGTAAAGTTAAGATTGATGAAAAAGGGACTAAAGAAGAGTCAACTTTAGTTAGAAGGCGTCCCGAAAATTCGGAGGGTGAAAATCTTGTTGAGAAAATTGATGAAAGTGGGTTTGAAGAGGTCAAAACTTTAACTAGTGATGTGCCCACTCTTTTGGATTACAAAGACTTTAATTATGATAGTTGCTCTTTGATTGATTGTATTTCTTTGTTGCAATCCATAATAAATTCACCACATGCTTATGAACAAAATAAAGTTTTTACTAAACATATTGTTGATGCTATGATGAAAGCTTTTGAAGAAAAATTAGAATTAGAAGTTTCAATTCCTAGAAAATTGCATGATGAATTGGAACCTACTATCAAAGTCAAGATTAAAAATTATGAGTGTTTTGCTTTGTGTGACTTGGGTGCTAGTGTTTCTACAATTCCGAAATCTTTATGTGATGTGCTTGGTCTTACTGATCTTGAAGAATGCTCATTAAATTTGCACTTGGCGGATCCTACTATTAAAAAGCCTATGGAAAGAATTAATGATGTTCTTATTCTTGCAAATAGTAATTATGTGCTCATAGATTTTATTGTTTTTGATATTGATTGCAATCCGTCTTGTCCAATTATTCTAGGTAGACCGTTTTTACGCACTATCGGTGCCGTGATTGATATGAAAGAAGGTAATATTAAGTTCCAATTTTCCTTGAGGAAGGGTATGGAACACTTCCCTAGAACAAGAATTAGGCCATCATATGAATCAATCATGAGGGCATTGAAGGAAATATGCCCTAGAGGCAATAATAAAGTTATTATTTATTTCCTTATATCATGATAAATGTTTATTATTCATGCTAGAATTGTATTAACCGGAAACATAATATATGTGTGAATACATAGACAAACAAAGTGTCACTAGTATGCCTCTACTTAACTAGCTCGTTAATCAAAGATGGTTATGTTTCCTAACCATAGACATGAGTTGTCATTTGATTAACGGGATCACATCATTAGAAGAATGATCTGATTGACATGACCCATTCCGTTAGCCTAGCACTTGATCGTTTAGTATGTTGCTATTGCTTTCTTCATAACTTATACAAAGTTCCTGCAACTATGAGATTATGCAACTCCGTTTACGGAGGAACACTTTGTGTGCTACCAAAGCGTCACAACGTAACTGGGTGATTATAAAGGTACTCTACACGTGTCTCCAAAAGTATATGTTGAGTTGGCATGAATCGAGATTAGGTTTTGTCACTCCGATTGTCGGAGAGGTATCTCTGGGCCTTCTCGGTAATACACATCACATAGCCTTGCAAGCATTGCAACTAATGAGTTAGTTGTGAGATGATGTATTACGGAACGAGTAAAGAGACTTGCCGGTAACGAGATTGAACTAGGTATTGGATACCGACGATCAAATCTCGGGCAAGTAACATACCGATGACAAAGGGAACAAAGTATGTTGTTATGCGGTTTGACCGATAAAGATCTTCGTAGAATATGTAGGAGCCAATATGGGCATCCAGGTTCCGTTATTGGTTATTGACCGAGAATAGTTCTAGGTCATGTCTACATAGTTCTCGAACCCGTAGGGTCCGCACGCTTAAGGTTTCGATGTGGTTATATTATGAGTTTATGAGTTTTGATGTACCGAAGGAGTTCGGAGTCCCGGATGAGATCGGGGACATGACGAGGAGTCTCGAAATGGTCGAGACGTAAAGATCGATATATTGGATGACTATATTCGGAGTTCGGAAAGGTTCGAATGATTCGGTATTTTTGGAGTACCGAGAGTTACGGGAATTCGCCGGGAGAAGTATTGGGCCTTGTTGGGCCCTGCAGAAAGAGAGGGGCTGCCTAGGGCAGGCCGCGCGCCCAAGGCCTAGTCCGAATTGGACTAGGGGAGGGGCCGCACCCTTCCTCCCTTCCCTTCCTTCTCTCCTACTCCTACTAGGAAAGGAGGAGTCCTACTCCCGGTGGGAGTAGGACTCCCCCCCTTGGTGCGCCTCCTCCCTAGGCCGGCCACCTCCTCCTTTCTCCTTTATATACGGGGGCAGGGGGGCACTGAAGGAAATATGCCCTAGAGGCAATAATAAAGTTATTATTTATTTCCTTATATCATGATAAATGTTTATTATTCATGCTAGAATTGTATTAACCGGAAACATAATACATGTGTGAATATATAGACAAACAGTATGTCACTAGTATGCCTCTACTTGACTAGCTTGTTAATCAAAGATGGTTATGTTTCCTAACCATGAACAAGGAGTTGTTATTTGATTAACAAGGTCACATCATTAGTAGAATGATCTGATTGACATGACCCATTCCGTTAGCTTAACACTTGATCGTTTAGTATGTTAATGCTTTCTTCATGACCTATACATGTTCCTATAACTATGAGATTATGCAACTCCCGTTTGCGGAGGAACACTTTGGGTACTACCAAAGCGTCACAACGTAATCTGGGTGATTATAAAGGAATACTACAGGTGTCTCCAAAGGTACTTGTTGGGTTGGCGTATTTCGAGATTAGGTTTTGTCACTCCGATTGGGAGAGGTATCTCCAGCCTTCTCGGTAATGCACATCACTTAAGCCTTGCAAGCATTACAACTAATAAGTTAGTTGTGAGATGATGTATTACGGAGCGAGTAAAGAGACTTACCGGTAGCGAGATTGAACTAGGTATTGGATACCGACGATCGAATCTCGGGTAAGTAACATACCGATGACAAAGGGAACAACGTATGTCGTTATGCGGTTTGACCGATAAAGATCTTCGTAGAATATGTAGGAACCAATATGGGCATCCAGGTTCCGCTATTGGTTATTGACCGAGAATGGTTCTAGGTCATGTCTACATAGTTCTCGAACCCGTAGGGTCCGCACGCTTAAACGTTTCGATGACAGTTCATAATGAGTTTATAAGTATTGATGCAATCGAAGTATGTTCGAGTCCGGATGTGATCACGGACATGACGAGGAGTCTCGAAATGGTCGAGACATAAAGATTGATATATTGGAAGCCTATGTTTGGACTTGGAAGGGTTCGAGTGAAATCGGGAATTTGCGAGTATGCGGAGGTTACCGAACCCCGGGAACTACATGGGCCATAGTGGGCCTTAGTGGAAAGGAGAGGGCCAGCCCTAGGTGGCCTTGGCCCCCTTCCCTAGTCCTATTAGGACTAGGAAAGGTGGGCCGGCCCCCTCTCTCTCTTTCCTCCTCAAGAATCCTAATCCAACTAGGATTGGAGGGAGTCCTACTCCGGAGGGAGTAGGACTCCTTAGTCGCCTCCCCTTGGGCGGCCACCTCCCCTTGGCTCCTTTATATCTGAGGCAGGGAGCACCCCAAGACACACAAGTTGATCTACGGATCTTTCCTTAGCCGTGTGCGGTGCCCCTTCCACCATATTCCACTTGGTCATATCGTCGTAGAGCTTAGGCGAAGCCTGCGCCGGAGAAGTCATATCGTCGCGGAGCTTAGGCGAAGCCCTGCGTCAGTGGAGCATCTACATCGTCATCACGCCCGTCGTCTTGACGGAACTCATCCCCGACGCTTTCTTTGGATCGGAGCCGGGGATCGTCATCGAGCTGAGCGTGTGCGAGAACTTCCGGAGGTGCCGTCGTTCGGTACTTGGATCGGTCGGATCGTGAAGGCGTCTGACTACATCAACCGCGTTGTTATAACGCTTCCGCTTTCGGTCTCACGAGGGTGCGTGGGACGGACACTCTCCCGCTTCGTTGCTATGCCATCACCATGGTCTTGCGTGATCGTAGGAAAATTTTTGAAATTACTGCGTTTCCCCAACGGTGGCATCGAGCTTGGTTTTATGCGTTGATGTCATATGCACGAGTAGAACACAAGTAAGTTGTGGACGATACAAGTCATACTGCCTACCAAAGCATGTCATACTTTGGTTCAGCGATATTGTTGGGCCGAGACGATCCGGACCAACCTTACGCGTCACGCTTACGCGAGACCGGTTCCCTCGGCGTGCTTTGCACATAGATGGCTTTACGGAAGACCTGTCTCTCCAACTTTAGTTGAACCGAGTGTGGCTACGCCCGGTCCTTGAGAAGGTTAAAGCGGAGTCTATTTGACAAACTATCGTTGTGGTTTTGATGCGTAGGTAAGAACGGTTCTTGCTCGGCCGTAGCAGCCACGTAAAACTTGCAACAACAAAGTAGAGGGCGTCTAACTTGTTTTTGCAGGCATGTTGTGATGTGATATGGTCAAGGCGTGATGCTATATTTTATTGTATGAGATGATCATGTTTTGTAACCGAGTTATCGGCAATGGCTGGCGAAACCATATGGTTGTCGCTTTATTGTATGCAATGCAATCGCGATGTAATGCTTTACTTTATTACTAAGCGGTAGTGATAGTCGTGGAAGCATAAGATTGGCGAGGCGACAACGATGCTACGATGGAGATCAAGGTGTCGCGCGGTGGCGATGGTGATCATGGCGGTGCTTGGCGATGGAGATCACAAGCACAAGATGATGATGACCATATCATATCACTTATATTGATTGCATGTGATGTTTATCCTTTATGCATCTTATCTTGCTTTGATTGGCGGTAGCATTATAAGATGATCTCTCACTAAAATTATCAAGAAGTGTTCTCCACGAGTATGCACCGTTGCCAAAGTTCGTAGTACCCGGACACCACGTGATGATCGGGTGTGATAAGTTCTACGTCCATCTACAACGGGTGCAAAAGCAGTTGCACACGCGGAATACTCGAGTTAAACTTGACGAGCCTAGCATATAACAGATATGGCCTCGGAACACGGAGACCGAAAGGTCGAACGTGAATCATATAGTAGATATGATCAACATAGTGATGTTCACCGTTGAAACTACTCCGTCTCACGTGATGACCGGACACGGGTTAGTTGATATGGATCACGTGATCACTTAGATGACTAGAGAGATGTCTGTCTAAGTGGGAGTTTTTTAATATGATTAATTGAACTTAAATTTATCATGAACTTAGTACCTGATAGTATTTTTCTTGTCTATGTTTCTTTGTAGATAGATGGCTCGTCTTTGTTGTTCCGTTGAATTTTAATGCGTTCCTTGAGAAAGCAAAGTTGAAAGATGATGGTAGCAATTACGGACTGGGTCCGTAACTGAGGATTATCCTCATTGCTGCCGCAGAAAAATTACGTCCTGGAAGCACCCGGTGGGTGACAGGCCTGCTGCGAGATCTTGAGCGAGAAGTTATGAGCGTCACGGCAAAGCAGAGCTGATGACTACTCTATAGTTCGATGTGCCATGCTTTACGGCTTAGAACCGGGTCTTCAACGACGTTTTGAGCGTCATGGAGCATATGAGATGTTCCAGAGTTGAAGTTAATATTTCAAGCAAATGCCCGGATTGAGAGATATGAAGTCTCCAATAAGTTCTATAGCTGCAAGATGGAGGAGAATAGTTACATCGGTGAGCATATACTCAAAATGTCCGGGTATAACAATCACTTAATTCAGCTGGGAGTTAATCTTCCGGATGATAGTGTCGTGTGACAGAATTCTCCAATCACGCCACCAAGCTACAAGAGCTTCGTGATGAACTATAATATGCAAGGGATGACTAAGACAATTCTGAGCTCTTCGCGATGCTAAAAGCTGCGGAGGTAGAAATCAAGAAAGAGCATCAAGTGTTGATGGTCAACAAGACCACCGATTTCAAGAAAAAGGGCAAAGGGAAGAAGAAGGAAACTTCAAAAGAACAGCAAGAAAGTTGCTGATCATGAGAAGAAACCCAAGTCTGGACCTAAGCCCTGAAATCGAGTGTTTTATACTGCAAAGGCAGGACACTTTGGAAGCGGAACTGCCCCAAGTATTTGGCGGATAAAAAGGATGGCAAGGTGAACAAAGGTATATATGATATACATGTTATTGATGTGTACCTTACTAGAGCTCGTAGTAGCACTGGGTATTTGATATCTTGGTTACATTGCTAATATTTGCAACTCGAAGCAGGGGACTACGGAATAGACGAGCAATCGGCAAAGGGCGAGGTGACGATGCGCGTGGGAAATGGTTCCAAAGTCAATGTGATCGCGGTCGACACGCTACCTCTACATCTACCTTCGGGATTAGTTTTAGACCTAAATAATTGTTATTTGGTGCCAGCGTTGAGCATGAACATTATATCTGGATCTTGTTTAATGCGAGGCGGTTATTCATTTAAATCGAGAGAATAATGGTTGTTCTATTTATATGAATAATATCTTTTATGGTCATGCACCCTTGAAGAATGGTCTATTCTTGTTGAATCTCGACAGTAGTGATACACATATTCATAATGTTGAAGCCAAAAGATGCAGAGTTGATAATGATAGTGCAACTTATTTGTGGCACCGCCGTTTAGGTCATATCGGTGTAAAACGCATGAAGAAACTCCATCTTGATGGACTTACGGAATCACTTGATTATGAATCACTTGGTACTTGCGAACCGTGCCTCATGGGCAAGATGACTAAAACGCCGTTCTCCGGAACTATGGAGCGTGCAACTGATTTGTTGGAAATCATACATACTGATGTTTGTGGTCCAATGAATGTTGAAGCACGCGGCGGGTATCGTTATTTTCTCACCTTCACAGATGATTTGAGCAGATATGGGTATATCTACTTAATGAAACACAAATCTGAAACATTTGAAAAGTTCAAAGAATTTCAGAGTGAAGTGGAAAATCATCGTAACAAGAAAATAAAGTTTCTACGATCTGATCGTGGAGGAGAATATTTGAGTTCTGAGTTTGGTTTACATTTGAAACAATGTGGAATAGTTTGCAACTCACGCCACCCGGAACACCACGGAGAAATGGTGTGTCCGAGCGTCGTGTCGTACTTTACTAGATATGGTGCGATCTATGATGTCGATTTCCGATTTACCGCTATCGTTTTGGGGTTATGCTTTAGAGGCGGCCGCATTCACGTTAAATAGGACACCGTCAAAATCCGTTGAGACGACGCCTTATGAACTGTGGTTTGGCAAGAAACCAAAGTTGTCGTTTCTTAAAGTTTGGGGCTGCGATGCTTATGTAAAGAAACTTCAACCGGATAAGCTCGAACCCAAATCGGAAAAATGTGTCTTCATAGGATACCCAAAGGAGATCATGGGTACACCTTCTATCACAGATCTGAAGGCAAGATTTTCGTTGCTAAATTTGGATCCTTTCTAGAGAAAGAGTTTCTCTCGAAAGAAGTGAGTGGGAGGAAAGTAGAACTTGATGAGATAAGCAGATACGCTCCCTTATTGGAAAGTAGTTCATCACAAGAAATGGTTCTGTGACAACTACACCAATTAGTGAAGAAACTAATGATGATGATCATGAAGCTTGAGATCAAGTTACTCTTGAACCTCGTGAGGTCAACCAGAGTAAAATACGCACTGCAGTGGTACGGCAATCCTATTCTGGAAGTCATGTTACTTGACCATGGCGAACCTACGAACTATGAAGAAGCGATGGTGAGCCCAGATTCCGTGAAATGGCTGGAAGCCATGAAATCTGAGATGGGATCCATGTATGAGAACAAAGTATGGACTTTGGTTGACTTGCCCGATGATCGGCAAGCCATTGAAAATAAATGGATCTTTAAGAAGAAGACAGGCGCCGATGGTAATGTAACCGTCTACAAAGCTCGACTTGTTGCGAAAGGTTTTCGACAAGTTCAAGGGATTGACTACGATGAGACTTTCTCACCGTAGCGATGCTTAAGTCTGTCCGAATCATGTTAGCAATTGCCGCATTTTATGATTATGAAATTTGGCAAATGGATGTAAAACTGCATTCTTGAATGGATTTCTAGAAGAAGAGTTGTATATGATGCAACCAGAAGGTTTTGTCGATCCAAAAGGTGCTAACAAAGTGTGCAAGCTCCAACGATCAATTTATGGTCCGTGCAAGCCTCTCGGAGTTGGAATAAACGCTTTGATAGTGTGATCAAAGCATATGGGTTTTTACAGGACTTTTGGAGAAGCACGTATTTACAAGAAAGTGAGTGGGAGCTCTGTAGCATTTACGATATTATATGTGGACGACATATTATTAATTGGAAATGATATAGAATTTCTGGATGGCATAAAAGGATACTTGAATAAAAGTTTTTCAATGAAAGACCTCGGTGAAGCTGCTTACATATTGGGCATCAAGATCTATAGAGATAGATCAAGGCGGCTTAATTGGACTTTCACAAAGCACATACCTTGATAAAATTTTGAAAAAGTTCAAAATGGATCAAGCAAAGAAAGGTTTTTGCACATGTTGCAAGGTGTAAGATTGAGTAAGACTCAATGCCCGACCACAATGAGAAGATAGAGAGAAAATGAAAGATGTTCCCTATGCTTCAGCCATAGGCTCTATCATGTATGCAATGCTGTGTACCAGACTGACGTATGCTTGGCTATAAGCTTGGCAGGAAGGTACCAAAGTAATCCAGAATGGATCATCGGACAGCGGTCAAGAACATCCCGAAATACGAAAAGGACTAAGGATATGTTTCTCGTATATGGAGGTGACAAAGAGCTAGTCGTAAATGGTTACGTCGACGCAAGCTTTGACACTGATCCGGACGATTCTAAATCGCAAACCGGATCGTGTTTTTATTAAGCGGTGGAGCCTGTCGGTTGGTGCAGTTCTAAACAAAGCGTCGTGGCGGGATCTACATGTGAAGCGGAGTACATAGCTGCCGGAAGCAGCAAATGAAGGAGTCCGGATGAAAGAGTTCATTTCCGATCTAGGTGTTATACCTAGTGCATCGGGACCGATGAAGATCTTCTGTGACAATATGGTGCAATTGCCTTGGCAAAGGAATCCAGATTTCACAAGAGGACCAAGCACATCAAGAGGCGCTTCAATTCCATTCGGGACCAAGTCCAAGTGGGAGACATAGAGATTTGCAAAATACATACGGATCTGAATGTTGCGGACCCGTTGACTAAGCCTCTTCCACGAGCAAAACATGATCGCACCAAGACTCCATGGGTGTAAGGATCATTACTTTGTAATCTAGATTATTGACTCTAGTGCAAGTGGGAGACTGAAGGAAATATGCCCTAGAGGCAATAATAAAGTTATTATTTATTTCCTTATATCATGATAAATGTTTATTATTCATGCTAGAATTGTATTAACCGGAAACATAATACATGTGTGAATATATAGACAAAGCAAGATGTCACTAGTATGCCTCTACTTGACTAGCTTGTTAATCAAAGATGGTTATGTTTCCTAACCATGAACAAGGAGTTGTTATTTGATTAACAAGGTCACATCATTAGTAGAATGATCTGATTGACATGACCCATTCCGTTAGCTTAACACTTGATCGTTTAGTATGTTAATGCTTTCTTCATGACCTATACATGTTCCTATAACTATGAGATTATGCAACTCCGTTTACGGAGGAACACTTTGGGTACTACCAAAGCGTCACAACGTAATCGGGTGATTATAAAGGAGTACTACAGTGTCTCCAAAGGTACTTGTTGGGTTGGCGTATTTCGAGATTAGGTTTTGTCACTCCGATTGTGGGAGAGGTATCTCCAGGCCTTCTCGGTCATGCACATCACTTAACCCTTGCAAGCCTAACACCTCATAAGTTAGTTGTGAGATGATGTATTACGGAACGAGTAAAGAGACTTACCGGTAACGAGATTGAACCAGGTATTGGATACCGACGATCGAATCTCGGGTAAGTAACATACCGATGACAAAGGGAACAACGTATGTCGTTATGCGGTTTGACCGATAAAGATCTTCGTAGAATATGTAGGAACCAATATGGGCATCCAGGTTCCGCTATTGGTTATTGACCGAGAATGGTTCTAGGTCATGTCTACATAGTTCTCGAACCCGTAGGGTCCTTGACGCTTAAACGTTTCGATGACAGTTCATAATGAGTTTATAAGTATTGATGCACGAAGTATGTTCGAGTCCGGATGTGATCACGGACATGACGAGGAGTCTCGAAATGGTCGAGACATAAAGATTGATATATTGGAAGCCTATGTTTGGACTTGGAAGGGTTCGAGTGAAATCGGGAATTTCTGGGAGTACCGGAGGTTACCGGAACCCCGGGAACTACATGGGCCATAGTGGGCCTTAGTGGAAAGGAGAGAGGGCCAGCCCTAGGTGGTCACGCTTCCCTTCCCTAGTCCTATTAGGACTAGGAAAGGTGGGCCGGCCCCCTCTCTCTCTTTCCCCTCCGGGAATCCTAATCCAACTAGGATTGGAGGGAGTCCTACTCCGGAGGGAGTAGGACTCCTTAGTCTTGCGCCTCCCCCTTGGGCGGCCACCTCCCCTTGGCTCCTTTATATCACAGGCGGGGAGCACCCCAAGACACACAAGTTGATCTACGGATCTTTCCTTAGCAGTGCGGTGCCCCTTCCACCATATTCCACTTGGTCATATCGTCGTAGAGCTTAGGCGAAGCCTGCGCCGGAGAAGTCATATCGTCGCGGAGCTTAGGCGAAGCCTGCGTCAGTGGAGCATCTACATCGTCATCACGCCCGTCGTCTTGTGGAACTCATCCCCGACGCTTTCTGGATCGGGCCGGGGATCGTCATCGAGCTGAGCGATGTGCGAGAACTTCGGAGGTGCCGTACGTTCGGAGCTTGGATCGGTCGGATCGTGAAGACGTCCGACTACGTCAACCGCGTGGTTATAACGCTTCCGCTTTCGGTCTACGAGGGTACGTGGACAGACACTCTCCCCGCTCGTTGCTATGCCATCACCATGGTCTTGCGTGATCGTAGGAAATTTTTTGAAATTACTGCGTTCCCCAACAGGCACCCCATGGACACACAAGTTGATCTACGGATCGTTCCTTAGCCGTGTGCGGTGCCCCCCTCCACCATATTCCACTTCGGTCATATCGTCGCGGAGCTTAAGCGAAGCTCTCGCCCGGTGAAGTCATATCGTCGCGGAGCTTAAGCGAAGCCCTGCGTCGGTGGAGCATCATCATTGTCACTGCCGCCGTCGTCTTGTGGAACTCATCCGGCAGCTTTCTTTGGATCGGAGCCGGGGATCGTCATCGAAGCTGAGCGTGTCTTTGAACTTCGGAGTTGCCGTATGTTCGGTACTTGGATCGGTCGGATCGTGAAGGCGTCTGACTACATCAACCGCGTTGTTATAACGCTTCGCTTCTGGTCTCACGAGTGCGTGGACAGACACTCTCCCCTCTCGTTGCTATGCCATCACCATGGTCTTGCGTGTGCGTAGGAATTTTTTTGAAATTACTACGTTCCCCAAAAGTGGCATCCGAGCCAGGTTTTATGCGTTGATGTCATATGCACGAGTAGAACACAAGTGAGTTGTGGGCGATATAAGTCATCTTGCTTACCGGCATGTCATACTTTGGTTCAGCGGTATTGTGAGATGAAGCGGCCCGGACCGACATTACGCCAGACGCTTCTACGCCGAGACTGGTTTCACCGCTTGAGCACTTGTTGCTTAAAGGTGACCGGCGGGTGTCTGTCTCTCTCACTTTAGTTGAACCGAGTGTGGCTACGCCCGGTCCTTGCGAAGGTTAAAACAGCTCCAACTTGACAAACTATCGTTGTGGTTTTGATGCGTAGGTAAGAACGGTTCTTGCTCAGCCCGTAGCAGCCACGTAAAACTTGCAACAACAAAGTAGAGGACGTCTAACTTGTTTTTGCAGGGCATGTTGTGATGTGATATGGTCAAGACGTGATGCTATATTTTATTGTATGAGATGATCATGTTTTGTAACCGAAGTTATCGGCAATCGGGCGGGAGCCATATGGTTGTCGCTTTATTGTATGAAATGCAAAAGCCATGTAATTGCTTTACTTTATCACTAAGCGATGGCGATAGTCGTAGAAGCAATAGTTGGCGAGGCGACAAAGATGCTACGATGAAGATCAAGGTGTCGCACCGGTGGCGATGGTGATCATGGCGGTGCTTGGTGATGGAGATCACAAGCACAAGATGATGATGACCATATCATATCACTTATATTGATTGCATGTGATGTTTATCCTTTATGCATCTTATCTTGCTTTGATTGACGGTAGCATTATAAGATGATCTCTCACTAAAATTATCAAGAAGTGTTCTCCACGAGTATGCACCGTTGCTAAAAGTTCGTAGTACCCGGACACCACGTGATGATCGGGTGTGATAAGTTCTACGTCCATCTACAACGGATGCAAGCCAGTTTTGCACACGCAGAATACTCGAGTTAAACTTGACGAGCCTAGCATATGCAGATATGGCCTCGGAACACGGAGACCGAAAGGTCGGCGTGAATCATATAGTAGATATGATCAACATAGTGATGTTCACCATTGAAAACTACTCCATCTCACGTGATGATCGGTTATGGTTTAGTTGATTTGGATCACGTGATCACTTAGATGACTAGAGAGATGTCTGCGAGTGGGAGTTCTTAAGTAATATGATTAATTGAACTTAAATTTATCATGAACTTAGTCCTGGTAGTATGTTGCAAATTATGTTATAGATCAATGGCACGCGAAGTTGCTTCCCGATGCTTTTATATGTTTGTTTAGATATGTTCCTAGAAAATTATGTTGAAAAATGTTAGTAGCAATGATGCGGATTGGATTAAATGATCTGAGGTTTATCCTCATTCTTTGCCTGGAAGAATTATGTCCTTAATGCACCGCTAGGTGACAAACCTATTGCGAGGCGGAATCTGCGCACATTATGAACATTTGGCTAGCTCAATATGATGACTACTTGATAGTTTAGTGCACCATGCTTAAAGGCTTAGAATCGGGACTTCAAAGGCGTTTTGAGCGTCATGGACCATATGAGATGTTCCGAAATTGAAGTTAATATTTCAAGCAAATACCGAGTTGAGAGATATGAAGTCTCCAACAAGTTCTATAGCTAAAAGATGGAGGAGAATCGCTCAACTAGTGAGCATGTGCTCAGATTGTGCAGGTACTTCAATCGATTGAATCAAGTGGGAGTTTATCTTCTAGATAAGATATTGATTGACAGAATTCTCTAGTCACCATCACTAAGTTACTAGAACTTCGTGATGAACTACAGTATGCAAGGGATGACGAAAACGATTCCTGAGCTCTTCATGATGTTGAAATCGATGAAGGTAGAAATCAAGAAAAAGCATCAAGTGTTGATGATTGACAAGACCACTAGTTTCAAAATGGGCAAAGGGAAAGAAAGGGAAACTTCAAGCAGAATGACAAGCAAGTTGTCACTCCCGTGAACAAGACCAAAGCTGGACCAAAGCCTGAAACTGAGTGCTAACACTGCAAAGGAAATGGTCCTTTGAGCGGAAAAGCCCTGAATATTTGGTGAGTAAGAAGGATGGCAAAGTGAACAAGGGTATATTTGATATACATGTGTTTGATGTGTGCACGATTAGTGTTTATAGTAGCCCCAGTATTTGATACTTGTTCGGTTGCTAAGATTAGTAACTCGAAACAGGAGTTACAGAATAAACAAAGACTAGTTGAAGGGGAAGTGACGATGAGTGTTGGAAGTAGTTTCAAGATTGATATGATCATCATCGCACACTCCCTATACTATCGGGATTAGTGTTGAACCTAAATAAATGTTATTTGGCGTTTGCCTTGAGCATGAATATGATTTGATCATGTTTATTGCAAAACGGTTATTCATTTAAAGTTAAAGAATAATTGTTATTCTGTTTACATGAATAAAACCTTCGATGGTTAAACACCCAATGAAAATGGTTTGTTGGATCTCGATCGTAGTGATACACATATTCATAATATTGATGCCAAAAGATGCAAAGTTAATAATGATAGTGCAACTTATTTGTGGCACTGCCGTTTAGGTCATATTGGTGTAAAAGCATGAAGAAACTCCATCTTTGATGGACTTTCCGGAATCACTTGGTTATAAATCATTTGATGCTTGCGAACCATGCCTTATGGGCAAGATGACTAAAGACTACATTCTCCGGAACAATGGAGCGAGCAAATGACTTATTGGAAATAATACATCTTGATGTATGCGGTCCAATGAGTGTTAAAGCTTCTGGCAAGTATCGTTATTTTCGACCTTCACAAGATGATTTGAGCAGATATGAGTATATCTACTTAATGAAGCACAAGTCTGAAACATTTGAAAAGTTCAAAGAATTTCATAGTGAAGTGGAGAATCATCGTAACAAGAAAATAAAGTTTCTACGATCTGATCGTGGAGGAAAAATATTTGAGATTCTGAGTTTGGCCTTGATTAAAACAATGTGAAATAGTTTCACTACTCACGCCATACAGAACACTACAGCATAATGGTGTGTCCGAACGTTGTAACCGCACTTTATTGGATATGGTGCGATCTATGATGTATCTTACCAATTTACCACTATCGTTTTGGGGTTATGCATTAGAGACAGTTGCATTCACGTTTAATAGGGCACCATCTAAATCCGTTGAGACAACACCGTATGAACTATGGTTTAACGATGAAACCTAAGCTGTCGTTTCTTAAAGTTTGGAGTTGTGATGCTTATGTGAAAAAGGTTTCACACGATAAGCTCGAACCCAAATCGGAGAAGTGCGACTTCATAGAATACCCAAAGGCAACTATTGGGTACACCTTCTATCCACAGATCCGAAGGCAAGTTATTCGTTGCTAAGGTGGATCCTTTCTAGAGAAGAAGTTTCTCTCGAAAGAAGTGAGTGGGAGGAAAGTAGAACTTGATGAGGTAATTGTACCTTCTCCCTTATTGGAAAGTAGTTCATCACGTAAATCAGTTCCGATGATTCCTACACCAATTAGTGAGGAAGTTAATGATGATGATCATGAAACTTGAGATCAAGTTGCTACCAAACCTCGTAGGTCTTCCAGAGTAAAATCCGCACCAGTGAATGCGGTAATGCGTGTTCGGAAGTCATGTTACTAGACCATGATGAACCTACGGACTATGAGGAAGCGATGATGAGCCCAGATTCATGAAATGGCTTGAGGCCATGAAATCTGAGATAGGATCCATGTATGAGAACAAAGTATGGACTTTGATTGACTTGCTCGATGATCAGCAAGCCATGTTAAATAAATGGATTTTCAAGAGGAAGACGGATACTTGTAGTAGTGTTACTATCTACAAAACTCGACTTGTCACAAAAGGGTTTTTCGACAAGTTCAAGGTGTTGACTACAATGAGATTTTCTCAAGCATGGCGATTCTTAAGTCTGTCCGAATCATGTTAGCAATTGCCACATTTTATGAAATCTGGCAAATGGATGTCAAAACTACATTCTTTAATGGATTTATTAAAGAAGAGTTGCATATGATGCAACCAGAAGTTTTCGTCAATCCTAAAGGAGCTAACAAAATATGCAAGCTTCACGATCCATCTATGGACTGGTGCAAGCATCTCGGAGTTGGAATGAGCGCTTTGATAGTGTGATCAAAGCATATGGTTTTATACAAACTTTTGGAGAAGCCTGTATTTACAAGAAAGTGAGTGGGAGCACTACAAGATTTCGATAAGTATATGTATGACATATTGTTGATCGGAAATAATGTAGAATTATTCTCAAAAGCATAAAGGAGTTTTTCAAAGAAAAACCTCGGTGAAGCTTCTTACATATTGAGCATCAAGATCTATAGAGATAGATCAAGGCGGCTTGATAAGTTTTTTCAATGAGTACATACCTTGACAAGATTTTAAAGTAGTTCAAAATGGAGCAGTCAAAGAAAGAGTTTCTTGCACGTGTTACAAGGTATGAAATTGAGTAAGACTCAAATCCCGACCACGGCAGAAAATAGAAAAGAGAATGAAAAGTCATTCCCTATGCCTCAGTCATAGGTTCTATAAAGTATGCTATGCTATGTACCAGACCTATTGTATACCATGCTCTGAATTTGGCAAAGGAATACAATTTTGATCTAGGAGTAGATCACTGGACATTGGTCAAGAACATCCTTAGTAAGGACTAAGGAAATATTTCTCGATTATGGAGATGATAAAAGAGCCCGTTGTAAAGAGTTACATCGATCAAGCTTTTTACACTGATCCAGATGACTCTAAGTCTCAATCTGGATACATATTGAAAGTGAGGAGCAATTAGCTAGAGTAGCTCCGTGCAGAGCATTGTAGACATAGAATATTTGCAAAATACATACGGCTCTGAATGTAGCCAGACCCGTTGACTAAGCTTCTCTCAAGAGCAAAACATGATCATACCTTAGTACTCTTTGGGTGTTAATCACATAGCGATGTGAACTAGATTATTGACTCTAGTAAACCCTTGGGTGTTGGTCACATGACGATGTGAACTATGGGTGTTAATCACATACATATGTGAATATTAGTGTTGAATCACATTATGATGTGAACTAGATTATTGACTCTAGTGCAAGTGGGAGACTGAAGGAAATATGCCCTAGAGGCAATAATAAAGTTATTATTTATTTCCTTATATCATGATAAATGTTTATTATTCATGCTAGAATTGTATTAACCGGAAACATAATACATGTGTGAATACATAGACAAGCAGTGTCACTAGTATGCCTCTACTTAACTAGCTCGTTAATCAAAGATGGTTATGTTTCCTAACCATAGACATGAGTTGTCATTTGATTAACGGGATCACATCATTAGAAGAATGATCTGATTGACATGACCCATTCCGTTAGCCTAGCACTTGATCGTTTAGTATGTTGCTATTGCTTTCTTCATAACTTATACAAAGTTCCTGCAACTATGAGATTATGCAACTCCCGTTTACCGGAGGAACACTTTGTGTGCTACCAAACATCACAACGTGAATCGGGTGATTATAAAGGTACTCTCTGGTGTCTCCAAAAGTATATGTTGAGTTGGCATGAATCGAGATTAGGTTTTGTCACTCCGATTGTCGGAGAGGTATCTCTGGGCCTTCTCGGTAATACACATCACATAAGCCTTGCAAGCATTGCAACTAATGAGTTAGTTGTGAGATGATGTATTACGGAGCGAGTAAAAAGACTTGCCGATAACGAGATTGAACTAGGTATTGGATACCGGCGATCAAATCTCGGGCAAGTAACATACCGATGACAAAGGGAACAAAGTATGTTGTTATCTTGGTTTGACCGATAAAGATCTTCGTAGAATATGTAGGAGCCAATATGGGCATCCAGGTTCCGCTATTGGTTATTGACCGAGAATAGTTCTAGGTCATGTCTACATAGTTCTCGAACCCGTAGGGTCCGCTTGCAACAAGGTTTCGATGGCGGTTATATTATGAGTTTATGAGTTTTGATGTACCGAAGGAGTTGAGTCCCGGATGAGATCGGGGACATGACGAGGAGTCTCGAAATGGTCGAGACGTAAAGATCGATATATTGGACGACTATATTCGGAGTTCGGAAAGGTTCGAATGATTGGTATTTTTGAGTACTCGAGAGTTACGGAATTCGCCGGGGAGAAGTATTGGGCCTTGTTGGGCCCTGCGAAAGAGAGAGGGCTGCCTAGGGCAGGCGCGCGCCCCAAGGCCTAGTCCGGGTGGACTAGGGGAGGGCTGCACCCCTTCCTCCCTTCCCTTCCTTCTCTCCTACTCCTACTAGGAAAGGAGGAGTCCTACTCCCGGTGGGAGTAGGACTCCCCCCATAGTCGCCTCCTCCCTAGGCCGGCCACCTCCTCCTTGCTCCTTTATATACGGGGCGGGGGCACCCCATGGACACACAAGTTGATCTACGGATCGTTCCTTAGCCGTGTGCGGTGCCCCTCCACCATATTCCACTTGGTCATATCGTCATGGAGCTTAAGCGAAGCTCTCACGCCGGTGAAGTCATATCGTCAGCGGAGCTTAAGCGAAGCCCTGCGTCGGTGGAGCATCATCATCGTCACCACGCCGTCGTCTTGTGGAACTCATCCCCGACGCTTTCTTTGGATCGGAGCCGGGGATCGTCATCGAGCTGAGCGTGTGCTGAACTTCGGAGGTGCCGTGGTTCGGTACTTGGATCGGTCGGATCGTGAAGGCGTCTGACTACATCAACAGCGTTGTTATAACGCTTCCGCTTACGGTCTCACGAGTGCGTGGGACAGACACTCTCCCCTCTCGTTGCTATGCCATCACCATGGTCTTGCGTGTGCGTAGGAAATTTTTTGAAATTACTACGTTCCCCAACAGGCATCTTATCGACCTCGAAACAAAGATGACAAAATTTAGATCTTTGCTTTATGCCTAGCTTGTTGGGAGGCAACCCAATGAATACAATTTATTTTTGATTTTTGCTTTCTGTTCTTGAGTGTTTGCACAATTATGCTACTGTTATGATTGTGTTTTTGTGTTTTAATTAGTGTTTGTGCCAATTAAAGCCTTTAGGATCTTCTTGGGTGATAGTTGTTTGATCTTACTGAAAAACAGAAACTTTTGCGTTCACGAAAACAATTCTTATTTTTTACCAGAGCGTGATAAAATGCCAATTCCTTTTGAAAAAGATTAATATACAAATTGCTCAGGTCTTCCTAATTTTCCAGAATTGTTGAGTTACACAAGTATTCGAAATATCCAGATTGCTACAGACTGTTCTGTTTTGGACATATTCTGTTTTCTTTGCGTTGTGTGCTTGTTTTGATGGCTCTATGGTTTTCTTTGATGAGTTTTTGCCATAGAAAAGTTGGAATAAGGTAGATATAATGCAAGAATAAAATATGAATAGGTTGCAACAGTACTTATAGTAGTGATTTGCTTTCTTATACTAACGGATCTCACGAAGGTTTTGTTGAGTTTTGTGTGATTGAAATTTCCAAGTTTTGGGTTATCTTACGATGGATGAAGGAATAAGGAGTAAGAAGAGCCTAATCTTGGGGATGTCCCGGCATCCCAAGCTATTATCCAAAAGAGAGCAAGCAACTAAGCTTGGGGATGCCCCGAGTGGCATCCCCTCTTTCTTCTAACGACCGTCGGTATTTTACTCGAAGCTATATTTTTATTCTTCACATACTATGTGTTTTGGTTGGAGCGTCTTGTATAATAATAGTCTTTGATTGTTTTATTTTGTGTTTTAAGTCTTGATTCCTTGCTGGACACACCTATTTTAGAGAGCCAAAATTATGCCATGACTTGTTAGAATTGCTCTCTATGCTTCCCCAAAAAATTTATGAGCTATGGACTTGCTCTAGTGCTTCACCTATATCTTTTTGAGCACGGTGTGCTTTAGTATTTTTGAAGAAATGCTCTCTTGCTTCACTTAGATTTATTTGAGAGTTAGTAAAATTTTCAAGAAATTCTCTCTTGCTTCACTTAAATTAATTTGAGAGAAAGAAAGAAATATTATGCTCATGATCTTCACTTATATTTGTTTGAGCTTATCAAAAGCAACACAAGAAAATTAGTCCCAAAGTGATAGATATCCAAGAAGGATATAATAAAAACTTTCATGAAGATCACTGGACAAACTAAAATTGATTCTTAGTAATAGTTTTGAGATATGATGATGTGATATGTGAGTCATCTTGATGAGTAATTATGCTTTAGTAAAAATATTGGTGTTAAGGTTTGTGATTCTCTATGCAAGCACGAAAGTCAATAATTATGCAATGAAATTATATCCTACTTGTGGTGCATTATTCAGTGTTAATTATGCTTAATGCTCGCTTATGAGATTATTCGTTTCTTGGTTGGTCGCTTCTCAATCTTTTGCTAGCCTTCATTTTGCACTAAGTATGATCACTATTTGTGCATCCAAAATCCTTTAAACCAGTTTTGCCACATGAATCCACTATATCTACCTATATGCAGTATTCTTTTGATGTTCTAAGCAAATTTGTATGTGCCATATCTAATTTTCAAAATAAACTTCTCTTTTGTGTGTTAAATGCAGCTCATGAGGCGGTGAGGGTGGCTAATATTTTCCACGCTAGATGTGTTATTCTCACGATGAGTATTTATTCACTTGTCATTGCACGAGAGTAAGGAAAAGGTATTAGGGATGCCCAGTCCCGAAATGAAAAATGAATTTACTTTATGTTGTCAAATAATAAATTCCTTGGAAAGTGTTGGTATGGTAGGCACCCATGGATACGGTTAGCCATGGAAAGTGAAAGTATGGTGGAAAAAGGAATAAACTTTATTTTCTGTTTGGGAACCGCTATGATATATCTAGCATGGAAAGTGTTGGCAACTCTAAGTCATTTTCGTTGGTGAAAGGACACACCACCCAAAATGTTTTTATCTCTAAGTTTTTCGCTTTGAGCTCTGGCACCTCTACAAATCCCTACTTCCCTCCGCGAAGGGCCTTTCTTTACTTTATGCAAATTTTTATTTTGAATTTGAGTCTCCGTCTTCTTTTATAAAGCACCGACTAGGAGGCACTATGATTGTACTTGAGCATTGGGTGTAGTTAATATTCGAGTGTGTTTCATGAATGGATCAATGATTGAGCATAATTGGCTAGGGATAGCTTATTTTAGCGTTGATATTTTGAAAGACATGGTTGCTTGTTGATATGCTTGAGTATTTAAGTTATCATGTCAAAACTAGACTATTGCTTTGAATCACATAAAATTCCAAATGTCCATGCTATAAAGAAAAGAATATGAGATGACATGTTAGGCAGCATTCCACATCAAAAAATTTGTTTTTATCACTTACCTACTCGAGGACGAGCAGGACTTAAGCTTGGGGATGCTGATACGTCTCCAACGTATCTATAATTTTTTATTGTTCCATGCTGTTATATTATCAATCTTGAATGTTTTATAACCATTTTATAGTCATTTTATATCATTTTTTGGTACTAACCTATTGACATAGTGCCAAGTGCCAGTTGTTGTTTTCTGCATGTTTTTACATCGCAGGAAATCAATACCATATGGAGTCCAAATGCAAGGAAACTGCACGGAGATTTTTTATGGACCATAAGACACCCAATAGGCCAAGGCAGCGCCTGGTGGGGTGCTCCGAAGGGAGCACAACCCACCAGGGCGCGCCAGGAGACCCAGGCGCGCCCTGGTGGGTTGTGCCCACCTTGGGTGCCCCTTGGACCGCCTCTTTGCTCTATAAATACCCCCAATATTCTAGAAACCCTATTGGAGTCGACAAAAATCAGTTCCAGCTGCCGCAGAGTCCAGAACCACCAGATCCAATCTAGACACCATCACGGAGGGGTTCACCACTTCCAATGGTGCCTCTCCGATATTACGTGAGTAGTTCTTTGTAGACCTTCGGGTCTGTAGTTAGTAGCTAGATGGCTTCCTCTCTCTCGTTTGATTCTCAATACAATGGTCTCTTGGAGATCCATATGATGTAACTCTTTTTGCGGTGTGTTTGTTGGGATCGGATGAACTTTGAGTTTATGAGCAGATCTATCTTTTTATATCCATGAAAGTTATTTGAGTTTCTTTGATCTCTTATATGCATGATTGCTTATAGCCTCGTATTTCTTCTCCGATATTTGGGTTTTGTTTGACCAACTTGATCTATTTATCTTGTAATGGAAGAGGTGCTTTGTGGTGGGTTCGATCTTACGGTGCTTGATCCCAGTGATAGAAGGGGAACCGACATGTATGTATCGTTGCTAGTAAGGATGAAACGATGGGGTATATTTCTAGATAGATAGATCTTGTCTACATCATGTCATCATTCTTATTGCATTACTCCGTTTCTCCATGAACTTAATACATTAGATGCATGCTGGATAGCGGTCGATGTGTGGAGTAATAGTAGTAGATGCAGGCAGAAGTTGGTCTACTAATCTTAGACGTGATGCCTATAAAATGATCATTGCCTGGATATCGTCATGATTATTTGAAGTTCTATCAATTGCCCAACAGTAATTTGTTTACCCACCGTTTGCTATTTTTCTCGAGAGAAGCCACTAGTTAACCTACGGCCCCCGGATCTCTTTCTCATATTATTTGCCTTTGCGATCTACTTTTCCTTTGCTTTTATTTTCAGATCTATTAAACAGAAAATACAAAAATACCTTGCTTCACTTTATTTTATTTGGCATTTCATTTATCAATATTTACTACTTTCTCCCGTCCATGTGCCAATTTCTGGCGCCGTTACTCGAAAGGGATTGACAACCCCTTTAACACGTCGGGTTGCGAGTTGTTGTTATTTGTGTGCAGGGGCTGTTTACGTTGTGTTGCTTGATTCTCCTACTGGTTCGATAACCTTGGTTTCATCACCGAGGAAAATACCTACCGCTATTGTGCTGCATCATCCCTTCCTCTTTGGGGAAATACCGACGTAGCTTCAAGACGCATCAGTGTACTACGAGCCACCCGCCACCCCCAGAAGCACACACCCACACACACACGCGAATCCACCGCAACAACGATGCATGTTGAATTAATTATCTAGTGAACATATGTTACCAAAGGAGGGATGTTTTAATTTCTAAAAAAACAGAGATCATTAAGACGTTTTAGTACACTAATTGATTGATTTTCTACGGGTATAATGTGCAAAAATCAAATTTGAGCTACATGCACACATTCCATCTCACCGTACCAGATGACGTGAGGATGCGCGCTGTATGTTCAGTCTCACCCTAAATCGGCTGACATGGCCTGCTTTCCTGAACATATTCTAGATATTACTACATTTGGATAAAAGGTGCCACATGCACCATATACGTCAAAGGGGATTTTCCCCTCTTCTTTCTATATTAGGCAAATTAATGATGTATTGTTCTTTCAATTACTCTCATATTTTCATGACATCATGTTTACCCTATCTGTTTAATTATAAATTTTTGTCCTTTGATTTCGACTGTTGTACAGTTCTTTCAATTTGGGCCCATATTTGCATGTTACCATATTTTCTTTGACAATCCTACCATTTTCTGCAGCGCGTCCCTTGCTATGTGATACGTGTCCAACGTATCTATAATTTATGAAGTATTCATGCTATTATACTATCCTTCTAGGATGTTTTATATGCATTTATATGATATTTTATATGATTTTTGGGACTAACCTATTAACCTAGAGCCCAGTGCGATTTACATTTTCTCCTTGTTTTTGAGTTTTGCGTAAAAGGAATACCAAGCGGAGTCCAATTGACGTGCCAATTTTTATGATTTTTATGGACCAAAAGAAGACCACGGAGTATCAGAGTTGGGCCAGAAGAGTCCCGAGCTGCCCACGAGGGTGGGGGGCGCGCCCACCCCCCAGGGCGCTGTTGGAAATATGCCCTAGAGGCAATAATAAAAGTATTATTATTATATTTCCTTGTTCATGATAATTGTCTTTTATTCATGTTATAATTGTATTATCCGGAAATCGTAATACACGTGTGAATACATAGACTACAATATGTCCCTAGTGAGCCTCTAGTTGACTAGCTCGTTGATCAACAGATAGTCATGGTTTCTGACTATGGACATTGGATGTCATTGATAACGGGATCACATCATTAGGAGAATGATGTGATGGACAAGACCCAATCCTAAGCATAGCACAAGATCGTGTAGTTCGTTTTGCTAGAGTTTTTCCAATGTCAAGTATCTCTTCCTTAGACCATGAGTTCGTGTAACTCCCGGATACCGTAGGAGTGCTTTGGGTGTACCAAAGCGTCCTGGCGTAATCGGGTGACTATAAAGGTACATTACGGTATCTCCAAAAGTGTACATTGGGTTGACACGGATCGAGGCTGGGATTTGTCACTCCGTATGACCGAGAGGTATCACCGGGCCCACTCGGTAGTGCATCATCATAATGAGCTCAAAGTGACCAAGTGTTTGGTCACGGATCATGCATTACGGATGCAGTAAAGTGACTTGCCGGCAGCGAGATTGAGCGAGGTATTGGGATACCGACGATCGAATCTCGGCAAGTAAAATACCGATTGACAAAGGGAATAGTATATGGGTAGGGGTAGATCCTCGACATCGTGGTTCATCCGATGATATCATCGAGGAGCATGTGGGAGCCAACATGGTTATCCAGATCCCTCTCTTGGTTATTGCACGAGAGCCGTCTCGGTCATGTCTGAGTGTCTCCAGAACACGTAGGGTCTACACACTTAATGTAAGGTGAAGCTAGGGTTGTATGAATATGAGTATGCAGAAAACCGAATGTTGTTGAGTCCCGGATGAGATCTCGGACGTCACGAGGAGTTCCGGAATGGTCCGGAGGTAAATATTTATATCTGAGGAAGTCTTATTTTGGTCGTAGAAAAAGTTTCGGCGTTATCGGTATTATGCAGGGAGTGCCGAAAGGGGTCAGGGGTCCACCGGGGTCCACCTGCCCGGGGGGCCACATGGGCTGGGGTGCGCCTTGGCCTATATGGGCCAAGGGCACCAGCCCCAAGAGGCCCATGCTCCAAGATATAAGAAAAGGGAGAGTCCTAAAGGGGAAGGCACCTCAGGGTGCCTTGGGGAGGATGGACTCCTTCCCCCCTCTTGGCCGCACCCCTTCCTTGGAGGAAGGGGCAAGGCTGCGCCCTCCCCCCCTCTCTTGCACCTATATAAAGGGAGGGGAGGGAGGGTTGGCCGCACCCATAAGCCATGGTGCCTCCCTCCTCCCTGCAACACCTCCTCCTCCTCCCGTAGTTGCTTAGCGAAGCCCTGCCGGAGTTCTGCTGCATCCACCACCACGCCGTCGTGCTGCTGGATCATCATCAACCTCTCCTTTCCCCTTGCTGGATCAAGAAGGAGGAGGCGTCATCCGCTCCGTCGTGTGTTGAACACGGAGGTGCTGTCCATTCGTGCACTAGGTCATCGGTGATCTGAATCACGGCGATGCGACTCCATCATCCCGTTCCATTGAACGCTTCCGCCTTGATCTACAAGTGGTATGTAGATGCAATCACTCTCCCATGACTCGTTGCTAGATGAACTCATAGATGGATCTTGGTGAAACCGTAGGAAAAATTTTAATTTTCTGCAACGTTCCCCAACAAGTGGCATCATGAGCTAGGTCTATGCGTAGTTCTCTATTGCACGAGTAGAACACAATTTGTTGTGGGCGTAGATGTTGTCAACTTTCTTGCCGCTACTAGTCTTATCTTGCTTCAGCGGCATTGTGGGATGAAGCGGCCGGACCGACCTTACACGTGCGCTTACGTGAGACCGGTTCCACCGGCCCGACATGCACTAGTTGCATAAGGTGGCTAGCGGGTGTCTGTCTCTCCCACTTTAGTTGGAGCGGATTCGATGAAAAGGGTCCTTATGAAGGGTAAATATAAGTTGACAAATCACGTTGTGGCTTTCACGTAGGTAAGAAAACGTTCTTGCTAGAACCCTATTGCAGCCACGTAAAACTTGCAACAACAATTAGAGGAAGTCTAACTTGTTTTTGCAGCAAGTGTTTTGTGATATGATATGGCCAAAGTTGTGATGAATGATGAATGATATATGTGATGTATGAGATCATGTTCTTGTAATAGGAATCACGACTTGCATGTCGATGAGTATGAAGACCGGCAGGAGCCATAGGAGTTGTCTTTATTTTTGTATGACCTGCGTGTCATTGAAGAACGCCATGTAAATTACTTTACTTTATTGCTAAACGTTGCTAGCCATAGAAGTAGAAGTAGTCGTTGGCGTGACAACTTCATGAAGACACGATGATGGAGATCATGATGATGGAGATCATGGTGTCATGCCGGTGACAGGATGATCATGGAGCCCCGAAGATGGAGATCAAAGGAGCTATATGATATTGGCCATATCATGTCACTACTATATATAATTGCATGTGATGTTTATTATGTTTTATGCATCTTGTTTACTTAGAACGACGGTAGTAAATAAGATGATCCCTTATAATAATTTCAAGAAAGTGTTCCTCCTAATTGTGCACCGTTGCTAAAGTTCGTCGTTTCGAAGCACCACGTGATGATCGGGTGTGATAGATCCTTACGTTCACATACAACGGGTGTAAGACAGTTTTACACATGCAATACACTTAGGTTAACTTGACGAGCCTAGCATGTACAGACATGGCCTCGGAACACTAGAGACCGAAAGGTCGAACATGAGTCATATGGAAGATACGATCAACATGGAGATGTTCACCGACGATGACTAGTCCGTCTCACGTGATGATCGGACACGGCCTAGTCGACTCGGATCATGTAACACTTAGATGACTAGAGGGATGTCAAATCTGAGTGGGAGTTCATTAAACAATTTGATTAGATGAACTTTATTATCATGAACAATAGTCTAAAATCTTTGCAAAATGTCTTGTAGATCAAATGGCCAACGCTCATGTCACCATGAACTTCAACGCGTTCCTAGAAAACCAAGCTGAAAGATGATGGCAGCAACCATTGGATTGGGTCCGAACACGAGGATTATCCTCATAGCTGCCAGAAACAATATGTCCCGAAGCACCGCTAGGTGAAGCACCCATCCCGAGAGAACCAAGGCGTTATGAACGCTTGGCGGTCTCGTCTTGATGATTACTCCCTCGTTCAGTGCGGCATGCTTTACAGTTTAGAACCGGGGCTCCAAAAGCATTTTGAGCGACACGGAGCATATGAGATGTTCGAGGAGCTGAAACTAGTTTTCCAAGCTCATGCCCGGGTCGAGAGATATGAAGTCTTCGACAAGTTCTACAGTTGTAAGGTGGAGGAAAATAATTACATCGGTGAGCACATACTCAAAATGTACAGGTTGCACAACCGCCTTTGTCGGTGGACATTAACCTCCCGGACAAAGGCGGTCATTGTGACAGAATCCTTGATCGCTCCCACCAAGCTACCAGAGCTTTGTGATGAACTACAATATGCGGGGATGGTGAAAACTATTCCTGAAGTATTTTCAATCTTTGAAGTCGTGAGGTAGAAATCAAGAAGGAGCATCAAGTGTTGATGGTCAATAAAACCACTAAGTTCAAGAAGGGCAAGGGAAAGAAGAACTTCAAGAAGGACGGCAAGGATGTTGCCGCCCGATAAGCCAGCTTGGGAAGAGGTCAAAGAATGGACCCAAGCACGAGACCGAGTGCTTTTATTGCAAAGGGAAGGGTCCTTTGAGCGGAACTGCCCCAAATACTTAGCGAGACAAGAAGGCCGGCAACACTAAAGGTATATTTGATATACATGTAATTGATGTGTACCTTACCGATTACTCGTAGTAACTCACCGGTATTTGATACCGGTGCCGTTGCTCATATATGTAACTCACAATGAGGAGCTGCGCAATAAACGGAGGCTGGCGAAGGGCGACGAGGTGACGATGCGCGTCGGGAATGGTTCCAAGGTCGATGTGATCGCCCGTCGGCACGCTACCTCTACATTTACCTACGGGATTAGTTTTAAGCCTCAATAATTGTTATTTAGTACCAAGTTTGAGCATGAACATTGTATCGTGATCTCGTTTAATACGAGATGGCTACTCATTTAAATCCGAGAATAATGGTTGTTCTATTTATATGTGAGAAATGTTTTATGGTCATGCTCCGATGGTCAATGGTTTATTCTTAATGAATCTCGAACGTAATGTTACACATGTTCATAGTGTGAATACCAAAAGATGTAAAGTTGATAACGATAGTCCCACATACTTGTGGCACTGCAGCCTTGGTCACATTGGTGTAAAGCGCATGAAGAAGCTCCATGCTGATGGACTTTTAGAGTCTCTCTATTATGATTCATTTGAGACATGCGAACCATGCCTCATGGGCAAGATGACCAAGACTCCGTTCTCCGGAACAATGGAGCGAGCAACCAACTTATTGGAAATCATACATACCGATGTGTGCGGTCCAATGAGTGTTGAGGCTCGCGGAGGATATCGTTATGTTCTCACTCTCCGATGACTTGAGTAGATATGGGTATGTCTACTTGATGAAACACAAGTCTAAGACCTTTGAAAAGTTCAAGGAATTTCAGAATGAAGTAGAGAATCAACGTGACCGAAAGATAAAATTCTTGCGATCAGATCATGGAGGAGAATATTTAAGTCACGAATTTGGTACACACTTAAGGAAATGTGGAATCGTTTCACAACTCATGCCGCCTGGAACACCTCGGTAATAGCGGTGTGTCCGAGCGTCGTGTCGCACTCTATTGTATATGGTGCGATATATGATGTCTCTTACCGATTTACCGCTATCATTTTGGGGATACGCTCTAGAGACAGCTACATTCACTTTAAATAGGGCACCGTCTAAAATCCGTTGAGATGACACCGTATGAATTATGGTTTGGGAAGAAACCTAAGCTGTCGTTTCTAAAAGTTTGGGGATGCGATGCTTATGTCAAGAAACTTCAACCTGAAAAGCTTGAACCCAAGTCGGAAAAATGCGTCTTCATAGGATACCCTAAGGAAACCATTGGGTATACCTTCTACCTTAGATCCGAAGGCAAGATCTTTGTTGCCAAGAACGGATCCTTTCGGAAAGAGTTTCTCTCGAAAGGAGTAAGTGGGAGGAAAGTAGAACTCGATGAAGTACTACCTCTTGAACCGGAAAGTAGTGCAGCTTAGGAAAATGTTCTGTGGAGCCTACACCTCTTGGAGAGGAAATTAATGATGATGATCAAGGTACTTTGGATCAAGTTGCTCTTGAACTTCGTGGGTCCACAAGGACACGTTCCACACCAGTGGTATGGCAACCCTGTCACGGAAATCATGTTGTTAGACAACGGTGAACCTTGAACTATGAAGAAGCGATGGCGGGCCCAGATTCCAACAAATGGCTTGAAGCCATGCAATCCGAGATAGGATCCATGTATGAAAACAAAGTATGGACTTTGTGAGACTTGCCCGATGATCGGCGGCGATAGAAAACAAATGGATCTTTAAGAAGAAGACGGACGCGGATGGTAATGTCACCATCTATAAAGCTCGACTTGTCGCTAAGGGTTATTGGCAAGTTCAAGAGATTGACTACGATGAGACTTTCTCTCCCGTAGCGAAGCTTAAGTCCGTCCGAATCTTGTTAGCAATTACGCATACTATGATTATGAGATATGGCGGATGGACGTCAAAACGGCATTCCTTAATCTGTTACCTTAAGGAAGAGCTGTATATGATGCAGCCGGAAGGTTTTGTCGATCCTAAGAATGCTAACAAGGTATGCAAGCTCCAGCGATCCATTTATGGGCTGGTGCAAGCATCTCGGAGTTGGAACATTCGCTTTGATGAGATGATCAAAGCGTTTGGGTTTATCCAGACTTATGGAGAAGCTTTGTGTTTACAAGAAAGTGAGTGGGAGCTCTGTACCATTTCTCATATTATATGTAGATGACATACTTCGATGGGAAATGATATAGAACTTTTGGACAGCATTAAGGCCTACTTGAATAAGAGTTTTTCAATGAAGGACCTTGGAGAAGCTGCTTACATATTAGGCATCAAAATCTGTAGGGATAGATCGAGACGCCTCATAGGTCTTTCACAAAGCACATACCTTGATAAGATTTTGAAGAAGTTCAAAATGGATTAGTCCAAGAAAGGGTTCTTGCCTTTTTTGCAAGGTGTGAAATTGAGCTCGGCTCAATGCCCGACCACGGCAAAAGATAAAGAAGAGATGAGTGTCATCCCTATGCCTCGACCATAGGATCTATTATGTATGCCATCTGTGTACCAGACCTGATGTAAACCTTGCCGTAAGTTTGGTAGGAAGGTACCAAAGTAATCCGGCAAGGAACACTGGACAGCGGTCAAGAATATCCTGAAGTACACGAAAGGACAAAGGACATGTTTCTCGTTTATGGAGGTGACGAAGAGCTCGTCGTAAAGGGTTACGTCGATGCTAGCTTCGACACGCAATCTGAATGACTCAAAGTCACAAACCGGATACGTGTATATGTTAAATGGTGGAGCGATGGCTGGTGCAGCTGCAAGCAGAGCGTCGTGGCGGGATCTACATGTGAAGAGGAGTACATGGCAGCCTCGGAGGCAGCACATGAAGCAATTTGGGTGAAGGAGTTCATCACCGACCTAGGAGTCATACCCAATGCGTCGGAACCGATCAAACTCTTCTGTGACAACACTGGAGCTATTGCACTTGCCAAGGAGCCCAGGTTTCACAAGAAGACCGAGCACAACAAGCGTCGCTTCAACTCCATTCGTGAAAATGTTAAAGATGGGGACATAGAAATTTGCAAAGTGCATACGGATCTGAATGTCGCAGATCCGTTGACTAAACCTCTTCAGCGAGCAAAACATGATCAACACCAGAACTCTATGGGTGTTCGATTCATCACAATGTAACTAGATTATTGACTCTAGTGCAAGTGGGAGACTATTGGAAATATGCCCTAGAGGCAATAATAAAAGTATTACTATTATATTTCCTTGTTCATGATAATTGTCTTTTATTCATGCTATAATTGTATTATCCGGAAATCGTAATACACGTGTGAATACATAGACCACAATATGTCCCTAGTGAGCCTCTAGTTGACTAGCTCGTTGATCAACAGATAGTCATGGTTTCTGACTATTGACATTGGATGTCATTGATAACGGGATCACATCATTAGGAGAATGATGTGATGGACAAGACCCAATCCTAAGCATAGCACAAGATCGTGTAGTTCGTTTTGCTAGAGTTTTTCCAATGTCAAGTATCTCTTCCTTAGACCATGAGATCGTGTAACTCCGGATACCGTAGGAGTGCTTTGGGTGTACCAAGCGTCACAACGTAATCGGGTGACTATAAAGGTGCATTACGGTATCTCCAAAAGTGTACATTGGGTTGACACGGATCGAGGCTGGATTTGTCACTCCGTGTATGACGGAGAGGTATCACTGGGCCCACTCGGTAGTGCATCATCAAAATGAGCACAAAGTGACCAAGTTTTTGGTCACGGGATCATGCATTACGATGCGAGTAAAGTGACTTGCGGCAGCGAGATTGAGCGAGGTATTGGGATACCGACGATCGAATCTCGGGCAAGTAAAATACCGATTGACAAAGGGAATAGTATATGGGGTTGATTGAATCCTCGACATCGTGGTTCATTCGATGATATCATCGAGGAGCATGTGGGAGCCAACATGGGTATCCAGATCCCGCTGTTGGTTATTGCCCGAGAGCCGTCTCGGTCATGTCTGCATGTCTCCCGAACCCGTATGGTCTACACACTTAAGGTTCGGTGGCCTAGGGTTGTATGAATATGAGTATGCAGCAAACCGAATGTTGTTGAGTCCGGATGAGATCCGGGCGTCACGAGGAGTTCTGGAATGGTCCGAAGGTAAAGATTTATATATAGGAAGTCTTATTTTGGTCGTAGGAAAAGATTCGCGTTATCGGTATTGTACCGGAGTGCGAAAGGGGTCCGGGGTCCACCGGGGGTCCACCTGCCCGGGGGCCACATGGGCTGTAGGGGTGCGCCTTGGCCTATATGGGCCAAGGGCACCACCCCTAGAGGCCCATGCGCCAAGATATAAGAAAAAGGGAAGAGTCCTAAAGGGAAGGCACCTCAGGGGTGCCTTGGGAGGATGGACTCCTTCCCTCTCTTGGCCGCACCCTTCCTTGGAGGAAGGGGCAAGGCTGCGCCCTTCCCCTCTCTTGCACCTATATAAAGGGAGGGAGGGAGGGTGGCCGCACCCATAAGCCTGGCGCCTCCCTCCTCCTGCAACACCTCCTCCTCCTCCCGTAGTTGCTTAGCGAAGCCCTGCCGGAGTTCTGCTGCATCCACCACAACGTCGTCGTGCTGCTGGATCATCATCAACCTCTCCTTTCCCCTTGCTGGATCAAGAAGGAGGAGATGTCATCCGCTCCATACATGTGTTGAGCAGCGGAGGTGCTGTCCGTTCGGCACTAGGTCGTGATGATCCGAATCACGGCGAGTACGACTCCATCATCCCCGTTCCATTGAACGCTTCTGCACGCGATCTACAAGTGGTATGTAGATGCAATCACTCTCCCATGACTCGTTGCTAGATGAACTCATAGATGGATCTTGGTGAAAACGTAGGAAAAAATTTAATTTTCTGCAACGTTCCCCAACAGGCGCATGGGCCTGCCTCGTGGACATCTCGGGCACCTCCTTGACGTGAGACCGACACCAAAAATTCCTATAAATACAGAAACCTCGGAAAATTAGCCTAGATCGGGAGTTTCGCCGCCGCAAGCCTCTGTAGCCACGAGAAATCAATCTAGGCCCTCTCGGCACCTATGGGAGGCCATCATCACCATGAAGGCCAAGGACCCGGAGGGTGGAGGCCATGGAGGAGGAAGCACAAGGGAGAACCTCTCCTCCTCTCTTCCGGTGGCGCCGGTGTGCCATCGGGAGGGAATCATCGCCCTTGGTGATCGTCTTCATCAACATCACTATCCTCATCTCTTTTACGCGGTACACTCTCCCGCAACCTTCTGTAATACCTACTTGTACATGGTGCTTTATGCCACATATTATGATCCACTGATGTGTTGCCATCCTATGATGTTTTGAGTAGATATCTTTTGTCTTTGGGTTGATTGATGATCTAGATTGGTATGAGTTGTATTTTTTACTTTGGTGCTGTCCTATGGTGCCCTCCGTGTCGCGCAAGCGTGAGGGATTCCCGTTGTAGGGTGTTGCAATACGTTCATGGTTTGCTTATAGTGGGTTGCTTGAGTGACAGAAGCATAAACCCGAGTAAGAGGGATTGTTGTGTATGGGAATTAAGAGGACTTGATGCTTTAATGTTATGGTTGGGTTTTACCTTAATGATCTTTAGTAGTTGCAGATGCTTGCTAGAGTTCCAATCATAAGTGCATATGATCCAAGTAGAGAAAGTATGTTAGCTTATGCCTCTCCCTCATATGAAACTGCAGTAGTGATTACCGTCTTGTTAACAATTGCCTAGGACAATTCCGCACACCGATCCACCATCATTCCACACTCGCTATTTATAATATTTAGTAATATATTCTAAATTTATAATAACAGCACCTAATTTTATATTTTAGCTCTCCGATATCATACAAAGTTATCCTCTTCATACCCACAACATAGTTTTATTTCTCGTTGCTAGTTGGAAGCAAACATTCGGTGTACGTAGAATCGTATCAGTGGAAGATAGGGCTTGAGAGAATATTGATCTTACCTTTATCTCCTTGTGGGTTTGACACTCCATACTTATCACTTCCACCTTTGGAAAGTGCTACGATGATTCCTTGTACTTGGGTATTATCAAGCTCTTTTCTGGTGCCGTTGCCGGGGAGCAATAGCGTGGGGTTGATATTCTCGTGTGTGCTTGTTTGCTTTCTTCACTAAGTAGATTTTTGTTTTTCCTTTTCCTTTTTGTTTTTTAGTTGTGGGTGAAACATACAAAAATATTAAAAGAATGAAAATACAAAAAATTTACTTGACTCTCATACCTAAAAAGTTTTTCAAAAAGAGAAGTGATTGGAAAGTGATGCATTGAAGAAGTGAGGGTCGACCTTGAGCACTTGTGCTCATGCTCACGGAAACAATGTAGAATTTTTCATATAAGTTTCTCTATAAATAATTATCCCCTTGTATATATCCATTGTATTATAAAAATAATGTGCCAAGCTTTGGTTTTAGGATGATTAGATTGCTTGTTTACTATGTGCAGAACAAAAACAGAAACTTTGGCTGTAGTACGTGAATTTACATTTTTTACTGGAAAGCCAAATGGATCTGAAACTTTTTGCACATTACTTATGTACAAATTTTTCAAATTTTCATATTTATTTCATAATTTTAGGAGTTACAGAAGTTTACCAAACTTATAGATTACTACAGACTGTTCTATTTTTAACAGATTCTGTTTTGCGTGTGTTGTTTGCTTATTTCGATGAATCTATGGCTAGTATCGGGGGGTATGAACCATAGAGAAGTTGGAATACAGTAGGTTTAACACCAATATAAATAAAGAATGAGTTCATTACAGTACCTAAAAGTAGTAATTTGCTTTATTACACTAAAGGATCTCACAAGTTTTTGTTAAAGTTTTGTGTGGATGAAGTGTCCGTAGGTCGAGGAGCTATCAATATGAGAAGAATAAAGAGAGGCAAGAGTTCAAGATTGGGGATGAACAAGGCACCACAATTAAATATATCAAGTATACTCAAGCATCTAAGCTTGGGGATGCGCCGGTTGGCATCCCATCTTTCTTCTTCAACAAATATCGGTATACCTCGGTTTTTTTTGTTTTTGTTCACATGATTTGTGTCCATTGTGTTTTTGTTTTTCCTTTAAGAACCATGCTAGCATGAGATATAACTTCATTGATTTATAGAATACTTCATGTGCTTCACTTATATCCTTTAAGAATGATATTATAAAATTGCTCTTTGTGCTTCACTTAAATCTTTTGAGTATGGTTTTATAGAATGCTTCGTGTGCTTCACTTATACATTTTGAGCTTGGATATTGGTTAGTCTATATTAATTGTAGAATGCTCCATGAACTTCACTTATATATTTTGGAGTATGAATAATACTATCATTTAAAGTGGGTTTGGAAGAGTGTCAACTTTAGGAATTAGTGATCCCACTATTTTGGAGGATGTTGAATTTTAGTGTGATATTTATGAAAGTGGATTTGGAAGAGTGTCAACTTTAGTGTAATGATTCCACTATTTCGGAAGAGGTTCCAATTGAGTATGAGAACAAAGTTGTTATCCATGATTCTACTTAAAATTATTATGAGGGAGGAATACATGCTTGTAAGAGTTGCAATAATATCGAGTTTCCTCTCTATGTGCTTAAAGTTTTCAAGTTATACTTGTTTTGCCTTCCTATGCTAGTTGATTCTTGTTCCCATAAATTTTGTGCTAACAAAATCCCTAGGCATAGGAAGTAGTTTAGATTTCAATGTGCTAGTCCTATTCTTCAAGATGCTCTCTTTGTGTTTTAATTCCTATCTTTTATGTGAGCATCATTGAAATCATCATGCCTAGCTAAAAGGCATTAAAGAAAAGCGTTTGTTGGGAGACAACCCAATATTTGCCCTTACTGTTTTTGTGTGTTTACATGATTAATCTACTGTATTAATCATGTTTTATAGCTTTTGTTTCAATAAAGTGCCAAGTAAGACCTTTGGGAAGACTTGGGTGAAAGTTAATGTGATCTTGCTGTAAAAAAAACAGAAACTTTGCGCTCACGAGATTAGCTGTCATTTTTTACAGAAGAGTGCTTTTGAGTTGATTCTTTTTGCAGAAGATTAATAGACAAATTCCTCACGTCCACCAATTTATTTCATAATTTTTGGTGTAGCATAAGTATGGTTATTGTTCAGATCATTACAGACTGTTCTGTTTCTGACAGATTATGTTTTCATTGCATAGTTTGCTTGTTTTCTAGTTTCTATGGCTTATATTCCTCAATATAAATTGTAGAAATGATATGGTACAGTAGGCTGTGTGAGGAAAATTATGAACCTTGTCTTTGACAGTACCAAAGTGAATGGTTTGCTCTTTATCATACTAACCCATCTCACGAAGTTTGGTTAAGTTTTGTGTGATTGATGTTTTCAAGTTTTGGGTGAGATATCGATATGAGGAGAATAAGGAGTGGAAAGACCATAAGCTTGGGGATGCCCAAGGCACCCCAAGGCAATATTCAAGGAAGACTCAAGTACCTAAGCTTGGGGATGCCCCGGAAGGCATCCCCTCTTTCGTCTTCAAAAGTATTGGTATACCTTACTCGGAGCTATATTTTTATTCATCACATGATATGTGTTTTGCTTGGAGCGTATTTTCAATTTTACTTGCTGTTTGAATAAAAGCATTGCATCTGAAATATTGAATGAAAAAGAATCCTCCCATGTCTAGTTAATTATTTGACTATTCAGTGTTCTTCACTCATATCTTTTGGAGTAGTTTGTCATTTGCTCATGTGCTTCATGTATATCCTATGAGTAAATGGTTGAATAAATTGAATGTCATAAACCTGAATTTATATATGTTTAATATGCTTATAACATGGGGAGTAATGACTTCACACATAATAAGTATAGGTAGTAAAACTTATTGAAAGTTAGCAAACGTAGAATTGGTCACTTGAACAATTCATGAAAGAATATTGAAGGAAGAGAGGTTTCACATATAAATATACTATCTTGGACATCTTTTATGATTGGGAGCACTCATTAAAATATGACATGCTAAAGAGTTGATGTTGGACAAGGAAGACAACGTAATGGGTTATGTTTTCTTATATCTGAAATAAAGTATATTGTCATGGATCATCCAACATGTTGAGCTTGCCTTTCCCCTCATGCTAGCCAAATTCTTTGCACCAAGTAGAGATACTACTTGTGCTTCCCAAAACCCTTAAACCAGTTTTGCCATGAGAGTCCACCATATCTACCTATGGATTGAGTAAGATCCTTCAAGTAAGTTGTCATCGGTGAAAGCAATAAAAAATGCTCTCTAAATATGTATGATTGATTGGTGTGGAGGAAATAAGCTTTATACGATCTTGTGATGTGGAAGAAATAAAAGCGACGGACTGCATAATAAAGGTTCATATCACAAGGGGCAATATAAAGTGACGTTCTTTCGCATTTAGATTTTGTGCATCCAACCCTGAAAGCGCATGGCAACCTCTGCTTCCCTCTGTGAAGGGCCTATCTTTTATTATTATCTTCTACTTTATGCAAGAGTCATGGTGATCTTCACCTTTCCTTTTTACATTTTATCCTTTGGCAAGCACAGGGTGTTGGAAAGATCCTGATAGATATATCTAATTGGATGTAAGTCAGCATGAGCTATTATTGTTGACATTACCCTTGAGGTAAAAGGTTGGGAGGCGAAACTATAAGCCCCTATCTTTCTCTGTGTCCGATTAAAACTCCATAACAACAAGTATTGCGTGAGTGTTAGCAATTGTGAAAGACTAAATAATAGTTGAGTATGTGGAGTTTGCTAAATCAAAGCTCTGACATAGACTCTTCCTGAAAATAAGATGAATTGCAATTGTTTGATGACTGAGAATATTGTTTCTTAGTTTTCAAGAAAGTTTATGACCTATACTTTAAACATGTGAATAGCTTGTTACTTGACCATGAAAAGTATTATGAGATGAGCTATTCTTATGACATGTAATGATGCTAGAAAAAGTGATTGGAATTATCATTGATCAAACTTATGCGCTTGCTAGCATTCACACTTCATAAATTATTTATTTTATCATTTACCTACTCGAGGACAAGCAGGACTTAAGCTTGGGGATGCTGATACGTCTCCAACGTATCTATAATTTTATGAAGTATTCATGCTATTATACTATCCTTCTAGGATGTTTTATATGCATTTATATGATATTTTATATGATTTTTGGGACTAACCTATTAACCTAGAGCCCGATTGCGGTTTACATTTTCTCCTTGTTTTTGAGTTTTGCAGAAAAGGAATACCAAACGGAGTCCAATTGACGTGCCAATTTTTTATGATTTTTTATGGACCAAAAGAAGACCACGGAGTATCGGAGTTGGGCCAGAAGAGTCCCGAGCTGCCCACGAGGGTGGGCCCCCCCCAGGACGCGTGGGCCTGCCTCGTGGACAGCTCGGGCACCTCCTTGACGTGAGACCGACGTCAAAAATTCCTATAAATACAGAAACCTCAGAAAATTAACCTAGATCGGGAGTTCCGCCGCCGCAAGCCTCTGTAGCCACGAGTAATCAATCTAGGCCCTCTCTGGCACCCTGCCGGAGGGGGCCATCATCACCATAAAGGACAAGGACCAGAGGGTGGAGGCCATGGAGGAGGAAGCACAAGGGGGAGAACCTCTCCTCCTCTCTTCCGGTGGCGTCGGTGTGCCATCGGGAGGGGAATCATCGCCGCGGTGATCGTCTTCATCAACATCACCATCCTCATCTCTTTTATGCGGTCCACTCTCCCGCACCCCGCTGTAATCCCTACTTGAACATGGTGCTTTATGCCACATATTATGATCCACTGATGTGTTGCCATCCTATGATGTTTTGAGTAGATATCTTTTGTCTTTGGGTTGATTGATGATCTAGATTGGTATGAGTTGTTTGTTTTACTTTGGTGCTGTCCTATGGTGCCCTACGTAGCCGGCATAGCGTGGTGATTCAGCTGTAGGGTGTTGCAATACGTTCATGGTTCGCTTATAGTGGGTTGCTTGAGTGACAGAAGCATAAACCCGAGTAAGAGGGATTGTTGCGTATGGGAATAAAGAGGACTTGATGCTTTAATGCTATGGTTGGGTTTTACCTTAATGATCTTTAGTAGTTGCGGATGCTTGCTAGAGTTCCAATCATAAGTGCATATGATCCAAGTAGAGAAAGTATGTTAGCTTATGCCTCTCCCTCATATGAAAGCTGCAATAGTGATTACCGGTCTTGTTAACAATTGCCTAGGACAATTCCGCTTTTACCGATCCACCATTATTCCACACTCGCTATTTATAATATTTAGTAATATATTCTAACTTTATAATAACAGCACCTACTTTTATATTTTAGCTCTCCGATATAATACAAAGTTATCCTCTTCATACCCACAACATAGTTTTATTTCTCGTTGCTAGTTGGAAGCAAACGTTAGGTCGTGAAATGAGAGTCGTGTCGATGGCGAGATAGGGCTTGAGAGAATATTGATCTTACCTTTAGCTCCTTGTGGGTTCGACACTCCATACTTATCACTTCCACCTTTGGAAAGTGCTATGATGATTCCTTGCACTTGGGGATTATCACTATGCAACAGAATCTGTAGTGCACAATCTTTCCCTTTACGTAAATCAAGACTACATGGATGTCATACTGCACACAAACCATGGATTTACAATCGTTGCTACTGTAAGACTTGATGAACATGGTGACTCCTATTTTGGCACTGGCTTTTGGAAAGAAATTTCTAAGTTTTATGAACCGAAAGCTAGCACTACAATTGCACTACACATAAAAGGGTCTGGTCATGAGATATATGGTAACTTCCCCGACGATATCATCCATCCAGACTTTGTTCGAAGTAAGTTTTCTTTTCAACTATCTACGTGTTGACTTACCTAGCAATATCAAATGAATTGTGTAGTATTTAAGCAACCAACTGTTATTCTCTTTTCTTACTATATTCCTACCTAATAACTTCTAGTTAATATACACTTTTCTATTGCCCTGTTTTAAATAAATATTTCCTATACTCTCATTTCTATCAAAAAGCGCCACTGACAAGGAGACTCCGGAGGTGGAGAACAGGGCTGCTAACAAGCGGAGGCGGGGTGAGCTAGAACTGCAAGCGGCTCCAGCAGGCCTAGACTTCATCAGCAGCCTCCCCGATGATATGTTGACAGTCATCATCTCCCTCCTCCCAATCAAATATGGGGCGTGGACAACCGTCCTTTCCCGGCGGTGGCGCCCCCTATGGAACTCTAGCCCTCTCAACTTCATCGGCACCCACGAGCTCTGCCATGGCTACCACAAAAGCTTGGGTGCGTTCTCCAAGATCCTCGGTAGTCACCTTGGCCCAACGAGAGGCCTTAGAATGGGCAAGTTCCATTCCAATGACAAGGACCGGACCAATCTTGATGAATGGTTCCGATCCCCTGCCCTAGTTCAGCTCGAGGAGCTCACTTTTGATGATGGGCATATGCGGTCGCTGCCAACGTCCGCACTCCACCTCGGGCCCACGCTGCGCATCGCCAAGTTCAGGAACTGCCATCCCCCCTTAATGTTGTGCCCGCTCTTATTCTACCACGACTGAAGCACCTCGAGCTCGTTGTCGTCTTCCTCTCAAACGATGACATGGAGCGTCTGCTCCGTGGTTGTACTGTACTCGAGTACCTTCGTCTTCAGGCGATCAATGGGTTGAGTACCTTCCACATCACCTCCATGACTCTCCAGACTATTTATGTGTGTTGCTCGTGCGGCAAGAAGACATCACAAGATGTGTACCACGGTATGGTCATTGAGGACACACTTGCACTTGAGAGATTACTTGTAGTTGATCAAGAAGGTCCAACAAGAATCAATGTCATTTCTGCGCCAAAATTGACAGTGGTGGGCTACTCGTCAGACAAATACTACGAACTTGTTACTGGATCCACACCCGTTCAGGTACAACAGCTGCCTTCTACCTCTCCTTCTACAAATTAACATTATTTCTAATTTTGAAGATGTTTGTTCGTTTGTCATTCAGAAAATGATTCCGACAAGCTTGACCCCCAAGCTGCGCACAGTGAAGGTCTTGGCACTAGAAACTATCGGCTCCAACCTGGAGCAAGTTGTCAGTTTCCTGAGATGCATTCCGTGCCTGGAGAAGCTATATATCGAGGTGATTTTCCTTTCCTGTTAAATGTTAACCATAAGAGAGTTCAATTTGTGATGCCTTTTTCCAAGTTTACAATGACAATGACTACGATTTTTGAAGGATTCTTTTGGAGGATTTCGGTACATACATGCCCCCCCCCCATATTGGTTGCTTGATCCATATGGTTACAATCAATAAGCATTTCTCCTTTGGATTCATCTGTACTAGTTTTCTTAGGGAACTTTTCATCCACTCCAACCTCTTGTGAAGAAGGCTACATTTTTCTAGAATGTAATCAAATGCCCATGTTAGATCTAAGATGGCATGTTAGTGCATTTTACAAATTCTGCAAACCAAATAGGCCTATAGTATTGTTCAAAACTGCATGTAGGCACTAACACATTTTCTTCTTTTGTAGATAAGATTAGGCCCAGTGATGGATAATGTGATACAATATAACAATCACGTCGAATGCCTAGATCTGCATCTCTCAGAAATTACTTTGAACTCCTACCGAGGGACCTTACCGGAGATTATATTCGCAAGGTTCTTTGTCCTCAGAGCAAGGGTGACGAAGGAAATGAGGTTTTCCCTACATTTATTTTGCAAAAATGAATGGTTTGTTGATCAGTGCCGGCGCCTGCGGCAGAATGGAATAGGCCCCAAAAATGTTGAATTTCATTTTGGAACTTCAGATGACAGAGTAATCAGAAGTCATCATGTCAACCCCATACATGACTTCTTAGTGGCTGACCCCTTTGCAAAAAATGTGAGGTTTCGAAACCAGACTTAGAAGTGGTAATATTAGTTTGAACCTCTCTGATATCCATGTTCAGCGGATTAGCGCGAGCATTTGCAGTTGATGAGCTGAATTTCATTTCTAATATCAGTTTGAACCTTGTAATCTTCAAATTTGAGACATATAACTCTGGAATTTGAACCTTGTAATATTTTGAGCTTTTGTGGTACAATCGTTGAAATGGCATCGTATGAGACTCGTATATTGGTAGCACTATTTTGACCTTAATATGCAATGGTCTTAGATTTTATTAACCATTCTCGAATCTGTTTACCTTGTCGATCTCACAGCACACAATCTGTATAGCTAACTCGACTGCGATCTTCGACATTATTGCACACAGTTGGTTTCTTCCACCGTGTGCCCTGTAGAGCGCAGAATTAATTATCGCACTTGAGTGTCCATCATCACCCTTCTGTGTAACTTTGACCTCATCACCCACGGGTAAACTTATGACCGAAGTCATTCCACACACTTCATTTTTACAAAGCTTTTTGCTAATAACGCCCTGATTTGTCCCTCTTCTAGCCGACGCGTGGCCAAACTAGCAGGCGGAAGCTTACCTGAGAAAGCTGCGTGGTAGCGCGGGAATAGGCTCATCGATGATACATTTGGCGTCTCTTGAGCCCACGCTGCGTGGTCAAATGAAAGCAGCGTGCGGTCTTGCGGTGTTGTCAAGCGTGCCTTTGGAATCCTCCGCTATGAACGTCGTGACAAGACGTGACGATTACAGGCCGGCCGGCCCCCATTTATTACAGCGGCGATTTAACCCTTGTGTCGCTTCAACCTTTCGATCGCGCCCCACCATTGCAAGAAGCACACCCACCACGAGAAATTCTTAGAGGGTATCATGCGCGGCTCCAATGGCGCTCCAAGCGGCTGCCGACGACGACGAGCGATTCACCTGCGTCTTGTGGTGGACACCCACGAAGGTTCATGGACCTCTCGGTGGTGTACACCAACGACCCGGTCTGGGTGGAGCACTCCATCCACATCATGGAGTTGTTGCTTGCCGAGGAGAAGTACAAGGTGGTTGGGTTCGACCTCGAGTACACCCGCGCTCGTGCCTGGTCTCGTCCCAAGGTCGCCGTCGCCCAAATGTGTGTGCGCCACCACGCCCTCGTCTACCACTATTTCCTGGCCACAAGGCCTTGCGAGCGTTTCGCCAGGTTTTTCAATAACCCCACTACATGTTCGCTACCGTGGACATCACGATGTAAAGGCATTCGAGAATTCGAGCATCGCCTGCCAGAATCATGTCGACATCCAGGGCCAATACAAGATCTGGGCAGCAAGGAGCATGAGAAGGACTCACTGGTTCACCTCGTCGAGGCCATCATCGACCCCTACTTTAGAGACATGAAGGATTCATGCAACAAGGACAAGCGTGTGCGATGTGATTGTATTTCTCTCCGATATGTTGATTTGGTTTGGCCAACTAGATTAATTTTTCTTGCAATGTGAGAGGTGCTTTGTGGTGGGTGCAATCTTGCAGTGTCCTCACCCAGTGACAGTAGGGGTAGCGATGCACGTATTTGTATTGTTGCCATTAAGGATAAAAATATGGGGTTTTACCATATTGATTGGATCTATCCCTCTACATCATGTCATCTTGCTTAAGGCGTTACTCTGTTCTTGTTAACTTAATATACTAGATGCATGCTCGATAGATGTCGATGTGTGGAGTAATAGTAGTAGATTTAGAATAGTTTCGGTCTACTTGTCACCGACGTGATGCCTATATTCATGATCATTGCCTTGGATATCGTCATAACTATATGCTTTTCTGTCAATTGCTCAATAGTACCCATTGTATGTTTCTTTCAAGAGAGAAGCCTCTAGTGAAACCTATGGCCATCGGGTCTATTTTTATCATATTATTTTCAGATCTATAAAACAAAAAAAGAACAAAAACACTTGCTGCAATTTATTTATATTTACTTTATTTTACACTTTTACCTATCTTCTATATCAATCTCTATCAGATCTCACCCTTGCTAGTGACCGTGAAGGGACTGACAACCCCTTTTTCGTGCTGTGTGCTAGTGTTTGTTAGTTTGTGTAGGTGCTTCTATTGGAGACTTGTGTGTTCCTCCTATTGGATTGATACCTTGCTTCTTAACTGAGAGAAATACTTATATCTACTTTCCTGCATCACCCTTTCCTCTTCAAGGGAAAAATCAACGCAAGCTCAATAAGTAGCAAGGTTCATCAGTTTGAGTTTACTTACAGTTGTGAGTTGGCATGTCCTGCTAGGATTCACTGCCAACCATCGATTCGAGTGAGATAAGAGTCATGTACATGTGTTTGTGAACCTATAGGGTCATGCTCTTAAGGGGTAGGAACTCACTCGGCTAGATCTGACTCAACCCCTCAGATGTGATCCTGTCGGGGACTCGAATTACATGTTAAATGGACTTTGCGATATAGAGTTCTAGTGGGCCTAAAGTTTTTTGAGCCCACAGTTGATATCTTTATAAGTGGAAGGGTGGTGCCCTGGACATGGTTGATCATTTGTGGGTCATTTCTTATGACAAGAGGAATAGAATCACCACTTCCATATGCCCAGGTCATCCAATTGGATCTATCAATATGTCGCTCAACATTCTTTCCTGCGCATGTGGATACCTTAGAGGCAGTGCACTTGTGCCACTCAGATGAAGTATTCATAGGTTCGTGATCCACTGATCGAGGGCGCAAAAGTTGGTCGACGACTCCGCTGGTCAATGCCTACTACAACTCTACTTCCCACTTCTAGATCTGAATGACATTTTCTTGGTTTACATGGCAGAATTCTGTTTGCGGGTGTTGCATTTAACATAACCTAGCATGCCAGAGGCGACATGAATGAACCCTCCGCCGGAATTAAACCGCTGATGATGACGATTACCTTTTGGAGTTTTTCAGGGATCTCTACAGTTGTCATTATTACAAGACTTTCTTGTTTTTCACTAGTTCTTACCCCCAACATTATGTTCTCATTGCCTGGGGCATAAGTTAATACTTTGCACTCAGATTCTGAATTTGTGAAGATTCGAAAATAGACAAAACATACAACAAGTGATCGTATTCGGCCTTGTATCTTGGGTTAGCCTTGAAGTGATTGCCATGTAATATACTTTGCCTTGATGATGATCATTGTGTTCCCAATAAACTTGACATTCTTTCTAAACCTATGACATTTGTGAGTTTGACTTGATGCATTTGATTATCAAAGAATATGTGAGAACTCCTTTTTATGCATTGAATAGTTAAGGATCGTTAATGTAAAACTTGTCAAACATCTCTTTTATTGCTTTAGACTCACTATATGTGTTACACCAATTCATTAAGATCATGATTGGTAACATTCATCTCCAAAAATTATATATATTATCATCATCAGGCTCTAGGACGAGCATGGGTTAAGCTTTGTGATGCTGATACATCTTAAACCAAGGAGAACTAAGCAATGAGGAGGACTGGCTTCGTGATTCATGCTACATTGCTACCAATTACCTACACTATGGGCATACTTTTATTGATTTTTATTTAACTAAGATATTAATCCAGCGCCTAGTGTCGGTTCCTGTTTTTGGTGTTTTTAGTATTGAAGGAAAAACCATAGAAGAAGTCTAAGGACAAACAAAAAAATAGTTCTAGAAGTTTTGTGCCGAGAGAGAACTAGAGGGCCTAGAACCAACCCTTGGTGGGCCCCATAGGGTGTAGGTTCCCATCTTACAAGGGCACCTGTGGCCTATGTGTACCCTCCGGTGCTCGATGGTCTATATATTGGCTGAAACTCCTACCCTAATTATCAAGCATTTTTTCCACCGCCGCGACATCGAGTTTCTGAGGCAACCTTATTTCCAGTCATGATCTGGAATTATACTAGGGGAGCCATCTTCATCATCACCAACCACGGTCCTCGTGCTCCAAGATGAGTTGTGAGTAGTCCACCTCTTGGACTCGAAGTTCATGCTAGTCAACAAAGTTGTAGTCTCTCCATTTTGATGTGTTTAGATGTTCAATGCAATACCCATATGAGCTACCCCTATGGTTAATCTGATATATTTCTAGCGGTGATGTTGACCATGTGATGATTTTTTTCTTTATGATCAGATTTATGCATGACATATTGTTTGATCTATAGATGTATATTTCTCTTCGTCCGCTTGTTTACTCTTGGCCAATTTAGATCGGTACTCAGTTGTGGGAGAAGTCTGCATTACTGGGTTCAATATTGCAAGTAATCTATCGCAATGAGAGAAAGTGGAAAAGGACCATATTGAATTGTTGCCACTAAGGGTTAAAGTTTGTTAGAGTGTCGTGGGTTGGGTGCGACATATGCCAAAGGATGGCTTATCATGGTGGGAGCGAGTAGAACGTCGCCGGTGCCCGGAAGCGGGATGATGCGTAGACACGAACGCCGGCGTACTTTACCCAGGTTCGGGGCTCTCCTAGGAGATAACACCCCTAGTCCTGCTCTGCGGGGTCTCCGCATGATCACTAAGGCAAAGTGAGTACAAGGTTGCTCCTCGAGCTGTATGCTAAAGGTAGGAGAAGGCAAGGCTAGCTCTCTCCTTCCTATATGATCTGGTCTAGTTCTAATGGGTTCCAACCCTTTGCATGGGTGCCCTGGGGGGTTTATATAGGCCTACCCCCCAGGGGTACAATGGTAATCCGGCTGGGCGCAGGGCCCAGCCGTCAGTCTCTTCGGTCGCCGGCTTCTCCGCCGACTGCTGGGGCCCGCCGACCGGTGGGCCCACCCTGAGTCGATCAGAGCCGACAGGCCGTGTCCGCCGCCATGCTCTTGGTCTTGCCTCTTGATTCTGTGATGCTTCTAATGACGCGGGCTTGGTCATGAGATCGTGGCTACAGCCCCGCCGCCTGGCGGGCGATTACTGTAGCCACTCCCCGTCTCGTCTGGTTAATGGCGCGTGGGACCCGTGGGAGGGGCAGGCCGACTCCCAGGGGCCGACTCCCATTGGGTCCGACTGGTGGCGCTCTTGCCGTCTTCTGGACTCTCGCTGACTGGTGGGACCCGTCGTCCTTAGGTCGTACAGACAGGCCGTCGTGGGTGCAAGACTCCGCCCACTGGTGTTGATGTCAGGGATGGCATGGCAACAATGCCGCGCAGGACGGAGATCTCCATGGTACCACGCCGCGTGGCCATGCCGACCTACGGAAAGGGAGGAGGAGTGGGCTTCAGTGTAGCCACTCCCCATCCCGTCCCCCTTGATGCGGGCATGGGTATTGTTGGTGTCGTGGGCCGACTCCCCGTGGCCGGCTTCTCTGGAAGCCGCCTGGTGGGAGTCGGCCCGTCTTGACCTCGCCTCCAGGACTCGGCCGCATGCAGGCGATCGGTGTTCCTTCACCGGCCTCCGAGCGGCTCTTCATCTTGGCGTCTTGAGGGGCGATCGGCCCGATGTCGTGAAAGGTTACGGGCTTGGTTAGCCTACCCATGGCCCATTACTCCGACGATAGTCCCGAAGTTGGTGAGGCGCCATGGATGATCAGCCGAGGAGCCTCGATGTTTCTCTCTCGAAGTGCTTGAGGTGAAACCTCGTTCGACTTCTTAGGGCTGATCGGTAGGAGTCGGACTTCATAATTTGACTTGTCCAAAATTTTCGAATGCCTCGGCGGGATCCAAGTGGCGTGCTAGCTAAGCTTCCAGGCCGCCGCCTGTTTCGGGCCTGTCATGTGGCAACGAGCGGCCGGGCTAGTCTGCCCACCCACACGCGCAACGGGACATGCCTACAGGCGGGGCCCGCCACTACCGCGCCTCGGCACGCGAGCGGATCTGCTGCGGCCGTGGCGGGCAGTTGAGGTTCTGCTCGAATTACTGTGCAGTAAATTTCTTGTGATAAACATGGGGGCGTGGGGTAGTGGGCGCAGTAAATCCCACGACCGCCCCCACCCCCGGCTTCGCAGCCCACGAGTCTATAAGTAGGGGGGAGGAGGGGGAGCGGCAGAGCACGCACACCCCTCCTCCTCACGGCTTCTTCTTCTTCTTCTTCCTCACGCCGCCGCGCCCCAAGCTACGCCGAGCGCCGCGGTGACCCGTTCGTGATGAGCTCTTCTTCCGCCACTTTGGGTGCACTCCCAAGCACTGGGCGTTCGGAGGTCCATGAAGATCACGTCGATTTCCTCCACAACACGCGTCGGCTCCCCGGCAAGGACTTCGTGCGGGTCCGTCTCGCGTCGAGGGGGAAATCTCGCCGGCGCCGCAGGAGGGCGAGCGGGTCGTCTTCCGCTCGCACTGCCTGCGCGGCCTAGGCCTGCCGGCGAGCAGCTTCTTCCGCGCCTTCCTCGAATTCTACGGCCTCCAGCCGCACCACCTCACCCCCAACACGGTGGTGCTGCTGTCCGCCTTCGTCGCCTTGTGCGAAGGCTTCCTCGGCGTTCCCCCCACCATCGAGCTCTGGGGGGAGTTCTTCTACTCCAAGCTCGGCACTCAAGCGCAGCGTCTTGGCTCGATCTTGGCGCGTTCATCACCGTGCGGAGGTCGGGGGCCGACAACCCGTTTCCCCCCATCAGGCTGATAAATTCGGTGAAGATGTGGCAGCGGTCATACTTCTACGTGAAGAGCGTCTTCGCGGAGGGCGATCGTCAATCTGCCGCCCTCGTGGCGGCCCGCTTGACCGAGGCAGCCCATTGGTCGACAAAGCCAGACGCCGACGCCGCAGGAGCCGGCGCGGAGGGCGACTGGGTCAATCTGCCGGCCTACTCGGCGCGGAGGACGCTGACGCCCGACTGGGTGAAGATGTGGCAGCGGTCGTACTTCTACGTGAAGAGCGTCTTCGCGGAGGGCGACTGGGTCAATCTGCCGGCCTACGTGGCCGGCCCGCCGGCTGGGAGGCAGCCCAACTGGTCATATCGGGCCAGACGGCCGCCCGCCACGAGCCGGGCGCCGTTCTGCGACTCAAGTCTTGTGGCAGTCGGAGGGTCTGACCGGGCTGGATTTGCTGGCCGCCTTCATGGCGCACCGAGTGCTCCCACTCCAAGGTCGCCCCCACATGATTTGCCAGATGAGCGGGCATCGGGACCCGAGTCGGATGTGTACCAAGGAGATGCCTCACGAGGAGGTAGCCTAGATGGTAAACTACCTTGCGAACTGCAACCTCAAAGAAGAGTGGCAGTTCGGCAAGGAGCCGTACTCACGTGCCAACCCTCCGCCCATAGTGAGTTGTTTCTTTTTCTCTTTTCCTTTAACTTTCTTGACTTCTTCGTCGCCGAGTCCGTCTTGTCCGATCTGACCAGTCGGCTTTGGTCAACCCCTCCATCCAAAGCAATTAAGATCAAGGCCGCCCGCATGTCCTCGCCAACCGGGCAGAGAGCGATGTCGATGACCCCGATTTGGGGGCAACGGCCTTGGAAGACGACGCCGAGGGAGGAGGCGGCGAAGTGGGCGGCACACGGCTCGGGGCCAGTCTCGAGGACTGGCCTGATGATGACGAGGAGGTCGCCCCCCGCCACCAGCCAGGAGTCGGCCAGCCCGGCGCGAGCTCTTCTGCCGCGCCGGACGCTCAAGGCGGCGCGAAGAAGCGCAGGGCCGTGCCGAGCTTGTTCGGCAGCCGGCCGAAGAAGCCCAAGGGCTCGGCCGCGGCGACCAAGCGGGACGAGGCGGCCGCGAAGGCCAACCGCTTCCGCAAGGAGGTGAAGAAGCCGCCGCTGGTCTCCGCGTGAGTGCTCCTTCCTTTCGCCTTCATTTTTTCTTTTGTTGATCTTGTTTGAGTTTTTGCTTGTTTTCCCTTGGTCTAAGTCTCCCCTCTCTTTTGACAAGGTCGCAACCGCCTCCGACGTGGGGTCAGCGGAGACCTCCACCACCACTCGGTGGGTCGATCCGGCCGCCGACCTCCGGGAGGCGACAACGCTGAACGCGCGAGAAGCGCGCGAAGAGCGGGCGGCCGCCCTCCTGGAGAAGGCGGAGGCCGCTGCCCAGAAGAAACTGGCGGAGGCCGAGGCCGCCGACGTGGCGAACAAGCAGGCTGAAGAAGCCGCGCACCGCCAGTCGGCGGTTTTTGTCACTTTGCTGAACTCCGCGCCGCCGCCTCCGGAGTTCACGGGGCAAACTGGGGAAGCCGGCGGTGAGAACCTGGTCGTGGAGAAGGACGGCGGCGACGCCTCCATGCCGGATGTGATTGTGCCGCCACCGCAGCCGTCTGGAAGCACGCAAGGCGAGCAGCCGGCGGACCCACCGGTGCCGCCGACTGAAGACGAGGTGGTGGCGGGCCATATTCTCCAGGTCGGCACGCCGATGCGTCGCCGTCTTGCGAAGGCGGCTTCGGCGCCGCGCCCTTTGGAAACCGGCGCCGCGAGCTCCACGATCTCGGACGCTGAAGCGACAAGCGCCGCGCCCACTGGGTGGGTGCGGGGAGGCGGGGCGGGCCCATTTAACCGGGCACTTTTGGACGTCCAAGCCAAGATCCGAGCCGAGGGCGATGCCATCCAGAACTGCACCAAGGCACATCTGGCGTCGCGAGCAGCCACCCGGGTACGTTTCCTCCTTCTTTGTTTCTGTTTCTTGTTCTTCTTCGTGGGGGCGCGCCAGCGCACCCACTGGGTTGTTGGGGAACGTTGCAGAAAATTAAAATTTTTCCTACGGTTTCACCAAGATCCATCTATGAGTTCATCTAAGCAACGAGTCATGGGAGAGAGATTGCATCTACATACCACTTGTAGATCGCGTGTGGAAGCGTTCAAGGGAACGGTGATGATGGAGTCGTACTCGCCGTGACTCAAATCACCGATGACCAAGTGCCGAACGGACAACACCTCCGCGTTCAACACACGTACGGAATGGACGACGTCTCCTCCTTCTTGATCCAGCAAGGGGGAAGGAGAGGTTGAGGAAGAAGGCTCCAGCAGCAGCACGACGTGATGATGGTGGAGAGGCAAGATCTCGGCTGTGGGCTTCGCGAAGCACTCAACGGAGGAGGAGAGGTGTTGGAGAGGGGAGGGGCTGCGCCTTGGATCAGGTATTCAGCCCTCCCCTCGCCCCTCTATTTATAGGGGAAGGGGGAAGGGGGGCCGACCCCCTCTAGATGAGATCTAGAGGGGCGGCAGGAGGGGGCTTGCCCCCAAGCAAAGGCGCCCCACTAGGGTTCCCCCCCCAACCCTAGGCGCATGGGCCCAAGGGGGGGGGGAGCCCAGCCCTCCAGGGGCTGGTTCCCTGCCTCTTGCGGCCCATGAGGCCCTCCGAGACGGGTGGCCCCTCCCGGTGGACCCCCTGAACCTCTTCGGTGGCCCCGGTACAATACCGATATGCCCCCGAAACTTTCCGGTGTCCGTATGACAACTTCCCATATATAAATCTTCACCTCTGGACCATTCCGGAATTCCTCGTGACGTCCGGGATCTCATCCGGGACTCCGAACAACATTCGGTAATCACATACAAGTCTTCCTAATAACCCTAGCGTCACCGAACCTTAAGTGTGTAGACCCTACGGGTTCGGGAGATATGCAGACATGACCGAGACGACTCTCCGGTCAATAACCAACAACGGGATCTAGATACCCATGTTGGCTCCCACATACTCCTCGATGATCTCATCAGATGAACCATCATGTCGAGGATTCAAGCAATCCCGTATAATATTCCCTTTGTCAGACGGTATGTTACTTGCCCGAGATTCGATCGTCGGTATCCCAATACCTCGTTCAATCTCGTTACCGGCAAGGCACTTTACTGCATCTTAGTAATTCATGATCCCGTGACCGGACACTTGGTCACTTTGAGCTCATTATGATGATGCACTACCGAGTGGGCCCAGTGATACCTCTCCGTAACACGGAGTGACAAATCCCAGTCTCGATCCGTGTCAACCCAACAGACACTTTCGGAGATACCTGTAGTGCCCCTTTATAGTCACCCAGTTACGTTGTGACGTTTGGTACACCCAAAGCACTCCTACGGCATCCAGGAGTTACACGATCTCATGGTCTAAGGAAAAGATACTTGACATTGGAAAAGCTCTAGCAAAACGAACTACACGATCTTGTGCTATGCTTAGGATTGGGTCTTGTCCATCACATAATTCTCCTAATGATGTGATCCCGTTATCAACGACATCCAATGTCCATAGTCAGAAACCATGACTATCTGTTGATCAACGAGCTAGTCAACTAGAGGCTCACTAGGGACATGTTGTGGTCTAAGTATTCACACGTGTATTACGATTTCCGGATAATACAATTATAGCATGAATAAAACACAATTATCACGAATAAGGAAATATAATAATAATCCTTTTATTATTGCCTCTAGGGCATATTTCCAACAGTCTCCCACTTGCACTAGAGTCAATAATCTAGTTACATTGTGATGAATCGAACACCCATAGAGTTCTCGTGTTGATCATGTTTTGCCCGCGGAAGAGGTTTAGTTAACGGATCTGCGACATTCAGATTCGCATGCACTTTGCAAATTTCTATGTCTCCATCTTGAACATTTTCACGGATGGAGTTGAAGCAACACTTGATGTGCCTGGTCTTCTTGTGAAACCTGGGCTCCTTGGCAAGTGCAATAGCTCGATGTTGTCACGAGAAGAGTTTGATCAGCCCCGACGCATTGGGTATGACTCCTAGGTCGGTGATGAACTCCTTCACCCAAATTGCTTCATCACGCTGCCTCCGAGGCTGCCATGTACTCCGCTTCACACGTAGATCCAGCCACGACGCTCTGCTTGCAGCTGCACCAGCTTCTTGCCCCACCATTCAACATATACACGTATCCGGTTTGTGACTTAGAGTCATTCGGATCTGGTCGAAGCTAAGCGTCGACGTAACCCTTTACTGACGAGCTCTTCGTCACCTCCATAAATGAGAAACATGTCCTTTGTACTTTTAGGTACTTCAGGATATTCTTGACCGCTGTCCGGTGTTCCTTGCGGGATTACTTTGGTACCTTCCTACCAAACTTACGGCAAGGTTTACATCAGGTCTGGTACACAGCATGGCATACATAATAGATCCTATGGCTGAGGCATAGGGGATGACGCTCATCTCTTCTTTATCTTTTGCCGTGGTCGGGTATTGAGCCGAGCTCAATCTCACACCTTGAAGTACAAGCAAGAACCCTTTCTTGGACTGATCCATTTTGAACTTCTTCAAAATCTTATCAAGGTATGTGCTTTGTGAAAGACCTATGAGGCGTCTCGATCTATCCCTATAGATCTTGATGCCTAATATGTAAGCAGCTTCTCCAAGGTCCTTCATTGAAAAACTTTTATTCAAGTAGGCCTTAATGTTGTCCAAGAGTTCTATATCATTTCCCATCAAAAGTATGTCATCTACATATAATATGAGAAATGCTACAGAGCTCCCACTCACTTTCATGTAAAGGCAGGCTTCTCCATAAGTCTGCATAAACCCAAACGCTTTGATCATCTCATCAAAGCGAATGTTCCAACTCCGAGATGCTTGCACCAGCCCATAAATGGATCGTTGGAGCTTGCACACCTTGTTAGCGTCCTTAGGGTCGACAAAACCTTCCGGCTGCATCATATACAGTTCTTCCTTAAGATAGCCGTTAAGGAATGCTGTTTTGACGTCCATTTGCCATATCTCATAATAATAGTATGCGGCAATTGCTAACATGATTCGGACGGACTTCAGCTTCGCTACGGGAGAGAAAGTCTCATCGTAGTCAATCCCTTGAACTTGCCGATAACCTTTAGCGACAAGTCGAGCTTTATAGATGGTAACATTACCATCCGCGTCCGTCTTCTTCTTAAAGATCCATTTGTTTTCTATCGCTCGCCAATCATCGGGCAAGTCTGTCAAAGTCCATACTTTGTTTTCATACATGGATCCTATCTCGGATTGCATGGCTTCAAGCCATTTGTTGGATCTGGGCCCGCCATCGCTTCTTCATAGTTTGAAGGTTCACCGTTGTCTAACAACATGATTTCCAGGACAGGGTTGCCATACCACTCTAGTGTGGAACGTGTCCTTGTGGACCCTCTGAAGTTCAAGAGCAACTTGATCCGAAGTACCTTGATCATCATCATTAATTTCCTCTCCAGTAGGTGTAGGCACCACAGGAACATTTTCTTGAGCTGCACTACTTTCCGGTTCAAGAGGTAGTACTTCATCGAGTTCTACTTTCCTCCCACTTACTCCTTTCGAGAGAAACTCTTTTTCCAGAAAGGATCCGTTCTTGGCAACAAAGATCTTGCCTTCGGATCTAAGGTAGAAGGTATACCCAATGGTTTCCTTAGGGTATCCTATGAAGATGCATTTTTCCGACTTGGGTTCGAGCTTTTCGGGTTGAAGTTTCTTGACATAAGCATCGCATCCCCAAACTTTTAGAAAGCGACGACTTAGGTTTCTTCCCAAACCATAATTCATACGGTGTCGTCTCAATGGATTTAGACGGTGCCCTATTTAAAGTGAATATAGCTGTCTCTAGAGCGTATCCCCAAAATGATAGCGGTAAATCAGTAAGAGACATCATAGATCGCACCATATCCAATAGAGTGCGATTACGACGTTCGGACACACCGTTATGCTGAGGTGTTCCAGGCGGCGTGAGTTGTGAAACGATTCCACATTTCCTTAAGTGTGTACCAAATTCGTGACTTAAATATTCTCCTCCACAATCTGATCATAAGAACTTTATTTTTCGGTCACGTTGATTCTCTACCTCATTCTGAAATTCCTTGAACTTTTCAAAGGTCTCGGACTTGTGTTTCATCAAGTAGACATACCCATATCTACTCAAGTCATCGGTGAGAGTGAGAACATAACGATATCCTCCATGAGCCTCAACGCTCATTGGACCCGCACACATCGGTATGTATGATTTCCAATAAGTTGGTTGCTCGCTCCATTGTTCCGAGAACGGAGTCTTGGTCATTTTGCCCATAAGGCATGGTTCGCATGTGTCAAATGATTCATAATCGAGAGACTCTAAAAGTCCATCAGAATGAAGCTTCTTCATGCGCTTGACACCAATGTGACCAAGGCGGCAGTGCCACAAGTATGTGGAACTATCGTTATCAACTTTACATCTTTTGGTATTCACACTATGAATGTGTGTAATATTACGTTCGAGATTCATCAAGAATAAACCATTGACCATCGGAGCATGACCATAAAACATATCTCTCATATAAATAGAACAACCATTATTCTCGGATTTAAATGAGTAGCCATCTCGCATTAAACGAGATCCTGATACAATGTTCATGCTCAAACTTGGCACTAAATAACAATTATTGAGGTTGAAAACTAATCTCAGTAGGTAAATGTAGAGGTAGCGTGCCGACGGCGATCACATCGACCTTGGAACCATTCTCGACGCAGATCGTCACCTCGTCCTTCGCCAGCCTCCGTTTATTCCGCAGCTCCTGCTGTGAGTTACAAATATGAGCAACGGCACCGTATCAAATACCCGTGAGTTACTACAGTATCTTGGTAAGGTACACATCAATTACATGTATATCAAATATACCTTTAGTGTTGCCGGCCTTCTTGTCCGCTAAGTATTTGGGGCAGTTCCGCTTCCAAAGGACCCTTCCCTTTGCAATAAAAGCACTCTGTCTCGTGCTTGGGTCCATTCTTTGACTTCTTCCGGCAACTTGCTTACGGGCGCGGCAACATCTTTGCCATTCCTTCTTGAAGTTCTTCTTACCCTTGCCCTTTTGAACTTAGTGGTTTTATTGACCATCAACACTTGGTGTTCTTTCTTGATTTCAACCTCTCACGACTTGGCATTGAGAATACTTTAGGAATGGTCTTCACCATCCCCTGCATATTGTAGTTCATCACAAAGCTCTTGTAGCTTGGTGGGAGCGATCAAGGATTCTGTCAATGACCGCCTCGTCCAGGAGGTTAATGTCCAATTTGGGACAAAGGTTGTGTAACCAGGACATTTTGAGTATGTGTTCACCTTGTGAACTGTTTTCCTCCATTTTACATCTATAGAACTTGTCGGAGACTTCATATCTCTCGACCCGGGCATGATCTTGGAAAACCATTTTCAGCTCCTCGAACATCTCATATGCTCCGTGTTGCTCAAAACACTTTTGGAGCCCCGGTTCTAAGCTGTAAAGCATGCCGCCAAGCGAGGGAGTAATCATCGGACGAGACTGCCAAGCATTCATAATGTCTTGGTTCTGCAGGATGGGTGCTTCACCTAAGCGGTGCTTCTAGGACATATTGTTTCTTGGCTGCTATGAGGATGATCCTCGGGTTAGGACCCAGTCCGAATAGTTGCTACCATCGTCTTTCAGCTTGGTTTTCTAGGAACGCGTTGAAGTTCATGGTGACATGAGCGTTGGCCATTTGATCTACAAGACATTTTGCAAAGATTTTAGACTAATGTTCATGATAATTAAGTTCATCTAATCAAATTATTTAATGAACTCCCACTCAGATTTGACATCCCTCTAGTCATCTAAGTGTTACATGATCCGAGTCGACTAGGCCGTGTCCGATCATCACGTGAGACGGACTAGTCATCGTCGGTGAACATCTCCATGTTGATCGTATCTTCCATACGACTCATGTTCGACCTTTCGGTCTCTTGTGTTCCGAGGCCATGTCAGTACATGCTAGGCTCGTCAAGTTAACCCTAAGTGTTTATGCATGTAAAACTGTCTTACACCCGTTGTATGTGAATGTAAGGATCTATGACACCCGATCATCACGTGGTGCTTGAAACGCAGCGAACTTTAGCAACGGTGCACAGTTAGGGGAACACTTTCTTGAAATTATTCTAAGGGATCATCTTATTTACTACCGTCGTTCTAAGTAAACAAGATGCATAAACATAATAAACATCACATGCAATTATATAAAGTAGTGACATGATATGACCAATATCATATAGCTCCTTCGATCTCCATCTTCGGGGCTCCATGATCATCTTTGTCACCTGCATGACACCATGATCTCCATCATCATGATCTCCATCATCGTGTCTTCATGAAGTTGTCACGCCAACGACTACTTCTACTTCTATGGTTAACGCGTTTAGCAATAAAGTAAAGTAATTTACATGGCGTTCTTCAATGACACGCAGGTCATACAAAAATAAAGACAACTCCTATTGCTCCTGCCGGTTGTCATACTCATCGACATGCAAGTCGTGATTCCTATTACAAGAACATGATCTCATACATCACAATATGTCATTCATCATTCATCACAACTTCTCGCCATATCACATCACATGACAATTGCTGCAAAAACAAGTTAGACGTCCTCTAATTGTTGTTGCATCTTTTACGTGGCTGCAATTGGGTTCTAGCAAGAACGCTTTTCTTACCTACGAATAACCACAACGTGATTTTGTCAACTTATATTTACCCTTCAGAAGGACCCTTTTCATCTAATCCGCTCCAACTAAAGTAGGAGAGACAGACACCCGCTAGCCACCTTATGCAACTAGTGCATGTCAGTCGGTGGAACCTGTCTCACGTAAGCATACGTGTAAGGTCGGTCCGGGCCGCTTCATCCCACAATACCGCTGAAGCAAGAAAAGACTAGTAGCGGCAAGCAAGTTGACAAGATCTACGCCCACAACAAAATTGTGTTCTACTCGTGCAATAGAGAACTACGCATAAACCTGGCTCATGATGCCACTGTTGGGGAACGTTGCAGAAAATTAAAATTTTTCCTACGGTTTCACCAAGATCCATCTATGAGTTCATCTAAGCAACGAGTCATGGGAGAGAGATTGCATCTACATACCACTTGTAGATCGCGTGCGGAAGCGTTCAAGGGAACGATGATGATGGAGTCGTACTCGCCGTGATTCAAATCACCGATGACCAAGTGCCGAACGGACAGCACCTCCGCGTTCAACACACGCGTGAACGGAGCAGACGACGTCTCCTCCTTCTTGATCCAGCAAGGGGAAGGAGAGGTTGAGGAAGAAGGCTCCAGATGTAGCACGACGGCGTGATGATGGTGGAGAGGCGATACTCGGCAGAGGCTTCGCCAAGCACTCAGCGGAGGAGGAGAGGTGTTGGGGAGGGAGGGCTGCGCCTTGGATCAGGTATTCAGCCTCCCTCACCCCTCTATTTATAGGAAGGGGAAGGGGCGGCCCCTCTAGATGAGATCTAGAGGCGGCGGCAGGAGGGGCTTGCCCCTGCCAAAGGGCACCCCACTAGGTTCCCCCAACCCCTAGGCGCCGGGCCAAGGGGCGCCCAGCCCTCCAGGGGCTGGTTCCCTGTCCCTTGCGGCCCATGAGGCCCTCCGAGAGGGGTGGCCCCTCCCGGTGGACCCCCGGAACCTCTCCGGTGGCCCCGGTACAATACCGATATGCCCCCGAAACTTTCCGGTGTCCGTATGACAACTTCCCATATATAAATCTTCACCTCCGGACCATTCCAGAACTCCTCGTGACGTCTGGGATCTCATCCGGGACTCCGAACAACATTCGGTAATCACATACAAGTCTTCCTAATAACCCTAGCGTCACCGAACCTTAAGTGTGTAGACCCTACGGGTTCGGGAGACATGCGTACATGACCGAGGCGACTCTCCGGTCAATAACCAACAGCTGGATCTGGATACCCATGTTGGCTCCTACATACTCCTCTATGATCTCATCGGATGAACCACGATGTCGAGGATTCAAGCAACCCGTATACTATTCCCTTGGTCGACGGTATGTTACTTGCCCGAGATTCGATCGTCGGTATCCCAATACCTCGTTCAATCTCATTACCGCAAGTCACTTTACTCGCATCAGTAATGCATGATCCCGTGACTGCACACTTGGTCACTTTGAGCTCGTTATGATGATGCACTACCGAGTGGGCCCGGTGATACCTCTCCGTAACACGGAGTGACAAATCCCGCCTCGATCCGTGTCAACCCAATGACACTTTCGGAGATACCTGTAGTGCCCTTTATAGTCACCCAGATTACGTTGTGACGTTTGGTACACCCAAAGCACTCCTCGGCATCCGTGAGTTACACGATCTCATGGTCTAAGGAAAAGATACTTGACATTGGAAAAGCTCTAGCAAAACGAACTACACGATCTTGTGCTATGCTTAGGATTGGGTCTTGTCCATCACATCATTCTCCTAATGATGTGATCCCGTTATCAACGACATCCAATGTCCATAGTCAAGAAACCATGACTATCTGTTGATCAACGAGCTAGTCAACTAGAGGCTCACTAGGGACATGTTGTGGTCTAAGTATTCACACGTGTATTACGATTTCCGGATAATACAATTATAGCATGAATAAAAGACAATTATCACGAACAAGGAAATATAATAATAATCCTTTTATTATTGCCTCTAGGGCATATTTCCAACATGGGTGTAGTCCCCGAGTTTCGGGTCGGCTGCTGAGCAGGCGGCTCGGAACTCTAATCGGCGAGTTTCAAGTACTAACACTTGTCTGAAATTTTTGTCACAGGACTATCACAATCTTCGCGTGACCGCCTTCAATGCCAACATCGAGTAACTGGCTAAGCGGACCGCCGACTTGTCGGAAAGCCGGAGTGAGTCATCTTCCTTCTCTGCGGGGGCGCGCTGGGGCACCCGCGGGCTGTAGTCCCCGAGATTCAGGCCGACTGCTGAGCAGTCGGGCCGGATCTCCCCGGCGACTATTCTTCTTTCTGTTGATGATTTCTTTCTTCGCGGGGGCGCGCTGGCGCACCTGCGGGCTGTAGTCCCCGAGATTCGGGCCGACTGCTGAGCAGTCGGGCCGGATCTCCCCGGCGACCTTTCCTCCTTGTTGACGACTGACGCCTTTTTTCTTCTTCTTCCGCAGAGGCCAACGCCACCTTGCAGCAGCAGCTGGGCGAGGCCAACACCGCGTTGCGTGCCAAGGAGGAGGAGTGCAACAAGCTGGCCGCGGAGCGCGATCTGCTGGTTCACATAGCTGGCGAGGCGAAGGAGATGCTCAAGAAGACCCAGAAGGAGGCGGAAGAAAAGGAGACCGCCCTCCTTGCTGAGTTCGCGAGCGAGCGCTCCTCCTGGACTGACAAGGAAGCGATGCTGGCTTCCGGCTTCCATGAGATCGAGTATCTCGTCGACGTGAGCTTCCCCTCATTTTCCTTTTCTAAGCTGCCGACTGCTAGTCGAGTCGACCTCTAGTCTTTAATCTTGTTCTTCGTTCTTTTGTCTTGGCAGACTTCTTCCCTGGCCACTCGAACGCTGCCAACCAAGCCATCAAAGCTGATCCCGAAGGGCGGAGGTCTTACGGCATAAAGATCGTCGCCGACGCCCCCTGAACTCTTGACGAGCAGATCCTGAGAATCGAGGCCCGCCTTCGGCCGGCTCACCGGATGCTATGCCGGCTTCAGCGTGTCGGCGCCCAGGCGATTGCCGCCCTGTGGCCGGATATGCAGGCACCATGCACCCCCAGTTGGTTTGCCGACTGGCTGGAGGTAGCGGCTGGCCGCCTTGAGGCCTGGAAGGGTTCTTCGGCCCGGGCTGGAGCACACCGGGCCTTAGAGTTCATCAAGGCGTGGTATCCTGGGCTGAGTCTAGCCCAGCTAGCCATGTTCCGGCTAGAGGCTCAGGCGGAGTTGGCGGGCGTGGAAGACGATCTTGTCAAGCGCGTGGCGTCGATCGCTGAGTACACCGACACCAGCATTTTCGTCCCAGAGCGGGCTGAAAATGGTGACGAGGCGCCGCCGGAGTGGTTCGGATGAATCCAGACGACGGCGAGGACTCGGCGGAGGTGATCGGCTCCAGTGGCGAGGCGGAGGAGGGAGGCAAAGAGGCGGCGCCAGAAGACGGAGCGGACGAACAGCCTCAGCTCGACCGCGCCTCCAACGAGCCGCGCCTGACCGAGCCAGCTACCGCCGGAGGGGATCAAGCGGAGACCGACCAGCCGGCCGCCCCAACAACTGGCACCGCCGACTCCTACGATCCTCCGGACCCTTCTGCTGCTTCCTAGGCTGCCACTTTATCTTTGTTTTTATCTGCTTAATAGTCTCGATGAACTTGTTAATTTGCACAATTCCACCCGCGGGGTGTATCTTGAACTTCTGTTTGAAGATTCGGCCAAGGGCCTTAGCTATGTAAATATTTCCCCGAGTTCTATCTCTTCTTGCTCATTGCTCTTTTGGCTTTTTCCTTTCCCGCCTTCCCTTGGTTGCCGTCTTGCTAGCCGGACAGCCGCTCTGTGGACTGCTGCTGGGTCAAGTACTTAGCTACTTTGGGAAGGTAAGTACTTAGCCGTTTAGAATTTTTTAGCAAGTTGAGTAGAAAACGGCGAGCCGGCTGCTCAAGAGTCGGTTGTAAAAGGCTGGAAGCCGGCTTAAACTATGTACACGCTTTGAGTCCTTAGCCATTTTTCATGTGGACACCCATTCTACCTTACTCACCCGCCCACTGCATACGCTCTGCGAGCTGCGGCTTCTGATAGGAGACGGCTTAAGTGCCACACACTACTTGTCCGGCTGCAGGAAGCATTTCATAGTACAAGATGGCAAGTCCCCGGGCCGACTAGTCGAACCCGGTGCCAAGCGGCATAACAAAGAATAACGTAATCGTAGGCATAATTTTTATCATATAGATAAAAGAGGGCAGTCCCCGAGCTCTTCTCGGGGGGCCCGGAGTCTTCGTACTCTAATACAAAAGGTAGCGTGGTACATACTGCATTAACTGTAAAATCTTCGGAGGAGATTTGCATTCCATGGCCGCTCCGTCTCTTTGCCGGAGTCGTCCCTCTTGCGTGCTCGGGGCTTCTGAGCGTCGATCAGGTAGTAGGAGTCGTTGCCCAACACTTTGCTGATGATGAAAGGGCCTTCCCAAGGTGCTGAGAGCTTGTCTTTGGCCGGCTGTTGTCATTTGGATCAGCCGGAGCACAAGGTCTCCTTCTTGGAAAGATCTCGTCTTGACCTTCCGATTGTAGTATCGGCGCAGGCTCTGTTGGTAGATCTTTGGACGGTGAGTGCCAACAATGCGGCCCTCTTCGCAGATCGACGCCGCGTCTTGACGTGCTTCTTCCGCTTCCTCCTCGGTGTACATGGTGACTCGTGGGGAGTCGAACTCTATGTCCGTTGGGATGGCCAACCCGGCACCGTAGACGAGGAAGAAAGGCGTGAAGCCGGTTGACTTGTTTGGAGTTGTGCGCAGGCTCCAGAGGACGGCTGGCAACTCGTCAAGCCAGTAGCCGGCCGAACGCTCCAGAGGCTCGACTAGTCGAGGCTTGATGCCGGACAGGATGAGGCCGTTTGCTCGCTCTACCTGTCCGTTTGACTGCGGATGGGCAACAGACGCTAAGTCCAGTCGGATGCCCTGCATCGCGCAGAAACAGGCCAAGGCGCCTTTGGCAAAGTTGTTGGTGCCGTTGTCGGTGATGATGCTGTGTGGAATGCCGTATCGAACTGTGATGTCGAAGATGAAAGGCACAGCAGTCGGACCATTCAGCTTCTTGATTGGCTTTGCTTCTATCCACTTGGTGAACTTGTCCACCGCGACAAGTAAGTGAGTCACGCCGCCTCGTGCCGTCTTGAATGGTCCCACCATGTCCAGGCCCCAAATGGCAAAGGGCCAGGCAATGGGAATAGTCTTGAGTGCAGAAGTCGGCTGATGCAGCTTGGAGCGGAACTTCTGGCACCCTTTGCATTTTTGGACCAAGTCCTTGGCGTCTTCTAAAGCAGTCGTCCAAAAGAAACCATGGCGGAAGGCTTTGGCGACGAGTGCTCTTGAATCCGCGTGGTGGCCACACTCGCCTTGATGGATGTCTTTGAGAATTGCTTGGCCTTGCTCCGGCTCCACGCAGCATTGGTAGACGCCAGTGACACTGCGCCTTACCAGCTCTCTGTTGACTATGGTGTAGGCTGCTGCCCGGCGTTGCACTTGCCGAGCTAAGATCTCATCAGTTGGCAGCTCTTTGTTTACCAGGAATTTGAGGATGGGCTGGGCCCATGAGGGTGCTGCGATTTCTTTGACTATTAGAACTGTGACTTGGACGAGGGTGGCTGGGCCGGGAGGCGGCGGGTTGGAGTCGGCAGCCGCTTGCTAGATCGATGAAGTCCCCAGGCCGATTGGCGCAGTCCCCGGGCCGGGTTCTGAAGTCTCCGGGCTGATCGCTGCAGTCCCCGGGCCGGGTTCTGAAGTCCCCGGGCCGGGTGTGACTGTCGCGACCCCCGCGTCGCCTGCCAGAATACTCGTGCCATCTGTTGGGGCTCTCAAGTCGGATCCAACTGCTTCAGGAGGAGCCGGCACGAAGATAGAGTCCGATTCCTGCGATGGCTTGACAGACGGCTTGAGGAGGCGTTGAAGGGCGACGCCGGATGGTATTGCTTGACGGGTAGAACCGATTCGTGCCAAGGCATCTGCTTGCTCGTTGTCGTCTCTTGGCACGTGGAGAAACTCGCACCCCTCAAAATATCCACTGAGTTGCTGCACGAGGAAGCGGTAGCTTGCCATGTTTGCGTCTTTGGCGTCCCTGCGCCGGACGATCGCTGGACCACCAAGTCGGAGTCACCATAGCACAGGATCCGGCGAATGCCGAGCTCTTTGGCAAGCCGGAGCCCGTGAATGAGTGCCTCGTATTCGGCGACGTTGTTGGAGGCGGCAAAATGGATTTTCAGTACGTATTTGAGCTTTTCGCCTTTGGGAGAGGTGAGTACGATGCCGGCTCCCAAGCCGGTGCGCATCTTGGAGCCGTCAAAATGCATCCGCCAATGGGTGGAGTCGGTATTTGGCCGGGCGAGTACTGGGTCTCGGCCCAGTCGACGAGGAAGTCGGCCAGCGCTTGTGACTTGATGGCGGTGCGAGTCTGGTAGTAGATGGTGTAGGGGCCAACTCTATGGCCCATTTGGCCACTCGGCCTGAAGCATCCCGGCTTTCGATGATCTCGGCTAGTGGAGCTGTGCAGACCACAGTGATTGGGTGCTCTTGAAAGTAAGGCTTCAATTTCTTGGCGGCAAAGTGCACGCCGTAGCACATCTTCTGGTAGTGGGGATAGTTTTGCTTGGAGGTCGACAGTACTTCACTTAAATAATATACCGGTCTCTGGACTGGTAGTGCCTTGCCTTCCTCCTTGCGCTCTACCACGATGACTATGCTGACTACTCGGCTGGTGGCAGCGATGTAGAGGAGCATGGGTTCCTTAGGAGTTGGAGCCGCCAAGACAGGTGGAGTAGTCAACATCTTCTTCAGTTGGAGAAAAGCTTCGTCCGCCTTGTCGTTCCACTAAAAAAAAGTGGTTTTCCTCATGAGTTGGTACAAAGGAAGAGCCTTCTCTCCCAGCCGACTGATGAAGCGGCTGATGGACGCCAAACAGCCAGTGAACTTCTGCACATCCAGCAGTCGGGTGGGCACTTCCATTCTCTCGATGGCCTTGATTTTTACGGGGTTGCATTCTATGCCGCGTTCGGAGACCAGGAAGCCAAGAAGTTGGCCGGCTGGTACTCCGAAGACGCATTTCTCTGGACTGAGCTTGATCTGAAACCGGAGCAGGTTCTCAAAAGTCTCCTTGAGGTCTTCCAGCAGTGTTCCACGCTTCTCCGTCTTCACCACCACATCGTCCACGTAAACGTGGGCGTTTCTGCCGAGTTGCTTGAGGAGGCACTTCTGCATGCAACGTTGAAAGGTGGCGTCGGCATTCCTCAAGCCGAACATCATGGTCAAGTAGCAGAAGGCTCCAAACGGCGTGATGAATGCGGTCTTCAGTATGTCGGCCGGGTTCAACTTGATCTGGTGATATCCTGAATATGCATCTAAGAAACTCAACAGCTCGCATCCGGTTGTGCAGTCTATCACTTGGTCGATCCTTGGCAAAGCGAACGGGTCCTTGGGGCATGCTTTGTTGAGGCTAGTGTAGTCAATACACATTTTCCACTGCTTGTTCTTCTTCAACACTAGGACCGGGTTGGCTAGCTACTCTGAAAAGAATACTTCCATGATGAAGCCGGCTGCCAGCAGTCGGGCTATCTCTTCTCCAACAACTCTTCTCTTCTCTTCTGACAGGCGGCACAAGGGTTGCCTGACTGGCTTGGCATCTGATCGGACATGTAACTTGTGCTCGGCGAAATCCGTCGAAACTCCTGGCATGTCTTTGGGGGACCATGCAAAGATGTTCCGATTCTCACGGAGGAAATCGATGAGCTTGCCTTCCTATTTGCTGTCGAGGTTTGCACCTACGACAGCGTACCTCTCCGGGTGCTCCGGGTCCAAGGGTATCTTCTTTGTTTCCTTGGCCGTCTTGAACGAGCCCTCAGCTTCCGACTCCTTGGGATCGGGCGACATTTTCGGCTTCTTTCCTGCCATCGCCACAACCCGGTCAAGGAGCCGCTTCTCAGCTGCAATCACGAGGGACTCGGCCAGCCGACTACTCTCAGCCGCGCAGGCGGACAACTTCCTGTAGTCGCCGGCTATGGTCAGAATCCCCTTGGAACTCGGCATCTTCATCTTCATCCAGGGCAGGCCGGCCAAGTAACGCATGGTATGGGCTCTCAAGGTCCACCACCTAAAACCAAACCGACTCTCGGCAGAAGTGATCTTTGTCTCCGAAGAGGACGTCTATCAGGATCTTGCCGATTGGTGAGCAGGAAAGGCCAAGAACTATGCCATGGAATACTGTCCGGCTAGACTGAAGCTGCCTCTGTCTGATTCCTAATTTCTCCATGGTATCCTTGTACAGGATGTTGATGCTGCTGCCGCCGTCTATTAGGACTCGGGAGAAACGAGCAGCTCGCCTATCTATGGCAAATGTGGCATCCAAAACCAAGGCATAGGAGTCAGGATTGGGCATCACCTCTGGGTGGTCGGCTCTGCTCCAGCTGATGGGCTTCTCGGACCAATGCATGAACTCTGGTGTCTCTGATGCTACTGCATTCACTTCTTCTTCTTTCTTTGCCGCTTTCATTGCGTCGATCATCGGCTACGCCGGTGAACACCATGTAGGCTCCATGCTCTTCTGGGTACTCGTCTTGTATCGCGCCGACTGGTCTGACCGCCGGCTGCTGGGGCGGAGGAGGAGGAGGCTGCCGAGCAGGCGGGGGAGGCAAGAGGCCGTCTCCCTTGGCGATCCTGGTGAGCCAGTGGCACTTCCGAGTGGTGTGGTTGGACGGCTTCGCACCACTGTGAAACTTGCAGGGACCATCCAAAGTCTGCTCATATGAGAAAGCCGGCAACCAGTTGGGCTTGCCGCCCTTCTGACGATTGGGCGGAGGCTGCCCTTCCGGCTGCTGGTCTTCGACTGTTGCCACCTACCGGCTGGTGTAAGCCGGCTGCAGGGCTTTGCACTTGTGGTCGTTCTGCTGTTGACGCCGACTGGCGTCTCCAGCCGGGGTTCATGGAGCCTGAGGAGCCACTTTGCCAGTCGCACTAACTTGAATCTCCGCCTTCATGGAGGAGTCGGTCGTGGCATATTTATCTGCTATGATCAGCAGCTCGTCGAGGGTCTCCGGCTCATCGCAGAGGAGCTTGTGCTTGAGGAGGGTGCCTTCTCGGGACCCTGCAGTGAAGTACTCAATGTCCTGCACCTCGTGCACGCCCTCGCAGGAGTTACGGAGCTCGGCCCAGCGCGTGAGGTAGTCGCGAGTCGACTCGTTGGGGCCTTGCACGCACAAGGAAAGCTGGCGAGGTTTGGGAGGCCGCTTGTACGTGCTGGTAAAGTTGTTGACAAAGGCGTCGGTGAAGTCGACCCAACTGTTGATGATGCGGGGTTTCAAGTTGTTCAGCCATGTCCGGGTCGTGCCCTGGAGCATGAGCGGAACGTACTTCACGGCAACACGCTTGTTGCCGTTTGCTATGTTGACGGCCATGGAGTAGTCAACTAGCCAGTCTTGTGGCTTCACAGAGCCGGTGTACTTGGGTGTATCTCTTGGGAGCGTGAACCCTTTGGGAAAGGGCTTGTCTCGAATGCGGGGGCCGAAACACGGCAGACCCAACTCGTCTTCTTCTTCTAGCACCAGGGATCGATGGAGACGGTCGATCCGGTGGCGAGCATCATTCTCTCCGACTCCTTCTCGGCGGCCAAGGCGGTCGCCGAGTGTCGGGTGATCAACGGCGGCGAAGACTTCGCCTTTCCCTGCGAGGGGGAGGCGGGCGATCGTCCGTCGTTCCACTGCTCTTGGGCGGCCGTCTTGGTCGCGCTCTATGGTGATGCGAGTTCGACTCCGGCTGGCAGCCGACTTCTTGTCTTTCCTTCCGCGAATGCCACCAGTCGGCGTTCGAGATGTTGCGCCTTGGTCTCAACGGGGAGGCAGGTCGTCATTCTGCCGATGAGGCGCATCAGTGCGGCAGCCTGCCTCGTTCTGCTCAGCAGCCGCGTCAAGGAGTCGTTGGACACGCTCTGTCATCAAGCGACGTTCTTCGCCCTCGGATTTTTCCAACTCGTCCGCCGCCGCCTGGGCGGCTCGGATGTTCTCCGCAGGCGTGGCGTAAACGGGGCGATTCACCTCGAACAGGTTGGCGATGGCCACGCCGCTTCTTTGAACCCGTGCCAAAGCGGCTAGGCCCGGTGAGTCGGTGTGCCGCCCACAGTCCATCTCGTCTTTGGTAGGCCTCGATAAGCGTCTCATGCTTTGGCGACTTCTTGGCGCCTTCGACTAGCTGAAGGCGGCGTGCCTCCAGCGTCTCGGCGTCGGCGTCTTCGGGAATGGGCGCAGTTAGGTCTTGCAGCGCCGCGTCGAGCGGGTCATGAGCTCCTCCGCCGGAGTGCTCGCCATGACCGATGACAAGCACCTCTGTGACGGTGCTTCCGCCGCTCTCAGCGCGAGGGAGCGGCTCGTCGTAGACCACCGCGTTGGTGGGGAACGCGTCTAGCGACGCGGAGTCGGAGTCGACCAACATTGGATCGGTGGAGCCTACGGACTCCAAGTCCCCAGCTGGCTCGCTGGCGACGTGGAGTTGATCGAGGAGGCCCGCGAGGAGGCTCTCGGGGCCCCCTGTGCCCGCGTCGAATGCAGGCTTGTCGGAGAGGTGGACCTCACCGACGAGATCGTGAACGAACAGCCCAGCATGACGATTTCGGCGCCATGCGACGTCGACGCAGACTCCGTCTGGCGTCTTGAGTGGCTGCGCTTCGCCAGGAAGGAAAAGGGTTCCCATCCAAAATAGGTCTCCGGACGACGGTGCACCTCGCCCCATGGTGGGCGCCAAATGTCGGGGGTTGGGTGCGACATATGCCAAAGGATGGCTTATCATGGTGGGAGCGAGTAGAACGTCGTCGGTGTCTGGAAGCGGGATGAGGCGTAGCACGAACGTCGGCGTACTTTACCCAGTTTCGGGGCTCTCCTAGGAGATAACACCCCTAGTCCTGCTCTGCGGGGTCTCCGCATGATCACTAAGGCAAAGTGAGTACAAGGTTTGCTCCTCGAGCTGTATGCTAAAGGTAGGAGAAGGCAAGGCTAGCTCTCTTCTTCCTATATGACGTGGTCAAGTTCTAATGGGTTCCAACCCTTTGCATGGGTGCCCTGGGGGGTTTATATAGGCCTACCCCCCAGGGGTACATTAATTAATTTGGGCGTGGGGCCCAGTCGATCTCTTCGGTCTCGGCTTCTCCGCCCATTGCTAGGGCCCCTTGTTGGTGGGCCCTGATCGTCTGAGCCGACAGCCGTGTCCGCCGCTTGGGTCTTGCTGCTGATTCTGTAGCGTGCTTCTAATGACGCGAGCTTGGTCATGGGGTCGTGGCTCTGACCCGCCGCTGAGGCGATTCTGTAGCCACTCCCCGTCTCGTCTGGTTAATGGCGCGCGGGACCCGTGGGAGGGGCAGGCCGACTCCCATTGGGTTCGACTGGTGGCGCTCTTGCCGTCTTCTGGACTCTCGCTGACTGGTGGGACCCGTCGTCCTTAGGTCGTACAGACAGGCTGTCGTGGGTGCAGGACCCGCCCATCGGTCTTGATGTCGGGGATGGCATGCAGCGTCGATTTGACGGAGATCTCCATGGTACCGCCTGCTACGCCTTGACCTCTGGAAAGGGGAGGGAGTGGGCTTCACTGTAGCCACTCCTCATCCCGTCCCCCTTGATGAGGGCATGGGTATTGTTGGTGCCGTGGGCCGACTCCCCGTGGCTGGCTTCTCTGGAAGCCGCCAGGTGGGAGTCGGCCCATCTTGACCTCGCCTCCAGGACTCGGCCGCATGCGAGGCGATCGGTACATTCCTTGGCCGTCCTCCGAGCGGCTCTTCATCTTGGCTTCTTGAGGGGTGCAGTCAGCCCCGATGTCTTGAAAGGTTCTGGGCTTCGGGTTAGCCTACCCGTGGCCCATTACTCCGACATAGAGGGTTCATTGAAATATCATAAACATATCAACAAGTCATCTTACTCAAAGCAATTACCTATTTTTAAACTTAACATCTAGATGGTGCAGAGGGATCTCGATCTATGGACGGACTGTTTAGCTTTAAGATGTAGAGGGTATTTTGGTCTAATAGTATTATGGAGGTACTGCATATGTAGAATCAACATATTCATATGTCGGGCATGAGCATGAGATATTTCATTGTGCACCTTTTCACATGATTATGTTACTTACCTCATTTTTATGTATTAGAGAGTTACACGTCGTGAACATATGAACCACAATCTAGTTTTTAGCATAAGAATAACGTTACAACAACTTTTACACATTGTTATATTTTTCAGTTTTGTTTTATTCTAAGAATACAAAAATATTATCCACCGCCCCATGGCCCTAAGGCTATAGGAGACAGGGCAGTTGACGTCGGTGGGAGGCAGAAAGCCTAGTTGCATGGTCACCCTGAGAGGAGAGACAAAGGGGCACGAGCGCTCATGAATGCAAAAAATACACTGATGCCAATCAACGTCGCCGGAACGAGGAAATGAGGAGGAGAAATTATTCAATTTCATTGATGACGCCGCCGCCTCGCCACTGTCAGCCAGACACCTAGACTAAGCCCTAGACAAAGCTAGGGAAATCCAAACATGACCAACCCAAAACCGACGCATCCCTCTCCCCCCCTTTGCTGACGCCGAAAGGCTAGAAAGGCAGGGGCGGCGGTGGTGGTGGGGGCACTTTTACGCAAAGGCCTAACCGCCTTTTTTAGAGAGAGGTGAGAAACGAGAGAGTCAGGAAAAAAATAGAAAACCGAACCTTATATATTGGTCTACCTCACTCTTAACCAACAATTGTAATGCCACTCAATTCAGTTGAGTTTTTTTTTCGTCTCGTGTGTTGCACAACGAAATTTTACATGTCCCTCGCTGGAAAAAAAAGGAGATGAGATTTTGGACCTGTCGGTTTACAAATCCTCACACAATTTTTCCAGTTAGAAAATCTCTGTTGCTTGCTATTACCTTTATAGTAGGTCGAAAGAGCAATGGTACACGTACATGGTGTTTTTTTATGGATTCAACGGGATTTCATACGTGGAGTGTTATGATTGGAAATAGGGGGTGGGAAGGGGCCCACCCCTGAAATTGGGGGGGGGGGGTTATTGTTAGGCAAATCCTGTAAAATGCCAGTAAAACTCGATGTGTAGTATTATCGAGGTCGAAAGTAGGAGTACATAGCACTCATCAGCTTCCCACCCCTGAAATTGGGGGGGGGGGGGGGTTATTGTTAGGCAAATCCTGTAAAATGCTAGTAAAACTCGATGTGTAGTATTATCGAGGTCGAAAGTAGGAGTAGCCGTTCCCCTCCTCCCCCTCCTCGGCGCTCGAAGAAAGCTAGAGGCCACGGGCGGCATGGCGGCCGCTCGTCCTCTCAGGCATACCCGGCCAAGCAGATGAAGGGGAAGGCCAAGCTCGCCAGTGAAGTCCACGTGCCTCCTCCTGCCGCGGCTTCGACGGGCCCCCGCACCACACAAGACGATGTCGCGGATTTCTTTGCCACCGCAGAAAAGGCTCTCGACGCTCCTGCGCTGGGTGACGCTGCTGCTGCTCTCCTGGAAGAGGAGATCGCCACGACCATCGGGACGCCTCTGAAGTTCCACGACTGCGACAAGACGGAGTCAAGCAAGGTCGCGCCCAAGACGCCAGATGTTTTCAGCCCCACCCTCTCGGGGCCTCGCCCATGCCGGAGCACGCCACACCACAGCCGGCGCGACACGATCGCCCTGCAGCTGGGAGCGGTGACCCAGCAGGTTCAGTTGCTCGAGATCGACGGGAGCAGGGAGGCCCCGCGACGCCTCTTCTGCGACAAGCATGCCTCGCTGCTCGGCTCGGCCCCGTCCAAGCGCAACTCTGCCCCGCCGAAGTCAAGAGCCATTTCGGTCCCCCCCCCCCACGTCAGAGTGCGCGCCAAGCCGCCCAGAACTGCAAGGTGCCTGTGGCGCAGCGCGGCTCGCTGCGCCTGGTGCAAGGCCTAGGCCTGCTGGGCCCAAAGGAGAAGATGACGAAGAAGGCGGCGGAAGCTCTCATCCGCAAGTTCGACGAGCCCCTCTCCGACGATGATATTGCCATCATCTCCAAGCTCACCAACATGGACAAGGGCGCCCTTCGCATCGCGGCGGGTCTCGCTGGTCCTGATGGAGTTGCCGAGGAGGCCGCGGTGTGATCATGTTAGTGAGATCATGTCTTTGTAGCTCTAGGTTTAGTAGTAGTTTCCGGCGACGGCCGGCCGTGGGCCGCTTGAGTTAGGTGGCATTTCCTTCTGTTGTAGTTGTGGTTGGCTGTGGACAGTGTCGCGCCGTCGTAGTTTTGGGGCTATTGGTGGTCGGCGGCAACCCCCGGAGTGGTGGTGGGTGTATTTGTACTCTGCTTCGTTTAGTTTGTTTAGTCGCCGGAGATCCTTCGTGTTTACCCATGGATGACGACCAATCAACCCCACCGATCCTGTGCTAGAACGTGCGCGGCCTAAACTCTCCAGCAAAGTGAGAGGTAGTTGCTGCACACCGCACCGCCGTCTTATGCCTCCAGGAAACCAAAATTGATGCACGGGCGCTGCTATTTGATGCGCGACATCGGGCGGCTCGCCGTAGCTGTGGTCCTACCGGCCATCGGCACCAGAGGCGGAGCAGCCATCCTCTAGAACAAGGATGTAGTCACCATCGACTCCCACGCCATCGGGCAATTTGCGCTCACGGCTAAGGTGACGCTCGTCGCCTCTGCCACGTCCTTCTGGCTCACCACCGTCTACGGCCCGGCTGAAGACGCGTGCAAAGACGCCTTCCTCGCTGAGATAGCTAGAACTGCACCCCCCCCTCCGAACCGTGGCTCATCAACGGCGACTTTAACCTAATCTATGAGGCACGAGACAAGAACAATCAGAACCTTAATAGAAGTCTTATGGGCCGCTTTAGAGCGGCGATCAGCCTGTGAACTGCGCGGATCAAGTGCTTGATGTCGTCGGTTCACTTGAGTAATGAGAGGGATAATCCCACTCTAGCTAGCATAGATAAATTCTTACGCTCCTGCATACAGGAAGCTCTGTTCCTTGGCGCTTCGATGGCGGTGTCGATTGCTGCTCCGACCATCGCCTTGCTAACGCTTGCGGACGCGTCGGCGCCTCGTCGGCGAGGAGGATTCAAATTTGAATCTTTCTGGCCGCGTTTCCCGCGCTTCCTTGACACAGTCACGGCTGCATGGTCGCGCCCGACGACCTCCACCTGTGCTTTCGCCCGTCTGCGAGTCAAGATGTGCAGAACGGCCGAAGATCTTCGCATATGGAGCAAGAATCTCATCGGCGACACCAAGCTTCAGTTCCACATTGCGTGTGAGGTGATTTTGCGCCTCGACACCGCTCAGGAGAGACGGCGACTCTCGACGGCAGAAGCGGAGCTCAGAAAAGGGCTGAAGGTCGGGTTGCTAGGCCTGGCGGCGATTGAGAGATGCAGGAAAAGGCAAGCCTCCCGCCTAACATGGCTCCGCGCGGGAGACGCCCCCACCAAATTTTTCATGGCCAAAATCAGCTCCAGGAGGCGCAAGAATTTCATCGCTGCGCTAAAAGTGGGAGACAACATGGTGACTGCACACGAGGAGAAGGAGAAAACTATCCATGACCACTTCAATCGCATCCTAGGATCCACCCAACACCAACCCACGTCGATCAACTGGCATGAACTGCGATTGCCTTCGGTGCAAGCAAGCGGCCTGGACAACCCTTTCTCCAAGGAAGAAGTGTGGGCTGCAATCAAAGATTCACCTGCGGAAAAAGCGCCAGGGCCTGATGGATTTTGCGGTGCTTTCTTCCGTAACTGCTGGAGCATCATAAAGCCGGATGTCATGCAGGCGTTTCAGCAGTTCTACCATCTGGCGGGGCAAAATTTTGGAGCTCTGAACTCTGCGATCGTCGCACTCATCCCCAAGAAAGATGGAGCAGAGTCAATTGCTGACTACAGGTCAATCAGCCTGATTGATTCGGTTGCGAAACTGATCTCCAAGGTGCTTGCAATGAGGCTTGCTTCGGTGGTGCAGTCAATCATTTCGCCAGCACAGACAGTATTCCTGAAGAATAGATGCCTGCATGACAGCTTTGTTTACGTCCAAAATTGTGTCAAGAGCCTGCACCGCAGGAAAACTCCGGCTGTCCTGCTTAAGCTAGATATCTCGAGAGCTTTTGACAATGTCTCATGGGAGTATCTCCTTGAACTGCTAGAAAGACCAGGCTTTAGTGCGCGCTGGCGGGATTGGATCACACTCCTCCTCGCTACATCAACCTCGGCCATCCTCCTCAACGGATCACCGGGCGCGCAAATCCTGCACCGGCGGGGCACGAGGCAAGGGATCCACTTGTCCCCCTCCTCTTCATCATCGCGATCGACCCCATCCACCGTCTTCTTGATTGCGGAGGAGGCACACCGACATCACGCCGTTGCCGGGCGCGATGTCAAGCTCGGAAGTGAGCTTATCTGGCAGCGCCATCATCTTCGCAAACCCTGACAAAGAGGAGATAGATACACTGATGCACATTCTTCAAAGTTTCGACGACGCCTCGGGTCTACGGATCAACCTGGCCAAATCCACGGCCACGCCGATCCACTGCGCTGACATCGACCTAGGGCTGGTCCTGCAAACGTTTGGCGGCCTGATCACAAACTTCCCAATTAGATACCTTGGCCTGCCCATTACCACGGGCCGGATACGTCTAGTGCATCTCCAGTTCCTCCTCGACCGCATCAAGGCACGGCTTGCGGGCTGGAAGGGACGAATGTTGTCCATGGTAGGCAGGCGAGTCCTGGTCCGCTGCGTGCTCTCGGCGCTACCCACCTTTGCCCTCACAGCGCTGCGGCTACCCAAGAAGCTTCTGAAGGAAATTGACAAGCATAGGCGGCGTTTTCTCTGGGGGAAGGACCAAGAACTCTCCGGTGGCAGTTGCAAGGTAAAGTGGGAGCGGGTGTGCTCTCCGACTGAGAATGGCGGCCTCGGCGTGCTGGATCTTCCAAAATTCAGTCGCGCGCTCCGGTTGAGATGGCTCTGGCATAGTTGGAAGAACCCCACCCGCCCTTGGGTGGGAATGGAGTCACCGTGCGATGCCTCGAATCATGCTCTCTTCAGCAGCGACCTTGGCTGACAATCGGAAATGGCGGCGCGGCAAGCTTCTGGGGTTGCTCTTGGCTAGGGCCGGTGCCTCTGAAGTTCTGTTTCCCGTCCCTCTTCAAGCATTCCAGACGTAAGGGCAGAACGGTCGCACAAGCTATCACCGGCGACCGCTGGGTTCTGGATCTTGCTCATGGCAACAGCAGCGAGCTCGTCAGCCAGGTTCTGAACCTTCATCGCCTCATTCAGAGCCAGCAGCTGAACCTCCAGACTGAAGATCAGGACCAGATCAGATGGAACCTGGAGGGCTCAGGTCAGTACAGCTCACGATCGGCCTACGCCCTGCAGTTTCTGGGATCGACGACGACCACGTTCCAGGCCATGATTTGGAGCGTCCGGGCTCCGGCAAAGCTCAAAATGTTTGCATGGCTCCTACACCTCAACCGCTTGTGGTGGAACGACATGCTTCAGCGCAGATGCTGGCCAAACTCCTACTTTTGCCAACTCTGCCTCAGAAACCTGGAAACGTCGGCGCACCTCTTCGGGAGTTGTCCTTTCTCGAAGGCTGTATGGTCTGGTGTGTCTTCTTGGCAGCACTGTCAGGGCCTCATCGAAGCACGTTGGCCAAATGACTGCAGCTCCCTGGAAAGGGTCAAAGCCATGATATCTGCAACAGAGCCTGCACACGTGAAAGGAGCCAAGTATCTGATCATGCTGGTGCTCTGGAAAATTTGGCAAGAACGGAACAACCGCGTCTTCGAAAAGCACAAGGCTTCGGTGCAAGTTGTGATCGCTAGCATCAGGAGCGAGCTCTCCCTATGGCAGCACGGCGGTTTCAAACACATTCTGAGCCCCTTCGGGGACCCTCCATGAGATAGTTGCTGTTCATCAGGGTGCTTCAGGCATCTAGCTTTTTTTCTGTTTCTTCTGTTTACCTCCTTGATCCACGGATTGCCGCCTTTGTCATTTTGTCATCTGCTCCCTGCTTAATCAATGAAACCCCAGCATTTTGCTGGCTCTTCAAAAAAAATAAGTAGGAGTACATAGCACTCATCAGTTAAGAGGGTTTGCATTGCAACACATGTAAAAGCATTCACATATCACATCGACCACCTACCAGCTAATACAGAGCGTATAGCACGATCGAAAGAAACAAAGGAAAAAGAAAGAAACTCGTGTAGCGTGACGTGCCAATTCACCCGTTGCAGATAGCTAAGGCTCTCCGCGCCTCCGTCGATCTGGTCAATAGCCCGTCACCGATCAGCAAATGCACGCCGCTGTCGCGCAATTTAAAAGCCACCACCTTCAATTCAACTATTCCCTTGTTTGCTTGCTCCGTTGAGCCAGTCACGCAAGTCAGCTTTCCTCCTCCCCCGCCGGCCTCGCTACACACTCCACCAAACAACTCCGCACGCACAAGACAGAATCAACCGACCGCAGCCCGAAACCCACGACAGAGCATCATCATCATGTCCATGTCCACCTCGCCGGCGCGGCTCCGGTTCCCCCAGTAGGAGGACGCATATATGGCGCTATGGCTCACGCTGCTCCTCGGCGTGGCCCTCCCCGCCGCGGCGCTGGTGGCGGCCGCGTGCTACGCTTACCGCCGCCGGCACATGCCGCGTAACGCGCCGCCGGAGCTGCCGGTCGGTGCTCGTGAGGTCGGCGGCGCGGACCCCTCGGCGAGCCCCGGGCTGATGAAGCTCAACGCCAAATACACCGCCAGCAGCGGCCGCGTGGGCGTCCGGTTCCAGCAGTTGCACCACCACCACCATGTCCGCGTCGACTCGAGGCACCGGGGACCGGGCGGTGGCGCGCTGCAGCAGGGCCCGTTCCAGTGGGGCGATCACCCGCGCCTGGTGATCGAGGCGGCGGAGCACGGGTGGGCGCAGTTCGTGTTTGCCGTGGCGCCGCCAAAGGCGAGGTCGGCATCGTCGTCGCCTCTGTGGGGGCTCTGTCCGGTCTGCGATGCCGGGACCAGCCGTGACATGGCTGAGGCCGCATGGGAGGTTCCCGTCGGGTCGTCCGAGCGGCTGCAGGCCGTGCGGCTCAATCCGGTGGCCGCGGCCACCGGTGCCGCCGCGTCCAGCAAGAAGTGGCTCCCGGGAAGCCTCTCGAGCCCGCTCCGCAACGACCAGGATCTGACAAGCAACAACGGGCTTTGCATCGCCAGGATGGGCATGCCGCTACCGGGGCCGCCGATGAACGGCACGCCGTTCCCGCAGGACGCCTACTTCGAGATCACCATCATATATCTGAACACACGGCGTCCGGAGTGGTCGGCGTCCCGGACGAGCAGGCGTGGGCAGGACGGCGCCGGCGACAGCGAGCGCAGCAAGCTCATCAATTTTGCACCGGACACCACCGACCCGATCCAGGAAACCAGGGCCGCGAAAGATGACCAGGGAGACAAACAGAGGCACTTGGTCATGTCTCTGGGCCTCGCCGCCGGGTCCGCCGCACCGGCACGGCCGTCGTTAGCCGGAACGTACGCGTCGTCCATCGGCTTCCACTCCAACGGCGCGGTCTACCTCGACGGTAAGAACACGGAATTCTTTGCGTTTCCGCGACTGCTCCGTGCCGTGCAAATCGTGTACTGAACAGGTTCGTTGATTGTTCAGGGATGAAGCTGGCGTACGAATCGGAGAAGTCAGCGTGGGCGGGGGTGGACAAGGTCGTGGGCTGCGGCTTCGAGCCGACGAAGCGGAAGGTGTACTTCACGGTGGACGGGCAGCTCGTCCACGCGGTGAGCTGCAACGCCGACGCCTTCTCCAGCCCGCTGTACCCGGTTCTGGCCTCCAGCTTCGACGTGATGGCGCTGGTGAACCTCGGGCAGAGCAAGTTCCGGTACGCGCCGGCCAACGCGCGGCGCACGGCCAACCCGTGCTTCGTGCGGTCCGCGTCGCTGGGCGAGGGCCGGAGCGGGTCCATGGGGCTCGACTTCGACGACAGCGGGGACCTCTTCTCCATGGGCCGCGTGGACTCCGGCTGGACGGAGGCCTCGCGGGTTAGCAAGAGCAGGAAGGAGAGCGGCGGCGGCACGACGGCGGCCGGCGACCTCGAAGCCGAGTCTGACCTCTTCGAGATCTCATTGTGAGAGATAGCGCCAGGTGGCTCATTGGTCAAGCAGGAGTTAATGGCGAATGGTGATGATGCCGATACTGACTCGTGGGTTAGGACTTAGGACACTGCAGCAGCAGGTTTTCCCATGGCCGTCGTTGAATCTTCTCGCTGATATAATCTAGATGCCGTGGAAAGTTGGTAGATTCGAAGGATTGAAAGTTTGTCTTATGTAGAACGTCCGAGCTCACCTCCGTTCTTCTGTTTGTCCTTTTGAGGATGTAAATATGGTATAGATGGAGATAGATTCTGTAATTATAATTTCGAGTAAGAGGAGCTGGAAAAGGCGCAGCCAAACGCCTTTCATCAAATAAGAGAAATTTCCACGAGCTTGGTTCGCGTTTGTCAAAACAGAGAGCAAATTCTGCATGACCACAAAGGAGAATTCTATAGTGGATCCCTTCGTTTTCTTAGTGTGCACATTTTTTTTTGGAGAATTTTTTTTTGAAAGAAAAGGTAGAGCTTGTTCTACCTTATGCATTTAAAACAGGCCGGAGCCCGATTGACCAAAGTCATTTTACATGAAGGCGGTGTGAGCGCCGCATAGAGTGTGCAGCAGGCCAGTGCCAAGCCTGAAAAGGAAAGCAAGAAAAGGAGAAGGAGAAAAAGAGGCCGGAGGACTTATGTGCAGCTACTCTTGCAACATTACATTAACCCAAGAAGTTAAAACTTCTCTTGCATTTCCTCCTGGTGCTCTCAGCCTCCAGAGCATGAGCAGCTGAGCAACCTCAGTAAGAATCTTCCCGGCCGTCCAGCAAACGTTATGAAAGACTTGTGCATTCATGGCATGCCAAAGCGTGCCATATGCTTCCCTCGCTACTCCAGAGGCCAGAAAGTCTGCAGCAGTTTCAGTGGAGCTTGCCGAATCCAGGAGGCCGGCCTTGTCCCAAACAACTTGGGCAAGTTTGCATCTGAGCAAGACATGATGCATGGTCTCGGCTGCTGGACATAGATCACATCCGTTGTGTTTTACAATCCTTGTCCATTGCTTTCTTAACATGTTATCCCAAGTATTGTGCATGTCCTTGATGGCCAGCCATAGAAAGACAATGTGTCTTTTGGGTATGATTCGATCCCAGATATAAGGGGCCGAGGGGCAGTCCATGCCTCGGAAAGTGAGCAGCCTATAGAAATAGGCTGTTGAGAGCTTGTTATCAAACGCCACCGGCCTCCTGATGTCTGATGTACCAGGATTTGGTGAGATGCTGCTCAGTAGATCATTTAGCGTATCCAGCTCATGCAATGCCGTGTAGGAGAGATTAGGGTGTAGATGCATCATCCAATGGCCATTGACGTACTGCGAGGCGACAGTGCAAGACTTGGTTTTGGAGAAGGTAAAAAGCGTCGGAAAGAGTGAAGAAGCCGGCCACCCTCCACCCAATGATCAAAACAGAAAGACACCGTCTTGCCATCCCCAAGCTCACACCTTGTGGACTGAATGACTAGCTGCAGAGAGGATTTGAGGCATCACCATATAGCAGTATCTGCATTGTGTTGTATCTGGTATTTCCTTACGACAGTATGTTGATGCGAACCATTGGTAGCACGGAACATTGCTGGATTGCAGTATCCTCGTCATTACCTTGCATATCATTGCCATGTTATGTGCTGCAAGGTCACGTAATCCCAGTCCTCCATTCTGCTGCGGCATAGTTACAAAATCCCATGCCACAAGACATTGCCCTCCCTTTGCATGGTTCTTTCCCTGCCACAAGAACCCCCTCATAATCTGCTCTAATTGCTGGATAGATTGTCTTGGCCATAGCAAGCAGCCCATGAAGTAGCTGGGTATCGTTGCTAGAACATCATTAATCAGAGTGAGCCGTCCTCCCCATGATAGAAAAGTGGCCAACCAACCTGACGGTCGTTTGTCCACGTAGTGAATAACAGGCATTAGCAGTCCATGTGTGATCTTGTGTGTGGATAGGGGTAATCCCAGGTAAGTGCATGGGAAGGCAGAAGGTTGACATTGTTGTATTTGAGCAATCTGTTGGCAAACCGTTGGATCCACACAAATAGGGACAAAGGAACTTTCAAATATATTCATTATCTGTCATGAAAGAACAAAAGGCGGTCACATAGACGTGGGTGTGCGGGCCTGAGGTGACTGATCCCTTCAAGCCTGCTAAGTATCTAACATCTTGGGTTAGAGAACAGTTGGCAATGTCAAACCACAAATTGCAATTGCAAATTGGGTGATTCTGCAATTAGACAAAGCCCGGGATTGCGAATTGGGTAATTATATAGTTGGACAAAGCTCGGGACACAAGACAACTATCAGATAGGGAGACCAAAGCAATGCCATAGAGCTTGGTTGAGCCTACCGAAACCCCTCCCATTATCAACAAACAACTTATGAATTGCTGCTAGCACATCACCTTTGATAATTTCCCAAGCCTTGAAGAACAGACCAATGAATCTGTCAAGCACTGGAGCACGCTCACCAGGCGTCTCCTTAATGACCGCCCACACCTCCTCTTCAGAGAAAATGAGGTCTTGCTCCTCCAGATTGATGGAGGCCACTTTGAGAAAATCAGGATCAAAAGTGTGCTCAAGGGCCTAGGCAGTACCAGTAGATCCTTGTAGGTCCTGTAGAAATCCTCCTCCCCCATATTTGTGATGAGAAGATCGTAACAAGATTATAATTGGGGGCGTTTTCCCCTCGCATCATGCTGATTGCATCTTCAAATGTTCCCTTTTTATGCAATAATGGAGTCCGCTAGGAGGCGTCAAGGCGTTGATATGTTCCAGCTGGCTTTTCAAAAGTTTAGTCATATCAACAGTCTCGCCAGAGCGTCTCAAGTTGCTACTTATGGTAGTTTGCATCTTTTGGGTAGTGAGCTTGTGTGCTCGTATTTGGCTTCCAGCCATGTAAGTTGAGCATCATTTGGCCGGTGAACTTGTGTATGTTTGTGTGGTTGGTTGTGTTCTCTCTGACTCTACCAATGTTGTGGGTTTTATTAATTTAAAGTCTGATGCCTCTGACGTATATATTCTAAAAAGTGGGATCATGTTTACATCTAAAAAGTTTTGTTTTTATCATTTACCTACTCGAGTACGTGCAGGAATTAAGCTTGAGGGTGCTGATACGTCTCCAACATATCTATAATTTTTTATTGTTTCCTGCTATTATATTATCAATCTTATATACTTTACATGCCATTTTATATCATTTTTGGGAACTAACCTATTAACCTAGTGCCTAGTGCCAGTTGATGTTTTCTGCATCTTTATGGTTTTACAGAAAATCACTACCAAACGGAGTCCAAATGCTACGAAAGTTTTTGAGGATTTTTCTGGACCAGGAGGGACCCTAGAAGCTTCTTGGAAGGACCAGAAGTCAGACGAGGAGACGACAAGGCAACAAGGCACACTGGGTGGGTAGGTGTGCCCTGATGTCTTGTGGGCTCCTCGTGGTCCCTTCTGGTCTAATTCCAGCACTATAAATTCTCAAATGTTCCAAAACCAACAGAGGAAGCCATGAAACAATTTTGTCATCGCAAGCCTCTATTCTTCCACGATCCCATCTGGAGGCCTTTTCTGGTAATCTGTCGGAGGGGAATCGATCGTGGAGGCCTTCTCCATCAATCTAGCTGCCTCCATGATGATGTGTGAGTAGTTCCCCGCAGGACGTAAGGGTCCATAGCAGTAGCTAGATGGCTCTCTCTCTCTCTCTCTCTATCTATCTCTATCTCTCTCTCTCTATCTATCTCTCTGATCTTCAATACAATGTTCTTTTCGAAGATTGATTCGACGTAATCTTTTGCGGTGCATTTGTTGGGATCCGATGAATTGTGGGTTTATGATCAGATTTTTCATTGAAAATAATTGAGTTATTTTTAACTTTATTATGTCTGATTGTTATAACTTTGTATTTCTCTCTGATCTATCTGTTTGGTTTGGACAACTAGTTTGATTTATCTTCAGCGAGAGAGGTGCTTTGTAGTAGGTTTAATCCTACGGAGTCCTCACTTTGTGACAGAAGGTGTAGCGAGGCACACATTTGGATTGTTGCTACTGATGGTAAAACGACGGGGTTTGATCATATTGGTTGGTCTTATTTTGTATACATTATGTAGTCATCCTTCATGCATTACTCTGTTTGTCATGAACTTAAGACGTAGAGAGGCAAGCATAGAAGCGCTCTCGAAGTGGAGTAATATTAGTAGATGTAGAATCGTTTTGGTCTACTTGTCACGGAGATAATGCCTATGTACTTATCATGCCACGAATAACATCATAACTATGCGCTTTTCTATCAATTGCCCAACAGTAATTTATGTACCCACCATTTTCTATGTTCTTGGGAGAGATGCATCTAGTGAAAGCTATAGCCCCCGTGTCCATCTAAATCATATTGCTAAAACCCTAAATACCTTGCTGTAATTTATTTCCTTTTATTTAGTTTTCCAATTTATACATCTCCCACTATCGAATTAATCCTTGCAATTGACGGGTATAAGGTGATTGACAACCCTCTTGCCTGCGTTGGGTGCAAGATTTGTTGTGTGTGTAGGTACTGCTAAAGGTCGTTTGCGTGGATCTCCTATTGGTTCGATAAACCTTGGTTCTTAACTGAGGGAAATACTTTCTGCCACTATACTATTTCACCCTTCATCTTCGAGGAAATCCCAACGCATGCCACAAGTATCAGGGAGTCAACAAATCTGACAGTACAGATCTCGTACTGAGTGTGCCCTCCAACTCTTCAAAAATGAGGTTGACAGCTCAAATAGAGCCATTATCTTCTCGGGTTGTGGTTAAGAGTTGAAGTATGAACCACCACGGTCATGCACTTTCGTCAAATCTTTTTATAAAATGCTAATAAAATATAAACACGTAACCAACGTGACATTTTAGTAGCACTGAGCAAAACACACTTAACTAAAGGTGTTTTGGGACTATAACTTACGAGATTTAGTTTAGGGCTTTTGCTGGCAAGAGAATGTTTTGAACATGGATCGGTTCTATTTCACCTTTGGCATTCCCTCTTAATATTGTGGCTTTCCTAAGGTCCTCACATAATCACAAAAACAGTATCTCAAGCCCGGTCCAATTTGACCCGGGTTTTCAATTTATAATCTGATATAAACACTGAAAAATGGCATTTAAGCATGTGGTATTGTTGATGCAATACCATTTTTTTGAAACAAAACATAAATGCAAACATCCATGTGAAGGAAATATGCCCTAGAGGCAATAATAAAGTTATTATTTATTTCCTCATATCATGATAAATGTTTATTATTCATGCTAGAATTCTATTAACCGGAAACATAATACATGTGTGAATACATAGACAAACATAGTGTCACTAGTATGCCTCTACTTGACTAGCTCGTTGATCAAAGATGGTTGAGTTTCCTAGCCATAGACATGAGTTGTCATTTGATTAACGGGATCACATCATTAGGAGAATGATGTGATTGACTTGACCCATTTCGTTAGCTTAGCACTTGATCGTTTAGTTTCCTGCTATTGCTTTCTCCATAACTTATACATGTTCCTATGACTATGAGATTATGCAACTCCTGAATACCGGAGGAACACTTTGTGTGCTACCAAACGTAACAATGTAACTGGGTGATTATAAAGGTGCTTTACAGGTGTCTCCGATGGTGTTTGTTGAGTTGGCATAGATCAAGAATAGGATTTGTTACTCCGATTGTCGGAGAGGTATCTCTGGGCCCTCTCGGTAATGCACATCACTATAAGCCTTGCAAGCAATGTGAATAATGAGTTAGTTACGGGATGATGCACTAGGGAATGAGTAAAGAGACTTGCCAGTAACGAGATTGAGCTAGGTATTGAGATACCAACGATCGAATCTCGGGCAAGTAACATACCGATGACAAAGGGAACAACGTATGCTGTTATACGGTTTGACCGATAAAGATCTTCGTAGAATATGTAGAAACCAATATGAGCATCCAGGTTCCGCTATTGGTTATTCACCGGAGACGTGTCTCAGTCATGTCTACATAGTTCTCGAACCCGTAGGGTCCGCACGCTTAAAGTTACGTGACAATCGGTATTATGAGTTTTTGTGTTTTGATGTACGAAGGTAGTTTAGAGTCCGGATATGATCATGGACATGACGAGGAGTCTCGAAATGGTCGAGGCGTAAAGATCGATATATTGGACGACTATGTTCGGACACGGAAGTGTTTCGGGAGGTTTGGGACATATCTAGAGTACCGGGGTTCTTAGGAACCCCGGGGAGTATATTGGGCCTAATGGGCCCTAGTGGGAGAAGAGGATGGGTGGCCAGGGCAGCCGCGCGCCCCCTCCCCCTCTAGTCCGAATTGGACAAGGAGGGGGGTGCGGCGCCCCCCTTTCCTTCCCTCCTTCTCTCCCTTCCTTCTCCTCTCCTACTCCTACTTGGAAGGGGGAAGTCCTACTCCCGGTGGGAGTAGGACTCCTCATGGGGCGCGCCATAGGAGGCCGGCCCCCTCCCCCTCCTCCACTCCTATATATACGGGGAGGGGGCACCCCTTGGAGACACAACAATTGATCATTGATCTCTTAGCCATGTCCGGTGCCCCCCTCCACCATAATCCACCTCGGTCATATCGTAGGCGGTGCTTAGGCGAAGCCCTGCGTCGGTAACTTCATCAACCCCATCACCACGCCATCGTGCTGACGAAGCTCTTCCCCGAAGCTCTATTGGATCGTGAGTTCGTGGGACGTCACCGAGCTGAATGTGTCTTTGAGCAGCGGAGGTGCCGTGCGTTCGCATGCGAGGATCGGTTGATCGTGAAGACGTACGACTACATCAACCGCGTTGTCATAACGCTTCCGCTTACGATCTATGAGGGTACATAGACGACACTCTCCCCTCTCTTTGCTATGCATCACCATGATCTTGCGTGTGCGTAGGAATTTTTTTGAAATTACCACGTTCCCCAACAGTGGCATCCGAGCTAGGTTTATGCGTAGATGTTATATGCACGAGTAGAACACAAGTGAGTTGTTGGCGATACTAGTCATACTGCTTACCAGCATGTCATACTTTGATTCGGCGGTATTGTTGGATGAAGCGGCCTGGACCGACATTACGCGTACGCTTACGCGAGACTGGTTCTACCGGCGTGCTTCGCACACAGGTGGCTGGCGGGTGTTAGTTTCTCCAACTTTAGTTGAATCGAGTGTGGCTACGCCCGGTCCTTGTGAAGGTTAAAAAAGCACTAACTTGACGAAATATCGTTGTGGTTTTGATGCATAGGTAAGAACGGTTCTTGCTCAGCCCGTAGCAGCCACGTAAAACTTGCAACAACAAAGTAGAGGATGTCTAACTTGTTTTTGCAGGGCATACTGTGATGTGATATGGTCAAGACATGATGCTAAATTTTATTGTATGAGATGATCATGTTTTGTAACCGAGTTATCAGCAACTGGCAGGAGCCATATGGTTGTCGCTTTATTGTATGAAATGAGATCGCCATGTAATTGCTTTACTTTATCACTAAGCGATAGCGATAGTCATAGAAGCAATAGTTGGCGAGACGACAACGATGCTGCGATGGAGATCAAGGTGTCGCGCCGGTGACAATGGTGATCATGACGGTGCTTTGGAGATGGAGATCAAAGGCACAAGATGATGATGGCCATATCATATCACTTATATTGATTGCATGTGATGTTTATCTTTTATGCATCTTATTATGCTTTGATTGACGGTAGCATTATAAGATGATCTCTCACTAAATTTCAAGGTACAAGTGTTCTCCTTGAGTATGCACCGTTGCCAAAGTTAAATGCGTGTCGAGACACCACGTGATGATCGGTGTGATAAGCTCTACGTTCATATACAACGGTGCAAGCCAGTTTTGCACACACGTAAATACTCGGGTTAAACTTGGCGAGCCTAGCATATGCAGATATGGCCTCGGAACACTTTGAGACCGAAGGTCGAAAGCGTGAATCATATAGTAGATATGATCAACATAGTGATGTTCACCATTGAAAACTACTCCATCTCACGTGATGATCGGACATGGTTTAGTTGATATGGATCACGTGATCACTTAGATGATTAGAGGGATGTCTATCTAAGTGGGAGTTCTTAAGTAATATGATTAATTGAACTTTAATTTATCATGAACTTAGTCCTGGTAGTATTAGCATATCTATGTTCTAGATCAATAGCTCGCGTTTAGCTCTGCTGTTTTTATTTTTGATATGTTCCTAGAGAAAACTAAGTTGAAAGATGTTAGTAGCAATGATGCGGATTGGATCCGTGATCTGAGGATTATCCTCATTGTTGCACAAAAGAATTATGTCCTTGATGCACCGCTAGGTGATAGACAAATTGCAGGAGCAGATGCAGACAAGTGAGCATGTGCTCAGAATGTCTGAGTACTACAATCACTTGAATCAAGTGGGAGTTAATCTTCCAGATAAGATAGTGATTGACAGAGTTCTCTAGTCACTATCACCAAGTTACTAGAACTTCGTGATGAACTATAATATGCAAGGGATAACGGAAACGATTCCCAAGCTCTTCGTGATGCTGAAATGGACGAAGGTAGAAATCAAGAAAAGGATCAAGTGTTGATGGTTGACAAGACCACTAGTTTCAAGAAAAAAGGCAAAGGGAAGAAGGGGAACTTCAAGAAGAACGGCAAGCAAGTTGCTGCTCAAGTGAAGAAGCCCAAGTCTGGACCTAAGCCTGAGACTAAGTGCTTCTACTGCAAAGGGACTGGTCACTGGAAGCAGAACTGCCCCAAGTATTTGGCGGATAAGAAGGATGGCAAAGTGACCAAAGGTATATTTGATATACATGTTATTGATGTGAACTTTACTAGTGTTTATAGCAACCCCTCGGTATTTGATACTAGTTCAGTTGCTAAGATTAGTAACTCGAATCGGGAGTTGCAGAATGAACAGAGACTACTTAAGGGTGAAGTGACGATGTGTGTTGGAAGTGGTTCCAAGATTGATATGATCATCATCGCACACTCCCTATACTTTCGGGATTAGTGTTGAACCTAAATAAATGTTATTTGGTGTTTGCGTTAAGCATGAATATGATTTGATCATGTTTATTGCAATACAGTTATTCATTTAAAGTCAGAGAATAATTGTTGTTATGTTTACATGAATAAAACCTTCAATGGTCACACACCCAAGATGAATGTTTTATTGAATCTCGACCGTAGTGATACACATATTCATAATATTGAAGCCAAAAGATGCAAAGTTAATAATGATAGTGCAACTTATTTGTGGCACTGCCGTTTAGGTTATATTGGTGTAAAGTGCATGAAGCAACTCCATGCTGATGGAATTTTGGAATCACTTGATTATGAATCACTTGATGCTTGCGAATCATGCCTTATGGGCAAGATGACTAAGACTCCATTCTCCGGAACAATGAAGCGAGCAACTGACTTATCGGAAATAATACATACTGATGTATGCGATCCAATGAGTGTTGAGGCTTGCGGCAGGTATCGTTATTTTTTACCTTCACAGATGATTTGAGCAGATATGGGTATATCTACTTGATGAAACATAAGTCTGAAACATTTGAAAAGTTCATATAATTTTAGAGTGAAGTGGAAAATCATCGTAACAAGAAAATAAAGTTTCTACGATCTGATCGTGGAGGAGAATATTTGAGTTACGAGTTTGGTCTACATTTGAAACAATGCAGAATAGTTTCGCAACTCACGCCACCCGGAACACCATAGTGTAATGGTGTGTCCGAACGTCGTAATCGTACTTTTATAAGATATGGTGCAATCTATGATGTCTCTTACCGATTTACCACTATCGTTTTGGGGCTATGCATTAGAGACAGCTGGATTCACGTTAAATAGGGCACCATCTAAATCCGTTGAGACGACACAATATGAACCGTGGTTTGGCAAGAAACCAAAGTTGTCATTTCTTAAAGTTTGGGGTTGCGATGCTTATGTGAAAAAGTTTCATCCTGATAAGTTCAAACCGAAAATCGGAGAAATGTGTCTTCATAGGATACCCAAAGGATACAGTTGGGTACCTTCTATCACAGATCACAGTTGGGTACCTTCTATCACAGATCCGAAGGCAAGACATTCATTGCTAAGAATGGATCCTTTCTAGAGAAGGAGTTTCTCTCGAAAAAAGTGAGTGGGAGGAAAGTAGAACTTGATGAGGTAACTGTACCTGCTCCCTTATTGGAAAGTAGTTCATCACAGAAATCTGTTCCTAAGACTACTACACCAATTAGTGAGGAAGCTAATGATGATGATCATGTAACTTCAGATCAAGTTACTACCGAACCTCGTAGGTCAACCAGAGTGAGATCCGCACCAGAGTGGTACGGTAATCCTGTTCTAGAGGTCATGTTACTTGACTATGACAAACCTAAGAACTATAGGAAGCGATGATGAGCCCAGATTCCGCGAAATGGCTTGAGGCCATGAAATCCGTGATGGGATCCATGTATGAGAATGATACGTCTCCGTCGTATCTACTTTTCCAAACACTTTTGCCCTTGTTTTGGACTCTAACTTGTATGATTTGGATGGAACTAACCCGGACTAAAGCTGTTTTCAGCAGAATTGCCATGATGTTGTTTTATGTGCAGAAAACAAAAGTTCTCGGAATGACTGAAACTCCACGGAACATCTAGTCAAAATAATAAAAATCCTTGCCAAAGATGAAGACCAGGGGCCCACACCACATGTCCACGAGGGTGGGGCGCCCCTAGGCGCGCCCCTACCTCGTGGGCCCCCTGGAGCTCCTCCAACTCCAACTCCAACTCTATATATTTGCTTTCGGAGAGAGAAAAATAAGGGAGAAGAAATCATCGCGTTTTACGATACGGAGCCGCCGCCAAGCCCTAAAACCTCTCAGGAGGGCTGATCTGGAGTCCGTTCGGGGCTCCGGAGAGGGGGATTCATCGCCGTCGTCATCATCAACCATCCTCCATCACCAATTTCATGATGCTCACCGCCATGCGTGAGTAATTCCATCGTAAACTTCTTTGGGCCGGTTATGGGTTGGATGAGATCTATCATGTAATCGAGTTAGTTTTGTTAGGGTTTGATCCCTAGTATCCACTATGTTACGAGATTGATGTTGCTATGACTTTGCTATGCTTAATGCTTGTCACTAGGGCCCGAGTGCCATGATTTCAGATCTGAACCTATTATGTTTTCATGAATATATGTGAGTTCTTGATCCTATCTTGCAAGTCTATAGTCACCTATTATGTGTTATGATCCGACAACCCCAAGTGACAATAATCGGGATACTTCTCGGTGATGACCATATTTTGAGGAGTTCATGTATTCACTATGTGCTAATGCTTTGTTCCGGTTCTCTATTAAAAGGAGGCCTTAATATCCCTTAGTTTCCATTAGGACCCACTGCCACGGGAGGGTAGGACAAAATATGTCATGCAAGTTCTTTTCCATAAGCACGTATGACTATATTCGAATACATGCCTACATTACATTGATGAATTGGAGCTAGTTACATGTCACCCTATGTTATGATCGTTACATGATGAACCGCATCCGGCATAATTATCCATCACCGATCCATGCCTACGAGCTTTCCATATACTGGTTTATGCTTATTTACTTTCCCGTTGTTACTGTTACTGATATTACTTTTGCTTTCATTACTCTTTTGTTACCGTTACCACTACTATCATATTACTTTGCTACTAAATACCTTGCTGCAGATATTAAGTTATCTAGGTGTGGCTGAACTGACAACTCAGTTGCTAATACTTGAGAATATTCTTTGGCTCCCCTTGTGCCGAATCAATAAATTTGGGTTGAATACTCTACCCTCGAAAGTTGTTGCGATCCCCTACACTTGTGGGTTATCAAGACTAATTTCTGGCTCTGTTGTCGGGGAGCATAGCTCTATTCTTTGAGTCACTTGGGATTTATATCTGCTGAACACTATGAAGAATTTGGAAGACGCTAAGACAAAAATTTATCCCTCAACTACGAGGGGAGGTAAGGAAGCGCCATCTAGCTCTGCACTTGATTCACCTTACATTATGAGTAAGCTTGCGACACCTAAACCTACTTACGCTATTCGCTTACGATATGTTGCATGTTATTGATGATGCCATACGCTATGCATGATACTTATGATGAAACTACTTCTATGGTTGATACTACTGTGCCCCTCAGTGAATTTCTTGATGAACAAATTGCAAGGGCTAGAGAGAAATAAATTATTGAAACTAATAATGTTGATGAAATTGATGATGAAGATATGCATGTTATTCCTGAGGGTTATGTTTTTGATATGGAAGCTTCTGCAGCTATTTTTGCCTGCAAAGATAGAAACGAACTTAAGAGGCTATTAGTTGAATGGAGTAAAGAATCTCTTAGAGATAGAATGAAACATAACCCTGCTTTTGCTACTTCACCTATTTGTGTTCCCGATAAGGATTATGAATTCTCTGTTGATCCTGATATAATTACTTTGGTTGAATCTGATCCTTTTCATGGCTATGAATCTGAAACTGTTGTGGCACATCTTACTAAATTAAATGATATAGCCACCCTGTTCACTAATGGTGAGAGATCTCGCTACTTTTATATCCTTAAAATATTTCCGTTCTCATTAAAGGGTGATGCTAAGATATGGTTTAATTCTCTAGATCCTGGTTGTGTGCATAGTCCCCAGGATATGATTTATTACTTCTCTGCTAAATATTTCCCTGCTCATCAGAAACAAGCTGCTTTAAAGAAAATATACAACTTTGTGCAAATTGAAGAAGAGAGTCTCCCACAAGCTTGGGGGAGGCTTCTCAAGTTACTTAATGATTTTCCTGATCATCCTCTTAAGAAAAATGAAATACTTGATATCTTTTATAATGGACTAACCGATACTTCCAGAGATTACCTGGATAGTTGTGCTTTGGATTACATTTTTCGGGGAAAGAACACGGATGAAGCTGAAATTCTATTGAATAATATGTTGACAAATGAAAATAATTGGGCACTTCCTGAGCCAGCTCCTGAGCCAGCTCCTGCTCCAACTACTGAGCCTATTCCTAAACCAACTCTGAAGAAGAGGGGTGTTCTATTTCTCAGTCCTAAAGATATGCAAGAGGAAAAGAAATCTATGAAAGAAAAAGGTATTAAAGCTGAAGATGTTAAGAATTTACCTCCTATTGAAGAAATACATGGTCTTAATTTACACTTTGTTGAAGAAACATATGATCTTAATCACCATTACCTATTGAAGAAACGCATGGTCTTGATAACCCGACCACGGTAGTAAAGGTAAATTCTCTCTATAGATTTGATGAAGGTGATATTCCTCACTATAAGTCTGCTAGACAATGCTTGGATGAGTTTGATAATTTTATTGTCAAACAAGAAAATTTTAATGCTTATTTTGGTAGATAATTAAAACAAAATACCTATATGATTAAACACTTGGGTGATTATATGGCTAATGTTAGATGTGAACTTAAACTCATTAGCAAACATGCTTCTATGGTTACCACTCAAGTAGAACAAGTACTTAAGGCTCAAAATGATTTGCTCAATGAAATGAATAGTAAGAAAAATGATTATCTTTGTTAGAGTGGCTACTAGAACTGGTTGAATGACTCAGAACCTTTGTATCCTGAAGGCCACCCTAAGAGAATTGAGCAAGATTCTCGGAGAAATAATCTTGATGTGCCTAGTTCTTCTAAAAGGAAGAAAAAGAAAAATGATAGGACTTTGCAAACTTCTAGTGAACCTATTGCCGAACCACACGAGAATCCAAATGATATATCTATTTACGATCTTTGAAACACAATCTGGTAATGAACATGAACCTAGCCAAAATGTTAATGATGTTGTTCATGATGATGCTCAACCTAGTAATGATAATGATGTAGAAGTTGAACCTGCTGTTGATCTTGATAACCCACAATCAAAGAATCAATGTTATGATAAGAGAAACTTTGTTCCTAGGAAACATGGTAAAGAAAGGGAACCATGGGTTCAGAAACCCATGCCTTTTCCCCCCAAACCATCCAAGAAAAAGGATGATGAGGATTTTGAGCGCTTTGCTGAAATGATTAGACCTATCTTTTTGCCTATGCGATTAACTGGTGTGCTCAATACAAATCCTTACACTAAGTATATGAAGGATATCATTACCAATAAGAGAAAGATACCGGAAGCTGAAATTTCCACCATGCTTGCTAATTATACTTTTAAGGGTGGAATACCAAAGAAACTTGGAGATCCAGGAGTACCCACTATATCATGCTTCATTAAAAGAAATTATGTCAAAACTGCTTTATGTGATCTTGGAGCCGGTGCTAGTGTTATGCCTCTCTCTTTATATCGTAGACTTGATTTGAATAAGTTGACACCTACTGAAATATCTTTGCAAATGGCTGATAAATCAACTGCTATACTGCCGGTATTTGTGAGGATGTGCCTATTGTGGTTCTTGGCGTTACTATTTTAATGGACTTTGTTATTCTTGATATTCCCGAGGACGATAGTATGTCTATTATTCTTGGAAGACCTTTTTGAATACTGCAAGGGCTGTTATTGATTGCAACAAGGGCAATGTCACCTTTCATGTTAATGGTAATGAGCATACGGTACACTTTCCGAGGAAACAACCTCAAGTTCATTGTATCAATTCTATTGGAAAAAATCCATCGATTATATTTGGAGGTTTTGAATTTCCTCTTCCTACTGTCAAGAAGAAATATGATATTATTATTATAGGGGATGTGCATATCCCCGTTGAGGTAACATGGTGTTATTCGAAATTTCTCCGGTTCCATGTTATTCGGAATGAGTTTGTTAACAAGACTTGATCAACCTTGTTAGTGGATTCCTTTTGATGATCATGAGACGGATTAAACTAGAAGGCACAACCTTCGTACCCTCTTTATACTTTCTGTTATTTAGTTGAAATAAAGTAAAAATAGTATTTTTACATACATTTCCTGATTTATCATGCAATATAAAAATACCCGAAAATAAAAGTCCTCCAAATGCCATGCCAATTTAATATGATTTTTTCTGAATATTTGAGGATTTATGGTACTAAAACGCCACGGGGAGGCTGCCACACAGCCACGAGGGTGGGCGCGCCCTACCCCAGTAGCGCGCCCCTGCCTCGTGGGCCCACGGTGGCCCTCCTCCACTTATTCCTGCACCCATCCTCTTCTTCTTCCTCCCACAAACACGAATATCTGGCTTAAGCACGAGTTCCAGCTCACTTTCTTTGTGATTTTCGATCTCCTTGCTCAAAGCACCTCTCACCAAAGCTGCTTGGGGAGATTGTTCCTGGTATGTGACTCCTCCATTGGTCCAATTAGTTTTTGTTCTAGTGCTTTATTCTTTGCAAATTTGTGTTGCATAGGTGACCATGTTCTTGAGCTTGCATGTCAAATTTATATGGTTCCAAGTAGTTCTAATGCTTGATTAAGGCTCTAGGCACTTGTAGGAGTAGTTGCTATCAATTTTATTGAAGTTGGTTCACTTTTGTTTTAAGTTACTAAAAATTTCAGAAATTTTTCAGAGGAAGCAATATGCTTAGGAAGATGTTCCAAGGTGGTTCTTCAAGGAAGCAAGGTCCCAGGCTTGCTATGCGTGATGCTGACGAGGAACCACCAAGAGACGCTCTAGTGTGGCCTTGTGAGTGGCCTTCGAAAATTTTTATGGATCGAGCGGGAATCAAAGAAGAATTTAACGCATATTTGTGTAACGCCGATCTTATGGACTTTGAGGCAGATAAATGCCCACAGTATCATGATCTCACTAGCTCATTTGTGAGGAGGTTTGAATTTTCATCTTAGTAATTCTCCTTCAGCCATGTTTGATCTTTATGACAAATCTTATACCATGGACTTAGAGGATTTTACTTTTGCCTGCAAACTTCCACAATGGGGTAGTACTATTGATCCACGTAAATCTGAATTTAGAAACTTTCTTGTTAGTATAGCTGTGGGAGAATCTAGAGATGTAACACAAGCTACCATAGGGAGCATTCACTTTCCCGCTATACATTATTTTGCTCTCTTCATAGGTAGATGCATAACTGGTAAGGATGAAGCATGTCACATGTGTGTCCCTGACCTTAGCATTATCGAGGATCTTTGTCTTTGGGAGACCAATCTTATCATATAGAGCCATTGTAGCACGTAGGTTGCATCATAATAGATATAATGGAGATTTCTTTGGAGGAATTTATGCAACCCGCTTAGCAAATTTTCTTGAGGTAGACGTTCGTGAGGGTGATATGGAGTCACCTCCCTCATATTTAGATTATAACTCTATGGCTTCGCACCAATTTGTCGAGAGGCCTGAATCACCTCTCTTATATCGACTAATCTTTGATAAACGACGTGTTGTCCGTATTACTCTTCCTGCTCCTGCCTTCTTTGATTCTCAGACAAAAGGAAGACATGTTATTACCAGAGAGGAGGCAGATGAGTACGAGAGGAGAGCGGAGGCAGCTCGGCGCCACGCTGCAGCTCAGGAGGCGATAGCCGCTGCATCATAGTACGACCCTAGCTACACCTACGGGTATCCGCCAGGCCATCCCTGGCAATGAACCAACTTAGGCCAAAATCCTAAGCTTGCGGGAGTACATATTTCCCACCGACATTACATTTATGTTCACACACACACTCATTACTAAATGTCGGTGCTCATACTCTTTCACTGTAATATACATGCTAGTTTATTTTCTTTTTCCTGCTTTCTTCTTGTGTGTTTGTTAAACTTTAAGAAAACAACAAAAAAATTAGTGTAGCTTCTAGTTAGTTTACTTTTCCTTTGTAGTAGTAATAATAAAAAGAAAACCCAAAAATATTTCCCGTTCTTCTTTTGCTTGTTGGGAGCTTTCCGTGTAAATAGTTTTTATTTCCTTTCTTTTCTTTGGGGGTCGATAGGAGAAGACCATGATTAAATTTTGAAGTGGCTCTTATATGCATTATTGTTGATTTAACCGAGAGCCCATATTGCCTTGTCTTCTCCTCGCTTATTGAATGCTCGCATGATTCCAGCTTAGTCCAATGCACGTGCACTCTTATTATTATCCACATCGTTCGGTCGTGCAAGTGAAAGGCAATAATGATGATATATGATGAATTGATTGGGATAAGCGAAGTCGGTATGAACTCGACCTCTCTTGTTTTTGTAAATATGATGAGTTCATCGTTCTTGATTCAGCTTATTATGAATAAACATGTTTGCAATGATAATTAGAGATCATAGTTGCTTGTGCCATGCTTGATTAGCTATGAGTTATGATGGTTTACCTTGCGTGCCAACATGCTATTAAAGTGGTTGTGATGTGGTATGATGGGGTGGTATCCTCCTTTGAATGATTTAAGTGACTTGACTTGGCACATGTTCACACATGTAGTTGAAACAAATCAACATAGCCTTCACGATATTTATGTTCATGGTGGATTATATCCTACTCATGCTTGCATCCAATGTTTATTAATTTTAATGAATGTTCATGACTGTTGTCGCTCTCTAGTTGGTCGCTTCCCAGTCTTTTGCTAGCCTTCACTTGTACTAGGCGGGAATACTGCTTGTGCATCCAATCCCTTAAACCCCAAAGTTATTCCAGATGAGTCCACTATACCTTCCTATATGCGGTATTTACCTGCCGTTCCAAGTAAATTGGTATGTGCCAAACTCTAAACCTTCAAATAAACATTCTATTTTGTATGCTCGAATAGCTCATGTATCAACTAAGGCTGCCCTTATCTTCTGTGTTAGGCGGGTTATTCTCAAGAGGAGTGGACTCCGCTCCTCACTCACGAGAATATGGCTGGTCACCGGGATGCCCAGTCCCACGCTTTATGCAAACTAAATCAAAATAATTACAAACAAAACTCCCCACAGGACCTGATGTTAGTTGGAGGCACTTTCGTTGTTTCGAGCAAGCCATGGGTTGATGCTTGTTGGTGGAGGGGAGTATAAACTTTACCATTACATTTGGGAAAGCGCCTATAATGTGTGTAGCATGGAAGATATCGCCATCTCTTAGTTGTTATGTTGACAATGAAAGTATGCCGCTCAAAATATTATTTATCTCTATTTCAAAACCGAGCTCTGGTACCTCTACAAATCCCTGCTTCTCTCTGCGAAGGGCCTATCTATTTACTTTCATGTTGAGTCATCACCCTCTTATTAAAAAGCACTAGCTGGAGAGCACATCTGTTATTTGCATCCATTACTATTAATTTATATTGGGTATGACTATGATTGGATCTCTTTTACCATAAATTACAATGTCTAGTCAGTCCTTGATTTTTAAAGGTGCTCTGCATTTATGTTTTGCGGTCTCAGAAAGGGCTAGCGAGATACCATCTTGTTATATCATATTATGATTGTTTTGAGAAAGTGTTGACATCCGAGATTTATTATTATGACTCGCTAGTTGCTTATGCAATTGATATGAGAAACATGAGACCTGAGAATTATTGCAAATGTGGTTAGTTATAATCTTTGCTGAAAACCTGAATGTTGGCTTTACATATTTACAACAACAAGAGAAAACAGAGTTTATTAAAGTTTTTCTTTTTCTCTTTCAGTTTATCAACTGAATTGCTTGAGGACAAGCAAAGGTTTAAGCTTGGGGAGTTGATACGTCTCCGTCGTATCTACTTTTCCAAACACTTTTGCCCTTGTTTTGGACTCTAACTTGTATGATTTGGATGGAACTAACCCGGACGCTGTTTTTGTTGAGAATTGCCATGATGTTGTTTTATGTGCGTAAAGCGAAGTTCTCGGAATGACCTAAAACTCCACGGAACATCTAGTCAAAAATTATAAAAATCCTTGCCAAAGATGAAGACCAGGGCCCACACCACTGTCCCACGAGGTGGGGGCACGCCCCTAGGGCGCCCCCTACCTCGTGGGCCCCTGAGCTCCTCCGACGCCAACTCCAACTCTATATATTTGCTTTGGAGAGAAAAAATAAGGGAGAAGAAATCATCGCGTTTTACGATGCGGAGCCGCCAAGCCCTAAAACCTCTTGGGAGGCTGATCTGGAGTTCGTTCGGGGCTCAGGAGAGGGGATTCGTCGCCGTCGTCATCATCAACCATCCTCCATCACCAATTTCATGATGCTCACCGCCGTGCGTGAGTAATTCCATCATAGGCTTGCTTTGGGCGGTGATGGGTTGGATGAGGTCTATCATGTAATCGAGTTAGTTTTGTTAGGGTTTGATCTCTAGTATCCACTATGTTCTGAGATTGATGTTGCTATGACTTTGCTATGCTTAATGCTTGTCACTATGGCCCGAGTGCCATGATTTCAGATCTGAACCTATTATGTTTTCATTAATATATGTGAGTTCTTGATCCTATCTTGCAAGTCTATAGTCACCTATTATGTGTTATGATCCGACAAACCCGAAGTGACAATAATCGGGATACTTCTCGGTGATGACCATAGTTTGAGGAGTTCATGTATTCACTATGTGCTAATGCTTTGTTCGGTTCTCTATTAAAAGGAGGCCTTAATATCCCTTAGTTTCCATTAGGACCCGCTGCCATGGGAGGGTAGGACAAAAGATGTCATGCAAGTTCTTTTCCATAAGCACGTATGACTATATTCGAATACATGCCTACATTACATTGATGAATTGGAGCTAGTTACTGTGTCACCCTATGTTATGATCATACATGATGAACCGCATCCGCATAATTATCCATCACCGATCCAATGCCTACGAAGCTTTCCATATCTTTGGTTTACGCTTATTTACTTTCCCGTTGTTACTGCTACAATCATTACAAAACACCAAAAATATTACTTTTGCTTTTATTACTCTTTTGTTACCGTTACCACTACTATCATATTACTATGCTACTAAATGCCTTGCTGCAGATATTAAGTTATCCTGGTGTGGCTGAACTGACAACTCAGCTGCTAATACTTGAGAATATTCTTTGGCTCCCCTTGTGTCGAATCAATAAATTTGGGTTGAATACTCTACCCTCGAAAGCTGTTGCGATCCCCTACACTTGTGGGTTATCAGAGAACAAAGTGTGGACTTTGGTTGACTTGCCCGTTGATCGGAAAGCATAGAAAATAAATGGATCTTCAAGAGGAAGACGGACGTTGATAGTAGTGTTACTATCTACAAAGCTAGACTTGTCGAAAATGGTTTTGACAAAGTTCAAGGTGTTGACTACGATGAGATTTTCTCACTCGTAGAGATGCTTAAGTCTGTATGAATCATGTTAGCAAATTGCCACATTTTATGAAATCTGGCAAATGGATGTCAAAACTACATTCCTTAATGGATTTCTTAAAGAAGAGTTGTATATGATGCAACCAGAAGGTTTTGTCGATCCTAAAGGTGCTAACAAAATGTGCAAGCTCAATGATCCATCTATGGACTGGTGCAAGCATCTCGGAGTTGGAATATACGCTTTGATGAGTTTATCAAAGCATATAGTTTTATACAGACTTGCAGTAAAGCATGTATTTACAAGAAAGTGAGTGGGAGCACTACAACATTTCTGATAAATATATGTGAATGACATATTTTTGATCGGAAATAATATAGAATTTTCTGGAAAGCAAAAAGGAGTATTTGAAAGTATTTTTTTCAAAGAAAGACCTCGGTGAAGCTGCTTACATATTGAGCATCAAGATCTATAGAGATAGATCAAGACGCTTGATAAGTTTTTTCAATAAGTACATACCTTGACAATATTTTGAAGTAGTTCAAAATGGAACAGTCAAAGAAATAGTTCTTGCTTGTGTTACAAGGTGTGAAATTGAGTAAGGCTCAAAGCCCGACCACGGCAGAAGATAGAAAGAGAATGAAAGTCATTCCCTATGCCTCAGCCATAGGTTCTATAAAGTATGCTGTGATGTGTACCATATCTATTGTATACCCTACACTAAGTTTGGCAAGGAAGTACAATAGTGATCTAGGAGTAGATCATTGAACATCGGTCAAAATTATCCTTAGTGGAATAAGGTTATGTTTCTCGATTATGGAGGTGACAAAAGGTTCGTCGTAAAGGGTTACGTCGATGCAAGTTTTGACACTGATCCAGATGACTCTAAGTCTCAATCCCGATAAATATTGAAAGTGAGAGCAATTAGCTAAAGTAGCTCCGTGCAGAGCATTGTAGACATAGAAATTTGCAAAATACATACGGATCTGAATTTGGCAGACCAGTTGACTAAACTTCTCTCACAAGCAAAACATGATCACACCTTAGTACTCTTTCGGTGTTAATCACATGGCGATGTGAACTAGATTACTGACTCTAGTAAACCCTTTGAGTGTTGGTCACATGGCGATGTGAACTATGGGTATTAATCACATGGTGATGTGAACTATTGGTGTTAAATCACATGACGATGTGAACTATTGGCTAGAGTCAATTATTTCCTTCAGTCTCCCACTTTCTTATTGCCTCTAGGGCATATTTCCTTCAGTCTCCCACTTGCACTAGAGTCAATAATCTAGTTCACATCGCCATGTGATTTAACACCAATATTCATATATGTATATGATTAACACCCATAGTTCACATCGTCATGTGACCAACACCCAAAGGGTTTACTAGAGTCAATAATCTAGTTCACATTGCAATGTGATTAACACCCAAAGAGTACTAAGGTGTGATCATGTTTTGCTCGTGAGAGAAGCTTAGTCAACGGGTCTGTCACATTCAGAGCCGTATGTATTTTGCAAATATTCTATGTCTACAATGCTCTGCACGGAGCTACTCTAGCTAATTGCTCGACTTAGAGTCATCTGTATCGGTGTGAAAGCTTGCACCTATGTAACTCTTTACGACGGGCTCTTTTATCACCTCCATAATCGAGAAATATTTCCTTAGTCCTCACTAAGGATATCTTGACCAATGTCCAGTGATCTACTCCTAGATCACTATTGTACTCCCTTGCCAAATTCAGAGCAAGGTATACAATAGGTCTGGTACACAGCATAGCATACTTTATAGAACCTATAACTGAGGCATAGGGAATGACTTTCATTCTCTTTTCTATTTTCTGCCGTGGTCGGGCTTTGAGTCTTTACTCAACTTCACACCTTGTAACACAGGTAAGAACTCTTTCTTTGACTGTTCCATTTTCAACTACTTCAAAATCTTGACAAGGTATGTACTTTTTGAAAAACTTATCAAGCGTCTTGATCTATCTCAATAGATCTTGATGCTCAATATGTAAGTAGTTTTACTGAGCTCTTTCTTTTAAAGAACTCCTTTCAAATACTCCTTTATGCTTTCCAGAAAAATTCTACATCATTTCTGATCAACAATATGTTACTCATATATATTTATCAGAAAGGCGGTAGTGCTCCCACTCACTTTATTGTAAATACAAGCTTCACCGTAAGTCTGTATAAAACTATATGCTTTGATCAACTTATCAAAGCATATATTCCAACTCTGAGATGCTTGCACCAATCCATAAATGGATCGCTGGAGCTTGCACATTTTGTTAACACCTTTAGGATCGACAAAACCTTCTGGTTGCATCACATACAACTCTTCTTTCCATTAAGGAATGCAGTTTTGTTTATCCATTTGCCAGATTTCATAAATGCAGTAATTGCTAACATGATTCGGACAGACTTTAAGCATCGCTACGAGTGAGAAAATCTCATCGTAGTCAACACCTTGAACTTTGTCAAAACCATTTTTGACAAGTCTAGCTTTGTAGATAGTAAGACTACTATCAGCGTACGTCTTCCTCTTGTAGATCCATTTATTCTCAATGGCTTGCCAATCATTGGGTAAGTCAATCAAAGTCCATACTTTGTTCTCATACATGGATTACATCTCAGGTTTCATGGCTTTAAACCATTTTGCGGAATCTGGGCTCATCATCGCTTCCTCATAGTTTGTAGGTTCGTCATGGTCAAGTAACATGACCTCCAGAACAAGATTACCGTACCACTCTGGTGCGGATCTCACTCTGGTTTACCTACGAGGTTCGGTAGTAACTTGATCTGAAGTTACATGATCATCATCATTAGCTTCCTCACTAATTGGTGTAGTAGTCACGCGAACAGATTTACGTGATGAACTACTTTCCAATAAGGGAGCAGTATGCGATTACCTCATCAAGTTCTACTTTCCTCCCACTCACTTCTTTCGAGAGAAACTCCTTCTCTAGAAAGGATCCATTCTTAGCAACAAATATCTTGCCTTTGGATCTGTGTTAGAAGGTGTACCCAACAGTTTCATTTGGGTATTTTATGAAGACATATTTCTCCGGTTTGGGTTTGAGCTTATCAGGATGAAATTTTTTCACATAAGCATCGTAGCCCCAAACTTTAAGAAACGACAACTTTGGTTTCTTGCCAAACCATAGTTCATACGGTGTCGTCTCAACGGATTTAGATGGTGCCCTATTTAACGTGAATGTAGTTGTCTCTAATGCATAGTCCCAAAACGATAGTGGTAAATCGGTAAGAGACATCATAGATCACACCATATCTAATAAAGTACGGTTATGACGTTCGGACACACCATTACACCGTGGTGTTCCAGGTGGCGTGAGTAGTGAAACTATTTCACATTGTTTTAACTAAAGGCCAAACTCGTAACTCAAATATTTTACCTCTGCGATCATATCGTAGAAACTTTTATTTTCTTGTTACGATGATTCTCCACATCACTCTGAAATTCTATGAACTTTTCAAATGTTTCAGACTTGTGTTTCATCAAGTAGATATACCCATATCTGCTCAAATCATCTGTGAAAGTCAGAAAATAACGATACTTGCCGTGAGCCTTAACACTCATCGGACTGCATACATCAGTATGTATTATTTCCAATAAGTCGCTTGCTCGCTCCATTGTTCCGAGAACGGAGTCTTAGTCATCTTGCCCATGAGGCATGGTTCACAAGCATCAAGTGATTCATAATCAAGTGATTCCAAAAGTCCATTAGCATGGAGTTTCTTCATGCGCTTTACACCAATATGACCTAAACGGAAGTGCCACAAAAAAGTTGCACTATCATCATTAACTTTGCATCTTTTGGCTTCAATATTATGAATATTTGTATCACTATGATCGAGATCCAACGAACCATTTTCATTGGTTGTGTAACCATATAAGGTTTTATTCATGTAAGCGAACAACAATTATTCTCTAACTTAAATGAATAACCGTTTTGCAATAAACATGATCAAATCATATTCATGCTCAACGGAAACACCAAATAACACTTATTTATGTTCAACACAAATCCCGAAAGTATAGGGAGTGTGCGATGATGATCATATCAATCTTGGAACTACTTCCAACACACATCGTCACTTCACCCTTAACTAGTCTCTGTTCATTTTGCAACTCCCATTTCGAGTTACTAATCTTAGCAACCGAACAAGTATCAAATACTCAGGGGCTACTATAAACACTAGTAAGGCACACATCAATAACCTGTATATCAAATATACCCTTGTTCACTTTGCCATCCTTCTTATCCACAAAATATTCGTGGTATTTTTGCTTCCAAAGTGACCATTTCCTTTGCGGTTTAAGCACTCGGTTTAGGGCTTTGGTCCAGCTTTGGGCTTCTTCAAGGAGTGACAACTTGCCTGTCGTTCTACTTGAAGTTCCCTTTCTTTCCCTTTGCCCTTTTCTTGAAACTAGTGGTCTTGTCAATCATCAACACTTGATGCTCTTTCTTGATTTCTACCTTCGTCGATTTCAACATCACGAAGAGCGTCGGGAATTGTTTTCGTCATCCCTTGCATACTATAGTTCATCACGAAGTTCTAGTAACTTGGTGATGGTGACTAGAGAACTCTGTCAATCACTATCTTATCTGGAAGATTAACTCCCACTTGATTCAAGCGATTGTAGTACCCAGACAATCTGAGCACATGCTCACTAGTTGAGCGATTCTCTTCCATCTTTTAGCTATAGAACTTGTTGGAGGTTTCATATCTCTTAACTCGGGTATTTGCTTGAAATATTAAGTTCAACTCCTGGAACATCTCATATGATTCATGACGTTCAAAACGTCTTTGAAGTCCTGATTCTAAGCCGTTAAGCATGGTGCACTAAACTATCAAGTAGTCATCATTTTGAGCTAGCCAAACATTTATAACGTCTGCATCTGCTCCTGTAATAGGCATCACCTAGCGGTGCATCAAGGACATAATTCTTCTGTGCAGCAATGAGGACAATCCTTAGATCACGGATCCAATCCGCATCATTGCTACTAATATTTTTCAACACAGTTTTCTCTAGGAACATATCAAAATAAACATATGAAAGCAACAACGTGAGCTATTGATCTACAACATAATTTGCAAAATACTACCAGGACTAAGTTCATGATAAATTTAGGTTTAATTAATCATATTACTTAAGAACTCCCACTTAGATAGACATCTCTCTAGTCATCTAAGTGATCACGTGATCCAAATCAACTAAACCATGTCCGATCATCACGTGAGATGGAGTAGTTTTCAATGGTGAACATCACTATGTTGATCATATCTACTATATGATTCACGCCGACCTTTCGGTCTCCGTGTTCCGAGGCCATATCTGTATATGCTAGGCTCGTCAAGTTTAACTTTGAGTATTACGCGTGTGCAACTGTTTTGCACCCGTTGTTTTTGAACGTAGAGCCTATCACACCCGATCATCACGTGGTGTCTCAAAGACGAAGAACTTTCGCATAGCGGTGCATCTTGAGGAGAACACTTCTTGATAATTAGTGAGAGATCATCTTAAAATGCTACCGTCAATCAAAGCAAGATAAGATGCATAAAGGATAAACATCACATGCATTCAATATAAGTGATATGATATGGCCATCATCATCTTGTGCTTGTGATCTCCATCTCCGAAGCACCGTCATGATCACCATCGTCACCGGCGCGACACCTTTGATCTCCATCGTAGCATCGTTGTCGTCTCGCCAATCTTATGCTTCTACGACTATCGCTACCGCTTAGTGATAAAGTAAAGCATTACAGGGTCATTGCATTGCATACAATAAAGCGACAACCATGTGGCTCCTGCCAGTTGCCGATAACTCGGTTACAAAACATGATCATCTCATACAATAAAATATAGCATCACGTCTTTGACCATATCACATCACAACATGCCCTGCAAAAACAAGTTAGACGTCCTCTACTTTGTTGTTGCAAGTTTTACGTGGCTGCTACGGGCTTAGCAAGAACCTTCTTACCTACGCATCAAAACCACAACGATAGTTCGTCATGTTAGTGTTGTTTTAACCTTCGCAAGGACCGGGCGTATACACTCGGTTCAACTAAAGTTGGAGAAAGCGACACCGGCGGTCACACATGTGCAAAGCACGTCGGTAGAACCAGTCTCGCGTAAGCGTCTGGCGTAATGTCGGTGCAGGCGCTTCATCCAACAATACCGCCCAACCAAAGTATGACATCTTTGGTAAGCGGTATGACTTGTATCGCCCACAACTCACTTGTGTTCTACTCGTGCATATAACATATACGCATAAAACCTGGCTCTGATGCCACTGTTGGGGAACGTAGTAATTTCAAGAAAATTCCTACGCACACACAAGATCATGGTGATGCATAGCAACAAGAGGGGAGAGTGTTGTCGACGTACCCTCATAGACCGAAAGCGGAAGCGTTAGAACAACTCGGTTGATGTAGTCGTACGTCTTCACGGCCCGACCGATCAAGCACCGAAACTACGACACCTCCGAGTTCTAGCACACGTTCAGCTCGATGACGTCCCTCGAACTCCGATCCAGCCGAGTGTCGAGGGAGAGTTCCGTCAGCACGACGGCGTGGTGATGATGATGATGTTCTACCGACGCAGGGCTTCGCTTAAGCACTGCTACGATATTATCGAGGTGGATTATGGTGGAGGGGGGGCACCGCACACGGCTAAGAGATCAAGAGATCAATTGTTGTGTCTATGGGGTGCCCCCTGCCCCCGTATATAAAGGAGTGGAGGAGGGGGAGGGCCGGCCCTCTCTATGGCGCGCCCTAGGGGAGTCCTACTCCCACCGGGAGTAGGATTCCCCTTGTCCTAGTAGAACTAGGAGCCCTTCCAAGTAGTAGGAGTAGGAGGGAAGGAAAGGGAAGGGAAAAGGAGAAGGAAGGAAGGGGGCGCCACCCTTGAGGCCCTTTTCCTTCTTTCCCGTATGGCCCAATAAGGCCCAATACGTATTCCCGTAACTCTCCGGTACTCTGAAAAATACCCGAATCACTCGGAACCTTTCCGATGTCCGAATATAGTCCTCCAATATATCGATCTTTACGTCTCGACCATTACGAGACTCCTCATCATGTCCCCTATCTCATCCGGGACTTCGAACTCCTTCGGTACATCAAAACTCATAAACTCATAATAAAAGCATCGCCGAAACCTTAGCGTGCGGACCCTACGGGTTCGAGAACTATGTAGACATGACCGAGACACGTCTCCGGTCAATAACCAATAGCGGAAACTGGATGCTCATATTGGCTCCCACATATTCTATGAAGATCTTTATTGGTCAAAACGCTTAACAACATAGGTTGTTCCATTTGTCTTCGGTATGTTACTTGCCGAGATTTGATCGTTGGTATCTCAATACCTAGTTCAATCTCGTTACTGCAAGTCTCTTTACTCGTTCCGTAATACATCATCCCGCAACTAACTCATTAGTTGCAATGCTTGCAAGGCTTAAGTGATGTGCATTACCGAGAGGGCCCGGAGATACCTGTCCAGGCAATCGGAGTGACAAATCCTAACCTCGAAATACGCCAACCCAACATGTACCTTTGGAGACACATGTAGAGCTCCTTTATAATCACCCAGTTATGTTGTGACGTTTGGTAGCACACAAAGTGTTCCTCCGGTAAACGGGAGTTGCATAATCTCATAGACATAGGAACATGTATAAGTCATGAAGAAAGTAATAGCAACATACTAAACGATCGGGTGCTAAGCTAACGGAATGGGTCATGTCAATCACATCATTCTCCTAATGATGTGATCCCGTTAATCAAATGACAACTCATGTCTATGGCTAGGAAACATAACCATCTTTGATCAACAAGCTAGTCAAGTAGAGGCATACTAGTGACACTCTGTTTGTCTATGTATTCACACATGTATTATGTTTCCGCTTAATACAATTTTAGCATGAATAATAAACATTTATCATGATATAAGGAAATAAATAATAACTTTATTATTGCCTCTAGGGCATATTTCCTTCAGTAGGACTCCTCATGGGGCGTGCCATAGGAGGCCGACCCCCTCCCCCTCCTCCACTCCTTTATATACGGGGAGGGGGGCACCCCTTGTAGACACAACAATTGATCATTGATCTCTTAGCCGTGTGCAGTGCCCCCCTCCACCATAATCCACCTCGGTCATATCGTAGCGGTGCTTAGGCGAAGCCCTACGTCGGTAACTTCATCAACACCGTCACCACACCGTCATCTTGTGAAGCTCTTCCCGGCTCTCTTTGGATCGTGAGTTCGCGGGGACGTCACCGAAGTTGAGCGATGTCTTTGAACAGCGGAGGTGCCGTGACGTTCGGATCGAGGATCGGTCGATCGTCAAGACGTACGACTACATCAACCACGTTGTCATAACGCTTCCGCTTACGCTCGACGAGGGTACGTAGACGACACTCTCCCCTCTTGTTGCTATACATCACCATGATCTTGCGTGTGCGTAGGAATTTTTTTGAAATTACCACGTTCCCCAACACCATGAACATGCGCGTGCATGGTACACTTAATCATACCTATGTGAGCATATCCAAGAGACTAATGGAATTCCATGATACTGCAACTTTTGCCTTAAATGCATGGACATGGAGTTTCTGCTCTCAAGCTCAAATGCTCCCTCATGGACATTAAATCCAAAAACATAAAAAATGCATACAAACATTAAAAATTGTCTACATACATACAAATTTTCAAGAAGAAAAAACATTCCTAAATGCTTTGAACGAAAAAAATCGATGCTCCAAAAAGTCTATTTTTGAAAGTATTTTGGACCATTGTTTCCTTTTTGCCCAAAACATTGGGAATGTTCCCTTCATGAAAATTTCTTGGCGTGAGGTAGATAATTCATGCATGTTTGGTGTTTATTTATTTTTTACTATTCATCACCAGTGCATTTGAGCTCGCAAGTAGAACAATACTTTTGGGACAAATCAAATGTGGTCTGACTTAAACAAGGATACTAATGATATTACTTTTTTGATAACTCTAATGGTATTATTATCACTTTTATATGCGTTAATATCAACCATTATGATCTAAATCAATGATAGTATATATTTTATTCCATGTGGATAAACGTGATGGTATGTCTATCTCTACATAAACACTATAGATCAAGAAGGGATAAATAAAAGGAGATTGTAACCTCTATATAAGCACTCCATCTATTTTTTGACAAATGATGGAATTTATTATCTCAAAATGGAGCATCAAGGGACACATACAAAGAACACACACATATGGCCTCTGAATAGATAGGATGCATCACACACACAAAAAAACATTGACAACTAGCAAAGTCAAATGAAACCGAGGTTATGCCTCCATGGAATAAAAAGAGAAAACTCTGAAGCGACTAGAAAATGATCAACAATCTAGAGCAGCAAGCATATCCACACCAACCATCTCTTGATATAACTAGTACAAACGAGAAGGATTCCTAACAGGAACGCTTTCAGGAAGGGAACAATGGTCAAGCGCCATCATCTTCGCTGGATCTAACCCCCGAAGGGCGGATCATGAGTTTTCACCCTAAAAAACAAGTCCAAGCAATGCATTCAACAAGGTAACGACATAAGATACATCCCATATAAGCACTCCATCGATGGAAAGCTTCAAGGAATGGGATGGATCTCAACTTAGAGTTCGAGACACAGACTCCTTAGGGCATCTCCAACATGGACCCTCAAACCACCCGCATCCGTTCAGATCGCGCTGTCTGGGCCTGTTTTGCCATCCAACGTGTTCATGTATCTGTCCGCGGCTGGTCCAGACGTCCTTTTTTCGCAATCAGGAGGCAAACTCGGGGGCTTTGCGGGAGTCCGGACACTAGCCACATAGGACTCCGACCCCCCAGGCCCACTGAAATCCCCCTATCGGTCCCCTTTTCTTCCAATCCACCATTGCCCCCTCGTGGTCCGTCACCGCCGTTGTACCTCTCCGGCCACCGCCCAGGAATCCTTGGACGTTTGCACACCCCACCCAGGAGACTTCGGCCTTGGGCTATGCCTTTGTCCACCGACGAATACCTTCCCAGCTAGGTACCTCCGCATCCCTGCCGACGTCATCCGTGGTGGACACCCTGCTCGACAGGTGTTCGGTCAAATTTCATTGAGTTTTTTTTAAATTCTTGTTGTTTTCTAGAGAAGCGCGATGGCGGGGTACTTGGTGTACGAGGATGAGTTGTTGTGCGATGCGTGATTGGCCGTTTCGGAGGACTTTGTCGGCATGAACAAGGGCTCAGCCTTTTGGCAAAGCTTGCATGCTTCATTTAATGAGTGAAAGAACTTGTCGTCCTACAACATGCATGTCATCCATGCACACTATGTGAAGTCGCTAACACATTGGTGATACACCATCAGCAACTTCATAATGATGTTTTTCGGTGCGACTCATCAAGTGGAGACAAGGTGGCCATTGGGCGCGTTAGCCATTGAGATCGTAAGTGTTTCTTTCTGTTTGTTAATTTATTCATTCACTCAATGTTGGTTAATTCATTCATTCACTCAATATTGATGTACATGTATAGCCTACACATGTTGTCATGACGTACTACATGACCGATGGCAGACCATTTAGGCACATACATTAATGGATGAAGCTCAAGGGGCGGTTCGTGTGGGATGACATGTGCCGGTTCTGACTCTAGTATCGTTGAATTTGGAATAAATGATTTTGAGAAACTTATTGAGCATCTGATTATCTAGTTGCATTTGAACTATTGTTGTACTAGTACTAGAGATATTTGCATGGATGAATTGTGCTATTTCTATAATTATTTTGAGTGTTGCGGGCTATTTCTATAAATTATGTCCGTACTTTGCTGAATTCCATCATGTTTGCACAAATTTTATCTGATTTATTAAAATTCACTTTGAAATGTATGCGGCCAGTTTTGGATGGCTGGTCTTTGACTGGACCCCATCGGTGCGCGGACGGATATGATGTCCAGTTTACAGCAACTCTAGCAAACCTTGCATCCAACCGGCCCGCAAAACGCGTTTGCAGTTTGTGGAAAACCGCCTTTGTGGGCTGGCTCGGACGGCCACAGATGCAGACCCCCTAAACGGACCCGTAAAAAAGTATATTCACGAAATATACTTTTTTACGGGTCGCTTCTTGAGTTCTCGCTTTCGGACACCGCCATGACGACCATAAATGTAAAACGGCAATTCTCGCATTTGACATAGGTTTTCACAAATTAGTTCAAATTCAGACGACATAACACAGTTTTACGCGCAAATAAAAGCCAAGTTCAGTACGACAAACACAAAAGAGGGCCCTGCAAAAGTTTAAGCCCATGTCCGGCACCATCTTGGTCGATCTTCACTCCGTGTCATCGAGTCCATCTTGAAGTTCATCGCCACCACCGAATCCACCTCCGGTGCTTGTTCCAACTCCCGCACCGAAATCATCGACATTGCCATCATATGGAGCAGAGAAAACATCTCTGGAACAGTAGCACGCACCGGCCGACGCAACCATTCTCCTCTTCAAGATTTCTCTCCTTGCCATATCATGCCATGTTTCGGTGAGATTGGCCATGTCATTGCAGTTCATTGACATGATCTTGTTCTCTTCGGCGAGCAGCTTGGACATGGCTTTGTTTTCTGCAACACGTGCTCTTCTTTTCTCAATGGCAGCTTTGCGCAGCCCCTCTTCCTTGAGCAATTGCCACTTTTCTTGCTTCTCCTTTGCCTTCTTCTCAGCCAACTCTTTCTTGATCTCCAACGACTTCAACAACATCAACTCGTTTGATTGCACCATGGCATGAATTTTCTCCCTCAAGCTCGATGCTTCTTGCTCTCTCTTCAGCTTCTCCTTAGTCTTCTTGTTGTCATCGGGCTTGTGCAAATTTCTTGAGCCATCATCATCCTCATCTTCATCCATGTTTGTAAGTGAGTGAGGGAGTCCTGGATTAGGGGGTGTCCGGATAGCCGAACTATCACCGTTGGCCGGACTCCTGGACTATGAAGATACAAGATTGAAGACTTCGTCCCGTGTCCGGATGGGACTTTCCTTGGCGTGGAAGGCAAGCTTGGCGATATGGATATGTAGATCTCCTACCATTGTAACCGACTCTGTGTAACCCTAACCCTATCCGGTGTCCATATAAACCGGAGGGTTCTAGTCCGTAGGACGAACAACAATCATACCATAGGCTAGCTTCTAGGGTTTAGCCTCTCTAATCTCGTGGTAGATCTACTCTTGTACTACCCATATCATCAATATTAATCAAGCAGGAGTAGGGTATTACCTCCATCGAGAGGGCCCGAACTTGGGTAAAAACATCGTGTCCCTTGTCTCCTGTTACCATCCGCCTAGACGCACAGTTGGGACCCCTACCCGAGATCCGCGGTTTTGACACCGACATTGGTGCTTTCATTGAGAGTTCCTGCGTATGTCGTCACCTATAGGCCCGATGGCTCCTTCAAACATCAGCAACGACGCAGTCCAGGGTGAGACTTTTCTCCCCGGACAGATCTTCGTATTCGGCGGCTTTGCGCTGCGGGCCATCAAGACAGAGCAGATCGAAAGCTACGCCCCTGGCCATCAGGTCAGATTTGGAAGCTTGAACTATACGGCCGATGTCCGCGGAGACTTGATCTTTGACGGATTCGAGCCACGCCGGCGTGCCGCCTTTGTCTCGATGCGTACGATCTAGCTCTCGCCACCAATGCCACGGAGGCCGCACCAGTGCCTGCTCCGACCCTTAATCTGGAGTCGGTTTCGTCGATCGAGGACGGTTGGTTGGACACCGCCTCGGGGGCTGAAATCTCTATGGCGATTGAGCCGAACACCATCCCTGTCCTTTGCAAAGCTCGTGACTTCCAGGTGCCGGACTCCTTTCCGGACTCAGAACCTCCCGCGCCCCTGCCAGTCGAATCCGACTGGGCGCCAGTTATGGAGTTCACCGCCGCAGACATCTTTCAGCACTCGCCCTTTGGCGATATCCTGAACTCATTAAAGTCTCTCTCTTTGTCAGGGGAGCCCTGGCCGAACTACGGCTAGGAAGGTTGGGATTCGGACGACGAAGAAATTCAACGCCCACCCACCACCCACTTTGTAGCCACTGTCGATGATTTTACCGACATGCTCGACTTTGACTCCGAAGACATCGAGGGTATGGACGACGGTGCCGGAGACGATCAAGAGCCAGCGCCCACGGGGCACTGGAAGGCCTGCTCGTCATATGACATATACATGGTGGACATCCCAAAAGATGGGAATGGCGATGGAACGGCGGAGGATGACCCCTCCAAGAAACAACCCAAGCGCCCGGCGTCGTGGCGCCGCTCTAAATCCCGCCACGGTAAAAGCGGCGATTCGCACGGAGACAATAATACCGGACGGTGCGAAGGCGACCCCCTCGGCAGGACTCGGCGCGGGAGGAGGGAGAAGCAAGTCCGCACGACGGTCTGGCGTAAAGAGAGGTAGAGGGCGATAATTATCGCCCCCTCCGAAGACGAGGCAAGCCTCCACGACGATGAATTCGTCGTGCCAGAGGACCCCGTCGAACAAGAGCGTTTTAAATGCAGGCTCATGGCCATGGCAAGCAGCCTCAAGAAAAAGCAGCAATAGCTTAGAGCTGACCAAGACACGCTGGCGACAGATGGACTGAAGTCCTTGCAGCGAAGAGTATGAATTGAACGCCCTCAAAAAGATACCCCAAACGCAGGCCGTTGCCTCGATCAGAGGAGGAAGCACCCACGTCACTAGCGCACGACATGGCAGACCGGCCACCCCGTGGCCGCGACAGAGAAGCCTCTCGGCCCTCCGCTCAAGCCACGCCCCGACGCCGCTCAAAAAGTATCAAGGCACGGAAAAGCGCCGGACTTGCGAGATATATTGGAGGATAAGGCAAAGCATACAAGATCGATCTGAGATCGGCGTGGGCGTAACGACTCGGGATGATTACCGTCACGCCGGATCTGACAAACCGGCGGGCGAACACGATGAACAAAGCTCATATGAGCTACGTCGTGATATAGCCCAATACTGAGGCGCCACACACCCACTATGCTTCACAGATGAAGTAATGGATCATCAAATCCACGAGGGCTTCAAACCCGTAAACATCGAATCATACGATGGTACCACGAGATCATGCGGTGCGGATCGAGGACTATCTCCTCCATATCCACATGGCCCGCGGTGATGATCTACATGCCATCAAATACCTCCCACTCAAGCTTAAAGGACCAGCTCGGCATTGGCTCAACAGCTTGCCGGCAGAGTCAATCGGTTGTTGGGAGGACACAGAAGCCGCATTCCTTGATAACTTCCGGGGCACATATATGTGCGACCACCGCACGCCGATGACCTTAGCCATATAATTCAGCAGCCGGAAGAATCGACTGCACAATTACGGACGCGGTTCCTAACAAAGAAAAATCAGATCGTCGACCGTTCGGATGTAGAGGCGCTAGCAGCCTTCAAACACAACATCCATGACGAGTGGCTAGCCCGGCACCTAGGGCAGAAAAGCGAAATCCATGGCAGCCCTCACCACACTCATGACCCGGTTTTGCGCGGAGAGGACAGGTAGCTAGCTCGAAGCAACAACTTGGCCAAACACCACGGTAGTTCGGATACCAAGGACAGCAATGGCGGTCGCGTCGCAACAAGCATAAACGCCACATTAACGGTGATAATGTGAAGATCTGACGATAAATGCCGGATTCGAGGCTCTAAACCCGGTCGTGGAAGAAGCCATTCAAAAGAAATACCCAAGGCCCGTCCAACTTGGACCGAATACTCGATCGCTTGTGTCAAATACATGGCACCCCCGAAAAACCAGCCAACCACACCAACATGGATTGTTGGGTGTTCAAGCAAGCAGGCAAGCTAAGCGCCGAAAACAACGACAAGGGGCTGCATAGCGATGACGAGGAAGAGCCCGACGCCCGAACAATAGAGGACGAAGGGCTTTCCCACACAAGTGCAGACGGTGAACATGATATACGCAACCCACATACCCAAAAGGGAGCGGAGCGCGCACTAAGGGACGATATCGTGATGGAGCGATCGCCTCGAAGTTCAACCCATGGTCTTCTGCCCGATCACCTTCGATCGAAGGACCACCCCACTAGCATCCGTCACGGCGGTTTTCGCCGCATTGGTTCTTGACCCAATTATTGACGGATTTCACCTCACCGTAGTCCCGATGGGCCGGCGGCGGCTGAACCTGATTTATCGAGGATACAGTGTGCAAAATGGGCATAGACCCGTCAAGGATCAAACTCACAAAGACGACCTTTAAAGGCATCATTCCAGGTGTAGAGGCCAACTGCACAGGCTCCGTTACACTTGAAGTGGTCTTCGGATCCCCGGATAACTTCTGGAGTGAGGAGTTAATCTTCGACATAATCTCGTTCCGCAGCGGCTATCACGCACTGCTCGGACGAACCGCATTCGCAAAATTCAATGCGGTGCCGCACTACGCGCACCTCAAACTCAAGATACCAGGCCATCGAGGCGTAATCACGATCAATGGAAACACCGAGTGCTCCCTCCGGACGGAGGAGCATACGGCCGCCCTTGCGGCAGAAGTGCAGAACAGCCTCTTAAGGCAATTCTCCAGTCCGGCCAATAAACAATCGGACACTGTCAAGCGCGCCCGGAGTAACCTAGCACGTTCCGAACAAGCGTAGTAATGCAGCCACAACCCCAGCCCTCGAGAACTCACGAAGCCAGTACTATGCGCACGTAATTGCGCTCTGAAGCACCATGGGCATAGGGGACGGGCCACGACCACAAAGACGCCTGCACGCGGCTAGACCGCACTAGGGGATCCCGTTTGTGTCATTCCTTTTTCTCTTTTCTTCCTTTTACTTTCGGGACTCTGTTCTCCGGAAGCCTGTCCGGCAATCGCGCCGAATACGATGCAACAGCAGGAAGCGAGAAACTGCGTCGAGTGTCCAGTGGTCTCTATTACGAGCGGTATACCTGTTTTACATACCACACCGCAAACTTACCCCTGGAAGGGGACATGTCAAAAGTCCCGTACCTTGCTTATCGCACAATTTGTATCGTTCTGCTTTTATTTGCAGTTTCTTTTGAATAACCAATATATAGCTCTTGCCTATTATTGCATTCTTTCCCATTATATATGTTCATTTATGGCATTGCGCAACCGTACAATTTGGTATGGCCAGTACACCAGGGGCTTATGTACCCCAAAAACATGGTGTGACAAGTCCGAACACTTTCACAAGTGCGGCACCCTGAACTTATAGCATTATATGCATCGGCTCCGAATCATGTCTTGGGTCAATAGTTGGGTTTGCCCGGCTCCCATGTTTTGGTACCTTACGTTCCGTTATATCGGCTAAGGTAGCGCTGGGAGAACCACTGCGATTGTGCCCCGGTTGAGCTGGGTTGAGCACCTCAGTGGAGAAAGCTAAAACTGACCGTCATGATAAGGCGAGAGCCGGTCGCTGTTCGAGAGGGTTCTTCGAGTCCCTAAAGACTTATGTCGCTTAGAGCGAGGAACCGGCATTGTCCGGCCAAGGCGTGGATAGCGCCCCGAACTCGTTCTTCCGAATACTAGGGGAGTCCTGGATTAGGGGGTGTCTGGATAGCCGAACTATCACCGTTGGCCGGACTCCTGGACTATGAAGATACAAGATTGAAGACTTCGTCCCGTGTCCGGATGTGACTTTCCTTGGCGTGGAAGGCAAGCTTGGCGATACGGATATGTAGATCTCCTACCATTGTAACCGACTATGTGTAACCATAACCCTATCCTATGTCTATATAAACCGGAAGGTTCTAGTCCGTGGGGACGAACAACAATCATACCATAGGCTAGCTTCTAGGGTTTAGCCTCTACGATCTCGTGGTAGATCTACTCTTGTACTACCCATATCATCAATATTAATCAAGCAGGAGTAGGGTATTACCTCCATCGAGAGGGCCCAAAGCTGGGTAAAAACATCGTGTCCCTTGTCTCCTGTTGCCATCCGCCTAGACGCACAGTTCGGGACCCCCTACCCGAGATCCGCCGGTTTTGACACCGACAGTGAGCCTCTCTTTGGTGGGGATTCTTTGTCGATCAACTTCCACTTCTCGCCCTTTTGGAGCAACTCCCAACAATGCTCTAGTTTGAAGAATTTGCCTTCCGAAGCTTCCATGTCTTTGTATCTATATTGAGCAATCTTGTCCTACACAATATGAACAAAGTGATGCAATCATTTCCCATGATGCAAATATGATGGCCTTTAACTTGAACAAAGGCAAAACAAACTCACATAGTCCGATTCCACGGTTCCACTTGGAGGTGCATTGCGTACTTGCTCCAAGCAAGCTGCCCAACGGTTGCACATAGGCTTGATATTCTCCCAACGCCCTTGAAGCGACCGAAATGTGCGTGGAGTCCTATTGGGATGCTTTGCCATAATGCGGAAGTATTGATTTTCGATCCTTTGCCAATATCTCTTGACGGTTTGAGAGGTACCCGTGCATGCATCAAGAGACACCGCACTCCATGCTTTGATCAAAGCTTGATCTTCCAAGATCGTGTAGTTCTTCGATCTTTGCCTTTTTCCAGTTCTTGTTTGCGATTGCTCATATGCTTCCGCTTCGATCTCCTCCAATTCTTCCTCACAACCATGATCGTCCACGCCGCCCTCTGTTTCATTGTAGTCGAATGCGGTGAACGATGCTTGATCAATGTTAACGGCGTTGGTGTCCAACAAGTTCACGAACTCAGCAGTTGCATTGTTCGAACCACCGCTATAGTGAACGATAACAAGTCATGAGCTATCGCAAAAAATGGTGAAAATGAAAGGAAATCGCCATGACCGAAGATGCATACCTTCCGACCATTTCGTCGAACACCTCGCTTGCGGGGGGAGCAGCACCGTTGAATGACATCGCGGGGCACCTCTTTCCGGGATGGGGTGAGAGGATGAAGGAGGCGGCTTCTTTGTAGCCGGAATCTTCTTCCGCTTTACGCTGGCAACCTTGCCGACCTTCTCCGCCGCCGGCCGGGATCGCGCTGCGGCGTTGGTAGCCGGGCCTTGAGCCTTCGGTAGGCGCGGATTCCATACGCCCTGCGACCACGTTGCCACGCTTGCGAGCGGTAGCGGCGTTAACAGCGGCAATGGCGGGGCCAACATGGCCGGCGACGAGATCCGCCCGAGGGGAAGGAGCGTGCGCGACCTCGACGGTGACGGGGGACAGCAGGGAATCGTCCATGGCAGTGAGGGCAATGGTGATGGAGGGTGGGGGAGCGGGAAAGGGCGCGCGGAAATGTCTCTCCTGCCAAATCTCGCTGCGGATAGGGGCTGAGCTCGGGTCGGCCTCCCAGCCCGTGAAACTAGAGGTTGGGGGAGAAGTTTTGCCGCGCCCCGCAAAAATATTTGCGGGCCGGGGAGGGATGCGGGGTACGATCGGGCAGGTTTTCCCGCCTGGCCCGCACTTTGGCGGTTATTTTGCGGGCTGGGGCGGGATGCGGGTTCTGCTAAAGTTGTTCTTAGGGGTCAGGTTGGAGATGCCTAATCCATGGATTTTTTTTTGCTGCAATGACACGGACACCTGAAGCACGACTCCGCATCAGGGTAAGATACATAGTGGGAGGAACCCAACCTCCTTGGAGTTTAGCCTTTCCTGGTCGCCGGATCTTTTCTCGGATGTGATTTGGACCGTCCGATGCCCCTCTCGAATGCCCTCGTCCGTCGGATCAAAATGATCGACTGTAGATCGAAACAGTTACCAAACCGCGCTGCCACCGCGCGTAGTTCTCAGATCCCGCCGAGGGCATTTTGACATTTCACATCATGGAAAAATATGCAATAGCGACAGGGTGAGACCGTGGAGAGCGAGGACCGGGTCGTCCCCTTCCCCTCCCGCCTGCTCTCCTCTCCTCCCTGCCCCTGCCATGAAAACCCTAGCCGCCACTACCCATCACGCCCTGCAGCCGCCGCCGCTCTCGCTATGCCATCGCTACTCTGCCCTCCTTCTCTCCGACCCGAGCCGTCGCCCTCCTCTGCGCCTCCGACCTCCTCCCCATCGGATTGCGACCGACCCGCCCTTGCGTGCGAGTCATGGAGGGGTAGCAGACGGTGGTGGACTAGGATATGCACCTTGAGCCGCCAGATGCATCTACGCTCATCCACCTCTCCACCACCATGCGCCAGAGGGAGAGCGAGAGGGGAGGGAGGTGGAGAGCGTAGGGCCCGAGCCGACGGGTGCTTCCCCTGTCCATGTGCAGAGAAAAGGAGAAGAAAGGGTTGGATGAGCAAGGAGCGGAAGGACCAGAAGAAGAAGGGCAAGGGAGGTGGGGTGATATGCATGTCCATGGAGGTCTGTCCCCCTCTCCTCCTCTCTTCTCTTTCCTTGTACCGTAGCAGCCCTTGATCCCCTTTGATTCGATTTGTTCAGTTTTTACTTGTTGTCTCCTAAGAAAAACTAGAGAACATGAAGAAAATTGTATTGAAAGTAGTTGAACTTCCAGATTGTACATGTTTTTGTTGTAGATTAGGTAGTCAGATGTGGGGCGCAGCCTTCGCCGTCGATGTGTCAGCCAAGACTTGGTCAACGACCTTGTCACCCATCAGGTGAGTTTGGCCCCCTTTCTTCAATCTGTTCAAAACCGCTCTGTGTTTGGGTGTTGTTCCTAGGACATTGACATGTTTTGGACCTCTGATGATAGTTGTTAGTGTAGATTTTGGCCATTTTCTTGCAATTTTACAGTGCTTCTATTGTGGTTACATCTGTATGCAGTTTTGAAATGGATTTTTGCATGCATTTTTAGTTTGCTTTGCCATGTATCTGCTGGAAATTCCAGCCATACATTATCATTCTGAAGCTTCCAACATTTTGCACATAACAGAAGACTGCGAGGTCAAGTTCCCAATGGCACTGAATGAATCCAGCCTTGCATACCATCTCGTCGGGGTTTCTGAAACCAAATGCTCCACACAAAGGAACGGAAAAATGTAGCAAGCAAAAAATGATCTGGCTTGTTAAACATTTGATGTTGTGTCCACTGTCTTTGGATCAGAGCACATTAATAAGTTTACAACATTTGATTGCTCATTACTTATGAAGACAATGGTTTTTATCATACATGGATGACATCTATATATGTATGCATTTTTTTACTGCTTTATATGTGTGCCTGCATGAATTTTATGTATTGTCTTATGAGATGGACACACTTCCATTCATTTGATTGTACATAGGTCCACGAGAATTAGGGGCTTAGGAACTCACATGAATGAGGTATCACACCCTCTTAAAGATTTTGAGCGGCTGGGGTGGAGCAAATCTTTTAATAGTATCTTTATTTTCTCGAAAAGTGCATAAACCTCTGAACATTCTTTTAATAATTTCTTCATTTTCTGTTGTAGCTTTCTCCTCGCTCTCATGCTTCTCTATATCATAAGTATGATGATACTATAGCATACATTATATTCTTGCCTTTAGAACATTGCAAATTAGGGTAGACGATGCACTTGGGAAAAGCTCTATGTCACAAGGGCAAATTGTGCTATCGAGCTTGCATTTGATGAATGCGTTACCCTCCCAAACCACATGTGTAGGCTAAAGAGACATCTCACAAGGATATGCAGCTACAATTAGACACTGCCTATCTAGGAATACGTTGCTTCCAAATCTGCATTTATGTCTCCGCAATATGCTCATTTGTTATATAGTTTTGAAGTTTACATATCATGTATATTTATTACCATATGCTGCTCAAACCTTTGGGTGTTGTTTGTAATGTCATCTTTTTTTCTCTTGCAGCCTCCTCGTGGAACCATTTTCATGAACCAATCAACTCTTTGATAATTAAAGGTATGCCAATATACTCGACTACTATTCTCATGTTTCTTTGATATCTACTATTTTCGTACCTGATTTGGCTTGTCTGTTGTGCCTTCTATTGTATACATGCGTTGTTATGAACCATTGTTTGGATTGCACTCCTAATATAAAATCCCAAGTATTTGCAATGCTTGATTCTTATGCAAACTTTTCTTAGAATTTTGATGAGTTGGTGCATGAGCTATACAATGATACATTATATTTAGTTTACATCTCTATGCAGATTTGGCGGTAGCCATCGGCCATCATGTGTTACGGCTGCAGCTTCGCCAACCTCGCTTTGCTCGAACCCCTTCCGGACGAGCCGCCCATCCACCACGCCTCTTACGGTGACAGGTTGAATCTATTTTCCTCTTGATCCATGGCGGGTTTCATGATTGAGTGCTTGATCTATCGGTTCTTGCAGGTCGGCGAAGATCGAGGCGGGGATGGAGGAGGCTGGACATGGATGTCACCAACGCGGCCGGGACCGAGTTCGCGTGCCCTCTTGTCTGAGGACCACGATTTCGCCTCCCTCTTCCCGCACTTCTAAGCGGAGCACCCCTTCGTGCCCCAAGCCGTGGTCAGTATCCTAATTAACATGTGCTTCTTGGATTATTATTAATTGGAGAGACAAGATCAATGGAGTTCGTTGTATACTACGAGTTTGTTTTACTTCACGGAGAAAGAACAAGACAGCCCTTTCTTAGAGGCGTTCACGTGGATGACCGAACTGAGTCCTTTTCTTTTTGTATCTTGAAGTACAAATATGGTTTGATTTGATAGTATATCATAGTATAAATTGTTAAGATTACGAGTCTATAATCTATAAGCGATTCTGATGAGTTATGATCGATTAATCGCTCCCCTCATTTTTGTACATTATTCTCACATAGAAAATAATGTTTGTTCCTCTCTTTTCTCAAGTTCACACGTTGTCTTTGGAGATTCTTGTAAGACACAAGCGAAATGATGATGTGGTAGTCAAGTTCTTCGTGGAAAGCTTGCCTTGGTTGATCTTATGGGCGGTAATAGTATTCTTTTGGGCTGCTGTTTTTTAACCTATCAAAAAAGTAAAGCTGCAGGTATTGGTGCTTCCACAAATTTTTCCTTGTGGTGTAGTTAGTTCACCTTTCTTTTCTTATTGGGTGTATATACCACCTACACGATTGTGAATTGAGTTTTTTCAGCTGTTTGAATTACGCTAATCAATCGTGTGCTAATTTTAACAGGAGTCAGCTTCTCGAAGGGAAGAAACTTGGGCTGGTGTGGAGAGAACCTTGAACTCTCGCCTTCAAGTCTGCTCTGTTCTGATTTTGGGGTCAGAAGGAATGGGCGTAAAATTGTGCCGTTAGTAGCTATTTTCATGTAGTTTATGCTTTTCTTCCCTTTTACTTCTCATGGTCTTTTTATGTGTGATTCTTCCTATAATGGTTGAATTGGTATAATGTTGTGTGCATACAATCGAAGCACCGAATGAGACGATAGTGATGATAGCCAGACAATTTTTTTCTTAAGCATGAGTTTAGTTTTTCCTTCCTCTTTCACTAAAATGTGTACTAACATTTTCTTAAGTACAGAATTATGGCGGTGCACATATATGATTAATTTGTTCTTCTTTCATGTTGGAGAGAGTGGCAGTGCGCTCATTAAGCTACATTCTTTCCTATTAGAGAGTTGTGTATATTCTCTTGCCGCTTAATGTTTTCTTTGCTTTTCCTGCACACAATGGTTAGTATTATCCTGTCAGTCGGTTAGTTTATATATAGCTTCATTTCTGGTTGTAGGACATGTGCTACCTCCAGTTTCATGGCATGTCATTTCAAACTGACTATGCTCATCATGTTGGTAGGACATTCTCTTAAGAGATCATTCTTTTCTTGTTCTGGTTGAGATATATTAAAGGTTGTGTACCTATGAAAAAAGAAGACACTTCTAATTTTGTATGTAGTACATGGTGTATGCCTCAATTGCAGCTTAGGATGCCAGTAAGTTTGTAGTGTTATACATGTGTACATATTGTAGCGGGCTATAGTTTTGCTTACTATTGATCATGTGTGACATTGCTCTTTCTTGTTTGTGATTTATCTTGAACTCATTGTGCATAACTACCTTTAGGTTTGTCTCCCCGCATAACCTATCTGTGTATAGTATGACTATTGTTTTTCTATTTCCTTTCCTGATGGTCTATTGTCTATAGTTTCTAATAACTTGGCCAATAGCCCTATTCAGATTTATTCCACCAAAGATTTGTTTGGTCTTGAGCTCGGTTGTATTAAAAACATAGCAACCAAGGATCTATGTGTTGGTTTCTTCAATGATTGAATATGCGACACTTGGTCCGTAAAGGGCATCTACTCTCCTTTAAATGCGGTGAATTTGGTATCGTATTGGATTTGTGCGTTGAACCAATGGGATTTGATGTGCTACACTCCTGGTCTATTATGGTGTCAACGATGTATGGTTCTGGAATTTGGAGATTAACAATCAAGCTTTTGGTATCTTAAATCTTTATGCTTTCTAATGAACTTGATGTGAACCAGTTTCTCATATCTGGCTCTTTGCTTTGACTTCGAACAAATTTTGTCATCACCGCAAAATAATTATCATATCGATTTAGTATACTCAATTTCTTTGCTTTTGATATATCTCTACTGTTTGTTATCTATACTAAACTCATTGGTTTATATCACCCGTTTACTGCTCAAGTATCAAGTGACTGATATGTTGCTCTCACTTGGAAGGAGGAAGTAGTAGTGACCCTTCCTCTCTGTCTCCTCCCCTCCCATCGCCCATCCGCCCTGGCCCATCTCCTCCCCGCATGCCGAGCGGACGCGGCCGTTCGTGCCGCTGCTCTACTGGAGGAGTGCGCCACAAAAGCGGCAGAGCGCGAGGTGCCGGCAGACCGCACCGGTGGCCGCCGCCACGGGGACCGACGAGGGCATCATGATGAGGTGAGGATCATGCTCTCTCTCTCTCATCGATGCTTCTTCCATCTCCCGTCGTGCAGGTTGCCGCTGCGTCCATAGCAGAGGGGATGCGGCCGGCATGCCGCGTCAAACCCTGCTCCAAGCCTGCATCTACTACCTCGCCAGGTGACAGGAGGGGGCAGCTCAAACAGGTATAGCTAGCTCACCACAGCTCGCTCCATCTTCCTTCTTCTCTGTTTTCTCTGTTTGTGCATGTAGCTACTATTCATATTTTTGTGGTGGAAACATGTTCACAGAAGTCGCCCAGAGAATTGGTTCAATTACCTGTCAGATTTATTCTTTATGTCATACGAATTGGCTATTCAGAGAACAAATCATGATTTATGTAGTAGAAATACGTTAGTGGGCTATGTGTGAAGCTCACATATGTTCTCTTTAGCTTCATGCCTTTATGAAATGGGATGTCTGGTTCATCCGTAAGGGGTCATAGACATGCCATATTGCATACTAAACCACACCCTTGCAGTGTTCATAATTGTTGTAAAAGCTTCAGGTCTTAATGGGACTCGGGGGTCTAAGTGATGTGTTCTATTTCTAATGGACTGTTTTCAGGGCCAATTGTTCTATTTTCTTTATTTATTCATATCAAACGTATGAAGTCGATCAACAAGGAGAAACTTTATTCATGCACCCTATTTTTTTCTCACTTCCCCTCTGAGTTTATAGGAAATTGCTGAAATCACAAAGGAGCATGGAAAGATCGATGAGGCTGCTGAAATCAAGCAGGAAGTTGTTGTAAGTTTGCACGCGCACTAGAATTTTGGATGAACTGTTCGTCCACTATAATCATGATGTGTTCATTTGGTGTTAGGCTCTTGCTCTGAACTCACATGCTCTAATTAGTGTTACATGTAACAAACCTTTTCATTTTGGCTGATCTCTCAATTTTCCATATACATATGTTGTCCCAGTATGCCTAATTTTATATTCAGAGGTAGCATTGATCTACTTGCCTCCTTCAAAAGGCCATATGTGTTGCTTTGTTTTACTTCTCTTTCGCCTCCTTCAAAAGCCATATGTGTTGCTTTCTTTTACTTCTCTTTCATATCTAGCTATTTAGATCTAGCATTTAAATACGGTTAGGTGTAATGTGAAGCATTTGCTTCATTTGCTTGACAGAGGTACCGATTGCTGGATCGTTTATGTTGCTATCTGTTGCAGCAATGTATCCATGAACTGGGACACCTATGAACTGTTTGATACGCCTTTTACGTGTTTGCTTTTGGTCTTGACAGAGGTGTTTGTGCCTCTTACATCCTCTCATGTGCAATCTTTCAATTCTGAAATAGTACATTTAATTGAAGGCTAGAAAAGATTTAGTTCTTATATCAGGAGTCATTACAAGCGCCTATTTATTGAAATATTTCCCCAGATTTAGTTCTTATATAAGGAGTCACTACCGATCAAATGTAGTTATAATATTTCGTGTGTTTTTTTCAGAGGAAATGCATTGGACTATCCGCTCTGATTGTGGATTGGGTGACGGAACTACTGCGTCTGTATCTCTCCTGTGGCATTATCGTGGTGGTCTTGAAATTGGCCCTGTCAAGCTTATACACATGGTTCTCGTTGATGAGTGATGCCCATAGGATAGCTCCATCGGAGAAAACACCTCTACACACCCTCTGCAGCCATGAACAAACACAATGGGTATTGTATTTTTCATGCCGCACGTTCTATGTTCAGCAGTATCTTTTAACGTATCCACATTCTAAACTTTTGATCACCTATCATCGACAGATTGTGTGCATCTTCTAAAGAAACATGGAAGGGAAGCGTTGTTTGTAGATCACTTTTCCCTTGAAAAAAATAGACAGCGACGAGGTAAACATATAGTTTCCTTCATGAGATGCTTTGTTCAATTTCAGGCAATATCATTCATATCAGACCCTATGTTTAAATTTGTTCTTCAGCTTACCATCGTCGTTACAATCGAATGGAGGTGAGGGAGTCCTGGACTAGGGGGTGTCCGGATAGCCGAACTATCATCTCTGGCCGGACTCCTAGACTATGAAGATACAAGATTAAAGACTTCGTCCCGTGTCCGGATGGGACTTTCCTTGGCGTGGAAGGCAAGCTTGGTGATACGGATATGTAGATCTCCTCCCATTGTAACCGACTCAGGTAACCCTAACCCTATCCGGTGTCTATATAAACCGGAGGGTTTTAGTCCAGAGGACGAACAACAATCATACCATAGGCTAGTTTCTAGGGTTTAGCCTCTCGATCTCGTGGTAGATCTACTCTTGTACTACCCATATCATCAATATTAATCAAGCAGAGTAGGGTATTACCTCCATTGAGAGGGCCCGAACACAGGTAAAAACATCGTGTCCCTTGTCTCCTGTTACCATCCGTCTAGACGCATACGATTCGGGACCCCTACCGAGATCCGCCGGTTTTGACACCGACATTGGTGCTTTCATTGAGAGTTTCGCTGTGTGTTCGGCAAAAGGTCGACGGCTCGCCTGCAGATCAACTGCGATTTCGGCATCTTCGTCACCAGCTCAACTGGTCACCTTGGTTCGACCAAGGGCTGCGCCCTACCTCCGATCGTCATGTTCGGATGAGGGTCTTCATCAACATCAACTCCGATCTTTATCAATATCATGGAGGAATCATCCAGGGAGCCCGGGGGCTCAACGTCAACATTGCCCTCGGGCGGCTGTACTGTTTTTCTGGACAGCGGACTTGTGTCCGCCGCCACCGCCTCCTCAAACGTCGTTTCAACAATTGCTTCGATGGAATTATGCGAAATTGAGTCTACAACAACCCTGGAAAATTTTGTCGAGTTCCGATGGAGGAATCTCTGGCAATCTCCGGTATACCGGAGCCGCATTGAATCTGGACGAGAATCCGAACGAGTTTAGGGCGTGGTGTCCAGCTTCTAGCTCGGACTTCCTTTGGAAGATCCGACCATTGATCGGCTGCGGAATTCCTATATCTACCACCCCTTAAAATTTCAGCTCGATCCGACCGTCCAAACTCCGGGAACCTTCCGATTAGTGCATCACTTTTCGGATCTGTTTTCATAGCAACGAATCCGACCCGAGTTCGTCTTTTTTATGAACGGGATTTAGGACATCCTTTTTGAAGGAAGTTTTGTATGAGGTATTATGTTTTGTTCCTGAACACATCCCACTAACTCTAAAATCTTTTGAACATGATCTTCAATATCATGCTGGTGTCAAACCAGTCCGGCAATATTGCTCCACGGCTGCCGACCTGTGCTAGACACGTCGTCACTTTCTTGAGCCGAGCTCAACTTCTTCGGATCATCATCTCGGCAAGCCGAACAAGAGTCCGGCATCGCGAAGGATAAATCATCACCAACATCGCCGCCCCACGGATTACACGGAGCGGGCATACCGGCATCGCCGCACGGTCGCTTCATCAAGCCGGCATCGACCACGTCACGACCTGCATCGGCAGGGCCGCACTATTGCTTCTTCAAGCTGGTGTCCATCACGCCGACCCACTTCGACATCTCAGCTGGACCGGGGCTTCGCCATCTCTTCATCAACCTACTCCGGACACTTCGGCGTCACTACCCGACCAGCTCCGTCACGTTAGCTAGACCGAGGGATTTGCCTCGGCAAGCCAACCTTTGCCAGCATTGCCATGCCATTGTTTTATCGCCCATCACGCAATGGGTGCGCGGATCGGGTCCCAATTTTGGGAATCACCTTCCTTCGGATTACTACAACAAATAAACCAGGTGCTATTAATCCTATTATTTTTTGCTTGTTTGGGTTCATTTTTCCCAAGGAATTATTACTCTAGTTTGTCCATCACATGTACACAGGTCTATCAAGTGGTGGCCGCATTATCGACGGTCACATGATGGTTCGGTCGGTTTAGACATAGTCCGTGACGCCGCATCCGGAACTCGAACCGACCTATGAATTCAGGCCTTGTCATGCCTTTACCGCATCACGCCGCCACCCTGCATCGACATTGACTTCGGCGCCAGGCCATATTTCTTTTATTACTCACTTTGCATAAATTATTTGTTATGCAACGAATTTTTTTTTTATTATTATTACTATTATCTCCGTTTGCACTATTTTTTGTGCACAGGAAAATGATCCAGCTGGACTATATCCTTTGGCGTCACCTCGGCTGGACGGGGGGCTTCGTCAACACTTCATTACCCCATGCCGGGGACTTCGGCATCACCTTGCCGTCCTGCATTGACCGTTCTATGTCACCACTTCGGAGTGCCGAGCTCTTTGCTCCGCCACCTCGGGACCGGCTTGGGGGATGGAACCTTGTCCCGCATCAAGCTCGGACCACGTCATCATTACCGAACACATTAACCAGCTAAGTTGCCTTCATGCTCAAAGTTGTAAATTTTTAATTTATGTTCGGTTCGACCAAGCATTATACTTTTTCTTTTGGAAAAAAGTTGCTTGTAAAAATTTTCCTTGTCCAAACTTTGTTTGTGACGCACAAATTCGAATACCCCGTTTACTTGGGGGCTCCCTTGCTGGAGCTTTTTCTCTTGCATATGATTATACTTGTACGGCCTTGTTCCTTGTTAGTGTATTACGCCACAATATGCACCATATTGACTTAAGCGATGCTGGGTTGCCTCGCTCCTGTGTTTACCCCTACGTTCCTGATTGTTCGGCTAGGGAGTAAAGGGAGCACCTATGCGATTGTCACGATCGGGTCACCCGAGCCGGACCTCAGACTGGGTGAAGCCGAAAGCTAGCGCTCTTATAGTTTTCAATGATGGTCGGCACACAATGGAACTCATGAGTACAAAAAATCTATTGCACAAGTCTCATATTAACAATGAGCAATCAAGAAAGGTATCGGTGGGGTACTATTTTCTTCAAGATGCTTCTTACACTTTATTAGTAATATAGCATAAGTTCCTGAGCGCGCTTTGTGTTATTCTGACCTTATGACCTGATTGCACGGTTATTGGAAACACCGTCGATATTCTCGACGGATGGAGTACATAACACTTTTCGGTCCTTGACCGAAGAGGGAGAAGCCAACAGTCGGTTAAGACGCAGCGTTTAAAGTTCGGTTGAACATAGATATGATATAAGTACTTCGGTACATACAATCATTCTTTTACCCAAGTCACTTGGGGGCTCTTAAATTTATATGAGTCGTTTTATGATAAGTGTTCATCTTCTTAGTCGTTGCAAAGTTTTATTATAATTATAATTATTATTATTATTATTATTATTATTTATCACTCCTTTTTTGACACGAGCGTGTGGTCATTAGCTGGGGAGCCTAATTTCTCTCTCAAAACCGCTAGAGTTTAGTTTTCTAAACTGGCCTAATGAGAAGTACTCCTCCTTCGGGATGGGAGACTGAAGCCGTAGGCTGACCCGCTTGAAGTCTTGAGATAGGATGTGTCATGTTAAAGCACGCAGGTTAAGCACTTTTTTTCTAAAATCCAATTTTCGGATTGGCACCGAACACTTGATTTTGTTCGGACGTCATGTTTTTACTGACGTTTTTTGGTTTTCCAAGCTTTTGGCACTTTTAACTATTTGTGTGTTTTCAACACAAGTCTCATGATCTGCAACGGACACCTTTAGAGATTCGCAAAAATATTCTCGGATATTGCTATATATGCATCAGTTTTTGAATTGTGTCTTGATTGATAGTTGGGTCGCCTTGGCTCCGCTTACCTCCTATGTTCCGCTTTGTTGGCTAGGTGTGCAAAGGAGAACCATCGATTGTGCTTCCAGCTCACATGGTCAAGAACCTCAGTGGAGAAAGCCGAAAACTGACTGTCATAGTAGGTGTAAACTGGTCAGCGACCCGATGACTATATTAAATGACGGGCCATTCATAAAATTGGCCGAAGTGTTTCCGGCTTGACCTCGACTGTCGCCAAACACTACCGGGGGCTAGTAACTGGCCTCCCAAACTAAATCCTCAATATTTTGCTCTTACATTGGAGCTGAGGTTTCATGATCATGCTTAGCATGACAACCCAAAGAAAGGAACCGATAAGCGGGACTATTTTCTTTGGAAGACATTTCTTACATTAAACAATAATATAACATATCTCTCTGTGTACCTTTGTTTATAAAACCGTATGGCCAGATTGCCTTGTTTGTCGTAAATCTTTGCCCTCATAAAGGCTTTATAAAGTAGGACAAACACTCCTCGGCTACTGGCCGAGGAGGTTGAAGCCGATGGTCGGTCAACAAAGTTTTGTACAATGCGGATCCGAGCATTAATGACATAAAGTACTTGGATACATAGAGTCATTACACATAATTTGTGATTTTACTATGGATATCGATACTTAATTCGGCCACCCGTGCCCGCATTAAGGCTCGGGGGCTACTGGGCTTCGTGCTTATTATTACAAATATTAAAGGGGCACATCAATCCCCTGATCTGGTGTTGCCACCCGACCAGTGTCTCGGGGCTCTTGCATTGCCTGCTCTATGCGTAAAATTTTAAGTGTAATACAGCCTCCGAGGAGATTTTGATCCTCGGGTTGGTCGGCCGCACCCAACCCGAGTCTTGAGGATCGAGCATGCCGCTTTTTGTGTCCCGAAGTATTCTGCCGAGCTAGGACTTGATCCTCAGACAGATTTTGCAAATCAACCTGAGTCTCAGCGGCTACGGGGATCGGCGGTCTTATGTCATCCTTCATGTGCATCTCGGGTTTTAGACCGATACCCACCTTGAGGGCTACTGGCTATGTATCTCGGCAGAGAGTAAATTGCACCAATCAATATTGACAAAAATCCGCCCACATTCGGGGTGGTGCACCACCTCGTAAGCAGTCCGACATAAAGCTCGGATGCTAGTGGTCGCTCCATAGAGGGCATTTCCGGCATTAAGCTCGGCTAAACTCCTTCAAACTTCTTTGAACCAAGGTGATTTACGACACCTCGAATACGGTCCGGTGTTGGAGCTCGGATACATAGTCCGGCGTTGGAGCTCGGATACCGTCCGGCGTTGGAGCTCGGATACATAGTTCGGTGATAGAGCTGGGAAGCAGTCCTGCATTGGTGCTCGGCTGCAAAAGATACCTCGAATGCAGGCCGGCGTTGGAGCTCGGACGCAAGAGGACGCTGCCGCCTGGGAACAACCTCAAACCGGAGGTGTGGCATAAAAATAACAAGGCATTGATAAAGGCCGGAAACTTAAAGGGGCTCCTCGGATACCCGACGTGTAAACTCGTCGAATGCATTTTGGCGATCCTCAAGATCGAAGATGAGAAGATTTGTTGAACCAGTTTTCAAGACCGATGACCAAGATGAAGAACAGTTCGGAAGAATCGAGGAGCGTCCCCAACTTGAAGACCGGTTCAGGGCTCTTGACGGTGTCCTGGACTAGGGGTACTCACCACGTCGTCTCGATCGCTTGGATTGGGCCGAGGATCCCCATGGTCAGATACTCATGGGCGGTCCGACGGTTGCCGCATACAAGGAAGATTCCACTAGACTTGGCGATCAAGACAAGGACTTCTCCCCCACCGGCGTATTCGGCTAGGACTCTTGTTATCCTAGGCCTCTGGTGCATTATATAAACCGAGGCCAGGCTAGTCGATAGAGATACAACAAACAATCATACCATAGGCTAGCTTCTAGGGTTTAGCCTCTACGATCTCGTGGTAGATCAACTCTTGTAATACTCATGTCATCAAGATCAATCAAGCAGGAAGTAGGGTATTACCTCCATAGAGAGGGCCCGAACCTGGGTAAACATCGTGTCCCCTGTCTCCTGTTACCATCCGCCTTAGACGCACAGTTCGGGACCCCCTACCCGAGATCCGCCGGTTTTGACACGGACATACCCTAAGCCTCATGACCTGCTTTTGCGCAGCTGGCTAGCAAGATGCAGCACCAGCGACCCAAGTACATCCGAGGTCAGGGATGGAAATGGGAAACCACGACGCAACAAGGACCAAATACGACCAGGGAAACAAATCAAGAGCGCGACAGTCAATGCCGGATTCAAAAGCTCTCGGCAGAACAATAAAAAACTACCCCTTAAGGATAATAGCGACGAGCTATCCAACTTAAACAAAATCTTGGACAAGATATGTCAAATCCACAGTACTCCCGGGAAGCCTGCAAACCATACCCACAGAGATTGTTGGGTCTTCAAGCGATCCGGCAGACTCAACGCCGAACACAAGGGGCTTGACACACCAAGTGAGGATGATGACGAGCACCACAAGCAGAGCCCCGGAAAACAAAAGAATTTCCCACAAGAGGTCAAAACAGTAAACTTACTTCAAGTAAGAAAAGGGGAAAACAGAGCGGCACCCATTGAATTACGCGCCGCACAATCTACCCCAGCGGAGTCCCAACACTGGTTTTCAAAACCAATTACATTCGACCATCAGGACTACTCCGAAAGTATCCGGAACGCAGGATGGACTGCCTTGATACTAGAACCTACAATTGACGGTCTTCAATTTACGCAAGTCCTAATGGACAGCGGCAGTGATTTAAACCTGCTATTTCAGGACACAATCCGCAACATGGGGATAAACCCAACCAAAATTCGCCACAGCAACACCTCCTTCAAAGGGGTAGTGCCAGCTGTAGATGCCCATTGTACGGGCTCCCTCATCGCTAGAAGTTGTGTTCGCTCATCCGACAACTTCCATCGCCCCCATTCGAAAGTAGCTATCAAGCACTCTTTGGGCGTGAAGCTTTCGCCGCTTTAACGCAATACCGCATTATGCATCTCTTACATTTAAAATGCCCGGTCCACGCGGCATCATCTCATTAAAAGGAGTATTAAGTGTTACTCGAGCACGGAAGAATGCGAGGCTGCCTTGACAGCCCCACACCAATCCGGCTCCGCTTAATCAAAGCACTGAATAGGTCATTCGAACCGGACACGGCTAGACGAGTCCGGCGCCTACTAGCGACATACCCCGCATAAGGGGTACGCATGTACAACAAGAGACAATAAAGCTCAATTTTATTCAATTTTCGAACCGTACTCTGCTTATTTAATATAAAGTACATTTTTCGCACGATCCTTTTTCTTTTTCAAACTAAGTTCCTCTCTTTTACGAGATGAACGCGTGTACTATACCGTCGAGGATACGGCACGGAGACACAGCATGCGCGTGAGGGACCCGTTGCAAGGATTCTTTTAGATTAAGACCTGCGTAAACCTTTTTCACTGTCTCTTGTTGTTACTCTTCCCCCGGTCTCTTATTGTAACCGAGGAGGAGGCTGAAGTTTTGGCATCGGCCGCGTCAGAATTTTGCACGTACCAGGACACCAAGGGCTTGTTACCAAGGGCATTGTTTGGCCCGCTTTATAAAAGACCGAATACCTTAGGGAGTGTTCGGCGTCTCGAGTTAGGTCTTATATGCATCAGCTCCGAATCATGTCTTTGGTCAAATGTTGGGTTTGCCCAGCTCCTGTTTTGCTGCCTTACGCCTGCTTCTATCGGCTAACGCGGCACTGTGGAGAACTCTCGCGATTGTGCCCCGGTTCGCCGGGCGAAAGCACCTCAAGAGAGAAAGCCGAAAACCGATCGCCATGATAAAGCGAGAGGCGGTCAACCACTCGATGACTCACCGAATGTTTAGAATTCCTCCGCATTAACGAAGGACCGTTTTTGGTCAGCACATACGCACCCGATTAGGAGAGTGCGGTGCCCCCAGGGGCTATATAGTAGCCCCACCCTCGAACCCCTATGGCTAAGTGAAAGTGATAAAGCATTATAGTCCGGTTGCCTAGTTTGCTACGCTACCACCTCCTTTGTAGTACCAAGACGTTGGATTAAGTGCGAAAACGCGACTTCTTTGCAAACACCCCGCACTATGTGCGTGAAAGTCAAGACTGCCATCTTTCAGGTTATATACATATATACATCAACGGCCGCACAAGAGGTAGTTTACTACTTGAAGGCACAAGTATAAAAAGCTCTCATATTATATTGAAACATTGTTTCATAAGTTACACATGTCATTCAAACATAACATCCTTCGAGCACTGCGTCTCTATTAAACGAGCGCCCGGAAGAACTTCCTCAAAATAGTGCTCGGCAGGTACTCGACTTCTGTCCGAATCTTGGGATGCAACGTCGGTGGCCTCCATCTCCGCCCAGTATGTCTTGACACGGGCAAGAGCCATCCGCGCTCCCTCTATGCAGGATGACCGCTTCATTGCGTCGATACGCGGTACCGCACCAAGGAACTGCTGCACTAAGCCAAAATAACTCTTTGGCTGAGGTTTCCCCGGCCACAAATGAGTCAAGACACGCTTCATGGCAAGTCCGGACAATCGATTCAGCTCGGCCCATTCGGACAAACGATCGGTCAACAGAAGAGGACGCTCCGGACTATGGAATTGCGACCAAAATAGCTCTTCCCTTCTGTGCCCCTTCTGGCCTCGGAAGTGCTCAATCGCGTCCGTAGCGCTCACCGCCAAGTCCAGATAAGCATCCTCCGAACTCCACAGCTTGTCCAACTGAGCGTACTTAGGATCCGTGAATTTCCTCCGCAGCAGAAAGGGCTTTCCAGCCGCAATATCTTTGGCCTGACGTAGCTCCTCCTTCATAGCTCTCATCGCAGAGCGAGTATCCTTAACCTCGGTGGTGGCCTTTTTCGTGTCCTTTTGTTTCGCTCGATCTTCTTTTCAAGAAGCTCGCATAGCGGTCGATAGCATTCTTCAATTTCACGGCCATATCGGCCATCTCTTTCTTACTTTGGCAATGAGCAGCCTGTTCGGCTTTTAGCTCTGCGGCCGCCTTTAAAGCAGCCGCATCACTTTTCCTGGCTTGCTCCTTGGCTCGGGCGAGCTCCGCCCGAAGGCTCTCCATAGCAGCGGCACCATCTGCATTAAGCATACATGTTGTAAGGCATGGTCGTCAAGCTCCCTTACCAGGTGTCCGCGGAAAAGTCGCATACCTTGTGACTCGTCAAACCGTTTATTGACCAACGCGATGTCCGCATCCGCCTCGTCAAGTTGCCGCTTTAGTTTGGCAAATTCATCACCGGCTTAGCCACGGACGCCCGCCACCTACATAGGAATGGCGATATGTTATAATCGAGATTATGATCCTCGACGCATCAATTTTGACAACATACCGAGTCTCGAGGCTACTATCTATACAGGCGCATTCTATATGCATAATCGCCGGAAGGTACATCATTTTGCGTACCTCGAACCCGTCGATAAGCTTCGACGGCTTCATGCAATCCGCTCTCGCGGATGCAATTCTTTCAATCACCATACCCATTAGCGCACGGTGATCTTACGAGATAGCCGCCGCCCGAAAGCAGATCCTTGACTCCTCCGACCAAGCACGCCGGTTGGCGCCGGACTGGGAAACCCTCCGACGACACCTCGTGGTCGTCGCCTGCATGAAGGTGCGACGGTGGAGGCGTTCACTCTCCATCATCTCCGAAGAAGATCCCCAAGACGAGCTCTGCTGAAGAAATTTGAGATCCGAACTACAAGGTACAATTTCGGTTATCTTGAAATGAATACAGGATGTTCTTTATTCACAAGACCTTCTTTTTACTTACGGCTCGCTGGAGGGCTGATCCCCTTGGGGAAATAGTGCGGCTAGGGTACTTCCCGGCACCGGACTTTCTGACGAAGACTTCTTTCCCCGTTTTGAGGCCTTGGCTTCCGGGTCTTCGTAAGCAGTCCTCTTCTCCCCTTGGAGGGGAGGATCCCCGATCCCCTCTTCCTTGAAAGCCTCCTTCGCGGAGGCAGTTGCTTCCCTGCTCCCCCCTTCGCCTTCTTTAAAAGGCGCGGCCTTCAACATCTTGGTAAGCATGGGATCCGGCGTGGTCTCTGGGAGCCGGACACCTTATCAACTTTGCCGTGGCTATCCACTCATGTTCAAGAAACGGCTCCCTTAAGGGGCATATATATGATAAATGAATGAACAGCCTGTCCGATTCTGAGGTTACTTACTTGAGTATCTGGGTGATGGCGGCTTAGACTGCGTCCTTGGTCAAGTCCGGACACTTCTCTTGTGATCTCAAGATCGGTTTATACATCTCCTTGGGCGTCAGCGCCCATAAAATGTTGGAGAGCTCATGGTCCCTCGGATTAAACTCCCACAGACGGAGGGGGCGACGCTTGCGAGGCGAAGGCACCGAATCAAAGATAACCTGTACCGCCACGACCAGATTGATCTCTTTCTTGGAGGTCTCGAATACGGCTCGCAATGTAGGGACGCCCTTGGACGGCCCCAGTCGAGCCCCGGTTGACCCATGATGTCACCATTGTGGTGGACTGAGCGGAAGGCGGGTGGCGCCACCCATTTGGTGCCCCAGGAGCGGTGATATAAAACCACTCCCGTTGCCACAAACCAAGCTCCTCTTGAAAAGAGCCCTCGGGTCACGGAGCATCAGCACACTTGCTTATGACCGCCCCTCCGCACTCTGCTTGTTGCCCCTCGATCATCTTCAGCCTCACCTTGAAGGTCTTGAGCCACAATCCAAAGTGAGGGGTAATATGGAGGAAGGCTTCACATACGACAATGAATGACGAGATATGGAGGATGGACTCCGGATTCAAGTCATGGAAATCCAGCCCATAATAAAACATGAGCCCTCACAAAGGGATCCGTCGGGAAGCCTAAACCCCAAGGAAGTGAGACACGAACACCACGCTCTCGCCGGGCTCGGGAGTGGGAATGACCTGCCTGGAGCAGTAGCCTATGCAAAATCTCGCCGTTAGATACAGCGTCTCGCAGCTTTAGCACATCTTCTTCTGTGACGGAAGAAGACATCCATAAACGTCTTTGGTCGGAGCCGGACATCGTTGAAGGTCTGAAGCGCCTAAATCTGAAGCTTTGGGTGCTAGAACTCAAAGCGCGAGGCGAACTCGATGGAGGGTGGAAAAAAGAAGAGGGCCTTGGTCTCATTATAAAGAGGCTGAATACCAAGGGCCCTCCCCGTGGTCGATTAGGACTCGCCTTCGATAAAGGAGGCATGCCAACGGGCACGGTTAGGTTACCCACGTTCGTATTCGATGAGAATCCCGGAATAAGGGGGCGCGATCTACGCTTTGATAAGACGTGCCAAGGAAACCGCCTCGCTAAACGCGCTAAGGTGGAACAGTAAAAAACGATTTGTATAAAGGCCTGGCCGTGGTGTGATGTCACGCCGCGGAATACGTCAGCAGATCTGTGCAAAAATTATTCTCTCTACGGTAGTATGTGGAACTTGTTTTGCAGAGCTGGACACTATCCTTGTGTTCAAAACCTTCTATGAAGTATTTGGAGGAGGAACCCGCCTTGCAATGCCGAAGACAATATGCGCGTCGGACTCGTCGTCATTGAAGCCTGGTTCAGGGGCTACTGAGGGAGTCCTGGACTAGTGGGTGTCCGGATATCCGAACTATCATCTTTGGCCAGACTCCTAGACTATGAAGATACAAGATTGAAGACTTCGTCCCGTGTCCGGATTGGACTATCCATGGCATGGAAGGCAAGCTTGGCGATACAGATATGTAGATCTCCTACCATTGTAACCGACTCTGTAACCCTAACCCTATCCGTGTCTATATAAACCGGAGGGTTTTAGTCCAGAGGACTAACAACAATCATACCATAGGCTAGCTTCTAGGGTTTAGCCTCTCGATCTCGTGGTAGATCTACTCTTGTACTACCCATATCATCAATATTAATCAAGGAGGAGTAGGGTATTACCTCCATCGAGAGGGCCCGAACCTGGGTAAAAACATCGTGTCCCTTGTCTCTTGTTACCATCTGCCTAAACGCACAGTTCGGGACCCCCTACCCGAGATCCGCCGGTTTTGACACTGACAGGAGGGGAACCCCTTTGCTGTGTTGCTCTACAAAAAAACACCTAAGAGTTTCACACCTTTTGGATCCTACCTTTTTGTACCTGCTCAAAACATGTTATTCAAATTTCATGTGCATATTATGACTGTGTCATCTGTCAGTGTTTCTAAATGGTCGGTGTTTCTATATGATGCCAGCGTTTATTTATGACTGAACTTCTTATTAAGTGGCCAACAACATGATTTATAATTAATTAATTATGACCTCCAACGCGCCAAAACATCTATATTCCCAGTCCATTATCATGTCTGATGGTATGAAGTTCGGCTGGCACCGCGCGGCAAGCCACGCCCCCTGATGCACTACTGAGTGCTTCCTCTATATGTACAAATGACCAGGTCTAATTATTATGAATCCTATGTGCAGATGATCAAGTATCTATCCTTTATTTGTACATAACCTGGATTATTGCTTCTTGTTACTACATCATTGACATGAAATGCTTCTAACCCTTTGTTCGGCGGCCCATCAGAATTGACAGCCATCATGGCTATCTAAATATTCTTCTGGCATCTCATAGGTGTCATGCTATGTTGTATTTTGCTTTGTTAGCGGGTTGGTTATGGCCTGAGAAGGTAGTCTATTTCTATCAGGTGCAAAATAGAATCATGTGTGATAATGGAGAGAAGGATGCCGCTCTTCTCTCAAGACCACATGATTCCCGCCTTTTAGTGATTGATTTTCTTGACTCAGAATGATGATTTGTTTGCTTTATAGTATCCATCGCCTTTGCCAATTTATTTTTCCTTCGATTAATATCTAAATGTAATTTTGACCCGAAGTTCTCTATTCAATACATGCATAATAATTTTTGCTCAAAAAATACATGCGTGATGTGTAGCTTTTCTGTCAATTGAAAGTGAGCTTCGTTGACCGGTAGATTTTAAATTAGACTAGCCGCACCTGTGTATTTCTATCAGCTTTTACTATCTGAGTCTAATACTACGACCTGCTTTTGGTTTCTATCATACCAAACGTTGCTTTGGTATTTCATGTCATATTGTATAACAAATGCGCCGATGACATGTAGATAGGGCCATTTTTTAGATATTTTACGGGGTGATTACTGTTGTGAGTATCTACCATCACCTACTCTTTGAGTAATATCATATATATTTTCATCGTGGGGTATATTGAGTAATATCAGATGTTAATAGAAAAAGAGCTATATCAGGGGTTTGATCATTGAGCTTTTTTTTGATTAATTCCTTGATACATTTCCATCCTGATATAGTCTTTGCATTTCCATCCTTAATAGACACATCCATGTGGGAGTTGGGTTTCGGCAAGTAGCACCTCTTCGATTAAGTTGTCGTATTCGTGCGCTTAAACTTGCTATCCTACTAACGATCACGCGAACGATCTTCATTGCTTGGTCATATCGGTTGGACCCGCATCCTCGCGCCTTGGCGCGTTGCCGATCTAGTCGAGAAATAAGGATGACAGTGAACTTCCAGCCTCCTCAGCGATTTGGAGTTCCCAGCCGTTGGATCGTTTTGCTTGATGCAATCTCGGCCGTTCGATGCCCCTCAGGAAAGACCTTGGCCGTCGGATTGAACAGGAGCTCCTGTAGCAATGAACAGTTTCACCCCGCTGTTAAGATCTCGTGCCACCGCCGTTATTCCCGTGCCCTGCCGAGGGCATTTTTGTCTTTTCACGTGTGTGGTCGTGCGTGGCGCGGTGTGGATGGCTGGGTTTCACGTATGGGCGAGGAGAGTGCCCGATTGGTTCGCCCCCACCCCCGCTCGTGCCCCTCTCCTTCGCTCCCGTCCTTCCCCACCGCGCTCCTGTCCTCCCCCGCGCGCCGCCGCCGCGCTCCCCCGTCCCCGACCTCACGCTTCCCGGCGCCTCCTCCCCACACCGAGGACTCCCCTTGCTCCGCCTCTTCTTCCTATCCGGCTAGAACCGCGGCGCACGGCCTCTCGCGCTCGCTCGCGGCCCTTAGCCTGGCTAGGGTTTCGGGCTAGGCAGCGCCTTCGCCGTCGGCGCGACTCCGGTGGACTCCGTCAGGTATGCTTCGTCCCGCTCTCGTTCGGCCTCTGCCTGGTCTGTATGGGATTTCCTGATCTGTTTGTCGTGTGGCAGTTGGATCGGGTGAGTGCATTGGGAGAGGAAAGCGACCTAGCCGCTGATTCCTGTCGCCTTGGTCACCGGGAGGAGGCCTCATCGAGCTCGTTGCGTTGCCATGCCTGGCGGAGTGGAGGCTGCCACTTGCGTAGCTGCTTCATCCTTTTCGCATCCTTCCATGGGGCTCTCTGTCTCACATGTCTCGCTGTACTCTTGGGAGTTGGACTGGCTATGAGGATCTGCTAACTGAAGAGAGGCTAGAACTGCAGATTCATCAGAAGGAAAAATGGGAAGTGGTGGACCTCGGTAGATGATTGTGAGGAAACTTGCTGGTGCTCGAGGTTGTCTCATTGGTTTCCTTGCAGGTGATTCTTTCCTCTTGCCTAGCCTTCTTGCCACGGTTTGGAAGCAGCGTCGCCAGGGTCCGCCTCGGCCATGGCGAGGCAACTACGGTCCACGGGTCATCAGCACGGTGTGTCGAGGTACTCCCTCGGGATGCAGCACGCGCTGGGTCGCACCAAGCTCAGGCCACCCGTACGCCAAGCTCCTTTGACACAGGTCTATCTTTCTCTTTCCTTAATATACATCCTCTAGACAAATTTTATCCTTTGAATTCCTGCAATATAGTAAGTTGGCACGAACAATTCTATTTAAAGATATACTATCTGAGGCGTGAAAAAGAAGATGGTGTAGGTTGATGGTCTAGCTATTTTATAATCCCTTTTATTGAGATCAGATGAAGTTTAGTCTGGTCTTGCTCTGAATTTCTCTGCATTGTTTGGTATCCAATTTAGCGTTAGGTTTCAGATAGCAGAGTAATTGATGAGCGGCACACATGAGCACATACGGTTCTTTGATCACACACACACACACACACACACACACACACACACACACACACACACACACACACACACACAGACACGGACATACACATATTTTTGAGGTACTCACAAACATGCAGCACGTACTTTGTTGTTCAGTAAAATATGCGTTAGAACTTTTTCTTACCAGATAATTTAGCAGGCATACATGAACAAATGAGAAAGGAGTGATTCTAGCATGAGAAGATGAGGGATGGCAAATGCCTACTCGTCATGAAGCATATCAGCATGTGGATTAATAATAGAAGGGGAAGGAAACTTGCTTCTCTGAGTTTTTATTATAGTTTAAAAGGGCAAATTGTCGACATTCTAAATGTTAGGAAAGGAACCTACAGAGTCCATGTGTAAGTATGTGATTCAGATTAATGCGCTGAAAGTATTTAACTTGCTTACTAATAATCCACACTCGAATGTATTAATACTCACATAGAAGTAGACATGCCATGGTTAGCAGCAAATGTATATGTCAATTTATGATCTTTTTCACATGATAATAACACTATCAGCATGCTAATTATATGTTGTGGAATTTAGAGTTATCACCATGTGACTGCGTGACTATTGTCACTTTTTCCCGGTAGGCCATGGTTAAAAGGCAATACAAAATATTCGCTACTTTTACTGATATTTTGGGACCACATCTGAAAGTATCCCTGAACATTATGTTGTTTTACAGTAATGAAAATAACTTCTTAAGGCACTCAGTCACAAGTTATGATTATACCAACCTATAATTTTTACTCATTCTGTAATATGACCATGTGAACACCCACTTTATATGAAGCCACAAAGACAATGAAGTTGTGTTCCATTACAGATCTATGTGATTAGTTTTAGATAGTTGTATTAATGAACACGGTCGTATTTTTCAATTAGCCCTCCTAGCTAAAACCACCAACAATTAAATCAATGTGATGCTTCTACTCTTTTTTTCAGGACTACTTGAAGTTAAACAAGAGGAATTAGATGCTGGTATTGATGTATTACTTGGTGCACGTGCATCACTTCTTTTACCTCAGTAGTAGAAAAACAAAGGCAAACACAAGCTCTCACTTATTTTGTACACTTTTCCTATTTTTAGTACAGTTTTTCCAAGAAGGAAGTAATTTTTCCTCACACAGGCACATGAATTTCCACAATCGTGTAATCCAGACTTGCTAATGGATTGTATTTTTCCATTTTGTGGCAGATGACTGTATAATTTTACCATGTAATTTCTTCTTCTCTTTTATCAATGGAGGAGGTAGTGAGAAGATCCAATAATTCTGAAACTCCTCCACTTCTGCAAAAGTTTGGTGATGTTTCCAAGGGGGCCGATCAATGGATCTACTTACCTGAGGTATATCTCACAATCTTAATGTGAAGTTTAATGTGTTTTATAGCTATCCAAAATATGTCGATGAACTGGTTCTTATTATCTTACCCAAATAGCTTGAGCTCGAGCTAAGACGTATTTGTTCTTGCTTACTTTTTCTGTTGTTGATATTCAGGCCTAACCTCACCAAACTTTGCTACATCTTACATTGCGAGAAATAGCAAAATAAGTATTGTATTAAACATTGGTAAGTCAGTCTACAGTTGTGTAACATCCCATCATTCAGTTTGTCAGATACTAAATTTATGTTTTTGCACCCAAAAGTATTTTTCTGATTCCCCATAAGCCTCAACTCATCACGGAAGCATGTTCAGAGTTCATTTGCGATTCACTTCACTACTTCCTTTTGCAACTCTATCCAGCGGTGGCGTGTTGGTGGTTGGCCGCTTTCTTTTCTCTCCTTCTTTCGCCGCTGTACCCATCTTGCCGATCTGATCTGTGCATATCAATTTGATGCATCATTGTCGTCCTCTTTGCATGGCAGTTTGGTGTCTCTCAACACGTGAATGATTCACTCACACGGAGGAAGCTTTTCTTCGCTACTTCGGCGACAAGCACACAAGCTTTTGGGTCCATGGTGCCACCAGTAAACTAGGTTGTCCCGTTCTGTTGATTGATCAGTTCATCATGCTTTTAAAATTCTTGCACTATGATTTGCTGATTGATCGTATCACTATATACACATTTGGAGGATCTGCTACTGTTAGATCTCTCTCTTATATATTTCACTACTTCCACTTGCCATTGTTATATAGTTTGTACTGCCTTTTTGACTTGCTAAGGCTGATACATGTTCACCCGGTATAATATATGTATTAAGATGTTGACCAAAGAAAATTTACACCTCTTCTGATTTATTATATATATGGCTTACTGATGCTCTTATGGTACTGAACAACACATTCTCATTTAGAGCACTGTTGAAATCTTAGGTGCTAGCAATCTAATCGTAGGTTAACATTTTAGACGATGTGCTGTCGGGTCCAAAAACAAGAAGAGTAGTCCTCTTCCAAGGTTAAATCATCTTCCAAATTTTCTTTGGAAAGGATCAATCCTTCAGTTTTCTGAATTTGATGGTGCATTTTTTCTTTGGCAGACAGATCAGGCAGGAGGAGAAAGTAGAGAGGGAGATGGGGAAGGGAGAGGAGATCTCGGCCTGCACGTTGCGTCTCCCACAAGCTACTGCAAAGGGAGAATCGTATACCCAACATCCTTTTCAAAGTCTACAGCTACTTCCTCCCCAAGCAATGCCAACCTGCGGCAATAAGGTGAGTTACTCTGTTTAGGTGACACATATTTCATTATACTATGTCCCTCTCCTTAATCTTCCCATTGTGAATAGGTCAGACGATAAAAATAGCTGATTCGATAATAGAAATAGCTGATTTGATGGTCTCTTGAAAGAAAGATTTCCTAATCCAGTCCTGAGGTGAAGTAAATAGTGGGTTTCTCGGACAAAGCAAAGAGTATCATAAATGGAAAAAGTTAAAAATTATGTCTAATGATCACACTATTCTTTTATCATCTAACTGACGCTCTTTTCATTATTTGACGAATGAAAGCGATAATAAACAACGCCTTGCTATTGAACTTTGAACTATATGCCCCTTCCACTTAAGTTCCCTTATTTCTGTTCTGATATTCTATTAGGTGGATGAAAAATACAATTTCGATGTCGAAAGAGAATATGCTATATAACTTTATTGATTGTAATCAGAGTATGCTATATAACTTTGATGTTGCCTAATAATCTCATGGGATCTGCTTTTGCACCTGTAGTTGTAGCATTTTTGGTTGCCCTGATTTATAAGCTTGTGTGCTTGCTTCCTTGGTTGCCTTTCTATTTGTATGATTTTGTTTGTGATGTCATGCTGCTTATCAAGGTCGACAGTGGAGCCATGTTCTGAAGTTGGAGCGTGCCCTTTCGTTGGTGCCATCGTTCTCTCCTCCACGACTGTCGTCGTCACGAGCCCAAGTATCTTTGCTGGGTATCGATGGAGTTGGTGGACCTAAAAGGTCTGTCATACATCTCCTCTGCTTTTTTTGATATGGTCAACTAGGGTTTGTATATCCACATTTTTACCATCATATATGTTACCTGTGGTATTGCCGTTCACCTGACAATCATTCACATCATGTGGTTGTTCTGTGCTTCGTGGTGTTACTAAAATCTTTAGGATGCCCTCACTGGTCAGCATGGTTAGCTTCAGATACATATTATAGAAAGTCTCGGTACCCTGATAACTTTGCCCTTTTATGCTATTTTTGTTAAGTGGTGGTGGTAAAGAACTGGGATTATCTTTGCCCTGTGCGACCAGCTAAAGGCAGCAAGTTTAGAAATCGTTCCTCTATAATGATATTATTCTTAGATTATCAGTCTTATTGGTTTGGAGTGTGCCACTTCTGTGTTTTTTTAAATTTGAAGCCACTTCAGTAAATTAAACAATGACATATCCAATGTATATGCTACTTCTTTACTTCAAACTATAGCATGTGTTTTTAGTTTCACCGATTTTGCATTATGAGAGTCACTCACTCACCAATTCTTCTTGATCCCTTCCTCCTTGGCGCTCGGCAGGAGGAGCTCAGGCTGCCACCACACAAATGGATACGTGGTGTTTCAAGTTATGGCCAATTAGTCTTGGTTTGGAAAAATAATAAGTACTGATTATGATTAATGACGCATGATAAAGTTTGGTACAAGTGTGTCCCTTTCTTCCTATGTATATTTCAAAGTGGTACAATGCAGCATATGCCATCATTTATTATTTTATCATCCTTTAGGAAGGAATAATTGCCTGCATTCAGTTTTTTTTATCATCCTTTAGGTGGGAAGAATTGTCTGGTTTCAAGGTTCCCTATATGCACGACAAGAAAATGTTTATGGAGCTAACTTCTATGTTGTCAAATGCAGAGTGACAGTTACAAAATCATAGTTATATGTACATCCACCAGCCTTTTATGGAGCTAACTTCTATTTTCTCATGCAAGTCATCCTATCTTTGCAAGCCTACTGATATAATGCACTCAAGATAGGGCACCACATGTTTAAGTTATCACTCCTATAAGCTTATAGGAAGCAAACATTTTCATTATCTTCGGCACTTATATTGTCATTAACTTATGCAGCGGAGTATTAAAATCAGAACGGGGCAATAAATTTCTCTACTATGACAAAGTGAAGAGAAAATGTATGCACCGAATTACTAATGGAGTGGTTTCGATGGGAACAGAAACCTTTCACTTTCAAAGTTGGGACATTGATATGAACCGTGAGTATTTAATAGAGAAATTAATTTCACATGAAGCAAAAGAAAGGCATGCAGTACCTTACATTGACAGTGATTATTAGCCCATTGTGGTGCTTCAAATCTGTTGTAATTTGGAGAATCTTAGCTCTGATATGTACATGAATCTTCTTTTATTTTGTCGCGCAACTGAGTGTTCTGATATGGGGCTATTTGTTTTGTGTATCTCTTATAAATAATGATATGGACTACAGGTAAAAGAATTCCTATTTTAATTATATTATGTTGTGGATGATGCATGGTTCCTGAATCTTTTTGCTTTGTACTGAACTTGATGCAAACCAGTTGTCTTATCTGGCACTGCCGATCTGGCATTTTGGAACAAATTTTGTCATGTGCTTGCAAAATTAGTTATCCTATTGACTTAATATCCTCATGTTACCATGTTTTTAATATATCTCTACTGTTTTTTGACCTATACTAATCTCATTAGTCCTGAAAGAGTTACAAGATTTATACATGAGTGTTGTAATTTTCTTTGGATGTACAAACAAGATTTATACACACCAGGTCACGACGCTTGGACGGGCAACGCGCGCCAAGGCGCGCTTCCGATCTAGTTAAAGGCAAGGCAGATGGACGGAACGAGGCGTCGCAAGTCACAACGGATAGTTACGCCAAAAAAAAGAATTTGGATGATGCAAAGCAGTATTCCCATCGGGACCACGCACCGGAGAAATGTTGTGGAGAGAAACATAACCATATGGCACAGGAACCACCAGTAGTTACCCCGACAGACCAAACGCAACGGGAAGCATCAGAACAATTGTGCAAGTTGTGCCATTTGGCTCCTCCGTTGCGCAAGAATCCCAAGGATAAAAGCCTGGCTACGAGATAAGATATGCGTCATTGACACAGCTGCCGAATGACGCTATCCTGGAGAAAAGGTACACAAGTCAGAGAGGACAGCCGGACCGGAGAAGTGACAATCGGCTGCCGCCAGTGCCTTCAATATTAGTACGAGATAAACAATGACATGAAAACACAGCCATTGCCGTCCCAGGCGTCAGCAGGGCCCGGATGAGGTCCTATGGCCGAACGATAATCCAAATATTATCCAACATCCACATCCACGTGTGTCCCTCTCTCCTTACCCTGGAGGCGCAGGCCATATGTAGGTTCCGAATATGCAATTGCACGCGGGCGCAGTGGTGCCCTTTTTGTATTCCCCGGCGCCATCGTCTGCGATTCGTGGTGTTGCATTCTGTCCGCTCAGCCGCCTGTAGAATATAGCCGTCCGCTCCGCTTGAATATATGTAGCCCGGACGACTTGCAGAAAGCGAGATCTGAGATCGAGGCCAATTAGGTTCCACGTGTTTTCTGTTCTGTGAGATCAGCTTGGGTGGCGGAATCATGATTGGTATGTATCACCAACGACATGATCTCGTTACTTTTCAATTCCTTTTTGTAATGAAAGTCAGAGGATCACCTTCCCGTGAGAGCGATCCTTCTTGGGTCGAGCACTCGCAGACACCTTGCCGCACCGAAAGAATCTTGCAATTCTTCTGCATCCAAGTACCGACGGTGTTGTGTCTCCACCGTGGTTCAGAAGGCGCAGCCTCACAATGGATGTCGGTTGTATACTGCTGAATGAGAAGCACTCTTTACATGGCTACAGTGTTTAGGTGTATGTATCCCCTGTTTTAATTTTGATTTGGGGGAAACGTCCCTTGTTCTAATACGTATAATGTTTTGCCAGATCCCGCTTTACCTGGAAGCTCAAATTTAATAAATTAAAAATCCAGCAATGTACAGGGACTAGAGAGAGATGTTGGAACTGCTCAGATAGACAAAGCTACTATTTCATAGCACTAGGTCGGTTATTTTTTTTACTTGGTCGTTTTGAACATTGACACTATCTTGTATCTTCTACCTTTGATAATTACTCTCTGTTTCTAGAAGTTGGCAAATATTAATAATAATAATGAGATGAAAATATTTTATCATGACGAATCCAAAATACTGTCAACTACTATATGCTACCGACAGGTTTTGAAACCTCAAAATGTTGACTGGTGAAGGGTTTGTGTGTTATTAAAATGTTGACTTCAAAATGTATCACAAAATGATATCCATAAGAGAACAGAAATGGTACTCGACGTTTTCCCAGTAAAATAAGAGTATATTCCACTTTATTTTGCCTCACTGGTGAAGGGTTTGTGTGTTACTGAACCTTAACGAGAGTACAGTTGACAGAAGTTTCCAAAACGTTGTAGCTATTAGTCCCACAATTATGAAGTTCTTTGCCTCTGCACTGTACTCTGAATAGAGAGGAACAGAGCAGAATCTTGATTGAGGTTGTCTGATTCAGATTTCAATTGTGCGAGGAGTCGGTGGACAAAGTTCTGATAAGGACAACCATGCTATATTGCGTCCTGGATCATAGTAGTAGTGGGAGTTAATCAAAGGAAGAGGAAATTGATCCTACGTGTAAGGTTTGAAGGATGGTCCTAAGTGTAAGGGGTGAAAACAGAAGATAACGCTTTTTCGTCAAAACAAAAGATAACGGATCATAGTGTTAGTGTGCATTAGATTTTTAAGTCAAACCATGTAAATTTTGATCAAGTTTATAAAAAAAATATCAACATCTAGAATACCAAATCAATACCTTAGATACAAGTTTGACGGATGACTGTGATACTGCTCCTTAATTAATGAAGTTCTTTCTTTCGCAAATAAATAAATACTACCTCCGTCCAGGTTTATTAGCCCCCCTTTCATAGCCAAATTTAACAAATAAAATATAAATAATATGTCACAAAAACTATATCATAGAAAAGCGCTTTCAAATACAGATACAACAGTATACTTTATGTAGCATATGCTTTATATATGTTTAGTTAAATACATGGTCAAACTTGAACCCAAAATACAAAGGGGCCTGATAAACCCGGACGGAGGTAGTAATATGGTATATTGAGGGGGGAATATTTTTCTTCCCTCATGACGATGTATAAATACGGTTAAAGTTTATGAAGTTTGACTTTCATGAAGATCAATGCACGGAGGAGTCATAAACCGAAGTTGTGATGAAATCAGTTGATACTTTGAAACATGTGAAGTTCTTTGTATTTTTACATTGAGTAGAAGGAACAAAGCAAAGATGGAGGGATAACAAAATATCTGATTGGGTTTTGAATTGTGGAAGGAGTTGGTGGATGAAGACCTGATCAGTACAGGTTCTACAACCGTAGTACATTGCCTCTTAGGCCACATGAGTGTGGGAAGTAGTCAAAAGAGGTCTTACGTGTATGGGATGAGAAGGCGACGACACACGAGTGTGTCTGACCGGATTGTGTCCCAGACCCGGTATGTGGCTCGGCTGGGGCTTCCGGCTTTTGATTTTAGGCTTAGGTGAGTGGTTTGGGTAGTGGCCCAGCTAGCACCCCTTCATCATATGGATAGGAGTAGCGGCATATGTTGTCAAGATGGTGGATTCAGGTACATTGTTTGTAATACTTTGTAAGGTCCTCGAGAATAATCAATAAAGTGGCCGTATGCATCTCCCAGATGCAGAGGCCGGGGGTCATCCTCCTTTTCTAAAAAATAAAAATAAAGATAAGTGTGCTTGTTTAAAAAAAAGGAAAAGATAAGTCTGTCTTTGTGACAACTTTTACTCCGGTAAACTTTTTTTGCCATGTTTTGTCTCTTAATTATGACATTGCGACACTTTTATCTTATTTACATGTACTTTAATTTGACAAGATGGATCCACTTGCGGCTGAATTACCCTCCCAGTTATCCTGCACGTCATCCTAACACGTGGGTCTAATTGTCAGTTTGGAGAAATAAACCTCGTCCATAAAAGGCCACCAAAAGGTTCGAATAGTATATTACTTATAACTGCCAAAAAGGAATCACTTTTTTGTCTAGTTGTGCGTGAGACATTTATTGTAGGACTTAGATTGGCTAACATAACATTAGGTGACTTAAGACCACCGACATGTGGGCCGTCTGGTTTGTGGACCCACATGTTTGTGATCCTAAGGCACCCTAACCCTAAGTCAGTCAATCCAAAGCATCTATCGTTGTAGATCGTCAATGCTTTTTTTTTTGCTTTTGCAAAAATGAAGTTTTTAATTTTTGTTAGTTTTTATACTTGGACACTATTTTTACTTAACTTCAATGTGGATAAGGCAAGAATGTTTTGCTTAACTTTGTCAAATTTGAACTAAAACCACGACATTTATTTTGGAACGGAGGAAACACTTTGTTTTAACTAAGAGGTGAAATGTGGTATGAGTTTTTAAAAAGGATAAATGTCAACATAACATCACAATTAGCGGATACAATTTAGAATACTCCACATAAAATTTCATGATGTTTATTAAATAAACATTTACACAGCAATGCATTCCATAAATACTCAGGTTCATGTCAACAACAACAAATGCGATAAACAGCATGTTCCAAGAGTCTCTCAACACCAGGCTTCAGACTCTGCCAGTACAATTGAACATTTGGCCAAAAAGTATGCACCGTTGCACTAGGGCCAAATCGCACGCACACTGGCACAACACTGTCTAGGAGGACCTGCCCTCCACTCTTTTCCTGAAGATCATCCTGCCCAGCAAGCCCGGACCCCGCTTCTTCTTCCTAGGATCAGCAGAAGTCTCATGCTCCGGGACCAACTGCTGAACAACAGTTTGCGCCGCCGATACCTTCCCGTCGGCGTCAGGATTCTGCTCCTGTGCCGTGCTCTTTCTTGCTGCAGCGTCAGGCTCGCCATGTTCTTTCTCGGGAGAGACGTGACCCTCGGTTGTGCCGGCGCCCTCGTCGGCAAGGATGCTTCCAAGTGACTGGGGCTTGTAGTCAGCCGAGCTCGGCCGCGGGCTGTGCGGTGAGATGTCTGGAGCGCCTGAATTCTGCGGAGTCTGGAGAGCCTGCAATTGTTTGCTTAGATTCGTGATGGTCTCCTGGCACTCCGCAAGCTTGTCAGCTGCTGCAGATATCTCCGAGTCCTGCATTGAAGCGCAAATGTTGTCAAATCTTATTCCTGATGATTATATATAGATGAAAAGAGAGAATTGTGACGTAGTATAACATATCAGGTAGTAGTAACATTTAAATGAAATGAGATAAAGCTGGAGTGAAAATTATCAGGTATAGTTAGTTTTGCAACAGCCAGAATGTTCTTTTTTCTGAACAAAAGAGAAACATGAGAACTTACCGTTGCTAGTTGTTTTGCCTCCTTTTGTGCCAAGTCTTCTCCCATTCCATCAGCAGTGAGACTGCATTACAAAAAACGAAAAAATTAACTGAAAATTACTCAGCAATAGTTGAAAGGAAGCCCTGTTTAGCTGTTTGGTAGCTGCTTGCGGTGTTATTACCTTTCCATCTCATAGTATGACGACTTCCTCCCCAGTTGGATATCATCGTTCTGATCCAGCATGACCATTGCAAGTTCTTCATTAAGCTGTCTCTCTTGAATTTTATCAGGGTGCTGACCTTCTTTTGACTGAACCTGTTCCTTTTGTGCTTCTGTTTGGATATCCAGTGCTGCTGCTGATGTTGCACTCTGCATGTCAGGTTCACCATGCTCATCAAAATCATTTTCTTTACCATCCACGGTGTCCGGCCGAACTTGGTTCGAGAAGTATATGCTCATTATATACTCCAGTACCATGCAAACCTCGTCGATAAAATCTTCAAGCCTGGCTTTTCTCTGTAGCACATCATGGCAGACATGAACCAGGTACTCGAGGCGAGCACATAGTTCAGGCTTGGCATGCAACAAAGATTCAGATCTTGCAGCATCGTCTTCTGCCGAAACGCGGATCGTGGACGTGATTTTGTCGATCAGATTGGCGATCAGTTCCTCCACTTTGGTCCGGTCATACGGCCGATCAGAAGCGTCTCCATTGCCATGAACAGAACCCTCGTCCAATGCACGCCGTATTCCATCAACGATGGCGTCGATGCTTTCTCCAGTTGCTTCATGGTTACTTGTAACGAGTTTCCAGACATCCTGCAGCCATTCAGGATGACCATGTTCTAGGACCAGACTCTCGCCGTTCTTGTCGAGCACGCCGGGTCCCGAATGTCCTGATGTCTGATGATCCCCTGATGACTCCATCTCCATCCTCTCGATCTCGGCGAAGTCATCGAGCAAGCTCATGCCGGACACCATGACGGACGATGCTCCATGTCCCTGCTTCCCAGCCCTGAGCTGGTCCAGTTCGGAGACCAAAGCGGATGCCCACGACTCGGACTTTGCGTGTGCATCGCTCAGCCGTCTGCTCTCCTCCGTCAGCTCCTTGAGCTGCCCCTGCACCGCCGAGAGTTTGCTGGCCTCCTCCGCGTACTTGGTCTGCGTGAACTGCAGCTCGGTGTCCCTCGCCGCCAGCATCCGCTTCAGAACGTTGTTCTCGTCCTCGATCGCGCGGAGCCTGACGGCGTAGCCATGATCAGGCTCCGGAGCGCGCCGCGGCGTCACGGGCCGGGGCGACATCGTCGGCGTCACTGAACGCGGCGACATTGTCGGCGTCACGGAGCGCGGCCGCATCGGGCTGGCCCCGGCCCTGGACGGCGGCGGCTGCTGCTGCGGCTCGACCTCGTCCCTCATCTTGGCCAAGGCGGCCGGCCCGGGGAGCCGCTTCCGGACCATGGCGCGGAGCCGCTGGCACTCGCCCTCCAGCTGCGCGATCTTCTTCAGGCTCTCCGCCTGCTGCGCGCGGGCGGCGTCCACGGACCTGAGGTCGTACTCCCGCTCCTGGCTCCTCACCTCCAGCTCCTTCTGGAGCATGCGCGCCTCGTACTGCAGCGACGCGCTCTGCTTCTGCGCCGCGTCCAGCTTCGCCGCCGCGCCGGAGAGCTCCTGGTCGGAGGCCGCCTTGGACTCCCGCAGCTCCCTGACGAGCTTCTCCTTGGCGTCCATGGCCTTGCAGAGGCTGTTGTTCTCGGCGGCGAGCTTCGCGGCCTTCTTGTTCGCGGCTTCGAGGCTGTGCTGTAGTTCACGCAGCTTCTTTTGCTGGGAGGATATCTCGCTGGCTGCTTCCACGATGATTTGCTCCCGCTCTTCTCTGGCAATGAGCAGCTGCTCCATGCAGGATCTCAGAGCATCTTCCATTTCAGCCATTGTTACTGTATGCTTTCTTGGTACACCTTCTCTTGAGAGGAGTCACCAAGTACTCTTCATGAGAGCAAAGTTCTTAGCTTATCACTCTTCTCAACCTGGCAATGGGGTAACTTAGTCACACTCTACTATATTTGGCAACCTGCCCATTTTACTGCTTGAATTTTGCAAAAGACCCACTAACATTTTTGAACTAATAATGCATATTAGCATATTTTCATGAATCTACCAAACCAATTTGATTTACACCGAGCCGGTTTGGGACTTGGGAGATTGGAAGCGTGGTTCTTTGAGTAATTTTCAATTTCATGATTTTCTAAAGAACTTTGATGACTCATGAATTCAGTATGTTGAACGGGGGACATTTGTTTGTCCTATCGCTAATGTATATCAAGTTATACTTTTTGGTGAACTAGTTGGTCCTGAATGATTTTGTAGTCAAGGTTCACCTGTTTTGCGAAGGTCTGCGAGTGAAAATGTGAAATAGAGTTATTCCATTTTAACAGATAATTATACATGCACTTGCACATAATATCATTACAAGCTTGTACCAAAGTTGCATATTCTTCCTTTTATTCGGGAAATTTGCATGTTCATTTAATAAGGAAAAAATATCAAAGCCAGAGACAAAAACAAAATTAAACATGTTTTACTTTTGAGACTTCGTGGGTGGTTGTAAACGTTGCAACAATTAATTGTGGGTTTGTGCATCGATGGATGCAGAGGCTAGGGGTTAAAACCCTCTTTTAAAAAAAACAACAACAACAAAAAACGAATGTAAACATGTTTCAACTAGCCTTTCAACTATATTAACTATGATTCCATAGCAATGGGCGGCTCCGAGCTAGTATCATCGAAAAAGAGAAAGGGAAAAGAAAAAACTGGTTAAACTTACAGACTATATCAACTGAAGTTTGTCAACAGGAATATTCAGTGCACAACTGGAAACATGGTTAAGTTACACAACTCAGCCAGGAACAAAAAGAAAGAAAAAGCAGCAAAATGCTGCAGGAATAAAAGAAAAATGGATGCACTAACCTGGATAAGCGGCTTAAACCTGTGATGCACAACAGATGAGCCAGAGATACAGGGCGGCAGTCGGCAGAGCAGGAAGAGAAAAGAGAAGCAGCGAAGTGAAGCTCAATCGCGGCAGCCCAATATCTTGTTTGCAACACGGTGAATATGCGGACAGTTTGGTCGGCGCGTTGAGGGGTCAGAGCCAGCGGGGTGGGAGCTAGCGTCAAGGACATTGCAGCGCGAGTGGCTCTTTCGGCAGCGGGGCGGAGGAGGGAAGAAGGCATGGTGTCGAGCTCAAGGCCGGAATTCTCCCAGTTCCAGCGGTTGGGCTGTTAAGTTCTGTCCCACCACACCACCCCACTTGAAACAAACAAAGTGGCTTATTCCCAAGCTTTCCTTTATTTCCCCTGCTTATCCAGGTTGTTGTGATAGATGAGTGGTACATTCTTGTTGCTGTGGAGCCCGTGAAGAGCGGTCTGAACTACCTATCCCACTGGCCCTTTGGCTAGTTTTCTTCTTAGGGATCGACGTGTCATGCGCCTCATGGTTCTCTAGGCTAATGGAGACGATTTGGTCAGGAGATGCTGTCGACGTACATGGCGTAAGTTGTGTGAGTGACACTGCCAAGAGCCCAAGACTGCAGGGAGCTCGTAAATAAAACGTGGAGCACAATGTTCTTACTAGGGAGTAGTTAAGCGCACACATATATATAGTGTTTTTTTTTATAAAATGAAGCACGCATGAATCTGACGAATGGAAGGAAAGGGTCATGAGTTTGGTATCGAAAGGCAGCCGGATTACACGTGTGCGAGCACCCACAAACTCGAATACCATGTCCAAGCACCGACCAACTGTATGACCATCCGACATCCCGGACGGAAGGTGAGTGTGTAACAATACAACTTTTGTGTAGTGCAGAGTGCATGCCCGGTGGTGTGGTGGGTCTTGCGAAGTAAGCTCTGCACCAAACCTGCCCCCAGCTCGTTTCAGAAAAAGAACACAACCATATCTTCAGAGTTCAGTCTCGGCAGTCGATACAGTTAGCTGATCTTTCACTCGGTGGCACAGTGCAGTGGCTGATGAGCGATTTCAATCAAGATAAATTGCCCTACCAAGATAAATTGTGAGGCACTTTGCGCGTAAAAAGGTGGTGAAAGCCTAGAATAAGACTGGGACGCATGTTCCATTTCTTTAGCGTAGCAGGTAGGTAAACGGATTCCGTCAGAGCTACTCCATTTTATGTTGCATTTGTCCACGAGAAAAGATCTGCCATGGTTGGAAACTCTTGTCATTCTTGCTGATGAGTTTACTCTTCTCACCTTTTTCCTTTTTTGATGAACTGCCCTGTTTTGGTGGTCTCGAATGGCGACGTCTGTGCTACAGCAATCAAGTGAGTCCATCCCCCTGTTGGTTCGTGTCATCTGGTTGCCCTGCCGGACAGCTCATGCATGCACCAAACTTGCAACGCCAATGAGGTGGCCGGCTTGATTTCAAGCGCCATGGTTCAGTTATCATCAGCTTTCGTCGTAATTGAGTTCATGCCTGATCTAGCTTAATCACGATAAGGGGTGCTTATTCTGCTCGGTGGTCTACTTGCTGAAATTGAGGTGCGGCGGCGCTTTGAACAGGAGATGGATAAATATATAGTAGTATTTTCTACTCCCTCGGTCCCAAAATAAATGTCTTAACTTTATACTAACATTAGTAAAAAGTTATACTAAGATTAAGACATTTATTTTAAAACGAAGGAGTACTATATTATGGAAATAATAATTTGTTCAGTGAGAACTTGTTAACTTTTCTTCTACTGGAAATAGTGGTCTTTATTCATTAATGTTCAAAGGTGCAATGGATACATCCGAGGCTCAGTGAGCCGAACATATCAACCACTATTTTTTCCAATAAAGGATGTATTTTATTGACTCGTAATGTAGCATCAAGGGATACGTCATAATGAATACACATCCGGCCTATGCATAATGAAGATGTACACAACCAACACAACACACATACGAACAACCACACCGGCAATAAGCAAAGTCATACAAGACCAAAGCTATGCCTAAGCGGATGGAGAAAAGAAAAACCCAAAGCAATGAACAACATCGATTGACAATATACAACAGTGGCCGTTGGCACCAAACATCTCTTGACAGCACAAGGACTAAGAGAATGGTTCTTCAAAAATGACGCCTCCAAGGAGGGAACGACGTGCAAGCGTCGCCGTCGCCAGATCCAACCACCAAGGTCAGATCATGGGTTTTCACCCTGAAGATCAAATCTGAGCAAACTCCAAGCAATGCCTTCATCAGGGTAACAGCACAAAGAACGCCACCATTGCCAGGTATAACCAACTAGGGTCCGGCCTAGGGTTTTCACCCCGGAGCTCGAGATTGGGTACTCGAGAAGTACCACCCAATCGAAGGCATCCCATGTTGTTTCCTCCACTTGCCTCGGTCCCAATAGTTGCATATGTGCACGGTTCATGTGGCGAGTGATGGCCATGTCCGCACTTGTCCACTCACATGACGCGACAAGAGCCTCTCGCCACCACACGACGAAGCGGTAAAACGCTCCTAATAAAATTAGGCGCATCGAAGTTTGAAGCCTGGCCTTCATGAACTAATACAACGTCCTGAAAGTTCCTTTTCCTTTCATGAATCTCTCTAATAATCGAGAGCTCCTCGCCTATGTGTTGATGAGGCGGGGAGCCGTTCCCCTCGAGCCCTATGAGTGGCATGATATGGAACATGTGAGGCTTTGGCCGGCTTGACCGTAGGAGTCAACTGGCTAAAACCTTGCATGCCGATAAGCTCGATTTCATTGGAATCCAATAAACCATTAGGAGCTCCATCTTCGTTGTCGATCTTCAATCGATTGGTGGTGAGGACTTCTCTTGGAATTGGTTGCCGGCAAATGGGCGATCAAGAGGAATTCTGGTGGCGTCCGGTTGGAATTTTCAACGTCTCGAGAGTCATCATTGGTCGGCATTTCATTAGTGTCGTTGTAGTGCAATGCAATAACCAATTCAGATGGAAACTGATTATTGTGTTTGGATCGGCAGATCACTCTAAATCAATTGACTTTCTCATTGAATTACATGACAAGATTATTGCCTCGACTGTGCTCGAGACCATTGGTGAGGATTTCAATTTGATGAGGTATGTCTTGGAAAAGAGCAAAATCAAGCAATCCATCAACATGAACCTAATGGCATTTTTTAATAGCTGGGAGGTTGACCTGGAGCTTATGGAGTTACAACGGGTTGGAGCTAGTTCTACTTGGACCGATAAGCAGCTCGACCCGACTTGCTATATCCTTGACAAGGTTTTTGTCTCTCCAGAGTGGGAGAGCCAATTTCTTGCGTGTTCACTCGAGGCCGTGATGTGTCTAGGTTATGACCATTGTCCTCTAATATTCGACTCCAGTGAGACTCGTCGGCAACGGAGCTCTCGCTTTTTCTTTGAAGTTCAATGGAGGGAACACCTCAGCTTTCCTAGATCACCGTGCACAAGAAATGGATTGTTGCTTGCAATCATTCTCCTCATTGGTTGGGTCCTTTGCCGAATGCAATGGACCGATGGCAACATTGTATTAGGCGGTTGTGACATCACCTTAGAGGGTGAGGGGCTAACCTTGGTGGTGCCCCGTAAGATCCAGGAATTGAATATGGTAGCCGATGGGCCTAGGCTATCCTAAGCGGGGTGAGATCTAGGCTACAACCTTGAGGATGATATGGTATTTATCAGCTTTTGTGAAGAAATTTATTAGCGGCAGCTATCGTGGTACTAAGACTGACAGTAGAATAGGGGGGTAAGTATGGAGAGGCAAGATCCTAGCTATGGCGAAGTTGTACACACGAGTTTTACGATTTCAGGCCCTTCTCGGAAGAAGTAATGCCTACGCCCCTGAGCCCGGAGGCGGTCGACTGGATTATGTATGTGTGTGTTTACAGGAGTGCGAACCCTTGTACCAGAGGAGGGGGGTGGCTTATATAGAGTGCGCCAAGACCCCAGCTCCCCTCCGTTACACAGGGTTCAATGTATATAAAGAGAGAGCGTTACAGGTAACGTCCGTAATAAAGTGCTATAAATGATCATCAGGTATATGAGTAAACGCCCAACCGTTGCTGCGCGGAGTCGCTTTAGATCTTCTGCACGTTGAGTGATTTAGTGGTCGAGTGACCTAAATAAGGAGGGGTCTCCGAGTGAATGGTAGGTCGAGTGGATTTCACTCGACACCGTTGTTGGGCCCCCTCTATTTAATCTTGAACTTCTTTTGCTTCTGGGACAAGGACCTTAGGTAGGACGTATAGGTCAAGCCTATTACCCTACCCCAGGTCTATGTCCTCATCATTAGCCCCCGAATGGATTGAGGTCCGAGTGAAAAGAAGGTTGAAGTTGACCTTGCTTTGACTCTTGCTTTCATCTCCAAATGGAGGCCAATTGCTGGAACTTCGGCTTCGTTTCAGTCGCCTTGATCGATTCAGAAATTGCAGACTGGTTTTTATAACGTCATCCGTCGAGTGTTATCCTTGACATGGAATCTTTGGCGTGATCGGTTGTAGAGGATCCCGGATTTCACGGGATTCAAAATTTTGGTGGAAGCGCGCCAGGCGAGCGCGCCGTGGTAAGCGGAGTAGATAAATAGGACGTTTCAATTTCCGCGCCACCTTTTTCGCCACTTATCCCGTGTGCGACTGTTACGGGATTTGACAGGATCGCCCGGGCCCACGCGTCAGCCACTCGAAAGAAGGCCTTTAAAAGCGGCGAGGCCGAGGCGTCCGCAATGTGCGTGCCCATTCTCCTTCTTCTTCCTCTTACTCCTTCACCTCGCTCAGCTTCTCCACTTTCGACGCCGCTGCTCCGCCGCCATGGGGAAGGAGAAAACGGCAGCGCTGGAACGCGCGAAGAAGGCGGATCGGGGGCGGCGAAAAGCAAGAAGACGAAACGGGGATCTTCATCGGCGCTTCGGGGCTACCGTCGGGTTGGATCCCGGGCGCTTGGATCCGATCCTCACTTCAGCAGGAAGACTTGGACGATATGGCCGAGTTAGGGCTGATCGACCATGAGTCTGCGCGGCTGCTGGGGGGGGGGGGATGAAGCCGCAGCCGCGACCGAGTGAGTGTGTTCTGCTTGCCACTCACGTCGACCGCGGATTCTCGCTTCCTCCACACCCCTTCTTTCGAGGTTTCTTGAATTTCTTCGGGGCTCAACTCCATCATTTTACTCCCAACACCATCACATACCTTGCTGCATTCGTGTCCATGTGTGAGAATTTCCTGGGGTGTCGACCGCACTGGGGTCTTTTCAAGCACATTTTCACCATCCGCTCTCAAACAGTGAAGAAAGCGAACTCGAACGACGAGAAAACCCATGTTATCCAGATGTGTGGGGTGCAGGTATCCGTAAGAGGAAGAGGAGTTCCTTTCCTTCGATGACTCTTCTGAGTCGGTCGGTGGCGATCGACACAGTTCTCTTGCCGAGGATATCGTGACCCCAGGCCAGTCGACTGGACTTCCCCCTTTCTCTTTTTATCGTGTTCGGAATCCATCTTCGTTGAAAGTGACCGCCGTGGAGAAGGCGGAGACGGGCATGCTGGTCGAGAGAGTAGTTCAACTGATCAACCAAGGTGTCACCGGCATGGATCTGTTGGAGGTGTTCCTCAGTCGGCGCATTCAACCACTCCAAGCTCGTGACCACTCCATGTGGATGTACTCCGAGGCTGGTGACACCGCTCGGGTTCATTCGGAGGAGGTGGCGGCCAAAACAGTGGCCCAGTGGCTGAGGGGCATCACCGGGAATAAGGACAACCCCAGGGGCGCCAAGAGAGTCAACCCTTTCTGCGACAGCAACCAGCCACACAAGGTTTGTCCACTACAACTGATTGAATTTGGATGTGTTTTCTGACCGTTTGTTGATCCGTCTGATTTCCACTCGGCTCCTTGTTTTGTAGATTTACATAGAGATGTACTCAATGCCCAATGGCGAACAAGCTCTGGAGCAGGACCATGAGGGCGAGGACAGCGCGGAGGAGAGTGGTGAGTGGGAGCCACCAGCCGACGATGATGAAGATGGGAGCGATGAGTGGGACGATGAGGAGGTAGCCGACTCACCACCTCGTTCCGAACGTCGATCCAAGCAACACCATGATCCCGCGGGCAGGCGCGACAAGGCTGTGGCCTCGAGCGCTCCATCTCAAAAGCGCGCTCGGTCTTCGACTCCAGAATTGGCTGAGAAGGTCACCAAGCAGCCCAAGATCAATCCTTCGAAGGCTCGGAAGACCTTGCCTAGAATCAAGATGGACGTTCCTGTTGCTTCTGGGTAAATGTTCTTCTCGTATTTTCTTGTTCCGACTGATTTTCTTGTACTGACCGAGTGGATGATGAACCTTTACAGCCCGGCCTCGGCCGTGACTGATATGGATATCGACAAGACCCCAGACGACGAGGAAACCGACGACGCAGCTACCTTCAAAGCCAGTAAGTCTGCCCGACTCGAATTTATTTGGAAGACTGGATTGTTTGTCAGCTATCTCTTTGACTTTCTCTGTTTGTTGCAGCTCCACGGGATGTTGTTGTGCTCCCGGACGATGAAGAAGAAGTACCGCTGAGGGGAAGGAGGAGGAGGGACAAGGAACTGAGGGGGAAAAGCCTGAGGCCCAGGTTCCTCAGTCGATTGTGATGCCTGGGACGGTAGTCGAGCGATCGACAGATCCATCTTGTACCAATGTCACTTTCGCTATCCCGCTGTCGACTGATTGCCCATCAAGATCAGCTGCTCAGACTTCTGCTGCACCAATACTGCTCCATGCATCAGACCCAGCGGCTGCTCCGACTGTTCTGCCATCATCGCATTTCACTGTGTATCAAACCCCGGACGACCCACCGGCTGCCGCCAAGGAAGCTCTTCTTCAGTTGAACCTTGTGATGTGGCAAATGGAAGTGGTGCATGAGGCCAGTCAGGTGGCCTTCAACGCCGGAGCTTCTCTGCAGACCAATGTCCAGGTTAGTTGATTTCCAATTGATCATATTTCTCGTCCGATCACCCACTGGGGTGTGACTGTTTTGAAGTTGCACAAGTCAATTTGAGTCATCTTGGATTGAATATTTGAACTACTGGGGGCACTCTTAGTGCATCCACTGGGTGTAATCACCCAGACCATAGTTGACTGCGGGCAGTCGACTGTGGTCTGAGAATCTGAATTTTGTCACTCGGTCTGGACAGACCAGGTCGAATGAAACCAGAACCAGTGGGGGCACGCTAAGTGCACCCACTGGGTGTAGTCCCCAAGACCGTGGTTGACTGCAGGCAGCCGACTATGGTCTGAGAACTGCTTTTTTTTAACTCGCGCTGGGCAGGCCATGTCGAGTGTTTATTCAAACCAGTGGGGGCACGCTAAGTGCACCCATTGGGTGTAGTCCCTGAGACTGTCGTTGAATGTTTGATTCGGCAATAGTATTAGAGTAGCTATCACTGTGATGTCTTTTTATCTCAGTCGACTGATATGGCTTATAGTGCATAAATCTTGTGATCTTGGGGCTCAGCTTTCTACAATGAACAAGCAGCAAATCAGCCTCAACCTTGATCTGGAATTGGCCAAGAATAATCTCATGACTGCTCGTGATGAAGTAGCTGCCGTGGGAGGTAACCAATCGTCAACTGTCTATCTCACTGCTGGCACTTTTCCTTTCCATTTTTTGAACCGAGTGACTCCACTCGAGAAGATGTATGTAGTGAAAACCGTCAACTCCAAGCCCGTCTGAAGAATGTTATTTATTTAGAGAAAATGAAGCAAGCTTTGGAGAATAAGGATCTGGATCTGGATCTTGCTGCTGCACAGAAGGAAGCGCGAGAGAAAACGGCGCTTGCTGACAAAAAGCTTGCTTCAGTCGGCAAGTTAGAAGAAGAGAACTCCAAACTGAAGACTGCTGTTTCTGACGCCAATCGGGAGGTCGAGCGACTGAAGAAATACAAGGTGTAGGACCTTGAAGTATGTCTAGAGGGGGGGTGATTAGACTACTTGACCAATTAAAAACTTAACATTTTCCCAATTTTAGACTTTGGCAGATTTTAGCTATCTTTGCACAAGTCAAGCAATCTTCAAACAATTCAAGCAAGCATGCAAAGAGTATATGAGCAGCGGAATTTAAAGCATGCAACTTGCAAGAATGTAAAGGGAAGGGTTTGGAGGATTCAAACCCAATTGGAGACACGGATGTTTTTGTCATGGTTCCGATAGGTGGTGCTATCGTACATCCACGTTGATGGAGACTTCAACCCACGAAGGGTAGCAGTTCTTGCCGAGTCCACGGAGGGCTCCACCCACGAAGGGTCCACGAAGAAGCAACCTTGTCTATCCCACCATGGCCGTCGCCCACGAAGGACTTGCCTCACTAGCGGTAGATCTTCACAGTAGGCGATCTCCTTGCCCTTACAAACTCCTTGGTTCAACTCCACAATCTTGTCTGAGGCTCCCAAGTAACACCTAGCCAATCTAGGAGACACCACTCTCCAAGAAGTAACAAATGGTGTGTTGATGATGAACTCCTTGCTCTTGTGCTTCAAATGATAGTCTCCCCAACACTCAACTCTCTCTCATAGGATTTGGATCTGGTGGAAAGAGGATTTGAGTGGAAAGCAACTTGGGGAAGGCTAGAGATCAAGATTCATGTGGTAGGAATGGAATATCTTGGCCTCAACACATGAGTAGGTGGTTCTCTCTTAGAACGGGCAAGTTGGAAGTGTAGGTTTGTTCTGATGGCTCTCTCCATGAATGAAGAGGAGGTGGAGGGGTATATATAGCCTCCGCACAAAATCTAACCGTTACACACAATTTACCAAACTCGGTGGGACCGAATCAACAAACTCGGTCGGACCGATTCAAGAAACCTAGTGACCGTTAGGGTTTTGATTGGGACCGACATGCAACTCGGTAGGACCGATATGGTTAGGGTTAGGGCATAACGTAATCTCGGTGAGACCGATTACACAAACTCGGTGAGACCGATTTTGGTAATTAGCTAACCAAAGAGTTGGTCAGGTAAACTCGGTGGGACCGATTCGCTCTTTTCGGTAAGACCGAAATGTTACAAAAGGGAAACAGAGAGTTTACATTGCAATCTCGGTGGGACCGATCGCTCACTTCGGTTAGACCGAAACGTTACGAAGGGAAACAGAGAGATTACAATCCCATCTCGGTGAGACCAAGATCCGTATCGGTGAGATTGATTTGCCTAGGGTTTGTGGCAGTGGCTATGACATTTGAACTCGGTGGCGCCGGATAGAAAGAATCGGTAGGACCGATTTTGACTTTAGGTTTAGGTCATATGTGGATGTGAGAAAGTAGTTGAGGGTTTTTGGAGCATATCACTAAGCACTTGAAGCAAGAGGCTCATTAAGCAACACCTCATCCCTCCTTGATAGTATTGACTTTTCCTATAGACTCAATGTGATCTTGGATCACTAAAATGTAAAATGTAGAGTCTTGAGCTTTTGAGCTTGAGCCAATCCTTTGTCCTTAATATTTTGAGGGATCCACTTTCATCATCCATGCCATGCCATTCATTGAGCTTTCACGAAATATTTGTCTTGGAATAGCATTAGCTCAATGAGCTATATGTTGTTATGAATTACCAAAACCACCTAGGGATAGTTGCACTTTCAATCTCCCCTTTTGGTAATTGATGACAACATATAGACCAAACTTCGACAAATGATAATAATATTGAAAAACATCGGTGCTTTGAGAAGTATGTGATAAGCAAGAGCTCCCCCTAAATTTGTGCATAGTTTAAGATTTGCTTTGGACTGCAAATGCACAAGGAATTAGGCTCATGGGTTACTCTTCCATGTCACATACATCTTGGTGGAGCGCTCAAAATAATAAATATTGAATACATGCACTCATCACCAAGCAAAGTGAATGATCATATAAGGATAAGTAAGATAATATCATCTAACAAGCATAACTGTAGCTTATGATCAAACACATGATCATTAATGTCTCACAGATAATAGCATAGTATCTCAAGCAATCAAAAGCAAACAAAGTTCAACCAAGAAGACAAGAGAGAACAAAAGCAAACTCTCTCTCTCTCTAAAGCCTATGATCTATACATTTTTCTCCCCTTTGGCAACAAGTTACCAAAAGTTCCTAGAAAATGCATAGTACTATATCGTCTCTCGGGCTTGGTCTTGATTGGTGGGCGTGAACATGGCTCCTTGGGCCGAAGACTTGATTGATGTGGATGGAGCTGAAGGAGTTGGTGCTTTGGAGCTGGTTGCACTTTGGAGCTGTAGCTGGTGCGAGATGAAGTGACTCACGTGTCTGCATTACTAGTTCTGCGGTGATCTCGAGCTCGAGGCACTCTGGCAAATGCATCGATGGTTGTCCTGCCCTTCCTCTCCTGCATGTCATCCTGTAGCTGCTCCAGGCTGGCCGAATCTCGATTACTTTGACATCTAGATCATACAATTTTTTTCCATGATTCTTTCCGGGCTCTCCTGGTTACGAGTTAGGGTGGCCAACCCCTTCTCAATCCTCAGAGTTGATGCTATCAAGTAACCAAGTTGGTCCTGCCTGCTCTTCAAAAAGTACTCAGATGCCTCCTCTTGTGTTGGCATCTTGGCAGCCTTCTCTTTCTTTGCTTTCTCCTTCTTCTCTTGAGCTTGTCTTGATGATGGTTCATTCTCATTCATCACAACTTGATTGTCCTCAAAGTCTGGATAGAGAACAAAGTGTTCCTTATCCAACAGATATTTTCTGTGCCCATCTTTGAGTTAATCAACTCCTGAATTTGTGGGGCATATCCACAACTTCTCTTTTGGTCTCTTCTTTGTCCTCTTGATAGTCTCAACCATGAGGCTCATGACCTTGAATTTACGTGGCACATCAAATATGTGTAGCAAATTAATTGCATGCCCTTTGATCATGTTGTGGTCACCGACTTGGGAAAAAGAGTGTGCCTTAGGATCCAGTTGATCGTTGGCAGCCAGCGGAAGAAAATGGGTGACCCAAACTTGAAAGTCTCAAGAGCTTTATGCAGGACCTCCTTGTACATCTGTGACATAGAATTGTGATCCATCTTTTTCTTGGCATAAACGTCCAAGTCATCTTCACTCTCCTTTGGGGCATTGATCAGATTGGCCCATTCCTCAGTAGTTGATTGGTATCTCGTTCCTTCAGACATCCAAACTATCCTGCCATCTGGATAGAAATGTGCTGTGGAGTAGAATTGCATAATGAGCTCATCATTCCAGTTAGTGAGCTTCTGCCCAACAAAGTCTGCAACTCCACACGCACTGAAGCTGTCATACACTCCAGGATAATGTCCTTCATTTTCCTTTATGTAGGTCCAGTCGACCACCTCATATCACACACTATAGGCTTCTTGTCCAACAAGATTGTCTCATAGAAATCCTGCTGTTCCTTTGTGTGGAACATGTAATCAACAGCAGTCCTTCTCCTGGTGGAATATGGATCTGACTCTCTCCATAGCCTCAACCCCGAGTCTCTCCTGATCTTCATGTTCTCAGCCACATGATGAGCATCATTGTGGTCTGGAATCTTGGTTTGAGCTTCCTAAGGACTTGTCCTTCATCATCTTCCTCAGCAGCAACATCAGGCACTGGGGCCTTGTTCTTTTCAGCAGCAGATATGTTCCTGGTATTCCTCTTAGGTGCACTCTTGGGCTTGGAGGCTGCTTTGGGCGCTTCTTTGGGCTTTGATGTTGCAGCCCCTGACTTTATAGCATCACCCATCAACTTTTGTACCTTGGGTGCTGGTGCAGCAACCTCTTCTTCTTCTTCTTCTTCCATCATGGAAGGCTTTCCAATCACTCTGGGCATGGTCTTCTTGACCCTTTCCTTCCTTTTCTTTCCTTCTGCAACAGGCTCTTTGGGTTGGGATTCCAAAGATGCTTGAGTGGAGGCTCTGGCTTTAGACATGGGTTGTCTTCCTGCTGGCCTTTTGATCTTCATCCCTGGCTTAACTGCAGCTAAGCTATACTCCTTGAGCACTTTCTTCTTTGAAATGGCCTCATCTTCTATTGCCACATAATCCTCATCCTCAGATTCTGAGGTTCTCTTCTTCCTTGTCCTGGTGGCAGCTTGGGGCAAATTGCTGGGACTGCTTCTGCTTCCTTCATCTGAGCTGCTAGAGGAACTAGTGCCCTCACTCATCTGCATCTGCTCCTCTGACTTGTTCTGGCTGTCACTTTGGTGCGACATCTTTGCAAACACGACCATGACCACAGTGAATAGTTATAGATGAGATAGAGTGGATGAGCATCACAAAATGCAGAGATTTTTGCAAAAGAATGATTCAAAAACTTAGTTTCAGTTTTCCACACAAAGCATTTTGGATCAACCGATTTTCAAACTCGGTGATACCGAAGCAGCTTTGGAACCTAAACTAGTGAACTCGGTCAGACCGAGTCACAGTTCGGTGGCACTGAGACTGCTAGGGTTTCACAAAGTTCTAAAATCGGTCACACCGATTAGCAATTCTCTGTCAGACCGAGAGTTACTAGTGCAATGGCGTTAGCCGAATCAGTGGGACCGAGTTTTTCAACTCGGTGGGTCCGAGATGGTTTCGGCGGAAACCTAACCCTAAATTTTCAAATCGCATCTATTCTAAGGATTTTTTTGACTGGATAGAGGTGTTTCAATCGTGACAAGAATCATAATGAACACAATGTCTTTGATAATCGACGAGGATAGATCGTGATCGAGTTCATACCCTAGTTCGGCGATGAACTCGCTACGGCGGCAACGACGGAGATGAAATCCGTTGACGGCGGCGGAGACCAGCGACAGGAGGTGGCTGGCGACGAAGTCGACGATCCGGAGACCTAGAAGGCAGAGCGAGCTATGCGCGAGCGAAGAGGTTTGGAGAAAGTTTTCCAAATTTTTGCCCGTGTGAATATATAGCCCGACACTGTCGGTGTGACCGAGTGGAACAACTCGGTGGCACCGAGATGGATAACTGTTGACGATTCTGACAACTCGGTGTGACCGAAAAGTTCAAATCGGTTGCACCGAGATGGAAACCTAGATCGACTTAGTGATCTTGGTATGACCGAAATGGAGGAATCGGCCAGACCGAAAAGCACAAAGATGTTTTGGAAGTTTAAGTCTATGACGAATCGGGGACTCCGAGTGCTCCTCACACAGAGTGGTTCGAATCTGACTTGACCAAATTTTGTGATGTAGCATGAATAGAGTTTGAGACGAGAAAAGCATAGATAGCTAGAGAAGGTTCTTAGGCATTCTTGTCCATCCACTTGGCCAAAGAAAAAGAATCCAATCAATCAAAACAACAAGTGGATGTCTTCGAATGAGTAAAATATGCAACCAACATGCTCACACAATAAAATGACAAATGAAATATGTGACAAAGCATGCACAAACAATTATAGCATCTATCAAACAATTGGTGATGACTAGGTCATCTATATATGAGTATATTGACTTAGGAGTCAAATGAGAACATTTGATCATAGGTCATACTCATCGTTTAAGCTCAAGTGGGGTTACCACTTTTACATAATGCATTTATGTGTTCACATCATTAGAGTTGCTTTGACTCAATTCTTAGAGTTAAGCTCCCCCTAGATGTGAGGTCCCCCCTTAGAGGGATGAACTAACCTTGGGTTTTGTCGATGATGACTTCATGTAGGTGTTGAAGATGTGGATGCTCAATGTTGATGTAGATCATTTGGAGAAATCCTTTGGAGTGAGTTGCACTTTCAATACCTACATGGGTTAGTCCCACAAGGAACAAACAAGAATATCCATAGACATAGAGTGATGCACACACAAGATGATGTCCATGAAGACATTAGGTTACCTTGTCCCTTGCCTTACCAACATGAGGGATTGTGACTCCTTGAACTAGTGCAAGATATGGACGTTGATTGCACTTGTCCTTGCCATAATGATATGAGTGAAGAATGTTGGCGGAATCACCCTCAAGAACACTCTAGTTCTTCTTCTTCGGGATCCACATCATCTTGATGGGAATCCTTGGAGTCGTAGTTGTACTTGATGAAGTAGAACTTGACGTAGTCTTGGGAACCCACTTGACCAAGGCCTTAGGTGCTTCTTCAAATGCATCAATCTCCTCTTGAAGCTTGTCCTTGCCTTTGTTCTTGTGGTCTTGTGGTGGAAGATCATCTTGTGCTTGTGTTCCCTTGAAGGAAGTAGGATCATACTTCTCTTGTTGAGGAACAAACTTCGTCTTGGGGTATTGATCTTCTTCCCACTCAACTCCATTGGCATTGAACTTTCGTTCAAAACCAACACCTTGATTCTTCCGGTGCCTTCCTTGCTTGCGTACAATTTCCTCGAATTGCTTACTCCCGGCAAGGCTCTTGTATACACCTTTTTCTATAATTCCCTTCAATAGGCTGTTTTGTTGCTCAAGTGTAACTTGGCTAAGAGAATCATTAGTGGAATCAAGAGAGCTACTAGAAGCAACAGTATTGGATTTAGCATTATTATTGTTACTACTAGAGGAAGAATCTTTCTTGTTCTTGTTACTAGACTTGACTTGAGGCATGTAAGTAGATAAGAGTAAACGCTTGGCAATGTAAGAAGAACTTTTCTTACGGAGATCATCATTGATTTCCTTTAAGAACTCATGCTCTTGCTCAAGATTGAGCTTTTCAAAGCGTAACTTCTCATGAGCCCTTAAAAGTTCTCGATGATTTTCGAAGATAGTTTCATGAGCTAACTTAAGAGTGTTTAGTTCTTTAGTTAGAAGCTCAATATACTCCTTATCATTGTCATTCCTTTTGTCTTGATTAGCATGATTAATTGACGTTTCATCATAGTATTCATCACTAGAGTTGTCAATAAGTAAATCATCATCATCTAACAAGTCATCTTCATCACTATTAGAATCAACATACTCGGGGTGTGTTACCTTAGGACCTTTGGCCATGAAGCATCTTCCAATTCCTTCATTTGGTGAGTCAAATATGTCATAGGAGTTGGTTGACACAAGTGCTAGACCGGCAACACCTTCATCTTGAGTATATTCAGAGTCGGAGTGATAGCTTCTCTCGGAGTGATTGTCGGAGTCGGAGTCGGATACCCATTCACCAACATGAGCTTGATGTCTTCGTTTTGTGTAGCTCTTTGATGACTTGTCCTTCCTTTCCGAATCCTTGCTTCTCCGTGAGGGTCTTCGTTCATAACGATCATCTCTACTCCTTCTCTCTCTTGGTGGTGATTCTTCTCTTCTGCTTCTTCTTTTTGGAGAATCTTCTCTTCTTTTGTAGGGTGTTGTACACTCATTGGAATAGTGTCCGGGTCTCCCACAATTGTAGCAATTGCGCTCTCGACTAGAAGATCTTTTGTCATTGTAGGACCTTGACTTAGAGCTTGTTTCTTTGCTTCTACTCTTGTAGAATTTGTTGAAGTTCTTCACCATTAAGCTCAATTCTTCATTGAAGGTTTGCTTCTCACTTGATGATGTGGGGGCTTCACATGAGGCTTTGTAAGCACCACTTGACTTGTTGTGAAGTTCCTCCTTATCCTTGAGTGACATCTCATGAGCAACAATTCTTCCAATGACTTCCGTTGGCTTGAGATCTTTGTAATTTGGCATCATTTGGATTAATGTGCACACGGTATCATATTTTTCATCCAATGCTCTTAGGATCTTCTTGATGATGAATCAATCGGTCATCTCTTCACTTCCTAAGCCGACAATCTCATTTGTGATAAGAGCAAGCCTAGAGTACATTTCAGCGACACCTTCACCATCCTTCATTACGAACTTGTCAAGTCGACTTTGGAGCACATCCAACTTGGATTCCTTGAAGGAGTCGGTACCTTCATGCATATCAATCAAAGTATCCCAAATTTCCTTTGCATTCTCAAGGCGACTGATTTTGTTGAATTCTTGAGGCACAAGCCATTGAAGAGGATATCACAAGCTTGAGCGTTGTATTGCAGCATCTTCAATTCCTCCGCACTAGCTTCACGGTTCGGTTCTCTCCCATCAAAGAATTCACCTTGCAAGCCAATACACACAATAGCCCAAATGGCGGGTTATGTCCGAGAATATGCATTTTCATCTTATGCTTCCAACTAGAAAAATTAGTGCCATCAAAGTAAGGACCTCTACGGTGATAATTTCCCTCGCTAGACGCCATACTCTCCTAGGTTGTGAAACCAAGGCTATGACCACCAAAAGCTATGGAAATCAAAGCAAATGGAGACCAAAGCTCGATACCACTTGTAGGACCTTGAAGTGCGTCTATAGGGGGGTGATTAGACAACTTGACCAATTAAAAACTTAACCTTTTCCTAATTTTAGACTTTGGCAGATTTTAGCTATCTTTGCACAAGTCAAGCAATCTTCACACAATTCAAGCAAGCATGCAAAGAGTATATGAGCAGCGGAATTTAAAGCATGCAACTTGCAAGAATGTAAAGGGAAGGGTTTGGAGGATTCAAACGCAATTGGAGACACGGATGTTTTTGTCGTGGTTCCGATAGGTGGTGCTATCGTACATCCACGTTGATGGAGACTTCAACCCACGAAGGGTAACGGTTCTTGTGAGAGTCCACGGAGGGCTCCACCCACGAAAGGTCCACGAAGAAGCAACCTTGTATATCCCACCATGGTCGTCGCCCACGAAGGACTTGCCTCACTAGCGGTAGATCTTCATGAAGTAGGCGATCTCCTTGCCCTTACAAACTCCTTGGTTCAACTCCACAATCTTGTCGGAGGCTCCCAAGTGACACCTAGCCAATCTAGGAGACACCACTCTCCAAGAAGTAACAAATGGTGTGTTGATGATGAACTCCTTGCTCTTGTGCTTCAAATGATAGTTTCCCCAACACTCAACTCTCTCTCATAGGATTTGGATCTGGTGGAAAGAGGATTTGAGTGGAAAGCAACTTGGGGAAGGCTAGAGATCAAGATTCATGTGGTAGGAATGGAATATCTTGGCCTCAACACATGAGTAGGTGGTTCTCTCTCGAAGGCGGCAAGTTGGAAGTGTAGATTTGTTCGATGGCTCTCTCCACGAATGAAGAGGAGGTGGAGGGGTATATATAGCCTCCACACAAAATCTAACCGTTACACACAATTTACCAAACTTCGGTGGGACCGAATCAACAAACTCGGTCGGATTGATTCAAGAAACCTAGTGACCGTTAGGGTTTTTGATTGGGACCGACATGCAACTCGGTAGGACCGATATGGTTAGGGTTAGGGCATAATGTAATCTCGGTGAGACCGATTACACAAACTTCGGTGAGACCGATTTAGGTAATTAGCTAACCAGAGAGTTGGTCAGGTAAACTCGGTGGGACCGATTCGCTCTTTTCGGTGAGACCGAAATGTTACGAAAGGGAAATAGAGAGTTATATTGAAATCTCGGTGGGACCGATCGCTCACTTCGGTTAGACCGAAACGTTACGAAGGGAAACAGAGAGATTACAATCCCATCTCGGTGAGACTGAGATCCCTATCGGTGGGACCGATTTGCCTAGGGTTTGTGGCAGTGGCTATGACATTTGAACTCGGTGGCGCCGGATAGAAAGAATCGGTAGGACCGATTTTGACTTTAGGTTTAGGTCATATGTGGATGTGAGAAAGTAGTTAGTTGAGGGTTTTTGGAGCATATCACTAAGCACTTGAAGCAAGAGGCTCATTAAGAAACACCTCATCCCTCCTTGATAGTATTGGCTTTTCCTATAGACTCAATGTGATCTTGGATCACTAAAATGTAAAATGTAGAGTCTTGAGCTTTTGAGCTTGAGCCAATCCTTTGTCCTTAATATTTTGAGGGATCCACTTTCATCATCCATGCCATGCCATTCATTGAGCTTCCTGAAATATTTGTCTTGGAATAGCATTAGCTCAGTGAGCTATATGTTGTTATGAATTACCAAAACCACCTAGGGATAGTTGCACTTTCACAAGGACAAGCTGACTGACGAGCTTGGGAGCCTCAAGGCCAAGAAGGGCGAGTTGGAGTCTTATCTGGGCCAGCTTGCTGCAAAGCTGGTCCTAAAACTTGAAGGTACTGATGATTGACTGACTTATTGCGGTCGAATGTTAGGCCTGATTATACCGTCGACTCACCATTTACTCAACTATGCAGAGCTTTGCAAGACTTTGAAGCGGAAACTGGGCGGGTCGAGACGGGTCTCGATCCCATAAATTGTCCTGTCAAGGATGATGTTGTGATGAACGTGCTGCGGTTGGAATCTCGTATGGACAGCGCGGTTGCTTATCTTGCCCGCCTGAAGGCAGCGATGACTCGGGTTGACGCTGAACTCTGGCCTCAGGCGGAACTATCTCAAGACCTCGAGTCTCTGATGGCTCGACTGAATCAAATACTTGACCGAGTGCAAGAATGGAAGAAGTCATCTGCTCGCTGTGGCGCTGATGTCGCGTTGTCCATGGTCCGAGTGCACTGCAAAGACGTCAAAGAAGACAAAATTTGGCGGAGCTCAAGGTTGCTAACACAAAGAGGCACACTTTCCGATCCTTCATGGACACTTTCCTTAGCGCCGCCCTTTGCATTGCAGACAGCATAGACCTTGACAGTTTCTGCGACCCAGCCAGTCCTTCTCCTGACGCGTGACCGAGAAACATTATGCTCCACCGTTATTTGCCTCGGAATGCCGAGTGATTGTGTAATCGTTAACCTTCTTCGGGCTTGATGCTCGAATACTTTTGATCCGTCGTCCGGAACTTTAGGATTTATTTGAACTTGGTTTATCTCTGAATATGCTTGTGTTTGCCTTCGAGTGGAATTTGCTCTTCACTCGGAATAATCTTTGTACTTGAGATGCAGCTATGTACTTACGGTGCAGCTCCAAGGAGAAGGTTGCAGTCGACCTGCACCTCGTCGTCTTTGCAGATAGGGATGGAGCATACGTTGTACTTGTGGTGCAACTCTGAGGAGAAGGTTGTAGTCGACCTGCACCTCGCCGTCCTTGCGGATAAGGATGGAGCGTACATTGTACTTGTGGCGCAGCTCCCAGGAGAAGATTGCAGTCGACCTGCACCTCGCCGTCCTTGCGGATAAGGATGGAGCGTACATTGTACTTGTGGCACAGCTCCGAGGAGAAGGTTGCAGTCGACCCACACCTCGCCGTCCTTGCGGATAGGGATGGATCGTACGTTATACTTATGGCGTAGCTCCGAGGAGAAGGTTGTAGTCGACCTGCACCTCGTCGTCCTTGCGGATGGGGATGGAGCGTACATTGTACTTGTGACGTAGCTCTGAGGAGAAAGGTTGCAGTCGACCTGCACCTCGTCGTCCTTGCGGATAGGAATGAGTTTCAAACTTAGGCGACTACTGGACTGCAGCTAAGCCTCCGAGTGGGAGGGTTGCTCACCACTCGGTAGGATTTCACAAACTTAGGCGAGTAATGGACTGCAACTAAGCCCCCGAGTGGGAGGGTTGCTCACCACTCGGTAAGATTTTTCAAACTTAGGCGAGTACTGGACTGCAGCTAAGCCTCCGAGTGGGAGGGTTGCTCACCACTCGGTAGGATTTTTCAAACTTAGGCGAGTACTGGACTGCAGCTAAGCCCCCGAGTGGGAGGGTTGCTCACCACTCGGTAGGATTTTTCAAACTTAGGCGAGTACTGGACTGTAGCTAAGCGTCCGAATGGGAGGGTTGCTCACCACTCGGTAGGATTTTTCAAACTTAGGCGAGTACTAGACTGCAACTAAGCCCCCGAGTGAGAGGCTTGCTCACCACTCGGTAGGATTTTATTAAACTTAGGCAAAACGGTTTCGCGGCTAAGCCCCCGAGTGAGAGGCTTGCTCACCACTCGGTAGGATTTTTGAAACTTAGGCGAGTACTGGACTACAGCTAAGCCCCCAAGTGAGAGGCTTGCTCACCACTCGGTAGGATTTTATTAAACTTAGGCGAAACGGATTCGCGGCTAAGCCCCCGAGTGAGAGGCTTGCTCACCACTTGGTAGGATTTTTTTAAACTTAGGCGAGTACTGGACTGCAGCTAAGCCTCCGAGTGGGAGGGTTGCTCACCACTCGGTAGGATTTTATTAAACTTAGGCGAAACGGATTCGCGGCTAAGCCCCCGAGTGAGAGGCTTGCTCACCACTCGGTAGGATTTTTTAAAACTTAGGCGAGTACTGGACTGCAGATAAGCCTCCGAGTGGGAGGGTTGCTCACCACTTGGTAGGATTTTTCAAACTTAGGCAAGTACTGGACTGCAGCTAAGCCCCCGAGTGAGAGGCTTGCCCACCACTCGGTAGGATTTTATTGAACTTAGGCGAAACGGATTCGTGGCTAAGCCCCCGAGTGAGAGGCTTGCTCACCACTGATACGTCTCCGTTGTATCTACTTTTACAAACACTTTTGCCCTTGTTGTCGACTCTAACTTGTATAATTTGAATGGAACTAACCCGGACTGACGCTGTTTTCAGCAGAATTGCCATGGTGTTGTTTTATGTGCAGAAAACAAAAGTTCTCGGAATGACCTGAAACTCCACGGAATATCTTATAATAAATAATAAAAATCCTTGCCAAAGATGAAGACCAGGGGCCACACCACATCCCACGAGGTGAAGTGCGCCCCTCCCCTGGCGCGCCCCCTACCTCGTGGGCCCCTGGATGCCCTCCGACGCCAACTCCAACTCCATATATTGGCTTTCGGGAGAAAAAATCAGAGAGAAGAAATCATCGCGTTCTCACGATACGGAGCCGCCGCCAAGCCCTAATCTCTCTCGGGAGGGCTGATCTGGAGTCCGTTCGGGGCTCAGGAGAGGGGATTAAATCGCCGTCGTCATCATCAACCATCCTCCATCACCAATTTCATGATGCTCACCGCCGATGCGTGAGTAATTCCATCGTAAGCTTGCTTTGGGACGGTGACTGGTTGGATGAGATTTATCATGTAATCGAGTTAGTTTTGTTAGGGTTTGATCCCTAGTATCCATTATGTTCTGAGATTGATGTTGCTATGACTTTGCTATGCTTAATGCTTGTCACTAGGGCCCGAGTGCCATGATTTCAGATCTGAACCTATTATGTTTTCATGAATATATGTGTGTTCTAGATCCTATCTTGCAAGTCTATAATCAGCTACTATGTGTTATGATCCGGCAACCCTGAAGTGACAATAATTGGGACCACTCCCGGTGATGACCATAGTTTGAGGAGTTCATGTATTCACTATGTGCTAATGCTTTGTTCCGGTTCTCTATTAAAAGGAGGCCTTAATATCCCTTAGTTTCCAATAGGACCCAGCTGCCACGGGAGGGTAGGACAAAAGATGTCATGCAAGTTCTTTTCCATAAGCACGTATGACTATATACGGAATACATGCCTACATTATATTGATGAACTGGAGCTAGTTCTGTGTCACCCTATGTTATGATTGCTACGTGATGAACCACATCCGGCATAATTATCCATCATTGATCCGGTGCCTACGAGTTTTCCATATACTGGTTCTCGCTTATTTACTTTTCCGTTGCTACTGTTATCATCACTACAAAAATACCAAAAACATTACTTTGATGTCTTTACTTTGTTACCGTTACCACCACTATCATATTACTTTGCTACTAAACACTTTGCTGCAGATACTAAGTTTCCAGGTGTGGTTGAATTGACAACTCAGCTGCTAATACTTGAGAATATTCTTTGGCTCCCCTTGTGTCGAATCAATAAATTTGGGTTGAATACTCTACCCTCGAAAACTATTACGATCCCCTATACTTTTGGGTTATCAAGACCTTTTTTCGGCGCCGTTGCCGGAGCATAGCTCTATTCTTTGAGTCATTTGGGATTTATATCTGCTGGACACTATGAAGAACTTGAAAGACGCTTAAGACAACAATTTATCCCTCAACTACGAGGGGATGTAAGGAACTGCCATCTAGCTCTGCACTTGATTCACCTTCTGTTATAAGTAAGCTAGCGACACCTAAACCTGCTTCTGCTATTCGTTCCAATATGTTGCATGTTATTGATGATGCCACTTCGCTATGCATGATACTTATGATGAAACTACTTCTATGCTTGATACTCTGTGCCTCTTGGTGAATTTCTAGATGAACAAATTTCTAGGTCTAGAGAAAGAGAAATTATTGAAACCGAACACGATGATGTTAGTGATGATGAAAATAGGCCTGCTATTCACGAGGGTTACCTTTTTAATGCTGAATCTCTGAAGCTATTCTTGCTTGCCGGGATAGTCTTGAGCGTAATAGGTTGCTAGTTAAATGGAGTAAAGAATCTTTTAGAGGTAGGATGAGACCCGACCACCTTTTGCTACTTCACCTATCTCGTGTTCCTGATCTGGATTATTATGATTTTTCTGTTGATCCAGATATAATTACTTTGGTTGAATCTGATCCTTGTTATGGCTACGAATCTGAAACTATTGTGGCACATCTTCGTAAGTTAGATGATATAGCTGCCCTGTTTACTAATAATGAGAGATCGCGCTACCTTTATTTACTTAAAATATTTCCGTTCTCATTAAAGGGTGATGCTAAGATATGGTTCAATTCTCTTGATCCTGGTTGTGTGCAAAGTCCCCAGGATATGATTTATTACTTCTCTGCTAAATATTTCCTGCTCATAAGAAACAAGCTGCTTTGAGGGATATATATAATTTTGTGCAAATTGAAGAAGAAAGTCTCCCACAAGCTTGGGGAGGCTTCTCAAGTTACTTAATGCTTTGCTGATCATCCTCTTAAGAAACCTGAAATACTTGATATCTTTTATAATGGACTAACCGATGCTTCCGGAGATTACGGATAGTTGTGCCGGTTCTCTGCTCAGGGGAAAGAACAGGATGAAGCTGAAATTCTATTGAATAATATGTTGGCAAATGAAAATAATTGGGCACCTCCTGAGCCAACTCCAGAGCCAGCTCTGAGCCAATTCGAGCCTATTCCTAAACCAACTCCGAAGAAGAGGTGTTCTATTTCTCAGTCCCGAAGATATGCAAGAGGCAAAGAAATCTATGAAAGAAAAAGGTATTAAAGCTGAAGATGTTAAGAATTTACCTCCTATTGAAGAAATACATGGTCTTAATTCACAGCCTGTTGAAGAAGTATATGATCTCAATTACTTATTTACTGAAGAACCTCCCGATATCCCGACACGGGTAGTAAAGGTAAATTCTCTCTACAGATATGATAAAACTGAAGTCTCTCCTACTAAAATTGCTAGTCGGTGCTTGGATGAGTTTGATGACTTTATGTTTAAGCAAGATGACTTTAATGCTTATTTTGGTAGACAATTAAAACAGAATACCTTTATGATTAAGCGGCTTGAGTGATTATATGGCTAATATTAGAGGTGAACTTAAACTTGTTAGCAAACATGCTTCTATGGTTACCACTCAAGTAGAACAAGTACTTCAAGCTCAGAAAGAAGTGCTTAATGAAATGAATAGTAAGAAAAATGATTATGCCGTTCGGTGGCTACTAGAACTGGTAGAATGACTCGAAACCTTTGTATCACGAAGGCCACCCTAGGAGAATCGAGCAAGATTCTCGGAGAAATAATATTGATATGCCTAGTTCTTCTAAGAGGAAGAAAAGAAAAATGATAGAAGCGTGCAAAATTCTAGTGAACCTATTGCGAACCACACGATAATCCAAATGATATCTCTATATGCGATGTTGAAACACAATCGGTAATGAACATGAACCTAGTGAAAATGTTAATGATGATGTTCACGATGATGCTCAACCTAGTAATGATAATGAAGTAGAAGTTGAACTCTTTGTTGATCTTGATAACCCACAATATAAGAATCAACGTTATGATAAAAGAGACTTCGTTGCTAGGAAACATGGTAAAGAAAGAGAACCACGGGTTCAGAAACCCATGCCTTTTCCTCCCAAACCATCCAAGAAAAAGGATGATGAGGATTTTGAGCGCTTTCTTTGAAATGATTAGATCTATCTTTTATGCGTATGCGATTAAGCGATGTGCTCAAAACAAATCCTTATGCTAAATATATGAAAGATATTGTTACAAATAAAAGAAAGATAGGAAGTTGAAATTTCCACCATGCTTGCTAATTATACTTTTAAGGGTGGAACACCAAAGAAACTTGGAGATCCAGGAGTACCTACTATACCATGCTCCATTAAAAGAAATTATGTTAAAACTGCTTTATGTGATCTTGGAGACGGTGTTAGTGTTATGCCTCTCTCTTTATATCGTAGACTTGACTTGAATAAGTTGACTCCTACTGAAATATCTTTGCAAATGGCTGATAAATTGTAACACCCCGGATACAACTTTCCATATTCGTAACTCCAACTCTTGCCTTTTCCGGAGATGTGATTTATTATTTCCTCCGTGGTTGGGTTTTTGTCTGTTGTTTTGCTTTTTGTTCTTGTTATGCATTTCATCTCTTCGCTTCATGTGCATTGCATTTGCATATTTTCTTAAAAACTCGTAGCCGTTAGTAGTTGTCGTTTCTCCCCTTGGCTTCGTGGCCTGTTGTCAGACCGCTTGTCCCTGTTGACCCCTCTCAGATCAACCGGACCGCTCTCTTCTCTCTCTTTTCTGAGCTCATCAAAACCTTTTGTCTCCATGGCGTTTTGTCAAACCCCTCGCGCGAGTGTCTGAAACTCCCCCCGAACCCGACCCGGGCACTCGTTACCGTTGTGTCCGGATCATCTCCTAACATCTACAAAACATCTCCGTTTTGTTTATTGGACTCCCTAACCTATTTATTCTCGGTCGTTTGGTTTCGATCGGAGGGTCCGTTTTGTCCCTAACCACCACCTAGTATATATAGCAATGCAATCATCAGGCAAATCCCTAATTTCTAGGGATCCTCCTCCCCGCCGCCAGTCTCTGGCTCACCTCGGGATCCTCCCGATCCAATTCCACCCGCAGCGCCCACCTCACCTCCCTCTCCCCGAGCACCCCGTCCGCCCCGCCGCGCCGGCCGGCGAGCCTCGTCGCCGGCAACCAGCAGCAGCAGCCAACAAGATGGGTGCCCGTCAGCCTTCTCTCTTTCCCCCTCTCCATCTCACCGTCTCTCTCTCTAATCTCTCGCTCTCTCTTTCTTTGCCCAGGAAACCCGCCATAAGCGTCGAGGCGTCAAGCACCAGCAGCCGCTGTCTGAGCCGTCGTCCTCGACCCCTTGACCTCCTCCGCGCCGCCCCATCATCATCTCCGGCGCCAAGCCGCCTCCAAGCTCTGCCTCGCCAGAGGTCCCGCCTCGCCGGTCCCGGTCGTCCCCGCGTCGTCCTCCTCATCCGGCGCCGTTCAAGCCCATTCCCGGCCAGATCCGTCGGCCTGGAGACCCGCGCCCCTGCCGGACCTCCTCTGCTCCGCCTCTCCTCGCCAAACCTGCTCCGTTCCCGGCGCCCTCCGCCTCGCTTGCCGCGTGGAGCTCCAAGTCCCCGGCCACCGTTCCATGCCGTCGAGCCTCGCCAAGTCCTCCCCGCGCCTGGATCCGCGCCCCGACCCTTGCCTCGCCTTAGTCCTCGCCGGAGAACGCCATCACGCGCCTCGATCCGCCCGTTCGCCGGTTCCGGCGACCCGTCGCCATGACCCCCCTCTGCCGGCGTCTTGGCGTCTTGCATTCTGTTCTTGAGGGCGAGCAGCGATTCGCCGCCCGTCGCCCGCGTTGACCCGTCGCCCTCCAGGCCAGCGCCTCCCTCCAGGCCCAGCGCGCCCGGCTCTGGCCTGCCCGGCCTCCTCCACCCGAACCGGGCCGAAGCCAGCCAGGCCCAGTGCGCCCCCCCAGCCGGCCTCCCCTCTGCTTCCGACCGGGCCAAGGCCCATGGTGAGCTGCCTCCCCCAGCCCCTCTCTGTTGGCCCAGTCCGCCCAGATTCGGCCATGTTGTTTTTTTTCATACGCTGCGAATTTAGCTAATTTCCAGGGGAATTACAGATTTACAGAAAAGTCCCTAGAGTTCATGCATTTAATAACTCATCAACCGTGCATCGGATTAAAATGGTTTAAACATGTAAATTGCTTAGAATTTTGTGTAGATTAAGTATATGCCATTTTCATCCATGTTTAAAATGTTTAACTTGAAGTTTGTTTAAATTTGCTAATATGCCATGCTAAAATGTTTTATTTCATAACTAAATAACCGTAACTCGGAATTAAATGTTCTTTATATGTAAATGGGGTGGAAAAATGCCTAGATTAACATGGTCCACTTTATGTTGCTGTTTAACAACTCTAAAATTGTGTTTAGGGCAGAACAGTACCGAATCTAAAATATTGCTCATGAGGATTTTCCGGAATTGTTGTTTCTTATTTCCGGCCTCATTTAAACTTGCCTAAATAGTTAGTTTAATTATGCTCCACCTCTTGCCATGTTTAACAACATTTAATATTGTTGAGTACCTAAACGAGATCAAACTAAATATTTGTTGTGGTGTTTCGTCAATATGCAACTCGTTGCATATTGAGCTCCACGTAATTGGTAGTATTGTTTGTGCATATTGCCATGCCATGCCTCATTAAACCGGACATGCATCATATTTGTTTGTGCATCATGCCATGTTCATGATTGTGTGTTTACTATGTTGTTTGCTTCTTTCCGGTTTGCTTCTCTCGTTAGCTTCGGGTTCGTTCCGGAGTTGTGAGGATTCGTTCGACTACGCCCGTTTGTCCTCTTCTTGGACTTGATCTTCTTCCTTGCGGGATTTCAGGCAAGATGACCATACCCTCGAAATCACTTCTATCTTTGCTTGCTAGATGCTCGCTCTTTTGCTATGCCTATGCTCTGATGCCTACCACTTGCTATATCATGCCACCCACATTGCCATGTCAAACCTCTAACCATCATTTCCTAGCAAACCGTTGTTTGGCTATGTTACCGCTTTGCTCAGCCCTCTTATAGCGTTGTTAGTTGCAGGTGAAGATGAAGTTTGTTCCTTGTTGGAACATGGAGATGTTGTTCCTTGTTGGAACATGTTTACTTGTTGGGATATCACAATATATCTTATTTAATTAATGCATCTATATACTTGGTAAAGGGTGGAAGGCTCGGCCTTATGCACAGTGTTTTGTTCCACTCTTGCCGCCTAGTTTCCGTCATATCGGTGTTATGTTCCCGGATTTTGCGTCCCTAACGCGGTCGGGTGATTTATGGGACCCCTTGACAGTTCGCTTTGAATAAGACTTTTCCAAAGAAGGCCCAACATTGGTTTTACATTTGCCTCACCTACCCCTTTTTCCCTTGGGAGTCGCGCTCTCAAGGGTCATCTTCATTTTAGCCCCCCGGGCCAATGCTTGTCTAAGTGTTGGTCCAAACTAGAGCGCTTTGCAGCGCCCCCTCAAGGAAACTTGGGGTCTGGTTTTAGTTGTACGGACTGCTCATCCGGTCGTGGCACAGGGGACGAGATCTGGCGGCTACTACCGAGGTGTCGGCCTGACGGAGGTCTTCTTGGTCTTGTTTTATTGCTGTGAAATGTCTTGTAGCCGGATTCCGAGACTGATCGGGCTTCCGGGAGAAGTTCTATTCCATCGTTGATCGCGAGAGCTTATAATGGGCTAAGGTGGGACACCCCTGCAGTGTTTGAACTATCGAAAGCCGAGCCCGCCGTTATGTGGCAGATGGGAATTAGTTAATGTCCGGTTGTAGAAAACCCGTCGTTGATCTTAATTAAGATACACCAACGCGTGTGTAACCGTGATGGTCTCTTCTCGGTGAGTCAGGAAGTGAACACGGATGTTGGAGTTATGCTTGGCGTAAGTAGTTTCGGGATCACTTCTTGATCATAGTTGTTCGACCGTGCTTTGCCTCCTCTTCTCGCTCTCTTTTTTGCGTATGTTAGCCACCATATATGCTAAGTAAACAGCTGCAGCTCCACCTCACTACCCTGTCCTACCTTTAAGCTTAAATAGTCTTGATCTCGCGGGTGTGAGATTGCTGAGTCCCCGTGACTCACAGATACTTCCAAAACCAGTTTGCAGGTGCCGATGAAACCGTGCAGGTGATGGACCCGAGCTCAAGGAGGAGCTCGATGAAGATCTTGTTCATTGTGTTGTTTCGTTTCAGTTGATCAGTAGTGGAGCCCAGTTGGGACGATCGGGGATCTGTGTAGCTGTTGGGGTAGTCTTCTTTTATTTTGGTTCCGTAGTCGGACCTTGATTGTATCTGTATGATGTAATGCTTTACTCATGTATTGTGTGAAGTGGCGATTGTAAGCCAACTATGTATCTCTTTCCCTTATGTATTACATGGGTTGTGTGAAGATTACCTCACTGGCGACATTGTTTTCAATGCGGTTATGCCTCTAAGTCGTGCTTCGACACGTGGGAGATATAGCCGCATCGAGGGCGTTACAAGTTGGTATCAGAGCCGACCCTCGCGGTTACACGGATGGTTGCGGACAGGTGCGTGGTCATGTTGTTCATGACGTTTGTGACCCGTCGTGGCACCCGACATGGCACATGTACCGGACTGGAAGCACAGACGTTTGTGCCAGAGGAGAACGTTCACGTGGCCCGACGAGGTCGTCGGTTCCTCTGAGTGGGGGTGTATGTGATAGCATGGATTATTAGGGATGATAGAATAATCATATCAATAAGGAATTCCTTCTTTTCCGGGAGCCCATTCGGACATAACTCAAAATTTAAGCTTGCTCAGCTTGGAGTAGTGTCGATGGGTGACCGACCGAAGTTGCTCCGGAGTGCGCCGCAGTGAGGACAAAGTGCGCAGAAAAGACTAGTATTGATCTGTGGGGCCAGTCTAGATCCCGCCAGGAGTAACGACCACCGGCGGGTGTGTCCGAGGCGTTACAAGTTGTCATTTTCTTCTCCGTCCCTTTATCCCAACGGTCTAACTTCTATTCTTTTGTTTCCGGAGGCATTGTGTTGTTGCTCTTCACCCATCACCTCGTTTTGTAAAGATTATATTCTTTTCTTGCTTATCCATTTAACCGGAGTGTCATGTTTTCATTCGAGTTCTCTCATCTTATCAAGTTTTGCCTCCTTCCTCAACCGGAGAGCTGTCTGAAATCTTTCTTACCCCTTGTGCCATTCTTTCAATAGTTCCGGAGGCAGTATGTTGTTGATTTTCATCAAGTATCATCCCATCTTCTCAAGTTCATGTTATACTCCTTCCATTTACAATCGGAGTGCTGCCTGAATTCTTCCTCCCTCATCTTGTTTTAAACGGAGTGGTTTCGAATTCTATCTTGTCCATTAAACTCTTGATTCATGCCTTTTCAACCTTCAAGTTATTGTAATGTTCCTTGTTCCTCTTTTCTAACGGATTGTTTGCAATCTCGTTCATCTTCGTTGTTTTCTTTCTTTCATTTTGATCAACCTCGCAAGGTTCATGGTTTCACTCGTTTGTCAAAGAAGCAACTTGTTTTACCTCTCATCTTCCTCTTCCTTTTCCCTCCGGTGCCATCCTAGATCTCGGGACGAGATCCTCTCGTAGTGGTGGAGTGTTGTAACACCCCGGATACAACTTTCCATATTCGTAACTCCAACTCTTGCCTTTTCCGGAGATGTGATTTATTATTTCCTCCGTGGTTGGGTTTTTGTCTGTTGTTTTGCTTTTTGTTCTTGTTATGCATTTCATCTCTTCGCTTCATGTGCATTGCATTTGCATATTTTCTTAAAAACTCGTAGCCGTTAGTAGTTGTCGTTTCTCCCCTTGGCTTCGTGGCCTGTTGTCAGACCGCTTGTCCCTGTTGACCCCTCTCGGATCAACCGGACCGCTCTCTTCTCTCTCTTTTACGAGCTCATCAAAACCTTTTGTCTCCATGGCGTTTTGTCAAACCCCTCATGAAAGTGTCTGAAACTCCCCCCGAACCCGACCCGGGCACTCGTTACCGTTGTGTCCGGATCATCTCCTAACATCTACAAAACATCTCCGTTTTGTTTATTGGACTCCCTAACCTATTTATTCTCGGTCGTTTGGTTTCGATCGGAGGGTCCGTTTTGTCCCTAACCACCACCTAGTATATATAGCAATGCAATCATCAGGCAAATCCCTAATTTCTAGGGATCCTCCTCCCCGCCGCCAGTCTCTGGCTCACCTCGGGATCCTCCCGATCCAATTCCACCCACAGCGCCCACCTCACCTCCCTCTCCTCGAGCACCCCGTCCGCCCCGCCGCGCCGGCCGGCGAGCCTCGTCGCCGGCAACCAGCAGCAGCAGCCAACAAGATGAGTGCCCGTCAGCCTTCTCTCTTTCCCCCTCTCCATCTCACCGTCTCTCTCTCTAATCTCTCCGCTCTCTCTTTCTTTGCCCGCAGGGAGCCCGCCATGGCGTCCAGGGGGCGTCAAGCACCAGCAGCCGCCTGTACGGAGCCGTCGTCCTCGACCCCTTGACCTCCTCCGCGCCTCCCCATCATCATCTCCGGCGCCAAGCCGCCTCCAAGCTCTGCCTCGCCAGAGTTCCCGCATCGCCGTTCCCGTTCGTCCCCGCGTCGTCCTCCTCATCCGGCGCCGTTCAAGCCCATTCCCGGCCAGATCCGTCGGCCTGGAGACCCGCGCCCCTGCCGGACCTCCTCTGCTCCGCCTCTCCTCGCCAAACCTGCTCCGTTCCCGGCGCCCTCCGCCTCGCTTGCCGCGTGGAGCTCCAAGTCCCCGGCCACCGTTCCATGCCGTCGAGCCTCGCCAAGTCCTCCCCGCGCCTGGATCCGCGCCCGACCCTTGCCTCGCCTTAGTCCTCGCGGAGAACGCCGTCCGCAGCGCCTCGATCCGCCCGTTTCGCGGTTCCCGGCGACCCGTCGCCATGACCCCCTCTGCCGGCGTCTTGGCGTCTTTCTTTGTTCTGTTCTTGAGGGACGGCGGCGATTCGCCGCCCGTCGCCCGCGTTGACCCGTCGCCCTCCAGGCCAGCGCCTCCCTCCAGGCCAGCGCCTCCCTCCAGGCCCAGCGCGCCCGGCTCTGGCCTGCCCGGCCTCCTCTACCCGAACCGGGCCGAAGCCAGCCAGGCCAGTCGCCCCCCCGGCCTCCCCTGCTTCCGACAGGCCAAGGCCCATGGTGAGCTGCCTCCCCAGCCCTCTCTGTTGGACCAGTCCGCCCAGATTCGGCCATGTTGTTTTTTTTTCATACGCTGCGAATTTAGCTAATTTCCAGGGGAATTACAGATTTACAGAAAAGTCCCTAGAGTTCATGCATTTAATAACTCATCAACCGTGCATCGGATTAAAATGGTTTAAACATGTAAATTGCTTAGAATTTTGTGTAGATTAAGTATATGCCATTTTCATCCATGTTTAAAATGTTTAACTTGAAGTTTGTTTAAATTTGCTAATATGCCATGCTAAAATGTTTTATTTCATAACTAAATAACCGTAACTTCGAATTAAATGTTCTTTATATGTAAATGGGGTGAAAAATGCCTAGATTAACATGGTCCACTTTATGTTGCTGTTTAACAACTCTAAAATTGTGTTTAGGGCAGAACAGTACCGAATCTAAAATATTGCTCATGAGGATTTTCCGGAATTGTTGTTTCTTATTTCCGGCCTCATTTAAACTTGCCTAAATAGTTAGTTTAATTATGCTCCACCTCTTGCCATGTTTAACAACATTTAATATTGTTGAGTACCTAAACGAGATCGAACTAAATATTTGTTGTTGTGTTTCGTCAATATGCAACTCGTTGCATATTGAGCTCCACGTAATTGGTAGTATTGTTTGTGCATATTGCCATGCCATGCCTCATTAAACCGGACATGCATCATATTTGTTTGTGCATCATGCCATGTTCATGATTGTGTGTTTACTATGTTGTTTGCTTCTTTCCGGTTTGCTTCTCTCGTTAACCGGGTTCGTTCCGGAGTTGTGAGGATTCGTTCGACTACGCCCGTTTGTCCTCTTCTTGGACTTGATCTTCTTCCTTGCGGGATTTCAGGCAAGATGACCATACCCTCGAAATCACTTCTATCTTTGCTTGCTAGATGCTCGCTCTTTTGCTATGCCTATGCTACGATGCCTACCACTTGCTATATCATGCCACCCACATTGCCATGTCAAACCTCTAACCATCATTTCCTAGCAAACCGTTGTTTGGCTATGTTACCGCTTTGCTCGGCCCTCTTATAAGCGTTGTTAGTTGCGGTGAAGATGAAGTTTGTTCCTTGTTGGAACATGGAGATGTTGTTCCTTGTTGGAACATGTTTACTTGTTGGGATATCACAATATATCTTATTTAATTAATGCATCTATATACTTGGTAAAGGGTGGAAGGCTCGGCCTTATGCACAGTGTTTTGTTCCACTCTTGCCGCCCTAGTTTCCGTCATATCGGTGTTATGTTCCCGGATTTTTGCGTCCCTAACGCGGTCGGGTGATTTATGGGACCCCCTTGACAGTTCGCTTTGAATAAGACTTTTCCAGCAAGGCCCAACATTGGTTTTACATTTGCCTCACCTATTACCTTTTTCCCTTGGGAGTCGCGCTCTCAAGGGTCATCTTCATTTTAGCCCCCCCGGGCCAATGCTTGTCTAAGTGTTGGTCCAAACTAGAGTGCTTTGCAGCGCCACCTCAAGGAAACTTGAGGGCTGGTTTTAGTTGTACGGACTGCTCATCCGGTCGTGGCACAGGGGCCGAGATCTGTGGCTACTACCAGGGTGTAAAGCGCCGGAGGTCTTCTTTGGTCTTGTTTTATTGCCGTGAAATGTCTTGTAGCAGGATTCCGAGACTGATCGGGCTTCCGGGAGAAGGTCTATTCCTTCGTTGATCGCGAGAGCTTATCATGGGCTAAGTTGGGACACCCTGCGAGTTTGAACTTTCGAAAGCCGTGCCCTTGCGGTTATGTGGCAGATGGGAATTTGTTAATGTCCGGTTGTAGGAAACCCGAAGTTGATCTTAATTAAGATACACCAACCGTGTGTAACCGTGATGGTCTCTTCTCGGTGAGTCCGGAAGTGAACACGGTGTTGGAGTTATGCTTGGCGTAAGTAGTTTCGGGATCACTTCTTGATCATAGTTGTTCGACCGTGCTTTGCCTCCTCTTCTCGCTCTCTTTTGCGTATGTTAGCCACCATATATGCTAATCGCTTGCTGCAGCTCCACCTCACTACCCTGTCCTACCTTTAAGCTTAAATAGTCTTGATCTCGCGGGTGTGAGATTGCTGAGTCCCGTGACTCACGGATACTTCCAAAACCAGTTTGCGGTGCCGATGAAACCGTGCGGTGATGGACCCGAGCTCAAGGAGGAGCTCGATGAAGATCTTGTTCATTGTGTTGTTTCGTTTGATTGATCGATGGTGGAGCCAGTTGGGACGATCGGGGATCTGTGTAGCTGTTGGGGTAGTCTTCTTTTATTTTGGTTCCGTAGTCGGACCTTGATTGTATCTGTATGATGTAATGCTTTACTCATGTATTGTGTGAAGTGGCGATTGTAAGCCAACTATGTATCTCTTTCCCTTATGTATTACATGGGTTGTGTGAAGATTACCTCACTGGCGACATTGTTTTCAATGCGGTTATGCCTCTAAGTCGTGCTTCGACACGTGGGAGATATAGCCGCATCGAGGGCGTTACATAAATCAACTGCTATACCTGTCGGTATTTGTGAGGATGTACCTGTTGTGGTTGCAAACGTTACTATTTTAACGGACTTTGTTATTCTTGATATTCCCGAGGATGATAGTATGTCTATTATTCTTGGAAGACCTTTCCTTAATCTGCGAGGGGCTGTTATTGATTGCAACAAAGGCAATGTCACTTTTCATGTTAATGGTAATGAGAACACGGTACACTTTACGAGGAAACAACCTCAAGGTTATAGTATCAACTCTATTGGAAAAAATACATCGATTATATTTGGAGTTTTTGAATTTCCTCTTCCCTCTTGTCAAGAAGAAATATGATATACTTATTATTGGGGATGTCCATATCCCGTTGAGGTAACATAGTGTTATTTGAAATTTCTCCGGTTCCATGATTATCGGAATGAGTTTGTTAACAAGACTTGATCAACCTTGTTAGTGGATTCTTTTTGATGAGCATGAGATGGATGAAACTAGAAGCACAACCTTCTGTACCCTCTCTATATTTTCTGTTACTTCGTAGAAATAAAGTAAAATAGTATTTTTCTTTCTGTCTCCCGACTTATCCGTGCAATATAAAAATATCCCGAAATAAAAGTTCTCAGAATGCTATGCCAATTTAATATGATTTTTTCGGGAATATTTGAGGATTTTTAGTGCAAAAATTACATGGGGGGCTGCCACACAGCCCACGAGGGTGGGCGCGCCCTACCCCCTGGCGCGCCCCCCTGCCTCGTGGGCCCACGGTGGCCCTCCTCCACTTATCCCTGCACCCATCTTCTTCCTCTGTCTCACACAAACCCAAAAACCAACTCAAGCTCGTGTTCCAAAGAACTTTTGCTGCGATTTTCGATCTCCTTGCTTAAAGCACCTCTCGCAAAACTGCTTGGGGATATTGTTCCTTGGTATGTGACTCCTCCATTGGTCCAATTAGTTTTTGTTCTAGTGCTTTATTCATTGCAAATTTGTGCTGCATAGATGACCATGTTCTTGAGCTTGCATGTCAAATTTATATGGTTCTAAGTAGTTCTAATGCTTGATAAAGGCCCTAGGCACTTGTGGGAGTTGTTGCTATCAATTTTATTGAAGTTGGTTCACTTTTAGTTGAAGTCACTAAAAATTTCAGATTGTTTCAGAAATAATTAAGAGACTTTTGAGGGGCTCGTCGAGCCGAAGCTCTAAGGAGAATCAAAAGGAAGAAGAACAGAAGCCCAAATTTAATTTGCCTCGTATCGCGGAGGTTCGGCCGTGTGAATGGCCTTCCGATAACTTCTTGAGGAGAGCCGGGATTTATGAGGATTTCTATCTATTAATTGAGAACGCCGGCCTCACCAACTTCCTCCGCGACCAACGTCATCAGTATCTCTTACTCACAAATACTTTTGTGCAGAACTTCTACTTTTTCCCTAAGAAATCACCTCCAACAGTAGAGTTTCATTTATATGATGTTGTTAAAGAGATGCCATTAGCTGAATTTTGCGAGGTTTGCAAAATACCCTTTGAGGGCACCTTAGATGAACCACACCGTAATGAAGTGGAAGCTTTTATTAACACTATCACTGTGGGAGAAACCAGGAAGGTTTCTGATGCAAGAATTACTAGCATACATTTCCCTGTTTTGTGCTACTTTGCCTTATTTGCTAGTCGTTGCTTGATTGGTCATGGGAACCGTGGGAACCTTAGCATTCCTGATATTATTATTTTGTTTCATGGTTTATACCGCAATAACTCTATTAGTATGGGTGGAATTGTTGCTAGACGGTTAAGTCTGAACCGCACTAAGGGCCCCATCTTTGGGGGCATTTATGCTTCACGCCTAGCTAAATATTTTGAAATACCTATTAGGCATGAGGAGAAAGAAGAAACAGCGCTGCCCCGTGCTTATTTAGATTATAAGAGTATGCTAGCGCATGATTTTCTTGTTAAGAGTCATGAAGGGAGCTTAAACATAAATTGTACTTTGATAAACATCACCACAGAGACTATTACTTTTTGCTCCCTCTTTGTTTAACTTGTCTCTGAGTTCTTACATTGTTCTGCATGGCTGTTCAAGCCTATCGGAATCCTGCACCAGCCCGAACCGGAGCCACAAGATGAGCCTCCACGAATGTCTGCTTATTCTTGGGATCCTAAAGTGGTTGCCGGCCGGTGGCAATCGAGTCCTCTGCATCGTGATGTACCCCAGCTACACCGACGGGTATCGGCCAGGCTATCCACAGCAATAGAGCAACTTAGGCTGAAAGCCTAAGCTTGGGGAAATACGTATTTCCCACCGACATTACATTTATGTTCACACACACTCATTGCTAGATGTCGGTGCTCATACTCTTTCACTGTACTATCCATGCTAGTTTAAATTTCTTTTTGTAGCTTTCTTCTTGTGTGTTTGATGAACCTTAAGAAAAAACAAAAAAATTAGTTAGTCTACTTTCCATGCTTGTAGTAGAATTAAAAAGAAAACCAAAAATATTTCCCGTTCTTCTTTTTACTTGTTGGGAGCTTTCCCGTGTAAATAGTTTTATTTCTTTTCCTTTCTTTGGGGGTCGAGAAGAGTATATTGAAAACGCTTAGTGGCTCTTATATGCTTTATTGTTTATCTAACTTAGAGCCCATATTACTTGTCTTCTCTCTTGAGTTGAATGCTTGCAGATTCCAGCTTAGTCCAATGCACGTGCACTCTTATTATTATACACACCGTTCGGTCGTGCGAGTGAAAGGCAATAATGATGATATATGATGGACTTATTGGGATTAGAAAAGCTGGTATGAACTCGACCTCTCTTGTTTTTGTAAATATGATGATTTATCGTTCCTGATTCAGCTATTATGAAGTAAACATATTTGCAATGACATTTAGAGATTATAGTTGCTTGTGCCATGCTTGATTAGCTATGAGTTATAATGGTTTACCTTGCGTGCCAACATGCTATTAGAATGATTATGATGTGGTATGATAGGATGGTATCCTCCTTTAAATGAATTGAGTGACTCGACTTGGCACATGCTCACACATGTAGTTGAATCAAATCAACATAGCCTTCATGATATTTATGTTCATGGTGGATTATATCTTACTCATGCTTATATTCGATTGTAAATTAATTTTAATGCATGTTTACTGTTGTTGTCGCTCTCTCAGTTAATTAAGCTTCCGGTCTTTTGCTAGCCTTCACATGTACTAAGCGGGAATACTGCTTGTGCATCCAAACTCCTTAAACCCCAAAGTTGTTCCATATGAGTCCACCATACCTTCCTATATCACGGTATCTACCAGCCGTTCCAAGTAAATTTGTATGTGCCAAACTCCAAACCTTCAAATAAAAGTTCTGTTTTGTATGCTCGAGCAGCTCATGTGAAACTAGGGCTGCCTATATCTTCCATGCTAGGTGGGTTATTCTCAAGAGGAGTGGACTCCGCTCCTCATTCACGAGAAAGGGCCGGTAACCGGGATGCCCAGTCCCATGATCCAAAAGATCAAAGCAAATCAAAATAATTAGACAAAACTCCCTTGGGACCTGTTGAATGTTGGAGGCACTTTCGTTGTTTCGAGCAAGCCATGGATTGATGCTTGTGGAGGGGGAGTATAAACCTTTACCATTATGTTTGGGAACTGCCTATAATGCATGTAGTATGGAAGATACAACCATCTCATAGTTGTTGCGTTGACAGTGAAAGTATGCCGCTCAAAATATAATTTATCTCTATTTCAAAATCGAGCTCTAGCACCTCTACAAATCCTCGCTTCCCTCTGCCAAAGGGCCTATCTATTTACTTTTATGTTGAGTCATCACCCTTCTTATTAAAAAGCACCCATTTGAGAGAGCACCTGATCGTTTGCATTCATTATTATTGGTTTATTTCGGGTATGACTTGATCGGATCTCTTTACCATGAATTACAATGTTTAGTCAGTCCACGATCTTTAAAGGTGCTCTGCATTTATGTTTTGCGGTCTCAGAAAGGGCTAGCGAGATACCATTTTGTTATACCATGTTATGATTATTTTGAGAAAGTGTTGTCATCCGAGTTTTGCTATTATGGCCCGCTAGCTGATTATGCTATTGATATGAGTGATTGTGAGACCTACGTGTCATTGTGAGAATGGTTAGTTCATAATAATTGCTGAAACTTGAATCTTTGGCTTTTCATGTTTACAACAACAAGAGCAAACAGAGTTTGTAAAAGTGTTTCTTTTCTCTTTCAGGTTGTCAACTGAATTGCTTGAGGACAAGCAAGGGTTTAAGCTTGGGGGAGTTGATACGTCTCCGTCGTATCTACTTTTCCAAACACTTTGGCCCTGGTTTTGGACTCTAACTTGTATAATTTGAATGGAACTAACCGGATCGATGCTTTGTTTTTGAGAATTGCCATGGTGTTGTTTTATGTGCGAGAAAAGCGAAGTTCTCGGAATGACCTGAAACTCCACGGAATATCTTATAATAAATAATAAAAATCCTCGCCAAAGATGAAGACAAGGGGCCACACCACTGTCCACGAGGGTGGGCGCACCCTCCCCTGGCGCGCCCCCTACCTCATGGGCCCTGGATGCCCTCGGCGCCAACTCCAACTCCATATATTGGCTTTCGGGAGAAAAAAATCAGAGAGAAGAAATCATCGCGTTTTACGATATGGAGCCGCCGCCAAGCCCTAATCTCTCTCAGGACGGCTGATCTGGAGTCCGTTCGGGGCTCCGGAGGAGGGGATTCATCGCCGTCGTCATCATCAACCATCCTCCATCACCAATTTCATGATGCTCACCGCCGTGCGTGAGTAATTCCATCGTAGGCTTGCTGGACGGTGATGGGTTGGATGAGATTTATCATGTAATCAAGTTAGTTTTGTTAGGGTTTGATCCCTAGTATCCATTATGTTACGAGATTGATGTTGCTATGACTTTGCTATGCTTAATGCTTGTCACTAGGGCCGAAAGTGCCATGATTTCAGATCTGAATCTATTATGTTTTCATGAATATATGTGTGTTCTAGATCCTATCTTGCAAGTCTATAGTCAGCTACTATGTGTTATGATCCGTGCAACCCCGAAGTGACAATAATCGGGACCACTCCGGTGATGACCATAGTTTGAGGAGTTCATGTATTCACTATGTGCTAATGCTTTGTTCGGTTCTCTATTAAAAGGAGGCCTTAATATCCCTTAGTTTCCAATAGGACCCGCTGCCACGGGAGGGTAGGACAAAACATGTCATGCAAGTTCTTTTCCATAAGCACGTATGACTATATCGGAATACATGCCTACATTATATTGATGAATGGAGCTAGTTACTGTGTCACCCTATGTTATGACTGCTACGTGATGAACCACATCGGCATAATTATCCATCATTGATCCGGTGCCTCTGAGTTTTCCATATCTTTGGTTCTCGCTTATTTACTTTTCCGTTACTCTGTTATCATCACTACAAAATACCAAAAACATTACTTTCTCTGTCTTTACTTTGTTACCGTTACCACCACTATCATATTACTTTGCTACTAAACACTTTGCTGCAGATACTAAGTTTCCAGGTGTGGTTGAATTGACAACTCAGCTGCTAATACTTGAGAATATTCTTTGGCTCCCCTTGTGTCGAATCAATAAATTTGGGTTGAATACTCTAACCTCGAAAACTATTGCGATCCCCTATACTTGTGGGTTATCAACCACTCGGTAGGATTTTATTAAACTTAGGCGAAACGGATTCGCGGCTAAGTAACCCACTGGGGGATTTCAGACACAAATATAAGCAACGACAATCATTTTAGAAGACTGTAAAGCTCTTGTCTTTGAACTATAAAGGTATTTCTTATTACATCTCGACGGAATGAGTACTTAAGTATAAAATGGGCGGAGCAGCTCCGCATTCCAAGCGCGTGGCTCGTCTTTCTTGTGCTCGACATTGTAGAGGTGGTACGCTCTGTTGTGGAGCACTCTGGTGACAATGAAGGGACCTTCCCAGGCAGGAGTGAGCTTGTGTGGTTTCTGCCGATCCACTCGGAGAACCAGGTCTCCCTCTTGAAATGCCTGACCCCTCACGTTTCTGGCATGGAATCGACGCAAGTCTTGCTGATAAATGGTCGATCGGATTAAGGCCATCTCTCTTTCCTCTTCTAGGAGACCAACTGCGTCTTGCCGGGCCTGTTCTGCTTCATCTTCAGAGAAAAGTTCGACTCGGGGTGCATGTGAAGCAAGTCACTCGGTAGAACAGCTTCAGCTCCATAGACCAAGAAGAATGGAGTTTGGCCAGTCGACCGATTGGGAGTTGTCCTCAATCCCCAAAGAACTGATGGAAGTTCATCAACCCAGGCGCCTGCTACATGCTTGAGATCACGCATCAATCGGGGTTTCAGTCCTTTGAGAATCAAGCCATTTGCTTTTTCCGCTTGTCCATTCGACTGGGGGTGGGCGACTGAAGCATATTCGACTCGAGTGCCTTGGAAAGCATAGAAGGCTCTGAACTCATCAGAATCGAAGTTCGACCCGTTTTCAGTGATGATGTTGTGCGGAACCCCATATCTGAATGTCAACTCTCAGATGAAGCTGACGACAGTGCTGGCTTCAAGATTCTTGATAGGCTTGGCTTTAATCCATTTGGTGAACTTGTCGACTGCCACGAGCACGTGAGTAAAGCCGCTCCTACCAGTCCTTAGAGGTCCAACCATATCCAAACCCCAAACAACAAAGGGCCAGACGAGTGGAATGGTCTTCAGGGCCGACACAGGCTTGTGAGACATGTTGGAGTAAAACTGGCAACCTTCACACTTGTCGACTATTTCTTTTGCCATCTCATTTGCTTGTGGCCAGTAAAATCATGCTTGGTATGCTTTGGCCACAATGGTCCGAGAGGACGCATGGTGACCACAGGTCCCCGAGTGGATGTCATTGAGGATCACTCGACCTTCTTCTGGTGTTATGCATTTCTGGCAGACTCCAGTCGCACTTTCTCTGAACAACTGTCCTCTTATCACAGTAAAGGCTTTGGATCGACGGACGATCTGTCGAGCCTCTTCTTCATCCTCTGGGAGTTCCTTCCTGAGAATGTATGAAATATACGGCACTGTCCAGTCGGGAGTGATGACCAAAACCTCCATGATCAAGTCGACCACGGCTGGGACTTCGACTTCAGTCGGATCTGTGGCACTCTTAGGCTGCGGGGGCTCTTCAGTGAAAGGATCTTCTTGAACTGAAGGTGTATGAATGTGTTCCAAAAACATATTGCTGGAAATGGCCTCCCTCTTGGAACCTATCTTTGCCAAATCATTCGCTGCTTGATTTTCCAGTCGGGGTATATGATGGAGCTCTAACCCCTCAAACTTCTTTTCTAACTTTCTCACTACATTACAGTAACCAGTCATAGCTGGGCTTCTAACGTCCCACTCCTTCATCACTTGATTAACCACCAAATCTGAGTCGCTGTAGACCATGAGGCGATGGATGCCGAGTGTAATGGCCATACGCAACCCATACAGGAGTGCTTCATATTCACCTTCGTTGTTGGAGGAATCAAAGTGAATCTGGAGGACATATCTGAGCGTGTCTCCTCGGGGGGATACCAATACCACCCCAGCACCGGAACCATTCAACATCTTGGATCCGTCAAAGAACATGGTCCAATGTTCCGAGTGAACTTGAGTCGGTAATTGCTGTTCGATCCACTCGGCGAGGAAATCTGCTATTGCTTGGGACTTTATAGCTTTCTTTGCCTCAAACTTTATATCCAAGGGAAGGAGTTCAATCGCCCACTTTGCCACTCGACCAGTTGCATCTCTGTTGTTCAAAATCTTTGATAATGGAGCGTCGCTAACGACTATAATGGAGTGATCAAAGAAATAGTGTGCAACCTTCTTCGTGGTCATGTAAATCCCATAAACAAGCTTCTGATAATGTGGATATCTTTGCTTTGATGGAGTCAGAACTTACGTAACATAATATACTTTGGTAGCTGAACTTTATAGGCTTTTCCTTCTTCTTCCCGCTTGACCGTGAGTCTTGTCTTGACAACTTGTCCAGTGGCTGCAATGTAGAGAAGTAAATGCTCTTTGCTGATTGGGGCAGCGAGCACCGGCTGGGTGGAAAACAGGGCTTTGAGCTCTACAAACGCTGCATCAGCTTCAGGAGTCCACTCGAACTTACCAGACTTCTTCATCAGTTGGTAAATACGCAATGCCTTTTCACTGAGGCGAGAAATGAATCGACTCAAGGCGGCCAAACAACCAGTAAGCTTCTAGACATCGTGCACATGCACAGGGCGTTTCATCCGGAGTATAGCACCAACTTTTTCTGGGTTAGCATCGATCCCTCGTTCGGAAACGAGGAAACCGAGTAATTTTCCGCCAAGAACTCAGAATGTGCACTTTGATGGATTAAGCTTGATATCGTACCTTCTGAGGTTGGAAAAAGTTTCAGCAAGGTCAGCCAGCAGGCCGGAACCCTTAAGTGACTTGACTACAATGTCATCCATGTATGCTTCCACATTCCGACTGATTTGAGTGAGCAAACACTTCTGAATCATCCTCATGAATGTGGCACCGGCGTTCTTGAGGCCGAATGGCATGGTGACATAACAGAAGCACCTGAATGGAGTGATGAAAGTTGTTTTTATTTCATCGGTTCCATACAGTAGGATCTGATGATACCCGGAATAGGCGTCCAAAAAGGACAAGCGCTCACACCCCACAGTCGAATCGACTATTTGGTCGATGCGGGGGAGAGGAAAATAATCTTTCGGGCAGGCCCAATTGATATGCTTGAAGTCAATGCACATGCGAAGTGAGTCGTCCTTCTTGGGGGCCATGACAACATTGGCGAGCCACTCGGAGTGGTAAATCTCTCGGATGAACTCCGCTGCCAGGAGCCGAGCCACTTCTTCACCAATTGCTTTTCTCTTCTGTACGGCGGACCGTCGAAGATGTTCTTTGACTGGTTTCACTTTTGGGTCGACTCGCAAACGCTGATCAGTCAGCCCCCTGGGAACACCCAGCATGTTAGAGGGTTTCCATGCAAAGATGTCCCAGTTCTCACGGAGGAACTGGATGAGCGCTTCTTCCTATTTGCTGTCGAGTGTTGTTGAGATGTGAGTCGGAGCAGCATTGGGATCACTCGGGTGAATATGAATCGGCTTCGTTTCATCGTACGACTGAAATGCAGAGTCTGTGGAAGGCTTCTTGGCTCGCAGCAAATCACTCGGATCTGCATTTTTCTGTTACTCTTGCAATTCTACTACTGCCATTTGTGCATCGGCGATCTTTGAGCCCTTCTGGAAGCACTCTTTTGCCTTCTGCCGATTGCGGTGATAGTGATCACTCCTGCAGGACCGGGCATCTTCAATTTGAGGTACATGTAACATGGTCGAGCCATAAAACGTGCATAAGCAGGCCTACCCAGAATAGCATGATAAGCACTCTGGAAATCCACTACTTCAAATGTCAACTTTTCCTTGCGGTAATTCTTGGAATCACCGAAAACCACATCGAGGGCGATCTGGCCGAGTGATTCAGCCTTCTTGCCAGGTATAACCCCATGGAAACTCATATTGCTTTCACTAAGTTTGGACATCGGAATGCCCATCCCTTTCAAGGTTTCAGCATAAAGGATATTCAGGCCACTGCCACCATCCATCAGCACCTTAGTCAGCCGAGTGCCTTCAACAACTGGGTCGACCACCAACGCTTGCCTCCCAGGGGTGGCTATGCGTGCTGGGTGATCAGACTGGTCGAACATAATGGCAGTGTGAGACCACTTCAAATAACTGGGCGTCGCTGGAGCGACCATGTTCACTTCTCTGTTAATGACTTTCAGTCGACTTTTGCTCTCAACATCAGCAAAAATCATCAGAGTGGAATTGACGTTGTGGAAACCATCATCATCTTCTTCCTTATCCTCACCCTTGTCCGACTCATTTTCCTTCTCCTTGGGCTGTTTCTCTCGGAACTGCTGAATCAGAAGCCGACACTGTTGAGTGGTGTGTTTAGGGTAAATGAAATTACCCTCTTCATCTTTTTTGGTGTGAATGTGGCATGGTAGATCCAACACATCATTTCCATCTTGATCTTTCACTTTCTTGGGGTTCCACGACCCTTTCGGTTTCCCCTTGAACTTTCCTTGAGTCACTGCTAAGGCTTCACCAGGAGCAGCTGGCTCGGCTTTGCGCTTCTGTTTCCGACTGGAATTCCCTCCTCCGGTTTCTTGGGCGACTGTTTTGTGCTTGCCACTCCGGAGTCGATCCTCCTCTTCACCATTAGCATACTTGGTGGCAATCTCCATCATCCGACTCAGAGACATATCCCCAGTTCGACTGAACTTCAGGTTCAATTCTTGATACTTGACACCTTCCTTGAAGGCACAAACTGCTTGGTGATCTGACACATTCTCCACTGTGTGGTGCAACGTGATCCATCTCTAGATATAATCTCTCAAGGTTTCATTTGGTTTCTGCACACAGGACTGCAACTCTATTAACCCTGCTGGCCGTTTGCATGTACCTTCAAAGGTCCTAACAAACACTCGGGCGAGTTCCTCCCAACTAAATATGTTGCCAGGTGCTAACTGATTCAACCACGCTCTGGACGAGCCCTCCAACATCAGAGGAAGGTGCTTCATGGCCACTTCATCATTGCCGCCGCCAATCTGAACAGCCACTCGGTAGTTCTCAAGCCAAGTGTCAGTCTTGGACTCACCAATGAACTTGCTGACTCCAGTCGCCAACCTGAAGTTGGGAGGAATCACTGCAGCCCTGATGGCTCTGCTGAAACACTCTGGACCTGAGACATGCACTCTGCTGCCAGTCGGATAATCTCTGTCATGACCTTCTCTGTGAGCTCTGTTCCTGTCAACCAGACCCTGAACAAGAATAGATCTCGCATCAAAGCCCGGCTCTCGAGGGTCGACTGGAATCCTTCGCCCACCACTGTGAGGGCATCTGTCATCGTGTTGCCGAGGCATGTATGACCCACTCCTTGGGGGAGGCATGGGCACTCGACGACGATCATCGTGGTCGAGTCGGTGATCATACTGCTCACGGTTTCTGTACTGACCTCGCCGGTCTCCACGTCCCTCACACCTCGGAGGCGATCTTGGGCTGTGAGCCGACTGAACTGTGTCTGCCATCATAGATCTGCTGTAGATTCTATTCCGCGATTGAGATACTGCTGTGTTCTGCTCTCCCGCAGCTCGGAGTAAGGCCCGGATCTGCATCAAACCTCTGCCAGCTTCCGACTGGGAAGGTTGAATCGACTCTGCTATTCGGGCGGCGGCAGTGAGATTCTGAATCAGAGTTCGGTATACCTGAGTTGGAGGCGGAAAAAGCTGTCGTCGACTGGATTCAGGAATCCGCTGCCGAGCATGCTCGTTGAGTGCGTGCTGGAGATTCTCCAGTCGAGTGCGCTCAGCCAAGTTGCCCAGGCACGCCTCCTCCAAGGCCCGGGCCTCAGGGGTTTCTCCAATGATAGGAGTGTGAAGTGCATCCATATTGCGGCGGCGAAGCTCTTCCCTCTGCTGCGAAGAGAGGGGCTCGGGGCGGTACTCCTCGTGGACACGCGACGGATCGCCGCCACCATCGCTGCTGTCGTCACGGGGGAAGCCAGGAGGACTGCATGGTCCGTTGACCATCAGGACTTCCGCTGCAGGATCGCTGCTGTCGCACTCGGATGCAGTCTCGACGGAGCCAGTCGAACAGGCCGTAGAGAGTTTCGTCGGGCTCGATCGCTGTGACTTGTGGGGCGGCCGATTGGCGGGCCACCGCATGCCTCACCGACCGCTGGAGCCGCGACCCACTGGAACGCTTGCGCCGGCGAATAGCGGGGGGTGAGGACGTGATAGAAGCCGACCGATACTAAGTCGACGGCTGCCGAAAAAGGACGCCGCGGACGCACGCGCGAAAGTGCGTAGCCCCGCGGACGGGGAGTGCCTCGACATCAGTGGAGCCTCTTGGAGCCAAGCGGAGTCGTTGGCGACGAACGTGAGCGCGCTAAGACGGATCTCGCGACCCTCGACCGATCCTCCGCCAGAAACCATGATGATGGGGATAGGAAAAACTGCATCTTCTCCAACAAGTCGCTAAGACACTTGCCCCACGGTGGGCGCCAACTGTCGTGGTACTAAGACTAACAGTAGAATAGGGGGTAAGTATGGAGAGGCAAGATCCTAGCTATGGCGAAGTTGTACACACGAGTTTTACGAGTTCAGGCCCTTCTCGGAAGAAGTAAGAGCCCTACGTCTCGAAGCCCGGAGGCGGTCGACTGGATTATGTATGTGTGTGTGTTCTGAAGTGCGAACCCTTGTACGGAAGGAGGGTGGCTTATATAGAGTGTGCCAGGACCCCCAGCTCCCCTCTGTTACACAGGGTTCAATGTACATAAAGCGATAGCGTTACAGGTAACGTCCGTAATAAAGTGCTATAAATGATCATTAAGTATATGAGTAAACGCCCAACCATTGCTATGTGGAGTGGCTTTATATCTTCTGTACGTTGAGTGATTTAGTGGTCGAGTGACCTAAATAAGGTGGGGTCTCCGAGTGAATGGTAGGTCGAGTGGATTGCACTCGACACCTTTGTTGGGCCCCCTCTATTTACTCTTGAACTTCTTTGCTTCTGGGACAAGGACCTTAGGTAGGACGTATAGGTAAGGCCTATTACCCTATCCCAGGTCTATGTCCTCATCAGCAGCAACACTCTCAAACATGGATCAAAAAGGGAGATCCCAACTTCGCGTACTTCTAGATATCTACCAACGGTCGACGTAGGAGATGTCGTATAGTCTCTTTACGAAATGGTTCCAATAATGTCACTGATCCGGAGGCACTACAACAACATACCTGCTCCTTCTGTAGAGGGTTCATGCCTCAGATGAGCAAGGAGGGGCGGAGTTGGTGTTGTCCACATAGGGAGAGTCTTGGACTGTTAGCATCGATGAAAACACAATGCTAATTGCTCATTTCACTCCTAAGGAACCTGAGTTAGCCCTGTCCTCCATGGCTACTAAAAGTACCCAGTCCTGATGGGTTCCCAGGGACTTTTTATAAAATATTTTAGTCTATGGATGGACGGTAGATGTTTGAGTTGCTTGATGACTTTACCAAAGGTCGGATCGACATCAAGTGATTAAACATTAATATTATCACCTTGCTTCCTAATGTTTCAGGGGTGAACTTTATTAAGAATTTTAGACCCATTTCTTTTTTCCAATCTAGAATTTAGACTTGTCAAAGGGTTTTCAACCCGGTTATTACTAGTTGCAAACTGGGTAATAGACCTGAGCCCATCACTAGTTGCAAACAGGGTAATAGACCCGAGCCAATCTGCCTTTACCCGATGTAGAAGTATCCTCGAGGGCATTTTGGTTGTTCACGAGGTACTCTCCACACTTCCCACATGAAGAAGGAAAAATGCCTTTATCCTCCAACTAGATTTTGAGAAGGCATACGACTGCGCCAGTTGGGAGTTTCTTGAAGGAGTTATGTTTCACAAAGGCTTTAACCCATTATGGGTTAGCGGGATCATGCAACTTGTCAAGGACAGGCAAACCCGCCATTAACATTAATGGGGAGCTTGGCGCATTTTTTTCGAAACTCACGTAGTGTGTGTCAAGGTGACCCGATATCCGCGCTCCTCTTCAACCTTGTGGTTGATGCTTTGGCTATCATCTTAGAGGGTGCTAAGACAGTCGAGCATTTTCATGGGGTGTTTCCTGAGATTCGCAAAGGAGAAATTACTCACCTTCAATATGCGAATGATACCCTCATTATGATTCAGAATGACTTAGTTAGTCTGATCAATTTGAAGTTCATGTTGATGTTTTGAGTCCATGTCGGCACTCAAAATTAACTTCGACAAAAGCGAGGCTTTCGTCAGCGGAGGTATCCTGGAGGACAAGCTCTGGGTTGCGCACATGATGAATTGTAATCTTGGATCTTCTGCTATCAAGTATCTCAGCCTTCGTCTCACCAACAAACATCTCACTATCAAATGAAGGAAATATTCCCGAGAGGCAATAATAAAGTTGTTATTTATATTTCCTTATATCATGATAAATGTTTATTATTCATGCTAGAATTGTATTAACCAGGAACTTGATACATGTGTGAATACATAGACAAAACAGAGTGTCCCTAGTATGCCTCTACTTGACTAGCTCGTTAATCAAAGATGGTTAAGTTTCCTAGCCATAGACATGTGTTGTCATTTTATGAACGGGATCACATCATTAGAGAATGATGTGATGGCCAAGACCCATCCGTTAGCTTAGCATAATGATCGTTTAGTTTTATTGCTATTGCTTTCTTCATGACTTATGCATGTTCCTCTTACTATGAGATTATGCAACTCCTGAATACCGGAGGAACACCTTGTGTTCTATCAAACGTCAAAATGTAACTGGGTGATTATAAAGATGCTCTACAGGTGTCTCCGATGGTGTTTGTTGAGTTGGCATAGATCGAGATTAGGATTTGTCACTCCGAGTATCGGAGAGGTATCTCTGGGCCCTCTCGGTAATGCACATCACTATAAGCCTTGCAAGCAATGTGATTAATGAGTTAGTTACGGGATGATGCATTATGGAACGAGTAAAGAGACTTGCCGGTAACGAGATTGAACTAGGTATGAGGATACGGATGATCGAATCTCGGGCAAGTAACATACCGATGACAAAGGGAACAATGTATGTTGTTATGCGGTTTAACCGATAAAGATCTTCGTAGAATATGTAGGAGACAATATGAGCATCTAGGTTCTGCTATTGGTTATTGACTGGAGATGTGTCTTGGTCATGTCGGCATAGTTCTCGAACCCGTAGGGTCCGCACGCTTAACATTCAATGACGATTTGTATTATGAGTTATCTGATTTGATGATCGAAGTTTTTTTGGAGTCCCGGATGAGATCACGGACATGACGAGGAGTCTCGAAATGGTCAAGAGGTAAAGATTCATATATAGGACGATGGTATTTGGACACCGGAAGTGTTCCGGGTGATACCGGGTCACCGGAAGTGGTTCCGGGCAACCCCGACAAAGATATCGGCTTAATGGGCCAATTAAGGGAACACACCAGCCCACAAGGGGCTGGTGCGCCCCCTATAGGGCCAGCCACGTGGGGAGAAATGGAAAGGAGAGGAGGAAAAGGAAAGTATGAAGTAGGACTCCTACTTCCTTCCCCTTCCCCCTCCTTCCTTTCCCCCTTGTCCAAATATGGTAAGGGGGGCCGAATTGGACTAGGGGCCCAAGTAAGATTCCTCCTACTTGGGTGCGCCCTAGGCTGCCTCCCACCTTCTCCCTCCTTTATATACATAGGGAGGGCACCCCTAGAACACACATCAATTGTTCCTAGCCGTGTGCGGTGCCCCCCTCCACAGTTACACACCTCGGTCATATCGTCATAGTACTTAGGTGAAGCCCTGCGCCAGTAACTTCATCATCACCGTCGCCACTGTTGGGGAACACAGTAATTTCAAAATTTTCCTACGGTCACGCAAGATCTATCTAGGTGATGCATAGCAACGAGCAGGAGAGTATGTCCACGTACCCTCGTAGACCGAAAGCGGAAGTGTTATATCAACGCGGTTGATGTAGTCATACGTATTCACGATCCGACCGGTCCTAGCACCGAACGTACGACACCTCGGTGTTCAGCACACCTTCAGCTCGATGACGTCCCTCGTACTCTTGATTCAGTTGAGGCCAAGGGAGAGTTCCATCAGCACGACGGCGTGGCGATGGTGATGATGAAGTTACCGGCGCAGGGCTTCGCCTAAGCACTATGACGATATCACCGAGGTGTGTAACTGTGGAAGGGGCACCGCACACGGCTAAGACAAATCTTGAGTGCCTTTGGGGTGCACCCTGGCCACGTATATAAAGGTGGGGAGGGAAGAGGTGGCCGGCCCAAGGGGGGCGCGCCAGGTGTGGGGAATCCTACTAGGACTCCCCAGTCCAAGTAGGATGCCCCTCCTCTTTCTTATTCGGAGTAGGAGAGAAGGAAAGAGAGGGAGAGGGAGAAGGAAAGAGAGGGAGAGGGAGAAGGAAAGGGGGGCCGCGCCCCCACCCCTTGTCCAATTCAGTTTGGGCAGGGGGGAAGCGCGTGCCAGCTCTTGGCCCTTCTCCCCTCTCTCCACTAAAGCCCAATAAGGCCCATTACTTCTCCCAGCGAATTCCCGTAACTCTCTGGTACTCTGAAAAATACCCGAATCACTCGGAACCTTTTCGATGTTCGAATATAGCCTTCCAATATATCAATCTTTATGTCTCGACCATTTCGAGACTCCTCGTCATGTCTGTGATCTCATCCGGGACTCCGAACAACCTTTGGTACATCAAATCACATAACTCATAATACAAATCGTCATCGAACGTTAAGCGTGCGGACCCTACGGGTTTGAGAACTATGTAGACATCAGCGAGACACATCTCAAGTCAATAACCAATAGCGGAACCTGGATGCTCATATTGGCTCCTACATATTCTACGAAGATCTTTATCAGTCAAACCGCAAAACAACATACGTTGTTCCCTTTGTCATCGGTATGTTACTTGCCCGAGATTCGATCGTCGGTATCCTCATACCTAGTTCAATCTCGTTACCGGCAAGTCTCTTTACTCGTTCCCTAATGCATCATCCCGTAACTAACTCATTAGTCACATTGCTTGCAAGGCTTATAGTGATGTGCATTACCGAGAGGGCCCAGAGATACCTCTCCGATACTTGGAGTGACAAATCGTAATCTTGATCTATGCCAACCCAACAAACACCTTTGGAAACACCTGTAGAGCATCTTTATAATCATCAGTTACGTTGTGACGTTTGATAGCACACTGTGACGCCCGGATAATTAGGCTACAGTAAACCCCTATTAATGGTGCCATGTCATCACGTTACTGTTGCTAATCTCCGCTTGATCCAAATCGCAATATAAATTCAAAACCGAGTTTAAAGTCAAATCTCAAATTTTGTCAAACATGCAAACTAAAATGTTCGAAGTGTGGCAAATAATCCCTGGATATTTGTCATGTTGAAACCCATATCATATAAATTGTTTAAATGCCCTTAAATGAATAAAATAGGGTCAAAACAATATTTTAAATCACTTTTGAAGTTATAAAAATTCTAAGGCTTTTCAACTGCTTCTCAAAACTTCTTGAGGCAGTGCTAAATATTACATAATAATTATTGAGGCAAGCTACACATTTTACAAAAGTCTTTTGGAGCAAAAGGAAAATGCAAAATAGAAAAGACAATGGGAAAGCAGAAAAAGTTTTTTTTAAAGAAAAGGGGAGAGGCCCCGCCCCTTGCTGGACCTCGGCCCAGGTAACCCTAGGCCGGCCTACGCGGCCCCCTCACCCCCTGGCTATAACCCCCTGTGGCAACGAAACCCTAGCCACTCTCCCCATTTCCCCTACTCCTCCCCCCGATTGGATCTGGTTCGGGGGAAAATGCGCCCCGACGACCACCCCCGCCGCCCGTGGACTTCACCGGCGCCGTCCGGTCGCCGCCGCCCCAACCTCGTCGCCTTCCTCGTTCTCTCCCCGACTTGGACGCCATCCGCCCTCGCTGCGCCCCGACACCAACGCCCCCGACGCTGTTACCGTCGGCACCGCCCCGTCCCTCCTCTGCTCGATCCCGTCTGAATCGGGAGGAGGCCGCACCGACGCCGCCGCAGGACCTCACCGCCGTCGCCCCTACCACGCCGGACCTCCCCGAGCCCATTGTCGCTCCCCTACGTCTCCGATGTGAGCTGCGCCCCCCCCTCCCGCTCTCTGCCTTCCCATGTCGTCCCACGACCCTTCCGCCGTGCTCGCCCCCTGCCTTGGCCTCGCCCTGCACCACTAGGCCGCCGCACCCCCCCCCCTCCGCTCTGGCTGCTAGCCCGCTGCACAGCCGCTTGCCGTCCGCCAGCGTCGTGGCCGGCCTTTCTTGTTGTGGCGTTCTTGATCCGTGGTGGCCTCGGATGACTGCAGGCGCCACGCCCGCATCTGTTTCGCCCGCTTCGCTAAGGCCCCTGGGCCACTGACCATGGGGCCCCACGCCCTTGGAGAAAAACAAAAACGAAAATAAAAAAATAATTAAATAATAATTAGTTAGTTAAATAAGTAATTAACTTAATTAACCTGCTACTTATCTTAATTGACTAGTTTAGCTGACCTAACAGCCTATGACAGTGGACCCCCCCTATATAAGCTAAACTTGTTAACTTCACCTAGCCTATGACGTGTGGGGCCCGTGACCACATTGACGGTCGATGTTGGTGGTCAAATCTTGTGCATCTTGACTAGACCCATGGACCCAACTTGTCATCCACTAGGGCTAGAGCCTAGTGGGTACAATAGGTATATTCTGGTTTATTTAGGATTAATATTAAATTCTATAATATTGTTTAAACTTTGAAAATTCATAGAAAATTAACCGTAGCTCAGATGAAAAAGTTTTCTACATGAAAGTTGCTCAGAACAACGAGACGGATCCGAACACGTGGTTCGTTCGTCCGCCACACGTCCCTAGAATAGCAAACATTGAACTTTACCCCTCCGGTTCATCTGTCTGACAGACGTCCGTAACCGGAAATACATTCCCGGTTGAATTCCCCCTTCACCTATATCGTGTAGCCATGCGTTAGGTCGCACCCGGCGTAGCATATTGCCATGTTACGCTTTGTGATGCTATGTTTGCTTTTATATTTACTGTTTCTTTCCCCTCTTCTCTCCGGTAGACCCCAAGACCGATGTTGCCCCTGTGATCGACTACATCGATGATGACCCCTCCTTGCCAGAGCAACCAGGCAAGCCCCCCTTTGATCATCCCGATATCGCCCATTCCATTCTCTCATGCTTGCATTAGATTTTGCTACTGTTATTGTTTGCACCTATTCTGATGCATAGCCTGCTTTTGTATCTACTGTTGTACCTTACCTGCTTATCCTAAACTGCTTAGTATAGGTTGCTTAGAGATCCATCAGTGACCCCCACTCTGTCCCGACTGCCCCGCTGGATAGTCAGAAGACCCGATCAACGGGATCGAAGACCAGGCCCCGACACTGCACATCACTTCCCCTTAGTTGCTCGACACTACTGGGTTACTATCGAGTACCGAGGGTGAAACCTCTACAACACTTCTGATATTAACCCTGTAGTATAGCTATCCGGTCGTGGTCATCGAGGGTGATTTCCTCTTTAACCACTTCCGATACGAGTGCGTCAGGCAACCCTCAAGTGTGGACCTCGAGGTGAATCCTCTTACGTTCACCTTGATGACTACATCGAGTGGAATTCACCGGGGTGATTCCTCGGGTTTTCCCTTGATGTTTAGACATACCGTTACTTTGATTACTATGACTTTACAGAGCCATGTTACTAAAGACAGGTCGACCACGAGGGTGCCCGCGAGCTTAATTGCAGTGATGTGGAGTCGGGTTGACACGGAGGGTGCCCGCGAGATAATTACGAGGCGTGGCGGACATTCCTAGCCCTTGCCGCAAGTCCTCGAGGCGGGCAACGGGTCACATCTTCGTGAGTCTCTACTTGTTACCGCAGCGTTCCTAATCCACTACGATTTTGATATTTGATCCGAGGGTCTCTGCCCGATAGCACTAACCATCACGTGGGCATAGTATGGGCGTTACTGCGTCGTATACATCGGCGAAGCTTAATAGGCGTCGTGGCCGGTAGCGCCGAGTTGGACTGCGTAAGCACCTGCCTTGTTGAAGGAGGTAGCTAGGTCTGCTCACCGGCCGCTTACATAGCGTCGCAGGAGTTCCCGGGAGATGGCCCGTGACCCACAGGGGCATAGGTTTAGTCCGCGTCTTGGCCTCTCTATTAAGCCTCGGTCGGGTTGCGGCGTATTGTTTGGCCGAGGCCGCATGACCACAGAAAGTGTGTCCGGCGGAGTTAAGCGGCGTGGTGGGTAAGTTGGTGCACCCCTGCAGGGAAGAAAACATCTATCGATAGCCTGTCCTACGATAACGGACACTTGGAGTTGTATCCCGATCGATACAACTAGAACTGGATACTTGTGATGAGAATTGGATGGTGATGAGAACTGGATTGTGATGATAACTGGATAGTATGGCTCTGGGTTTTCTTTCTCGCAGGGAGTCGAGAAAGGATCTCTAGCCGAGGTTGATAACACTACTACTACTTTACTTTATGCTACTCTACTCCCTCCTGTTTGCTGAAGATGGTGGTTTCCAGAAGATGCTAGTCTTCGATAGGACAAGGCCTTCTCTCTATTCTGGCATTTATGCAGCCCAGTCCACATATACAACCTTCCTTTGATAATGTTGCATATGTAGTTTAGATCCGTGCTTGCGAGTACTTTGGATGAGTACTCACGGTTGCTTTGCTCCCCATTTTCCCCCTTTCTTCTTCTTTCCGGTTGATGCAACCAGATGTTGGAGCCCAGAAGTCAGATGCCACCGCCGATGTCTACTACTACGTGGAGGCATGACGACCGAGGAGTAGTTAGGAGGCTCCCGAGCAGGAGGCCTTGCCTTTTCGATCGTTGCTGCTTTTGTGCTAGCCTTCTTAAGGCAAACTTGTCTAACTCATGTATGTACTCGAGATATGGTTGCTTCACGACTCTTACATTTTTCGAGCTTATGTATTCGAGCCCTCGAGGCCCCTGGCTTGTAATATAAAGCTTGTATTATTTTAATTTCTGTCTAGAGTTGTGTTGTGATATCTTCCCGTGAGTCCTTAATCTTGATCGTACACATTTGCGTGTATGATTATTGTACGATTGAATCGAGGGCGTCACACACACTAAGTGTTCCTCCGGTATTCGGGAGTTGCATAATCTCATAGTTGTAGGAACATGTATAAGTCATGAAGAAAGCAATAGCAACAAACTAAATGATCATCGTGCTAAGCTAAAGGATGGGTCTTGTCAATCACATCATTCTCTAATGATGTGATCCTGTTAATCAAATGACAACTCATGTCTATGGTTAGGAAACTTAACCATCTTTGATTAATGAGCTAGTCACGTAGAGGCATACTAGTGACACTCTGTTTGTCTATGTATTCACACATGTACTAAGTTTCTGGTTAATACAATTCTAGCATGAATAATAAACATTTATCATGATATAAGGAAATATAAATAACAACTTAATTATTGCCTCTAGGGCATATTTCCTTCAGTCTCCCACTTGCACTAGAGTCAATAATCTAGTTGACATCGCCATGTGATTTAACACCAATAGTTCACATCACCATGTGATTAACACCCATAGTTCACATCGCCATGTGACCAACACTCAAAGGGTTTACTAGAGTCAGTAATCAGTTCGCATCGCCATGTGATTAACACCCAAAGATTACTAAGGTGTGATCATGTTTTGCTTGTGAGAGATGTTTAGTCAACGGGTCTGCCAAATTCAGATCCGTATGTATTTTGGAAATTTCTATGTCTACAATGCTCTGCACGGAGCTACTTTACACTGGTGCGCGTCGATCCTAAACAAACGGTTTTTTACCCCTTTCCGCGATGGCATTTGGAACCGTCACCAAGTGAGTGTGGGCGATAGGAGGTTCCTTCCCACACGACCCAGAAACCGCCGGGGATAGGGAGCCTTGATGCATACAGTTGTCCCTATATAACTGTTTCTGATATCTCGAATATCCCAAACGCTTCATCCTTGCTACTCGTTTGTCCTCGCATTGCCATCGCACTCGGACAGATTCCAGGCACGGAGCTACAAGGGTTCTATACTTGTACTATTACATATGGTAAAAAATAGGCGACGGACATTCCAGTTGCTGAACAAGGCGAAGTGGAATGGCCCTATTGTGCTCTCCTAGATGCAGAAGGCATGCATGACTCTAATCCAACCCCTTGTGATGGCTGGCCGCCAATCATGTAGTTTGAGAGGTAATCTTGAGGAAACTGCTTCAGGATCCACTGCAAAAGAAAAAAGATGCAGATATTGTCACCTAACACAACTCATTACAGCGGTAAAAAAGAAGGCTACGAGGTTCTTACTTACCATCCTGCGAGTTCCTTTGTTGTCTTGCATAAAGTGTAAACAAATAGTTCGATTGACATCTTTTGACCCATTTTAGTAACAATCTTTATCAGTTTCCTCACTTGATGTTGGTTCATGAATATCTCATTGCCCCATACGCAGAAAGGGTCAAAGTGTGGATCTTTGGCAATGATATATGTACATAAAAGCACCAAGTTAATATTAGAAGATAAACAAAAATTGAAAAATGATGTAGTACAACACTCCATCCATCCCATTATATAAGATTTTATTACATGTATATCTAGACATCATCAGAACATTAAGGTAATACTCTTCCTTGTTGCTATGTAGCACAGGATTGCATATTTAGTCATTCAGTACAATGCATGTTGCTAAACAACAATTGAAAAACGAAAAGGCATGTTAGATGCAATATCCTTAACCGCAACCAATATCATAATTCATAGTGGTATTGTTGAAATTGTTATTGATGAAATTGAACTGCACGGCAAATAGTTGCACATATAGAGCATCACATTGTGAAGAACTGAAATAAACAAGTCATAAGGACATCTCTAGGCGATCCTTAAAAATTTAAAGGACTAAAACCCCTAGTGGATATATATATATACTCCAGCAATTTTTGGCCTTTCCTAGTCGATCCCCTAAATGTAAGGTTGTAAACTTCAATTTGATCAAGTTCAAAGCAGGTTCAACCGAAAGTAGCATGCATTCAAACATAAACATAGATAGTTTTGCATAACCGAACATAAAACATAAATTTAAACTAAGCTAAACTACTTTCGGTCAAGTAGAGGTCGAGCCAATCCTTCCTCGTCATATGCGGTGTGCCATGAGCCGGGTCCGGGCGATCTTGTCATCGGGGTCGTTGGGGAAGGCACTCCTCCACTCGTAGACGTCGATCTCCTCGTCCTCGGGGCCCACCTCGACGCCCTCCGCGCCGCCGTCGCCGCCGCCTTCGACCTCGTCATCAGAGGAGAGCACGATAACCTCGCTGCCCTCCGCGCCACCGTCCTCGCCGCCTTCGACCTCGTCATCGGAGGAGAGCGCGATAACCTCGCCGCCCTCCACACCGGCAAAGATCGCCCACTCCACCTCCACGAGCTCCGTCGTCTCCGGGTGCTGTCGACGGAGCTCTTGCATGTAGGCCTCGTCGGCGGCCTCGGCCTCGAAGCGCTCCCACGCCTCGCGGTCCTCCCGTTCCATAGCCGAGCTCACCACGCTGGCTCCGGCGGAACGAGGTGGATCGGTCGTGTGCCGAAGGGGAAATTGAGCCTAGCCGCCGCACCGTGGTAGCGGACCTGCCTGCGGTCATACTCCATGGCCGCGAGCTAGGCCGTGTGGAAGCTACCAAGCCACCAACGGATGTCGGTCTCTCAATCTGTATTCTCGGCGACCCACATGCCCCACCGCCGCTGCCGGACCCCGAGTTAGGACTTCGTCGGTTGTCGGGTCCGAGGGAGGACAGGGAAGTCCTCGAACCGGCGTAGGGGTGCAGTGGCGGGCGGAATGGGGGACCGGCGACGGCGAATCAGGCCCGCGGAGGACGACGGGGACACCTCGGCGGCCTCCTCGCCGGCGTCGGGCAAAAAGGCCGCGATAAACCACTTTTTGGCCATTGGCTCCTCGAGCTCCCTGGCACACGGGCAGAGGTTGAGGATGGAGGCGCCGACGATGGCGACGACCTACCAATGGTTTCGAGGGTTGTGTGTGTCTGTGTGAGCGGAGGTTTTGGGGCGTGTGTGTGGAGGGGGGGAGCAAGGTTGTGTTTGAGGAAATACTGCGGCAACTGAAAATTTTACTAGGCAGGAGTAACAAGGCTGGGCTACTGAAAATTTGGATCACGGGCGAGCAGAAATTTTTGAGATTGCGAGGGATGCAGAGGCGGGAGTAAAATGCCGGGGATACTGAAAATTTGAATCAACGGACTGAAGCAGAGCGGGAGTAACAGACATCGCACACAGCCTACACATACTAATCGTGTGCTATCAAACATTAAAACCTTCCAGGCGGTAGATATTTTCAAGATTGCGAGGGATGCAGAGGTGGGAGTTTTTGGGGAGCGAGCTAGTGTGCTTGACACACCGGCTGTGGACTGTAGCTGACGCACCTTCTCGCGTAAGCCATAGGCGTACTATACACCGATGGTGATCCAAGAATTTTGTACTACATCTCACACGGTAGGTGATAATAAACTATGTGGGATCTACTTAATTTGAATTGCGAAATGGGGTCACAGCGGCAATGGACGCTGTTTGAATTGCTAGACCTTTTATCCGCAGTGAACATGCAACTATATGTGTGTCGTAAAAGAATTGGAGTTATTCAGGGTTCCCTTGGACATTTTATACAATAAACTGGTTTTCTAGCCATTTCACGTGCATAATTAAAAATTAAACTACATGCACATGCTCCCGTGCATACAAATTGGTTGAAAAATCAAATCTGTGTCCTTAAGTGCATGTTTAGGTCCCATGGAAGAAATGGGAATGAATTTTTCGGGGTTCGTTTGGCCTTTTTTTATACATTAACTGGGTTTTCTAGGCATTTTATGTGCATAATTCAAATTTGAACTACAAGCACATGCTCCAATGCACCAAAGTTGGTTGAAAAATCACATGTGTGTCCTTGGTTTAATTTCTAGGTCCCATGCAAGAGATGGGAATGAATTTCAAACACCGGTATTTGTTGATTGCCGGCAAAACGTTGAGATACCTGGTTTTTAAATTCTAGTAAATCCAAAACTCGTCTGAAATTCATGAAACTTGGCATGCTATGATGGAGCGGTATCAACATGACATGGTGAAATTTTTTTCCCATTTGGGGCAGGTTTGGGTATAAGCTTCTCGCAAACCAGAGCTTCTAAGAACAAGCATGATGGTTCCGATAGGGGGAACGTACCACCTTTGGGGACGGGACGATATCCGTTGCCTCTTATTGCTTTCATAAAATTTCTAGTGTCAACATAGAACAACAGGAGTGTTGTGTTTAATCTTGGAATTTTTCGGGGTTCGTTCAGCCTTTTTTATACATTAACTAGGTTTTGTAGGTATTTTATGTGCATAATTCAAATTTGAACTACAAGCACATGCTCCAATGCACTAAAGTTGGTTGAAAAATCACATGTGTGTCCTTGGGTGAATTTTTAGGTCCCATGCAAGAGATTGGAATGAAATTCAAACACCAAGGCACTGTTGATTGCCGGCAAAACGTTGAGATGCCTGGTTTTTAAATTCTAGTAAATCCAAAACTCGTCTGAAATTCATGAAACTTGGCATGCTATCATGGAACGGCATCAACATGTCGTGGTAAAAAATTTGTCCCATTTGGGGCAGGTTCGGGTATATGCTTCTCACAAACCAGAGCTTCTCACGACAAGCATGATGGTTTCCATAGGGAGCGTCCCACCCTTGGGGACGAAACGATATCCATTGCCTCTTATTGCTTTCAATTTTTTTCTCGTGTCAACATAGAACAACAGGAGTGTTGTGTCAATTTTTGGGATTTTTTGGGGTTCGTTTGGACATTTTTATGCATTAACTGAGTTTTCAATGCATTTATGTGCATAATTCAAATTTGAACTACATGCACATGCTCCAGTGCATATAAATTGGTTGAAAAATCAGATATGTGTCCTTGGGTGCATGCTTAGCTCCCATGCAAGAAATGGGAATGAATTTCAAACACCAGGGCACCGTTGATTGCCGGCAAAACATTGAGATGCCTGGTTTTTAAATTCTAGTAAATCCAAAACTAAATGCGAATTCATGAAACTTGGCATGCTATCATGGAGCGGCATAAACATGTCGTGGTGAAAATTTTGTCCCATTTGGGGCAGGTTTGGGTATATGCTTCTCACAAACGAGAGCTTCTCACAACAAGCATGATGGTTTCGATAATGAACGTCCCACCTTTGGGGACGAAACGATATCCATTGCCTCTTATTGCTTTCAATTTTTTTCTCGTGTCAACATAGAACAACAGGAGTGTTGTGTCAATTTTTTGGATTTTTCGGGGTTCGTTTGGACATTTTTATTCATTAACTGACTTTTTAATGCATTTATCTGCATAATTCAAATTTGAACTACATGCACATGCTCCAGTGCATATAAATTGGTTGGAAAAACAAATATGTGTCTTTGGGTGCATGCTTAGGTCCCATGCAAGAAATGGGAATGAATTTCAAACACCAAGGCACCGTTGATTGCCGGCAAAACATTGAGATGCCTGGTTTTTAAATTCTAGTAAATCCAAAACTCGCCTGAAATTCATGAAACTTGGCATGCTATCATGGAGCGGCATAAACATGCGGTGGTAAAAAAAATTGTCCCATTTGGGGCAGGTTTGGGTATATGCTTCTCACAAACCAGAGCTTCTCACAACAAGCATGATGGTTTCGATAGTGAACGTCCCACCTTTGGGGACGAAACGATATCCATTGCCTCTTGTTGCTTTCAAAAAATTTTCTCGCGTCATAATAGAACAACAGGAGCGTTGTGTCAATTTTTGGGATTTTCTGGGGTTTGTTTGGGCATTTTTATGCATTAACTGAGTTTTCAATGCATTTATGTGCATAATTCAAATTTGAACTACATGCACATGCTCCAGTGCATATAAATTGTTTGAAAAATCAAATATGTGTCCTTGGGTGCATGCTTAGGTCCCATGCAAGAAATGGGAATGAATTTCAAATACCAAGGCACCGTTAATTGCCGGCAAAACATTGAGATGCCTGGTTTTTAAATTCTAGTAAATCCAAAACTCATCTGAAATTCATGAAACTTGGCATGCTATCATGGAGAGGCATAAACATGCCTTGGTAAAAAAATTGTCCCATTTGGGCAGGTTTGGGTATATGCTTCTCACAAACCAGAGCTTCTCACAACAAGCCTGATGGTTTCGGTAGGGAACGTACGTCCCACCTTTGGGGACGAAACAACATCCATTGCCTCTTATTGTTTTCAAAAAAATTCCCGTGTCAACATAGAACAACGGGAGTGTTGTGTCAATTTTTGGGATTTTTCGGGGTTCGTTTGGACATTTTTATGCATTAACTGAGTTTTCTAGGCATTTTATGTGCATAATTCAAAATTGAACTACATGCACATGCTCCAATGCACCAAAGTTGATTGAAAAATCACATGTGTGTCCTAGGGTGAATTTCTAGGTCCCATGCAAGAGATTGGAATGAAATTCAAACACCAGGGCACTCTTTATTGCCGGCAAAACGTTGAGATGCCTGGTTTTTAAATTCTAGTAAATCGAAAACTCGTCTGAAATTCATGAAACTTGGCGTGCTATCATGGAATGGCACCCGACATGCTGTGGCATTTTTCGTGTCCAATTTGAGAGAAGGCGCACTCGAATAATGACAGCCAACAAAGGCATTTTGAAAAAATAGCTGCCACTTTAATATCTCAAACGTTTGAAGAATTCAAACCGTCTGCGTTCTTTTAACCATTCACGTGACGCCATGTGTCTTGGTTTTAATGGCTGTAGGAGGTGCCGTGCGGACAGCTGCTTGACCTTGATCGAGCAGAGGCGTGCGAGTGCGATCCGGTCTGTGGTGACCGAGAGGCGTGCAAGTTGTCATCCAATGCGCAGGCTCACCGGGAAGCGTGCGAGCTGTACGCTGTAGGCTCACTGGGAAGCGAGTCCTTTGACTTCCATGGCCGCCCGCCTTCCTCACCATTAATGGCACCCGAGCCGCTGTTTAATACGGGCGGCCTTACTGTTCGCCTCCCATTCCACTCCCTCCTGCAGCCGCAAACCTCCACCAACGCCATGCCACAGAACGATCATCTACCGCTAGTCTTCAAGTTTGGTGAAGTCGACTCCGAGCCAGAGGAGATAGAAAATAAGGAGGAATGGGGCCTCATGGACATGGCCCAGAACGAGCTGGTCGCGCGGTTCTTGCCCCCGCCTGCTCCCTCGCTCCCATCCTCGCTGCGCCAAATTTCATCCCTCAGAGCATTGGACGGGCTGGTCGCCGAGCACTATCGCAGAGCTGGAAGCCGCGAGCGTGATGTCTACTACACAAACTTCTTCTTGTAGACGTTGTTGGGCCTCCAAGTGCAGAGGTTTGTAGGACAGTAGCAAATTTCCCTCAAGTGGATGACCTAAGGTTTATCAATCCGTGGGAGGTGTAGGATGAAGATGGTCTCTCTCAAGCAACCCTGCAACCAAATAACAAAGAGTCTCTTGTGTCCCCAACACACCCAATACAATGGTAAATTGTATAGGTGCACTAGTTCGGCGAAGAGATGGTGATACAAGTGCAATACGGATGGTAGATATAGGTTTTTGTAATCTGAAATTATAAAAACAGCAAGGTAACTAATGATAAAAGTGAGCACAAACGATATTTCAATGCGTTGAAACAAGGCCTAGGGTTCATACTTTCACTAGTGCATGTTCTCTCAACAATAATAACATAATTGGATCATATAACTATCCCTCAACAGGCAACAAAGAGTCACTCCAAAGTCACTAATAGCGGAGAACAAACGAAGAGATTATTGTAGGGTACGAAACCACCTCAAAGTTATTCTTTCTGATCGATCTATCCTAGAGTTCGTACTACAATAACACCTTAAGACACAAATCAACCAAAACCCTAATGTCACCTAGATACTACAATGTCACCTCAAGTATCCACGGGTATGATTATACAATATGCATCACACAATCTCAGACTCATCTATTCAACCAACACAAAGAACTTCAAAGAGTGCCCCAAAGTTTCTCTGAGAGTCAAGACAAAAACGTGTGCCAACCCCTATGCATAGATTCCCAAGGTCACGGACCCCGCAATTTGATCACCAAAACATACATCAAGTGAATCAATAGAATACCCTATACAATTTCACCCGAAAGGTTGAAGAGACGGTAGATGTGAAGTTTGATGAATCTAACGGCTCGCAAGTAGAGCAATTGCCAAATGATGCAGGAGACAAAGACCCCTCGGAAGCAATTCAAGACCCGTCTATTGGCAAGATTCATCCAACGGAGGTGAAGGAGAGTACCTCGTCCATCCAAGTGGAAGCTTCTACCTCACGACAAGGCGAACCAAGAATTGATATGGAAGCATCCACAAGTGGGACACACCAAGACGAAGAAAACGAGGAAGTACACCAAGATGACCATCAACAACCTCCTTCTTCACCACGACAAGACAACGACAACATCAACAATGAAGAAGGACAAGAATAAGAACAAGATGAAGAGGATGTTCCACCCCGAGCCAAGCCAAAGCTCCCACGAGTTCAAGCAAGAATCGCCAAAGATCATCCCGTCGAGCAAATCTACAGTGATATCCAAACCGGGAGAATCACTCGCTCTAAAACTCGTTTAGCTAACTTTTGTGAACATTACTCATTCATCTCTAGCATTGAACCTATGAAGGTTGATGAAGCATTGGAAGATCCGTATTCGATAAAGGACATGCATGAAGAGCTACACAACTTTGAGAGAAATGAAGTATGGACATTGGTCGAGAAGCCCGACAACAACCACAACATCATTGGTACCAAATGGGTGTTTCGCAACAAGCAAGATGAAGACGGTCAAGTCGTCCGCAACAAAGCACGCCTAGTCGCCCAAGGCTACACTCAAGTCGAAGGTATGGACTATGGTGAGACATATGCTCCGGTTGCTAGACTTGAGTCCATTCGCATCTTACTTGCTTATGCTAATCACCATGATATCACCTTGTACCAAATGGACACTAAAAGTGCTTTTCTAAATGGTGAAATTGAGGAGGAAGTTTATGTTAAACAACCTCCCGGCTTTGTCAATCCTAAGAAACCTGATCATGTCTACAAACTTCACAAAGCCCTTTATGGTCTTAAACAAGCTCCTAGATCATGGTATAAATGCTTGACCAAGTTCCTTATTGAAAAAGGCTTTGAAATTGGTAAAATTGATTCTACACTTTTTACAAAAAGGGTTAATGGATAACTATTTGTGTGCCAAATTTATGTTGATGATATTATATTTGGTTCGACTAACCCTCATTTTAGTGAGAAGTTTGGAAAGCTAATGTCGAAGAAGTTTGAGATGTCTATGATGAGTGAACTCAAATTCTTTCTCGGTTTGCAAATCAAGCAAACTAAGTAAGGTACCTTTGTCTCTCAAACAAAGTACACCAAGGACTTATTCAAGAAGTTCAATATGCAAGAATGCAAAGGTATGACTACACCCATGCCTATTAGTGGACATCTGGATTTGACCAAAGATGGTGAACCGGTTGATCAAAAAGTTTACCGCTCTATTGTTGGTTCATTGTTATATCTATGTGCTTCACGTCCCGATATTATGCTAAGTGTGTGCATGTGTGCACGATATCAAGCTGCACCTAAAGAATGTCATCTTAAGGTCGTGAAAAGGATAGTGAGATACTTAATACATACACCAAATTTTGGCATTTGGTATCCTAAGAGGTCTTCTTTTGATCTTGTTTGCTATTCCGATTCGGACTATGCCGGAGACAAGGTTGATAGGAAGTCCACTTCAGGTACTTGTCAATTTCTTGGTAGATCTATTGTGTCTTGGTCCTCCAAGAAACAAAACTCGGTATCCTTATCCACCGCCGAAGTGGAATACATTGCCGCTGGTTCATGTTGTGCTCAATTACTTTGGATGACTCAAACTCTAAAAGACTTGAAACATGTTCCATTGCTGTGTGACAATGAATGCGCCATTAAGATTGCTCATAATCCTGTGCAACATTCTCGAACTAAGCATATTGAAGTTCGTCATCATTTTATTCGAGATCATGTTGCTAAAGGGGACATTGATCTTAAACATGTTCGCGCCGATAAGCAATTGGCGGATATATTCACCAAACCGCTTGATGAGAAAGTGTTTTGCAGGTTAAGAGGTGAATTGAACATCATTGATGCTTCAAACTTGGAGTAGGAACTCCATTTGATACATGCAAGGCATGAGCCTATGACTAATCCCTGATATTTCTCTTATGATGATAATCATATGTCTTGGAGATATTTGCACCTTGCATGTTATCTAACCCGTGTAGGTACTTGGATGAATCTAAATCTATGAGATTGCAACTCACTCACATCTTGAGCAATTTCTATATCACCAAGTCTCCACACAATGGTGGTTGAAGACAAGGAAGCACGAAACCATTCGAACATATCCTTTGGCAAATTCTATGTTGAGTTTCATGATTGTCATTTTGGATACACAAGTGCTCTTCCTTGCAAAACTAACCCATGTAGGTAGATGAACTCAAACTCCAAGTGGTGCTCCCAACTCTTGATGAGCTACATCAACCTTGAGCAATCCACACAAGTTCAACTACATGATCATGATCAACACCACCACCCAAGGTATGCTATTCCATCTTAGAGAAGCTTTACTACAAGTCATGGGACAAAGCAACTCAACAAGATGTGAATACATCAAGATGCTTTAACGAAAAATGGCAACCCTATTTTGAGCTTAAACGATGAGTATGACCTATGATCAAGTGATCTCACTTGACTCCTAAGTCAATATACTCTAACATAGGTGACTTTGTCGCCGACCATTTCTAGATGAAGTTCTCGTGCATTTCTCCGTACTTTTGCATTTGCATATTTGTTTCCCCTTTCAAAGAAAAACTTCATCTAGACTCTTTTTAGTTTCTTTTCCTTTTTGTTCTGCATTCTCTGCATCCAATTCATTGCAAATCTTTCAGCTAATTCCTTGCATATCCTTGTGATATCTTATTTGTCTAGTGAGCTGAGGTGACAAGTGTTTTCTCTACAATGAACTCGATCTCACCAGTCTGATGCCTTCAGTCCAACCGAATTCGCTCGGTACAACCGAACCATACAACTCGGTGTCACCGATTTCACCACAGGAAAACCAGCTTGCCACTTATTCCTGCATTCTTTTGCTCCAGCTCCACTCAATGATTCTTGTCCAGCATCATATTAGACATGCTGCTTTGCTCTGTGGCTCAAGGACCAACCCATTTGTATCACATGTCCAGAAGTGCCCTTCTTGGAAATTTATGTCAAAGGGGGAGAGAGAGATCACATCAAAGCCTAATCTTTCCTATAGAGGGAGAAAGAGAGAATACTCAGGGGGAGAGAGTTTCTCAACAAGGAGAAAGTAATATCATTAAAGACCCCAGATGCTTGGTGTTCAAGAGGAGAGAAGTCACATGTCTTTAAGAGGGGAACGACATGTTCATATTTGTTTGATTGCTTGCATTAGCTCAAGCTCTGTTGTTTCTTTTCTTTTGCTCTGATTTTCTGTTCCCTATCTTCTCCCAATATCCCATGAAAGATTTAGGGGGAGCAAGACATCTAAGGGAAGGAAATCTCTGATTTCTTTGCATATCTTTATCTTTGGGGACATGTCTATATCCAATGTGATACTTAGTACTCACTCTACATGTCATCCCAGTCTTGGTACTCTTGTGGTTTCTTTTGTTTGCTCTGGCTAGTAGGTGTATCTGTGTTATCTAACCTTGTTTACGCAGGTTCATCCCATCCTAAGCCAACTCAAGACCACAAGGTAAGTATATGCATCATAGTCATGTGTATGAGAAATTCTTGCTGAGGTACATACTGTTTGCAAGAAGGACTCATGAGCATGAAGGTACATTTCTCATATTCACATCATTTGCTCTGATGCATATAGCCAAGATACATGTAACACATTGCTTACTCTGTCATGTTTATGCATTCACATGCTCCTATATTCCATATTCACATGATTGCATACATGTAGGGGAGCCTATGCATGTTACATGTCTTTCCAAAGCTTTACTTAATATTCTGTATATCTTTATCTAAAGCTTTGATGTATGTTGTCATCAATTACCAAAAAGGGGGAGATTGAAAGCACAAGTGCTCCCTAGGTGGTTTTGGTAATTAATGTCAACATATCTCTTGTTGGACTAACACTTGTACCAAGTATGTTTCAGATAAGTTCAATAATGGAGTGGCATGGACTAGAGGATGTGGAACCCCTTCAAGATGCTAAGGACAAAAGGATTGGCTCAAGCTCAAAGCTCAAGACTCTATTTTCTATTTTAGTGGTCCAAGATCACATTGAGTCTATAGGAAAAGCGAATACTATCAAGGAGGGATGAGGTGTTGTTTAATGGCTTGCTTGCTCAAAGTGCTTAGTGATATGCTCCAAAGCCCTCAACCACTTTCTCACTTCCACATATGACCTAAACCAAAACTCAAACTCGGCCCCACCGATTCTTTCCATCCGGTGCCATCGAGTTCAGATGTCATAGCCACTGCCACAAACCCTGGGCAAATCGGTCTCACCGATAGGGATCTCGGTCTCACCGAGATGGGATTGCAATCTCTCTGTATGGATCTATTACCAAAATCGGTCTCACCGGGTTTGCATAACTCTCCCATCGAGATTGCAATGTAAACTCTATGCTTCCTTTTCGTAACATTTCGGTCTCACCGAAATGAGCGAATCGGACCCACCGAGTTTACCTGACCAACTCTCTGGTTAGCTTATTACCAAAATCGGTCTCACCAAGTTTGTGTAATCGGTCTCACCGAGATTACGTTATGCCCTAACCCTAACCATATCGGTCCTACCGAGTTGCATGTCGGTCCCAATCAAAATCCTAACGGTCACTAGATTTGTTGAATCGGTCCGACCGAGTTTAACAATTCGGTCCCACCGAAGTTTACGCAAGTTGTGTGTAACGGTTAGATTTTGTGTGGAGGCTATATATACCCTCCACCTCCTCTTCATTCGTGGAGAGAGCCATCGAACAAACCTACACTTCCAACTTGCCGATTTAGAGAGAACCACCTACTCATGTGTTCAGGCCAAGATATTCCATTCCTACCACATGAATCTTGATCTCTAGCCTTCCCCAAGTTGCTTTCCACTCAATTCCTCTTTCCACCAGATCCAAATCCTGTGAGAGAGAGTTGAGTGTTGGGGAGACTATCATTTGAAGAACAAGAGCAAGGAGTTCATCATCAACACACCATTTGTTACTTCTTGGAGAGTGGTGTCTCCTAGATTGGCTAGGTGTCACTTGGGAGCCTCCGACAAGATTGTGGAGTTGAACCAAGGAGTTTGTAAGGGCAAGGAGATCGCCTACTTCGTGAAGATCTACCGCTAGTGAGGCAAGTCCTTCGTGGGTGACGGCCATGGTGGGATAGACAAGGTTGCTTCTTCGTGGACCCTTCGTGGGTGGAGCCCTCTGTGGACTCGCGCAACTGTTACCCTTCGTGGGTTGAAGTCTTCATCAACGTGGATGTACGATAGCACCACCTATCGGAACCACGACAAAAACATCTGTGCCTCCAATTGTGTTTGATTCTTCCAAACCCTTCCCTTTACATTCTTGCAAGTTGCATGCTTTACTTTCCGCTCCTCATATACTCTTTGCCTGCTTGCTTGATATGTATTGTGTTTGTTAAACTTGTGCCAAAACTCCACTTCAACTTAAAGAAGTTAAAAACTACAACTTTTGGTACTTAGTGTCTAATCACCCCCCCCCCCCCTTTAGACACCTCTTCTCGATCCTTTCACATAAACATCACAACCCTAAACTTTAAGAAACGACAGCTTAGGTTTCTTGCCAAACCACAGTTCATATGGTGTCATCTCAACGGATTTAGATGGTGCCCTATTTAACGTGAATGCAGCTGTCTCTAATGCATAACCCCAAAATGATAGTGATAAATCGGTAAGAGACATCATAGATTGCACCATATCTAATAAAGTACGGTTATGACGTTCGAACACACCATTACGTTGTGGTGTTCCAGGTGGCGTGAGTTGCGAAATTATTCCACATTGTTTCAAATGAAGACCAAACTCGTAACTCAAATATTTGCCTCTACGATCAGATCGTAGAAACTTTATTTTCTTGTTACGATGATTTTCCACTTCACTCTGAAATTCTTTGAACTTTTCAAATGTTTCAGACTTATGTTTCATCAAGTAGATATACCCATATCTGATCAAATCATCCGTGAAGGTTAGAAAATAACGATATCCGCTGCGAGCCTCAACACTCATCGGACCGCATACATCAGTATGTATTATTTCCAACAAGTCAATTGCTCGCTCCATTGTTCTGGAGAATGGAGTCTTAGTCATCTTGCCCATGAGGCATGGTTCACAAGCATCAAGTGATTCATAATCAAGTGATTCCAAAAGCCCATCAGCATGGATTTTCTTCATGCACTTTACACCGATATGACCTAGACGGCAGTGCCACAAATAAGTTGCACTATCATTATTAACTTTGCATCTTTTGGCTTCAATATTATGAATATGTGTATCACTACGATCGAGATTCAATAAACCATTTATATTGAGTGTATGACCATAGAAGGTTTTATTCATGTAAATTTAACAACAATTATTCTTTGACTTAAATGAATAACCGTATTGCAACAAACATGATCCAATCATATTCATGCTCAATGCAAACACCAAATAACATTTATTTTAGGTTCAACACTAATCCCGAAGGTAAAGGGAGTGTGCGATGGTGATCTTATCAACCTTGGAATCACTTCCAACACATAAATCATCTCGCCCTTAACTAGTCTCTGTTCATTTTGCAACTCCTGTTTCGAGTTACTAATCTTAGCAACTGAACTGGTATCAAATACCATGGGGTTACTATGAACACTAGTAAAGTACACACCAATAACATGTATATCAAATATACTTTTGTTTACTTTGCCATCCTTCTTATCCGCCAAGTATCTAGGGCAGTTCCACTTCAAGTGACCATTTCCTTTGCAGTAGAAGCACTCAGTTTCAGGCTTGGGTCTAGCTTTGGGCTTCTTCATGGGAGTGGCAACTTGCTTGCCATTCTTCTTGAAGTTCCCTTTCTTTCCCTTGCCCTTTTACTTGAAACTAGTGGTCTTCTCAACCATCAACACTTTATGCTTTTCTTGATTTCTACATTCGCCGATTTCAGCATCGCGAAGAGCTTGGGAATTACTTTCGTCATCCCTTGCATATTATAGTTCATTGCGAAGTTCTAGGAACTTGGTGATAGTGACTAGAGAACTTGTTTGGGTTTCTTCACGGGAGTGACAACTTGTTTGTCATTCTTCTTGAAGTTCCCTTTGTATTCCTTTGCCCTTTTCTTGAAACTAGTGGTCTTGTTAACCATCAACACTTGATGCTCTTTCTTGATTTCTACCTTCGCCGATTTCAGCATCACGAAGAGCTCGGGAATTACTTTCGTCATCCCTTGCATATTATAGTTAATCACAAAGTTCTAGTAACTTGGTGATAGTGACTAGAGAATTTTTTCAATTACTATCTTATCTCGAAGATTAACTCCCACTTGATTCAAGCAATTGTAGTACCCAGACAATCTGAGCACATGCTCACTGGTTGAGATATTCTCCTCCATCTTGTAGGAAAAGTACTGTCAGAGGTCTCATACCTCTAGACACGGGCATGAGTATGAAATACCAACTTCAACTCTTGGAACATCTTATATGTTCTGTGGCATTCAAAATGGTTTTTGAAGTCCCAGTTCTAAGCCATAAAGCATGATGCACTAAACTATCAAGTAGTCATCATACCGAGCATTGTCAAACATTCATAACGTCTGCATCTGCTCCTGCAATAGGTGTGTCACCTAGCGGTGCATCAAGGACATCATACTTCTGTGCAGCAATGAGGATAATCCTCAGATCACGGATCAAGTCCGCATCATTTCTGCAGGAACATATCAAAAATAAACGGGGAGCTACATCGCGAGCTATTGATCTACAACATAGTTATGCAAATACTATCAGGACTAATTTCAAGATAAATTTAAGTTCACTTAATCATATTACTTAAGAACTCCCACTTAGATAGACATCCCTCTAGTCATTTAAATGATCATGTGATCCAAATCAACTAAACCATGTCCGATCATCACGTGAGATGGAGTAGTTTTCAATGGTGAACATCACTATGTTGATCATATCTACTATATGATTCACGCTCGACCTTTCGGTCTCCAGTGTTTCGAGGCCATATCTGCATATGCTAGGCTCGTCAAGTTTAACTCGAGTATTCCGCGTGTGCAAAACTGGCTTGCACCAGTTGTATGTGAACATAGAGCTTATCACACCTGATCATCACGTGGTGTCTCGGCATGACGAACTATCGCAACGGTGCATACTAGGGGAGAACACTTATACCTTGAAATTTAGTGGGAGATCATCTTATAATGCTACTGTCGAACTAAGCAAAATAAGATGCATAAAGGATAAACATCACATGCAATCAAAATATGTGACATGATATGGCCATCATCATCTTGTGCCTTTGATATCCATCTCCAAAGTACCGTCATGATCTCCATCATCACCGGCATGACACCATGATCTCCATATCTTGATCTCTATCAACGTGTCGTCACATGGTCGTCTCACCAACTATTGCCTTTTGCAATTATTGCTATGGCATAGCGATAAAGTAAAGCAATTACATGGTGCTTGCATCTTATGCAATAAAGAGACAACCATAAGGCTCCTGCCAGTTGCCGATAACTTCTACAAAACATTATCATCTCATAAAACAATTTATATATCATCACGTCTTGACCATATCACATCACAACATGCCCTGCAAAAACAAGTTAGACGTCCTCTACTTTGTTGCTGCAAGTTTTACGTGGCCGCTACGGGTTTAGCAAGAACCGTTCTTACCTACGCATCAAGAACCACAATGATTTTTCGTCAAGTGTGTTGTTTTAACCTTCAACAAGGAACGGGCGTAGTCACACTTGATTCAACTAAAGTTGGAGAAACAGACACCCACTAGCCACCTCTGTGCGAAGCATGGCGGTAGAACCGGTCTCATGAATGCGGTCATGTAATGTCGGTCTGGGCCACTTCATCCAACAATACCGCCGAATCAAAATATGACATGCTGGTAAGCATTATGACTATTATCGCCCACAACTCTTTGTGTTCTACTCGTGCATATAACATCTACGCATAGACCTGGCTTGCATGCCACTGTTGGGGAACGCAGTAATTTCAAATTTTTCCTATGGTCACGCAAGATCTATCTAGGTGATGCATAGCAAAGAGCAGGAGAGTGTGTCCACGTACCCTCGTAGACCGAAAGCGGAAGCGTTATATCAACGCGGTTGATGTAGTCGTACGTCTTCACGATCCGACCGATCCTAGCACCAAACGTACGGCACCTCCGTGTTCAGCACACGTTCAGCTCGATGACGTCCCTCGTACTCTTGATCCAGTTGAGGCCAAGGGAGAGTTCCGTCAGCACGACGTCGTGGCGACAGTGATGATGAAGCTACCGGCGCAGGGCTTCACCTAAGCACTACGACGATATGACCGAGGTGTGTAACTGTGGAGGGGGGCGCCACACACGGCTAAGACAAATCTTGAGTGCCTTTGGCGTGCACCCTGGCCACGTATATAAAGGAGGGGAGGGAAGAGGTGGCCGGCCCAAGGGGGCGCGCCAGGTGTGGGGAATCCTACTAGGACTCCCCAATCCAAGTAGGATTTCCCTCCTCTTTCCTATTCGGAGTAGGAGAGAAGGAAAGAGAGGGAGAGGGAGAAGGAAAGGGGGGCCGCGCCCCCACCCCTTGTCCAATTAGTTTTGGGCAGGGGGAAGCGCGCACCACCTCTTGGCCCTTCTCCCCTCTCTCCACTAAAGCCCAATAGGGCCCATTACTTCTCCCAACGAATTCCCGTAATTCTCCGGTACTCCGAAAAATACCCGAATCACTCAGAACCTTCCGATGTCCGAATATAACCTTCCAATATATCAATATTTACGTCTCGACCATTTAGAGACTCCTCGTCATGTCTGTGATCTCATCCGGGACTCCTAGCAACCTTCGGTACATCAAATCACATAACTCATAATACAAATCATCATCGAACGTTAAGCGTGCGGACCCTACGGGTTCGAGAACTATGTAGACATGACCGAGACACATCTCAGGTCAATAACAAATAGCGGAACCTGGATGCTCATATTGGCTCCTACATATTCTACGAAGATCTTTATCGGTCAAACCGCATAACAACATACGTTGTTCCCTTTGTCATCGGTATGTTACTTTCCCGAGATTCCATCGTCGGTATCCTCATACCTAGTTCAATCTCGTTACCGACAAGTCTCTTTACTCGTTCCGTAATGCATCATCCCGTAACTAACTCATTAGTCACATTGCGTGCAAGGCTTATAGTGATGTGCATTACCGACAGGGCCCAGAGATACCTCTCAGATACTAGGAGTGACAAATCCTAATCTCGATCTATGCCAACCCAACAAACACCTTTGGAGACACCTGTAGAGCATATTTATAATCACCCAGTTACGTTGTGACGTTTGATATCACACTAAGTGTTCCTCCGGTATTCGGGTGTTGCATAATCTCATAGTCATAGGAACATGTATAAGTCATGAAGAAAGCAATAGCAACAAACTAAACGATCATCGTGCTAAGCTAACGGATGGGTCTTGTCAATCACATCATTCCCTAATGATGTGATCCCGTTAGTCAAATGACAACTCATGTCTATGGTTAGGAAACTTAACCATCTTTGATTAACGAGCTAGTTAAGTAGAGGCATACTAGTGACACTCTGTTTGTCTATGTATTCACACATGTAGTTAGTTTCCGGGTAATACAATTCTAGCATGAATAATAAACATTTATCATGATATAAGGAAATATAAATAACAACTTTATTATTGCCTCTAGGGCATATGTCCTTCAGCCGCGCCGTCGTGCTGACGGAACTCTCCCTCGTCCTCAACTGGATCAAGAGCTCAAGGGGCGTCATCGAAAGCTGAACGTGTCGAACACGGAGGTTCCATACATTCGATGCTTGGATCGGTTGGATCGTGAAGACGTTCTACTACATCAACCGCGTTACTAAACGCTTCCGCTTTCGGTCTACGAGTGTATGTGGACACACTCTCCCCGCTCGTTGCTATGCTTCTCCTAGATAGATCTTGCGTGATCGTAGGAAAATTTTGAAATACTACGTTCCCCAACAGTAGCATCCGAGCCGGGTCTATGCGTAGATGTTATATGCACGAGTAGAACACAAAGAGTTGTGGGCGATAATAGTCATACTGCTTTCCAGCAACGTCTTACTTTGATTCGGCAGTATTGTTGGATGAAGCGGCTCGGACCGACATTACCTGACCCCGTTCATGAGACTGGTTCTACCGACGTGCTTTGCACACAGGTGGCTAGCTGGTGTTTGTTTCTCCAACTTTAGTTGAATCGAGTTTGACTACGCCCGGTCCTTGTTGAAGATTAATACAGCACACTTGACGAAAAATCGTTGTGGTTTCGATGCGTAGGTAAGAACGGTTCTTGCTAGAAGCCCGTAGCAGCCACGTAAAACTTGCAACAACAAAGTAGAGGACGTCTAACTTGTTTTTGAAGGGCATTTTGTGATGTGGTATGGTCAAGACGTGATGAGATATAAAATTTTATATGAGATGATCATGTTTTGTTGAAGTTATCGGCAACTGGCAGGAGCCTTATGGTTGTCTCTTTATTGCATAAGATGCAAGCACCATATAATTGCTTTACTTTATCGCTATGCGATAGCAATAGTTGCAAAAGCAATAGTTGGCGAGACGACCATGTGACGACACATTGATAGAGATCAATATGATGGAGATCATGGTGTCATGCCGGTGATGATGGAGATCATAACGGTAGTTTGGAGATGGAGATCAAAGACACAAGATGATGATGGCCATATCATGTCACATATTTTGATTGCATATGATGTTTATCTTTTATGCATCTTTTTTTGCTTGGTATGACAGTAGCATTATGAAATGATCCCTTACTAAAATTTCAAGGTATAAGTGTTCTCCCTGAGTATGCACCGTTGCGACAGTTCTTCATGCTGAGACACCACATGATGATCGGGTGTGGTAAGCTCTACTTTCACATACAACGGGTGCAAGCAAGTTTTGCACGTGCAGAATACTCGGGTTAAACTTGACGAGCCTAGCATATGCAGATATGGCCTCGAAATACTGAGACCGAAAGGTCGAACGTGAATCATATAGTAGATATGATCAACATAGTGATGTTCACCATTGAAAACTACTCCATCTCACGTGATGATCGGACATGGTTTAGTTGATAGGGATCACGTGATCATTTAGATGACTAGAGGGATGTCTATCTAAGTTGGAGTTCTTAAGTAATATGATTAATTGAACTTTAATTTATATGAACTTAGTCCTGATAGTATTTGCATAACTATGTTGTAGATCAATAGCTCGCGATGTAGCTCCCCGTTTATTTTTGATATGTTCCTAGAGAAAAATAAGTTAAAAGATGATAGTAGCAATGATGCGGACTTGGTCCGTGATCTGAGGATTATCCTCATTGCTGCACAAAGGAATTACGTCGTTGATGCACCGCTAGATGACAGACCTATTGCAGGAGCAGAGCAGATGCAGACGTTATGAATGTTTGACAAGCTCGGTATGATGACTACTTGATAGTTTAGTGCACCATGCTTTATGGCTTAGAACCGGAACTTCAAAAATGGTTTGAACACCACGGAGCATATGAGCTGTTCCAAGAGATGAAATTGGTATTTCAGTCTCATGCCCATGTCGAGAGGTATGAGACCTCTGACAAGTACTTTGCCTACAAGATGGAGGAGAATAGCTCAACTAGTGAGCATTTGCTCAGAATGTCTGAGTACTACAATCACTTGAGTCAAGTGGGAGTTAATCTTCCAGATAAGATAGTGATTGACAGAGTTCTCTAGTCACTATCACAAAGTTACTAGAACTTTGTGATGAACTATAATATGCAAGGTAGAAATCAAGAAAAAGCATCAAGTGTTGATGGTTGACAAGACCACTAGTTTCAAGTAAAAGGGAAAGGGAAAGAAAGGGAACTTCAAGAAGAATGGTAAGCAAGTTGCCACTCCCATGAAGAAGCCCAAAGCTTGACCCAAGCCTGAAACTAAGTGCTTCTACTGCAAAGAAAATGGTCACTGGAAGTGGAACTGCCCTAGATACTTGGTGGATAAGAAGTATGGCAAAGTGAACAAAGGTATATTTGATAATCATGTTATTGATGTGTACTTTACTAGTGTTTATAGCAACCCCTCGGTATTTGATACTGGTTCAGTTGCTAAGAGTACTAACTCGAAACAGGAGTTGCAAAATAAACAGAGAGTAGTTAAGGGCGAGGTGATGATGTGTGTTGGAAGTAATTCCAAGGTAGATAGGATCACCATCCCACACTCCCTTAACCTTCGGGATTAATGTTGAACCTAAAATAAATGTTATTTCGTGTTTGCGTTGAGCATGAATATGATTGGATCATGTTTATTGCAATACGGTTATTAATTTAAGTCGAAGAATAATTGTTGTTCTATTTACATGAATAAAACCTTCTATCATCATACACTCAATATAAATGGTTTATTGAATCTCGATCGTAGTGATACACGTATTCATAATATTGAAGCCAAAAGATGCAAAGTTAATAATGATAGTGCAACATATTTGTGGCACTGCCGTTTAGGTCATATTGGTATAAAGCGCATGAAGAAACTCCATATGGATGGACTTTTGGAATCACTTGATTATGAATAATTTGATGCTTGCGAACCATGCCTCATGGGCAAGATGACTAATACTCCGTTCTCCGGAACAATGGAGCGAGCCAATGACTTGTTGGAAATAATACATACCGATGTATGCGGTCCGATGAGTGTTGAGGCACGCGGCGGGTATCATTATTATCTGACCTTCACAGATGATTTGAGCAGATATGGGTATATCTACTTGATGAAACACAAGTCTGAAACATTTGAAAATTTCAAAGAATTTCAGAGTGAAGTGGAGAATCATCGTAACAAGAAAATAAAGTTTCTACGATCTTATCGCAGAGGCGAATATTTGAGTTACGAGTTTGGCCTTCAATTAAAATAGTGTGGAATAGTTTCACAAACTCATGCCACCTGGAACACCATAGCATAATGGTGTGTCCGAACGTCGTAACCGTACTTTATTAGATACGGTGCGATCTATGATGCCTCTTACCGATTTACCACTATCATTTTGGGGTTATGCATTAGGGAGAGATGCATTCACATTAAATAGGGCACCATCTAAATCCGTTGTGACGACACCGTATGAACCGTGGTTTGGCAAGAAACCCAAGTTGTCGTTTCTTAAAGTTTGGGGTTGCGATGCTTATGTGAAAAAGCTTCAGCCTGATAATCTCGAACCCAAATCAAAGAAGTGCATCTTCATAGGAAACCCAAAAGAAACTTTTGAGTACACCTTCTATCACAGACCCGAAGGCAAGATCTTTGTTGCTAAGAGTGGATCCTTTCTAGAGAAGGAGTTTCTCTCGAAAGAAATGAGTGGGAGGACAGTAGAACTTGATGAGGTAATTGTACCTTCTCTTGAATTGGAGAGTAGCTCATCACAGAAAACCGTTCCCATGATGCTGATACGTCTCCAACGTATCTATAATTTTTGATTGCTTCATGCTATATTATATTCTGTTTTGGATGATTAATGGGCTTTGTTATACACTTTTATATTATTTTGAGACTAACATATTAACCGGAGGCCCAGCCCAAATTGCTGTTTATTGCCTATTTCAGAGTTTCGCAGAAAAAGAATATCAAACGGAGACCAAACGGAATGAAACCTTCGGGAACGTGATTTTCGGAACAAACGTGATCCAAAGGACTTGGAGTCCACGTCAAGACATCAACCAGGAGAGCACGAGGCAGGGGGCGCGCCTGCCCCTCGGGCACGCCCTCCACCCTCGTCGGGCCCACGTTGCTCCACCGTCGTACTTCTTCCTCCTATATATACCTGCGTACCCCCAAAACCAACAGAGGCATCCATGAAAACCTAATTCCACCGCCGCAACCTTCTGTACACGTGAGATCTCATCTTGGGGCCTTTTCCGACGTCCTGCCGGAGGGGCAATTGATCATGGAGGGCTTCTACATCAACACCATAGCCTCTCCGATGATCTGTGAGTAGTTTACCTCAGACCTTCGGGGCCATAGTTATTAGCTAGATGGCTTCTTCTCTCTTTTTGGATCTCAATACAAAGTTCTCCACGATTCTCGTGGAGATCTATTCGATGTAATCTTGTTTTGCGGTGTGTTTGTTGAGACCGATGAATTGTGGGTTTATGATCAAGTTTATCTATGAACAATATTTGAATCTCCTCTGAATTCTTTTATGTATGATTGGTTATCTTTGCAAGTCTCTTCGAATTATCTGTTTGGTTTGGCCTACTAGATTGATCTTTCTTGCAATGGGAGAAGTGCTTAGCTTTGGGTTCAATCTTGCGGTGTCTTTTCCCAGTGACAGCAGGGGCAGCAAGGCACTTATTGTATTGTTGCCATCGAGGATAACAAGATGGGTTTTATATCATATTGCATGAGTTTATCCCTCTACATCATGTCATCTTACTTAAAGCGTTACTCTGGTCTTTTGAACTTAATACTCTAGATGCATGCTGGATAGCGGTTGATGTGTGGAGTAATAGTAGTAGATGCAGAATCGTTTCGGTCTACTTGTCACGGACGTGATGCCTATATACATGATCATACCTAGATATTCTCATAACTATGCTCAATTCTATCAATTGCTCAACAATAATTTCTTCACCCACCGTAATACTTATGCTCTTGAGAGAAGCCACTAGTGAAACCTATGGCCCCCGGGTCTATTTTCCATCATATTAATCTTCCAACACTTAGCTATTTTTATTGCCTTTTATTTTACTTTGCATTTTTATTATAAAAATACCAAAAATATTATCTTATCATATCTATCAGATCTTACTTTCGTAAGTGACCGTGAAGGGATTGACAACCCCTTTATGCGTTGGTTGCGAGGTTTATATTTGTTTTTGTAGGTGCGAGGGACTTGGGCGTGGCCTCCTACTGGATTGATACCTTGGTTCTCAAAAACCAAGGGAAATACTTACGCTACTTTACTGCATCACCCTTTCCTCTTCAAGGGAAAACCAACGCAGTGCTCAAGAGGTAGCAAGAAGGATTTCTGGCACCGTTCTTAGGGAGTCTACGCAAAAGTAAACATACCAAGTACCCATCACAAACTCTTATCTCCCGCATTACATTATTTGCCATTTGCCTCTAGTTTTCCTCTCCCCCACTTCACCTTTGCCGTTTTATTCTCCCTTCTTCCGTTTGTCCTTTGTTTGCTCGTGTTGCCATGTGCCTTCTATATGCTTGCATCTTCGCTTGCTAAAAATCTATTGCTATGTATCCACTTAAAGTGTTCTACTTGGATCATCTTCGATCCTTATGCGCTCGTGCTGAAACCCCAACTAACCTAGTTGATGGGAAATCTTTAGATGAGCATGCTCATTTTGTGCATCATCGTTTGTCTGAAAAAGGGAGTTTCTTATGGAATCAAATAAACAAATTGCTGTGTTATGCTTGGAATCTTTGTGAAATTTGTGATATTACTTGTTGCTCTAAGAACCCTAAAAACACCTTCCCTACCTATGTGAGTTTAATGAAAATGAAATCTTATCTTCTTATGCAAAGGGTGTTCATAGCTACTATGATATCGAACAAATTGAAGAATTTGTTGCTTTCAAGGGTTCTTATGAAGTTGCTTCTTTGATTAAAAAGTATGATACTACTCTTTATGAATCTGAAAATTTTGACATACTTGAATATTGCTATGAAAACTATGCTCATAATGTCTATGTCAAAGAACTTATTGAAAGAATGACCGTTGCTTCTAAAGAAAATAATGATATGCACGAATCTATAGATAATTATGATTCCGATGATTTATTGGAAATTTCCCTTGATGAACATGATGCTTGCTATCCTTGTGGCCATGATGCCAATATTTATGAAGATGAATTTGCTATAGTTCCTTACGTTAAACGTGAGATCGTTGCTATTGCACCCATATGTAGCGACCCGACCTCAGACGGTCAAGCCTTTGTGTTACTGTGCCATCCCTGGATCAGTATGCTGGCACACACAGTACATCAATGTATATATCAAAGTGCAATCACATGCATAAATAACGTAAAACTGATATATACCTCATAATAATCAGCGGAAACAATCAAACGGGTGTGGAGTCCCATCGACGCCATCGGCAGGTTGAGTGTAGACCGTAACCCTGTATCGTAACTCTTACTCGTCGAGGAAATATCTGCAACATGATACGTTGCAACCGTGTAGGTCAAGACATTGAATGTCTTGGCAAGATCACAATATGAGAAAACAGATGATAAAACTATACTATATGCAATATGGCTTTATGGCTCTGTATCTGAGTTTTGTTTGCGTAAAAGCTGGTTTTATTTTCCCTACATCAAAGGAATAAAATGAAGCCTGTACTATGGAGTTTTTTTTTTCTGTCATGACATGGTTCCGCCAACCGATGTCTCATAGCCCAAAATCATCATAAGTTGCCCACAATTAAGTTATCAATCCGGTGTTGAGAGTTCCGAAATAGATCCAAGTCCAGATGCTCAAAATGTCCGTGAATCGGGGACACGGCTAATCGATTAGGTTTAACCCTCTGCAGAGGTTTGTACACTTTACCCGCAAGATTCGATCCCTCTCTTTACGTTCTCGCACTTGAATGTTTGAGAACAAGATGACCGAAACATGGTCTTCCAAAGAGTTCCTCGACCACCGTCCGTACTCAACCCATCCTACCGTAGTTCTACATCTGCTAGTACCGTCCCAGCCAGATTCACAACTAGGGTCAACCAAGCCAGAGCCCATAATGACTTGCGGTTGCACAGGTAAGCTTCCGGGCGTGAAGTATTCTTCCGTCTCTTTGAGTCTGGGTGAAGCTTTCCGCAAGATGTCATGGCGCTTCTCCATGCATCTCGGCCAACCACTGGTTTCTCCAGGGTGCCCGTCAATCGTCCTTCACCCAGTAGTGTGTATTGAATTCTTGTCTTGAGTCTTGAAGTCTTGAGGCCTTGAAGATGCAGTCCTTGCAGATTCCATCATGGAGTTGTCGTCATTGACGTAGAGCCTCCATTCTCACACCACTCCCGAGCACTCATACCAAACCTCGTCTACTATAGCGTAGCATTAAAATAAATAACGTCCCGGGCTTGGTAACAGGGGGGTGGGTTCCTACCTCATGCATACTACTCAACTACAAGGATTCAATAACACTACTGAGGGGTGGTTGCAAAGATGTCACTAAATGCAATAAAACATAGGCAGGAAAGCATGGTCAAAGTGAACTTGCCTGGTGATGTTGACGAAGAAGAATTATCGTTCTCAAGAAATAACTTGATAGACTACTCGTCACTCTCTGATGAAATCTATATAACAAACATATCATTCACATAAGCACTCACACTAACAATCAAAACAAAAGAGAGAGCGAATAAGAATCCAAGGAACTTCAAATAAAACTAGGAGTCTTCTTCTACAACATTCACAAACATAGTTTTGTCTAACGGAAAATAAAACACTAAAATAACAGAGAATAAAATATAAATTTAGTTAAGACAAAGAAAAAAATAAAGTATTTTTTTCATAAAGCTATTTTGAAAGTATTTTCAATTGGGAGTTAAAACAGTAGAAATCCATTGCAAGTTATTAGCGAACTTGAATTGATTTCACGATAACAAAATAAAAATAAATATAAAAACTTGTTGAACACCTACTGTTTAACTAATAGAAACCAAACATAAACTTTCTGAAATATAAAATAAAATAATTTAAAACAACTATAGAAAAAGAAGTAGCTATAATTCGAATAGAACTAAAACAGAATTTGTTTTACATGAAACAATAAGCTAAAATACTCAAACAATTTTGAAGTTTTTACCACTGGTAAATATGATCACTAGTGATCAGTAGAAAAAAGAATCAAATAAAAATCTATTTTTAAACTCCCGGAATAAGCAAAACAAGCTTTAATTCAAATCTGATCTAACTCAATTTTTATAAATCCAAACATAGACAAATTATATATTTTTGGAAACTACAAGAAAATTGTGATCTAACGCAAAAAGAATCAGCATCATTGGACTTCTAGATCAAAAGTTATAAGCTAAACAAGAACGGAACTAAATCTGTTACGGAAATAAATCTGAAAACGAAAACGGAGTTACCTGTACGTGAGGCAGAGATATCAGGAAGGAGACGGCGATGTGCAGGGCTGCTCCGGCGAGGGGGCGAGGTCGCCAAGTGGTGGGGGTGGCGGAGGAGGGGGTCGGCGCTTGGGAGGTTCCAGGAGAGCTCTGGTGAACGCGTTCTAGGCAGGAAAAGGAGGACGGTGGCGAGAAGGCTACAGGCAGGGAGGCGTGGTGATGGGAAAAATGGAGCGAGGAGAGGGAGGGGTTTTATAGGCGGTCTCGGGAGGCGTTGGGATGGAAAGACGAGGGAGATCGGGAAGGTGGAGATTCCTGTCTCCATGGATATGGAAAGCTTGTGTAACGTGAGAGGAAACAGAGGAAGGAGATGATCTCTTGTTGGGCTAGAATAGGAAAGTGCTTAATGGGCCAGGTTTTTTCCTAATAAAAACGATTCCATTCCTATTTTTAAAATTAGGAAACTAAAACAATAAAAAGGAAATCAAATCAATTCGAATAAAGAGTTTTTATATACTAAAATTATCAGAAAAATAAAATGTAGATGATGAGCATTATTCCATGGCCAAAATAAAAACTTAAAAAAATGTTTTTCAGAAAATCCCTAAAGGCTTTATTTCTTTTTGCAAATAATTTTTTAAATAAAAACTTTGGTTTTTTTCTTGGCTCAAATATTTTCAAAAATGCCCCTGATTTTGGAGGGTCATTTTCCTCCGCTCTTTCTTGCTTGCAAGAACTTATTTTTTCGGGGTATTTCTCGGGGAAGAAAAATAGAGAAACAAGTACAAATATTTGAAAGAATTAAATTGCAAAACTCCGTTCAAATTCTTCATAGTTGAAGAAGTCATGTCATCTTCTCTCATTGATTTTAATAGGATGAATTTGAATTTACCGGACAAGGGGAAAGTCATTTTATTCCCTCTCTTTCAAAAGTTTTTGAAAAGGTTCAAATTTCACTCAAGTTTAATTCACTCAAGCAAACAAACAAACAATTCAATTAATTATATTAACATTCCAAAATTTGGGATTTTACACCATACTTGGTAGTTCCTTCGATGAAAAGCATGATTGAAATAATTTTACTATAAATTTTCTAGATGTCAATTGTGCTAATATTATGCAAAACCCGAAGCTTGGGGATGCTAGTTTTGCTATGTCTACTACTTGTTGCAATGATCATGATTGGGGTGATTCTTCTTATGATCTTGAAAATTTATTTAAGCCCCATGATGAATATGAGATTGATAATAATATTGAAAGTGGGTTTGTAAGAGTGTCAACTTTAGATCCCACATATTTGGAGAATATTCAATCTTACGAAATTTTTGATAAAAGTGGGTTTTGAGAGGTCATGACTTTAGTTAATCGTAATCCCACCATTTTGCAAGAGTGTCAACTTCGCATGCATGTGGATCGTGTTGATAATATGTTATGTGATAGCTATTTTGTTGAATTTTCCTATGATCCTACATGTAATTATTATGAGAGAGGAAAATATGGTTGTAGAAATTTTCATCTTACTAAATTACCTCTCGTCATGTTGAGATTGCTATCGTCTCTTTCTTCTTCCTTGCATATGCTAATTTTTGCTTGCTATGATAATTTGTTTGCTTATAAGATGCCTATTCATAGGAAGTATGTTAGACTTATATGTGTTTGTCATGTGTTTCTTGATGCTCTCTTTGCGCTTGAATTCTTGTCTTTCATGTGAGCATCATTAGAATCATCAATGCCTAGCTAGGGGCGTTAAACGATAGCGCTTGTTGGGAGGCAACCCAATTTTATTTTAGTTTTTTGCTTTTTGCTTCTGTTTAGGAATAGATATTTGATCTAGCCTCTGGTTAGATTTTTTATGTTTTAATTAGTGTTTGTGCCAAGTTAAACCTATAGGATCTTCTTGGATGATAGTTATTTGATCTTGCTGAAAATTCCAGAAACTTTCTGTTCATGAAATCAATTATTAAAAATCACCAGAACGTGATAAAATATTGATTCCAATTTCTGCTGATAAATAAACAAATTTTCTAGGTCTTCCTATTTTGGATGAATTTTTGGAGTTCCATAAGTTTGCGTTAGTTACAGATTACTACAGAGTGTTCTGTTTTTGACAGATTCTGTTTTTCGTGTGTTGTTTGCTTATTTTGATGAATCTATGGCTAGTAAAATAGTTTATAAACCATAGAGAAGTTGTAATACAGTAGGTTTAACACCAATATAAATAAATAATGAGTTCATTACAGTACCTTGAAGTGGTGTTTTGTTTTCTTTCACTAACGGAGCTCACGAGATTTTCTGTTAAGTTTTGTGTTGTGAAGTTTTCAAGTTTTGGGTAAAAGATTTGATGGATTATGGAACAAGGAGTGGCAAGAGCCTAATCTTGGGGATTCCCATGGAACCCCAAGATAATTTAAGGACACCAAAAATCCAAAGCTTGGGGATGTCCCGGAAGGCATCCCCTCTTTCGTCTACTTCCATCGGTAACTTTACTTGGAGCTATATTTTTATTCACCACATGATATGTGTTTTGCTTGGAGCGTCTTGTATGATTTGAGTCTTTGCTTTTTAGTTTACCACAATCATCTTTGATGTACACACCTTTTGAGAGAGACACACATGATTCAGAATTTATTAGAATACTCTATGCGCTTCGCTTATATCTTTTGAGCTATATAGTTTTTGCTCTAGTGCTTCACTTATATCTTTTAGAGCACGGCGGTGGTTTTGTTTTATAGAAACTATTATTCTCTCATGCTTCACTTATATTATTTTTTAGAGTCTTAAACAGCATGGTAATTTGCTTAAATTGAGAAATCAATCCTAATATGCTAGGCATTCAAGACTAGTAAAAACTTTCTTATGAGTGTGCTGAATACTAAGAGAAGTTTGATGCTTGATGATTGTTTTGAGATATGGAGGTAGTGATATTAAAGTTGTGCTAGTTGAGTAGTTGTGAAATTGAGAAATACTTGTGTTGAAGTTTGCAAGTCCCGGAGCATGCACGTATGGTAAATGTTATGTAACAAATTTGAAACATGAGGTGTTCTTTGATTGTCTTCCTTATGAGTGGCGGTCGGGGAATGACGATGGTCTTTTCCTACCAATCTATCCCCTAGGAGCATGCGCGTAGTGCTTGGTTTTTGATGACTTGTAGATTTTTGCAATAAGTATGTGAGTTCTTTATGACTAATGTTGAGTCCATGGATTATACGCACTCTTACCCTTCCATCATTGCTAGCCTCTTGATTGCACGTGCATTGCCCTTTCTCACATTGAGAGTTGGTGCAAACTTCACGGTGCATCCAAACCCCGTGATATGATACGCTCATGTCACATAAACCTCCTTATATCTTCCTCAAAACAGCCACCATACCTACCTATTATGGCATTCCCATAGCCATTCCGAGATATATTGCCATGCAACTTTCCACCATTCCATTTATCATGACACGTTCATCATTGTCATATTGCTTTGCATGATCATGTAGTTGACATCGTATTTGTGGCGAAGCCACCGTTCATAATTTTTCATACATGTCACTCTTGATTCACTGCCTATCCCGGTATACCGCCGGAGGCATTCATATAGAGTCATACATTGTTCTAGTATTGAGTTGTAAACGTTGAGTTGTAAATAAATAGAAGTGTGATGATCATCATTCATAGAGTATTGTCCAAATAAAAAAAGAAGAAAGGCCAAATAAAAAAAAGGAAGGCCCAAAAAAAGGAAAAAAAAAAGAAAATAAAAAGGGACAATGCTACTATCCTTTTTTCCACACTTGTGCTTCAAAGTAGCACCATGATTTTCATGATAGAGAGTCTCTTGTTTGTCACTTCCATATACTAGTGGGAATTTTCATTATAGAACTTGGCTTGTATATTCAAACAATGGGCTTCCTCAAATGCCCTAGGTCTTCGTGAGCAAGCAAGTTGGATGCACACCCACTTAGTTTCTTTTGTTGAGCTTTCATGCATTTATAGCTCTAGTGCATCCGTTGCATGGCAATCCCTACTCCTTGCATTAACATAAATCGATGGGCATCTCCATAGCCCGTTGATTAGCCGCGTTGATGTGAGACCTTCTCCTTTTTTGTCTTCTCCACATAACCCCCATCATTATATTCTATTCCACCCATAGTGCTATATCCATGGCTCACGATCATGTATTGCGTGAAGGTTGAAAAAGTTTAAGATTACTAAAGTATGAAACAATTGCTTGGCTTGTCATCGGGGTTGTGCATGATGAGAGCATTCTTGTCTGATGAAAATGGAGCATGGCTAAACTATATGATTTTGTAGGGATGAACTTTCTTTGGCCATGTTATTTTGAGAAGACATAATTGCTTAGTTAGTATGCTTGAAGTATTATTGCTTTTATGTCAATATTAAAATTTTATCTTGAATCTTTCGGATCTGAATATTCATACCACAATTACGAGGGTTACATTAAAAAATTATGCCAAGTAGCATTCCGTATAAAAAATTCTGTTTTTATCATTTACCTACTCGAGGACGAATAGGAATTAAGCTTGGGGATGCTTGATACGTCTCCAACGTATCTATAATTTTTGATTGCTTCATGCTATATTATATTCTTTTTTGGATGATTAATGGGCTTTGTTATACACTTTTATATTATTTTTGGGACTAACCTATTAACCGGAGGCCCAACCCAAATTGTTTTTTTGCCTATTTCAGTGTTTCGCAAAAAAAGAATATCAAACGGAGTCCAAACGGAATGAAACCTTCGGGAACGTGATTTTCGGAACAAACGTGATCCAAAGGACTTGGACCCTACGTCAAGAAAGCAACCAGGAGGGCACGAGGTAGGGGGGCGCGCCTACCCCCTGGGCGCGCCATCCACCCTCGTGAGGCTCATGTTGCTCCACTGATGTATTTCTTCCTCCTATATATACCTACGTACACCCAAACCAACAGAGGCATCCACGAAAACCTAATTCCACCGCCGCAACCTTCTGTACCCGTGAGATCCCATCTTGGGGCCTTTTCCGGCGTCCTGCCGGAGGGGCATTGATCACGGAGGGCTTCTACATCAACACCATAGCCTCTCCGATGATGTGTGAGTAGTTTACCTCAGACCTTCGGGTCCATAGTTATTAGCTAGATGGCTTCTTCTCTCTTTTTGGATCTCAATAGAAAGTTCACCACGATTCTCGTGGAGATCTATTCGATGTAATCTTCTTTTGCGGTGTGTTTGTTGAGACCGATGAATTGTGGGTTTATGATTAAGTTTATCTATGAACAATATTTGAATCTCCTCTGAACTCTTTTATGTATGATTGGTTATCTTTGCAAGTCTCTTCGAATTATCAGTTTGGTTTGGCCTACTAGATTGATCTTTCTTGCAATGGGAGAAGTGCTTAGCTTTGGGTTCAATCTTGCGGTGTCCTTTCCCAGTGACAGTAGGGGCAGCAAGACACGTATTGTATTGTTGCCATCGAGGATAACAAGATGGAGTTTATATCATATTGCATGAGTTTATCCCTCTACATCATGTCATCATACTTAAAGCATTATGATACGTCCATTTTGCATCATGCTTTTATATCAATATTTATTGCATTATGGGCTGTTATTTCACGTTATGTCACAATACTTATGGCTATTCTCTGTTATTTTACAAGGTTTACAAGAAGAGGGAGAATGCCAACAGCTGGAATTCTGGGCTGGAAAAGGAGCAAATATTGGAGACCTATTCTGCGCAACTCCAAAAGTCTTGAAACTCCATGGAATATCTTAAAATAAATAAAGAAAAAGCGTCGCCAAAGATGAAGGCCAGGGGACCCACACCCTGCTCACGAGGGTGGGGGGGGCATCCCCCCTGGGGCGCGCCCCTACCTCGTGGGCCCCCTGGTGGCTCTCCGACGCCCATCTTCTCCTATATGAAGTCTTTCGATGAGAAAAAAATAGGAAGCAACCTTTCGGGACAAAACTCCGCCGCCACGAGGCGGAACCTTGGCGGAACCAATCTAGGGCTCCGGCAGAGCTGTTCTGCCGGGGACACTTCCCTCCGAGAGGGGGAAATCATCGTCATCATCATCACCAACGCTCCTCTCATCGGGAGAGGGCAATCTCCATCAACATTTTCACTAGCACCATCTCATCTCCAAACCCTAGTTCATCTCTTGTATCCAATTCTTGTCTCCAAGTCCGGGTTGGTGCTAGTAGGTTGCTAGTAGTGTTGATTACTCCTTGTAGTTGATGCTAGTTGGTTTATTTGGTGGAAGATCATATGTTCAGATCCTATATGCATATTATTACCCCTCTGATTATGAACGTGATGAAAACTAGCTTGATGATATTCCCATGTGTCCTCGGGAGCGCTTTTCCTATTATAAGAGTTTGTTCCGTCTTGTCCTTTGCTATAAAAAGTATTGGGCCACCTTGCTGCACTTTATTTACTTTCGTTACTTGTTGCTCGTTACAATTTATCTTATCACAAAACTATCTGTTACCACTTATTTCAGTAATTGCCGAGAATACCTTGCTGAAAACCGCTTATCATTTCCTTCTGCTCCTCGTTGGGTTCGACACTCTTACTTATCGAAAGGACTATGATAGATCCCCTATACCTGTGGGTCATCAAGACTCTTTTAAGCGCCGTTGCCGGGAGTGTAACGCCTTTGGTAGGTGGAATTTGGTAAGGAAAAATTTATATAGTGTGCTGAAATTTACTGTCACTTGTTACTATGGAAAGTAATTCTCTGAGGGGTATCTTCACCCCGTCCAGTAGAGCAAAGAGTTGCTCCTCAACCTACTGAACCTATTGAAAATGAAACTCCTTTTGAAATTCCTTCGGGTATGATGGAAAAACTGCTAGCTAATCCTTTTACAGGAGATGGAACAAAGCATCCTGATGAGCATTTAATATATGTGGATGAAATTTGTGGATTATTTAAGCTTGCAGGTATACCCGATGATGTTGTTAAGAAGAAGGCCTTCCCTTTATCTTTCGAGGGAGACGTGTTGACATGGTATAGGCTATGTGATGATATGAGATCATGGAACTATAAAAGATTGAAACTGGAATTTCATCAAAAGTATTATCCTATGCATCTTGTTCATCGTGATCGTAATTATATATATAATTTTTGGCCTCGCGAAGGAGAAAGCATCGCTCAAGCTTGGGGGAGGCTTAAATCAATGTTATATTCATGCCCCAATCATGAGCTCTCAAGAGTGGCAATTCTTCAGAATTTTTATGCTCGGCTTTCTGAAAACAATCGCACCATGCTCGATACTTCTTGTGCTGGCTCTTTTATGATGAAGACTATTGAATTTAGATGGAATTTATTGGATAGAATTAAATGCAACTCTGAAGATTGGGACCTCGACGAAGGTAAGGAGTCAGGTATGACACCTAAGTTTGATTGTGTTAAATCTTTTATGGATACCGATATTTTCCGTAAGTTTAGCACTAAATATGGACTTGACTACTGAGATAGTAGCTTCTTTACGTGAATCTTTTGCTACTTATGTTGATCTCCCCAAGGAGAAGTGGTTTAAATATCATCCTCCCATAGAAGTAAAAGTAGCTGCACCTATTAAAGTTGAAGAAAAGACTGTCACTTATAATGATCCTATTGTTCCTACCTCTTATGTTGAGAAGCCACCTTTCCCTGTTAGAATTAAGGATCATGCTAAAGCTTCAACTGTTGTTCATAAAAGAAATATTAGAACTTATACACCTCCTGAGCAAGTTAAAGTAGAACCTAATATTGCTATTGTTAAAGATCTCTTGTTTGATAATATTGATGGGCATGTTATTCAATTCTGTGGTGAATCTGCTAGAATTGCTAAACCTTGTGCTAAAGATAAACATAGACATGTGGTAGGCGTGCCTGTTATTTCTGTTAAAATAGGAGATCATTGTTATCATGGCTTGTGTGATATGGGTGCTAGTGCTAGTGTTATACCTTATGATTTATATAAAGAAATTAAGCATGAGATTGCACATGTTGAGTTAGAAGATATTGATGTTACAATTAAACTTGCCAATAGAGATACTATATCTGCAATGGGAATAGTTAGAGATGTTGAAGTCTTGTGTGGGAAAACTAAATATCCTGCTGATTTTCTTGTTCTCAGTTCTCCACAAGATAGCTTTTGTCCCATTATATTTGGTAGACCCTTCTAGAATACTGTTAATGCTAAGATAGACTGCAAAAAGAATGTTGTTACTATTGGCTTGGATGATATGGTTCATGAGTTTAATTTCTCTAAATTTAGTAAACAACATCATGAAGAAGAATTGCCTAGTAAGGATGAAATTATTGGTCTTGCTTCTATTGCCGTACCTCCTAGTGATCCTTTAGAACACTATTTGCTAGACCATGAAAATGATATGTTCATGAATGAAAGAAGGGAAATAGATGAAGTATTCTTTAAACAGGAACCTATTCTGCAACACAATTTTCCTGTTGAAATCCTAGGGGGTCCCCCTCCACCCAAGGGTGATCCCGTGTTTGAGATTAAACCATTGCCTGATAATCTTAAATATGCTTATCTTGATGAAAAGAAAATATATCATGTTATTATTAGTGCTAACCTTACAGAGCATGAAGAAGAAAGATTATTGAAAACTCTGAAGAAGCACCGTGCCGCTATTGGATATACTCTTGATGATCTTAAGGGCATTAGACCCACTCTATGTCAACATAAAATAAATGCAGGCGGATGCCAAACCAGTTCGTGATCCTCAACGACGTTTGAATCCTAAAATGAAAGAAGTGGTAAGAAAAGAAATACTCAAGCTTCTGGAGGCAGGTATAATTTATCCCATTGCTGATAGTCAGTGGGTAAGTCCTCTCCATTGTGTCCCTAAGAAGGGAGGTATTACTGTTGTGCCTAATGATAAAGACGAATTGATCCCGCAAAGAATTATCACAGGTTATAGGATGGTAATTGATTTCCACAAATTAACTAAAGCTACTAAGAAAGATCATTACCCTTACCTTTTATTGATCAAATGCTAGAAAGATTATGCAAACATACACATTATTGCTTTCTAGATGGTTATTCTGGTTTCTCTCAAATACCAGATCGGCTAAAGATCAATCAAAGACTACTTTTACATGCCCTTTTGGTACTTTTGCTTATAGACGTATGCCTTTTGGTTTATGTAATGCACCTACTACCTTTCAAAGATGCATGATGGCTATATTCTCTGATTTTTGTGAAAAAAATTGTGAGGTCTTCATGGACGATTTTTCCGTCTATGGTTATTCTTTTGATGATTGCTTAAGCAATCTTGATCGAGTTTTGTAGAGATGTGAAGAAACTAATCTTGTCTTGAATTGGGAAAAGGGCCACTTTATGGTTAATGAAGGTATTGTCTTGGGGCACAAAGTTTCTGAAAGAGGTATTGAAGTTGATAAAGCCAAGGTTGATGCTATTGAAAAGATGCCATGTCCCAAGGACATCAAAGGTATAAGAAGTTTCCTTGGTCATGCCGGATTTTATAGGAGGTTCATTAAGGACTTCTCAAAATTTCTCGACCTCGACTAATTTATTACAAAAAGAGGTACCATTTGTCTTTGATGATGATTGTGTAGAAGCATTTGAAATACTTAAGAAAGCATTAGTCTCTACCTTTTGTTGTTCAGCCACCTGATTGGAATTTACCTTTTGAAATTATGTGTGATGCTAGTGATTATGTTGTAGGTGCTTTGTTCTAGGGCAAAGAGTTGATAAGAAATTAAATGTTATCCATTATGCTAGTAAGACTCTAGACAATGCTCAAAGAAATTATGCTACTACTGAAAAGGAACTTTTAGCGGTTGTGTTTGCTTGTGATAAATTCAGACCCTATATTGTTGATTCTAAAGTAACTATTCACACTGATCATGCTGCTATTAAATATCTTATGGAAAATAAAGATGCAAAACCTAGACTTATTCGATGGGTTCTCTTGCTGCAAGAATTTGATTTGCATATTGTTGATAGAAAAGGAGCTGAGAATCCCGTTGCAGACAACTTATCTAGGTTAGAGAATGTTCTTGATGACCCACTACCTATTGATGATAGCTTTCCTGATGAACAATTGAATGTCATAAACACTTCTCGTAGCACTCCATGGTATGCTGATTATGCTAATTATATTGTTGCTAAATTTATACCACCTAGCTTCACATACCAACAAAAGAAAAAGTTTTTCTATGATTTGCGACATTACTTTTGGGATGACCCACATCTTTATAAAGAAGGAGTAGATGGTGTTATTATACGTTGTGTACCTGAGCATGAACAGGAACAGATCCTACGCAAGTGCCACTCCGAAGCTTATGGAGGACACCACGCTGGAGATAGAACTGCACATAAGGTATTGCAATCTGGTTTTTATTGGCCTACTCTCTTCAAGGATGCATGTAAGTTTGTTTTGTCTTGCGATGAATGTCAAAGAATTGGTAATATTAGTAGACGTCAAGAAATGCCTATGAATTATTCACTTGTTATTGAACCGTTTGATGTTTGGGGCTTTGATTATATGGGACCTTTTTCTGCCTCTAATGGATATACACATATCTTAGTTGTTGTTGATTACGTTACTAAGTGGGTAGAAGCTATTCCAACTAGTAGTGTTGATCATAACACTTCTATTAAAATGCTTAAGGAAGTTATTTTTCCGAGGTTTGGAGTCCCTAGATATTTAATGACTGATGGTGGTTCACATTTTATTCATGGTGCTTTCCGTAAAATGCTTGCTAAATATGACGTTAATCATAGAATTGCATCTCCATATCACCCACAGTCTAGTGGTCAAGTAGAATTGAGTAATAGAGAGCTCAAATTAATTTTGCAAAAGACTGTTAATAGGTCTAGGAAGAATTGGTCCAAGAAACTTGATGATGCATTATGGGCCTATAGAACTGCATATAAGAATCCTATGGGTATGTCTCCGTATAAAATGGTTTATGGAAAAGCATGTCACTTACCTCTCGAACTAGAACATAAGGCATATTGGGCTATTAAAGAGCTCAACTATGATTTCAAACTTGCCAGTGAGAAGAGGTTATTTGATATTAGCTCACTGGATGAATGGAGAACCCAGACTTATGAAAATGCTGAGTTGTTTAAAGAAAAAGTTAAAAGATGGCATGACAAAAGGATACAAAAGCGTGAGTTTAATGTAGGTGATTATGTATTGCTATACAACTCTGGTCTAAGATTTTTGCAGGAAAACTTCTCTCTAAATGGGAAGGTCCCTACGTTATCGAGGAGGTCTATGGTTCCGGTGCTATAAAAATCAACAACTTCGAAGGCACAAATCCGAAGGTGGTAAACGGTCAAAGGATCAAACATTACATCTCAGGTAATCCCATAAATGTCAAAACTAATATTATTGAAACCGTAACCCCGGAGGAATACATAAGGGACACTTTCCAGACCGTTTCAGACTCCGAAAAGGAATAGGTATGTGGTACGGTAAGTAAAACGACTTCAAAACAATTTTTAAGGCAATATTTCTCCGTTTTGGAATATTTAGAAAAATAGAAAAATAAGTAGCAGTCCGGGAAGGACACGAGGGCCCCACGAGGGTGGTGGGCGCCCTACCCCCCTGGGCGCGCCCCCCTACCTCGTGAGCACCTCGTGTGCCCTCCGGACTCTGTTTCTTGCACGATATGTATTTTGGTCGGTAAAAATTCATTATATATTCTCCCGAAGGTTTTGACTCCCGTATCACGCAAATCTCTTACATTACGGTTTGAGTTGTTTTACGTCGGGGTTGTCAAGGCCGGGCATCATGTCGTCCCCTCCTCCAGCAATGGTGACAAAGATGCTTGGCTAATGAAGATAGAGCTGAAGAGGGAAGAACCCATGGAGATCAACAAGGATGAAAGGATCAAGAAGGCCACGGAGGACCAAGCTCCGGCAGCAGAAGACACCCTCCAACTTGATCACAACTTTCTCACCCCAACTGAAATCGAAGCTTTCAAGATGATTGAGTTAGCTCGTATTCAAAACAAGTATCTCACAAGTGAAAATATTTTGTTGAAGGAGCATATCGTTGCACTCAAGGGCATTATTACAAGTTGGAGGACCTCTTACGCTCGATGTGCGACTATCCATCACCTCCACCTTCTTCACCAACAACAAAGGAGACATAATCACATGGGTATAGGCACTCCCCTTGGCAACTGCCAAGCTTGGGGGAGGTGCCCCGGTATCGTATCACCATCACAACTCCTATCTTTACTGTTTTTCTTAGTTCGATCCTATTAGTAGTATCTTGATCTAGTAGAATAAAGTTATGGCATGATCTAGTTTTGAGTTTTGCTTTATGATCTCTCTATGTAATCGAGTCCGTGAGCTATATATATAATAAAGTTTAGTGTTGAGTCAAGGGCTTGATTATTTTGCCATGATCTTGGGTGAATAAAAGAATAGAAAGAAGAAAAGAATAAAAAGAAACAAAGAGTTCATATTGATCTTATTGAGAGTAATGACTTCACATAGAAAGAGTATGATGATTAAAAGTTGTTGGGAGTTGGCAAATATAGCTTTGGTCATCGTTGCAATTAATAGGAAGTAATAAGGAAAGAGAGGTTTCACATACAAATATATTATCATTGACATCTTTTATGATTGGGAGCACTCATTAAAATACAACATGCTAAAGAGTTGATGTTGGACAAGGAAGACAACGTGATGAGTTATGTTTTCTTATATCTAAGATAAAGTATGTTGTCATGGATCCTCTAACATGTTGAGCTTGCCCTTCCCCCTCATGCTAGCCAAATTCTCAGCACCAAGTAGAGATACTACTTATGCTTCCAAATACCCTTAAACCAGTTTAGCCATGAGAGTCCACCATATCTACCTATGGATTGAGTAAGATCCTTCAAGTAAGTTGTCATCGGTGCATAGCAATAAAAATTGCTCTAAATATGTATGATTGATTGGTGTGGGAGAAATAAGCTTTATACGATCTTGTGATATGGAAGAAATAAAAGCGACGGACTGCATAATAAAGGTTCATATCACAAGGGGCAATATAAAGTGACGTTCTTTCGCATTGAGATTTTGTGCATTCAACCATAAAAGCGCATGGCAACCTCTGTTTCCCTCTGTGAAGGGCCTATCTTCTATTATTATCCTCTACCTTATGCAAGAGTCACGGTGATCTTCACCTTTCCTTTTTCATTTTATCCTTTGGCAAGCCCAAAGATGTTGGAAAGAACATGATATATATATATATATATATATATATATATATATATATATATATATAATTGGATGTAGGGGAGCATGAATTACTATTGTTGACATTACCCTTGAGGTAAAAGGTTGTGGGGCAAAACTATAAGCCCCTATCTTTCTTTGTGTCCGATTAAAACTCCGTAACCACAAGTATTGCGTGAGTGTTAGCAATTATGAAGGACTAAATGATAGTTGAGTATGTGGACTTGCTTCTAAGCTCTGACATAGACTCTTTCCGATGTTATGATAAATTGCAATTGCTTCAATGACTGAGGTTATAATTTGTTGGTGCCTAATAAGGTTTCTGATTCATACCTTTGCATTGTGAAAAGATCATCACTTGAACATAAGTAATCATATGACAAAATCTATATATGTTGCTGTTATGAGAATAATCATGATGCCTTCATGTCCGTATTTTATTTTTGTCGATGCCTCTACCTCTAAACATGAGGACATATTTATTGTTATCGGCTTTTGGCTTGAGGACAAGCGAGGTCTAAACTTGGGTGAGTTGATACGTCCATTTTGCATCATGCTTTTGTATCGATATTTATTGCATTATGGGCTGTTATTTCACGTTATGTCACAATACTTATGGCTATTCTCTGTTATTTTACAAGGTTTACATGAAGAGGGAGAATGAATGCCTAAATTTGGAATTATGTTTTGGAAAAGGAGCAAATATTGGAGACCTATTCTGCGCAACTCCAAAAGTCTTGAAACTCCACGGAATATCTTAAAATAAATAAAGAAAAATCATCGCCAAAGATGAAGGCCAGGGGGCCCACACCCTGCTCACGAGGGTGGGGGCGCGCCCCCCTACCTCGTGGGCCCCCTGGTGGCTCTCCGACGCCCATCTTCTCCTATATGAAGTCTTTCGATGAGAAAAAAATAGGAAGCAACCTTTCGGGACGAAACTCCGCCGCCACGAGGCGGAACCTTGGCGGAACCAATCTAGGGCTCCGGCAGAGCTGTTCTGCCGGGGACACTTCCCTCCGGGAGGGGGAAATCATCGTCATCATCATCACCAACGCTCCTCTCATCGGGAGAGGGCAATCTCCATCAACATCTTCACCAAAGACCATCTCATCTCCAAACACTAGTTCATCTCTTGTATCCAATTCTTGTCTCAGTCCGGGATTGGTGCTAGTAGGTTGCTAGTAGTGTTGATTACTCCTTGTAGTTGATGCTAGTTGGTTTATTTGGTGGAAGATCATATGTTCAGATCCTATATGCATATTATTACCCCTCTGATTATGAACGTGATGAAAACTAGCTTGATGATATTCCCATGTGTCCTCGGGAGTGCTTTTCCTATTATAAGAGTTTGTTCCGGCTTGTCCTTTGCTATAAAAAGGATTGGGCCACCTTGCTGCACTTTATTTACTTTCGTTACTTGTTGCTCGTTACAATTTATCTTATCACAAAACTATCTGTTACCACTTATTACAGTACTTGCAGAGAATACCTTGCTGAAAACCGCTTATCATTTCCTTCTGCTCCTCGTTGGGTTCGACACTCTTACTTATCGAAAGGACTACGATAAATCCCCTATACTTGTGGGTCATCACATTGCTCTGTTCTTTTGAACTTAATACTCTAGATGCATGCTGGATAGCCGTCGATGTGTGGAGTAATAGTAGTAGATGCAAGCAGAGTCAGTCTACTTGTCACGGACGTGATGCCTATATACATGATTATACCTAGATATTCTCATAACTATGCTCAATTCTATGAATTGCTCAACAATAATTTGTTCACCCACCGTAATACTTATGCTCTTGAGAGAAGCCACTAGTGAAACCTATGGCCCCCAGGTCTATTTTCCATCATATTAATCTTCCAACACTTAGCTATTTTTATTTCCTTTTATTTTCCTTTGCATCTCTATTATAAAAATACCAAAAATATTATCTTATCATATCTATCAGATCTCACTTTCATAAGTGGCCGTGAAGGGATTGACAACCCCTTTATTGCGTTGGTTGCGAGGTTTATACTTATTTGTGTAGGTGCGAGGGACTTGGGCATGGACTCCTACTGGATTGATAGCTTGGTTCTCAAAAAACTGAGGGAAATACTTACGCTACTTTACTACATCACCCTTTCCTCTTCAAGGGAAAACAAACACAGTGCTCAAGAGGTAGCATGCCTCTACTTGACTAGCTCGTTAATCAAAGATGGTTAAGTTTCCTAGCCATAGACATGTGTTGTCATTTGATGAATGGGATCACATCATTAGAAAATGATGTGATGGACAAGACCCATCTGTTAGCTTAGCATAATGATCATTTAGTTTTATTGCTATTGCTTTCTTCATGACTTATACATGTTCCTCTGACTATGAGATTATGCAACTCCCGAATACCGGAGGAACACCTTGTGTGCTATCAAACGTCACAACGTAACTGGGTGATTATAAAGATGCTCTACAGGTTCCGATGGTGTTTGTTGAGTTGGCATAGATAGAGATTATGATTTGTCACTCCGAGTATCGGAGAGGTATCTGTGGGCCCTCTTGGTAATGACATCACTATAAGCCTTGCAAGTAATGTGACTAATGAGTTAGTTACGGTATGATGCATTACGGAACGAGTAAAGAGACTTGCCGGTAACAAGATTGAACTAGGTATGAGGATACCGACGATCGAATCATGGGCAAATAACATACCGATGACAAAGGGAACAATTTATGTTGTTATGCGGTTTGACCGATAAAGATCTTCGTAGAATATGTAGGATCCAATATGAGCATCCAGGTTCTGCTATTGGTTATTGACCGAAGATGTGTCTTGGTCATGTCTGCATAATTCTCAAACCCGTAGGGCCCGCACACTTAACGTTCGATGGCGATTTGTATTATGAGTTATGTGATTTGATGACTGAAGTTTGTTTGGAGTCCCGGATGAGATCACGGACATGACGAGGAGTCTCAAAATGGTCGAGAGGTAAAGATTCATATATGGGACGATGGTATTTGGACACCGGAAGTGTTCCGGGTGATACCGGGTCACCGGAAGTGGTTCCGGGCAACCCCCGGCAAAGATATGAGCTTAATGGGCCAAGTAAGGGAACACACTAGCCCACAAGGGGCTGGTGCTCCCCCTATAGGGCCATCCACGTGGGGAGAAAGGGAAAGGAGAGGAGGAAAAGGAAAGTATGAAGTAGGACTCCTACTTCCTTCCCCTCCCCCCTCCTTCCTTTCCCCTTGTCCAAATATGGTAAGGGGGACCGAATTGGACTAGGGGCCCAAGTAGGATTCCTCCTACTTGGGTGCGCCCTAGGCTGCCTCCCTCCCTCTCCCTCCTTTATATACGTGGGGAGGGCACCCCTAGAACACACGTCAATTGTTCCTAGCCGTGTGCGGTGCCCCCCTCCACAGTTACACACCTCGGTCATATCATCGTAGTGCTTAGGTGAAGCCCTGCGCGGGTAACTTCATCATCATCGTCGCCACGCCATCATGCTGACGGAACTCTCCCTCGTCCTCAACTGGATCAAGAGCTCAAGGGACTTCATCGAGCTGAACGTGTGCTGAACACGGAGGTGTCGTACGTTCGGTGCTTGGATGGGTTGGATCGCGAAGACGTTTGACTACATCAACCGTGATACTAAACGCTTCCGCTTTCGGTCTACGAGGATACGTGGACACACTCTCCCCGCTCGTTGCTATGCTTCTCCTAGATAGATCTTGCGTGATCGTAGGATTTTTTTTTGAAATACTACGTTCCCCAACATCAAAGACTTCCTATTTATCGCGAACAAGGTTGCCGGCAGGGTTGAGCCTTGGGTCGGGAGACACCATCAACCGACAGAAAATTAACCCTTATCAGTGCATGTCTCTCCAATTTGCGATGTTTGTCATGGGATTTTTCCTACTCCAAGTTGGTATGTGCATAAAATTCGCCTTAGTGAGGTCTCGTTTCTTCTGGGGGAAATAATTAGGCAAGCAAAAATACCACTGGTACATTGGAGTACCATTTGTGCCCCCCCCCCCCCCCCCCCGAGATGGGGGGCCTAGGCATCATTAACACCAAACATATGAACAAGTGTTTGATGACCAAGTGGGCTTGGAAGATCCTAACCGCTGAGGGGCTATGGCTAGATATTATTAAGCATAAGTACCTTCGGCATGCAACTTCAGCTACAACTTCCAAGAGGCATGGATCCCAGTTCTTGGAAGCGATCACCAAAATTCATTATTTACTTTGCGTTGGGACAATTCATATCGTTGGGAACGGAATATCCACGGTCTTTTGGTTAGACATTTAGATTGGCTAAAACTCTCTGGCAAGTGAGTTCACAGGCCTGTTTGCGATAGCCTATTATCTAAATGCTCTAGATAGTGAGACTTGAAGACTGGATTAGTGGTGGACACTTTTACGGTGAACCCTTAGACCTGAAGAGAGGGAGGAGTGGCGTAACCTCGTGTCCATTCTGATTGATGTGTTCCTAACACTACAGAAATCAGCTTCTTTGCCGTCTGCCAAACACTTAGTCGTCTGCTGGCTAACGGCCCCTCTTTTGGCACTGAAAGTCACGGAAAGAGCTACTTTGCCATCTGCAAGCACACAGCGAACGGCAAAGACTTTTTTCATTGGTCCTCCTAGCCAAGCTGATGGCAAAGCAAAAGCCTCTTTGCCGTCAGCCAAACCAGGCATTTTCCATGTGCCTGGTATATTCACACACGGCAAAGAATTTTGCTAAACGTTAAAAAAAAAAACGTTCGTCTAGCGTCGTGTCCGACGTCCGGCGAGCGGCATGTCCGGTGTCCAGCCAGCAGCGTGTCCAACGTCCTTTAAGCATCGTGTCCGGCGTCCTTTGAACAATGTGGCCTGAGTAGTAGCGGACGCTGATGGCCATGGTCGGAATAGCAGCAGACGACGGCGGCCATGGCCGGAGCAGCAGCAGCCGACAACAGCCATGGCCAGGCTCCGGCGGGCTGCACGCGAACACGGGCGGCGCGCAAACGCGGGCAGGATCTGGAGGGCGGCTGCTGCTTTGGTGGTCGCCGGACGGGCACAGATCTGGCGCTCGGGGCAGAGAGGAGGACAATGAGTGGCGGCGGCGGTGTACTCCGTCGAGGTGCGTAGAGGAGGAGGCCGGGGAGGCTCGCCCGCAGCAAGGTCCGGCAAGGGGTGTAGAAGAGGAGGTCAGGGAGACTATCCCACAGCCGGATCCGGCGATGGGCGGCCACGGTGGAGCCGGCGAGGGGCGGAGAAGCGGCATCTGACGAGGAGCGGAGACGGAGCCGCTGGGGAAGTTCGGCCACGGCTGCTGCGCTCGGGCAGAGAGGAGAGAAAGAGATCGAGGGGATGGGGACGCGCACATGGGAGACAGAGTGGTGGGGTCGGGCACGGGAGAGAGAGAGTGGTGGGGTCGGGCGTGAGAGAGAGGATAGTTGGTGTGGGAGATCGTGATGTGTGCAACGGATCATGGCATGTCATCGATCCGTGGGATCGATCCGCGTGGTGTTTTTTTTCTTTGCCATTGTGTAAAAAAACACGACAAAGAGATCTTTGCCATCCGCCTGCCTTTGCCGTCTGCTTTTGGTCTCTTTGTCGTCCGCTAACAGACGACAAAGAAAAGACTGACGACAAATTACATGTTTGCCATGAGGTCATTCTTTGTCGTCTGCTTTTCGAAAACAGACGACACACACCATTTTTGTCGTCCACTAGCACACGACAAAGAATAGACTGATGGCAAATTCTTTGATTCCAGTAGTGTAACCTCAAATGTATACTCTTTCATTGAATCTAGAACAATCAGGGCAATTCTCTACCGGCTCCTTATTACCATGCTTACATAATTGGGCCTCCCAATTTCAATTTATGGACATTTGGAAGGGCAAACTGCCAACCAAGATAAAAATAAACTATGGCTTAGGGAAAACCTCGTCCCGGTGGCAGCTATTGCATCAACTCGGTGAGACCGAAGTGAAGCAATAAGGCAATAGAGAGTTGGCAGGCCATCTAGGTGAGATTGATTGCAAATCACGGTGAGACCAAAATAATTGCAACAAGTAACAGAGAGTTGGCAAGGCCATCTCGGTGGGACCGAGATCCGTATCGGTGTGATTGAAACCTTAGGGTTTCTGGCAATGGCTGTGTCAAATGAACTCGGTGACTCCGGGTAGAAAGAATCGGTTGGGCCGAGTTTGGAATTAGGGTTTGGACATATTTGGATGGAGAAAGTGGCTGAGGGTTTTGGAGCAATATCACTAAGCACTTTGAGCAAGTAGACCATTAAGCAACACACCATCCCCTTTTAATAGTATTGGCTTTCCTATGGACTCAATGTTATCTTGGATCACCAAAATATAAATGGAGAGTCTTGAGCTTTTGCCAATCTTTGTCCTTAGCGTTTTGAGGGGTCCACATCTCTAGTCCATGCCATGTCAATCATTGAACATCCTGAAATATTTGTCTTGAATGGATATTAGTTCAATGAGCTATATGTTGTCATGAATTACCAAAACCACCCGGGGATTAGTTGCACTTTCAGCATCTAGTGCCCCCTTAGTGGTTTTGGAGTATTGAAGACAAATGGGTTAAGGGACTAATGTGTTTGTGAGTATACACGGGAGAAAATTCTCTGAAGACTATGTTTAACCATGCAAGACAACCCCTAAAAATGTATGTTTACACTGAAGAATTTGGTGTGCTCTTTGAAGAAATTGAAGTGAAGAATTGGAAGCTTGAAGACTTCGTTTTCTTTAAAAAAATCTTTATTTGAATCATAGGGAACACCATACTGTTAAAGGGGGTCTAGGTGATACATAGGTGTATTTTCTTAGTGATGCTCAAACTCAAACCTACCTATTTCTTCGAGTGAATACTTCGGAAAGCTTTTGTAGTGCAATCGAGTTCTTCAGCGACAGAGATACGGGTCTTCTGGTCGCTGATGAAATTGTTATGACTGAATAGCTAGGATTTCGCAAGTGCGGTTCTCCTACCGTGAGGAAATTGAGAGACAAATTTTCAACCGTTCTTGTGCTAGCACCAGCTGTTGAGTGGATCCTTATCCTGACAACGTCTTGTCTGAAGGGGCATGATAGTCATTCTATGTTGGGTTGAACCCAGGCTATAAATAGCCCCCCACAACCATTTGTTGGTTGGTTGCTCCAAGTGATTGATTCACAAGTGTCAACTATTGGGAAACACAGTAGAAGAAAAACAAATTGGCGCCTACAATCACCCAAGATCAATATGAAGATGCATAATGGGTTGAGATCACAATCGTTTCCGTCACCAAGTTGCAGCGGAAGAAGAACGTATTGGTGTAGATTGTACAAGGAGTCCCTTGAACCGTAGATGAACGATCCCTCGTACCGCCCACGAACAGTCCCTTGAACTGAAGACCGAAAGCACGGCCTCCCTACTTGGTTGCAAGCGTGCAGGCTTCACGATCCGGCATCGCTTCACCATCTAGAGCTAATCTTCACCAGAGAATTAGAGGGAGGAGATTATAACTAAATTCGGCTTCTAATTATGAGGACAAGAGGATCAGCCTAGCTCTAATTAGTCAACTAGGACAAACCAGAACTATAGCTAGAAGAACTAGAGGAGGCTCCAAAACTTGTATGAACCATAGAGGAAAAACCCCTAGTATATATAGGTTGGAGGAGGAGGAGAGGCAGCCACCAAGGGAAAGTCCCCCTTGGGCGCCGACCATGGGGAGGAGTAGGACTCCTCCCTTGTCCACCCGCCCCCGTGAAAGGGGAGCGCCTTCCTACTTGGGCCTTTGTGGCCCAAGTTGCCTTCCACCTCTTGGCCTTTTTAGGCCCGTTGATATTTAAATTAAATATAAAATGTTCTAAATACCTCTAGACCATTTTTTTAACATCTCCAGAAACATTTTTCACCTATATATAATTTATCTGTAATACCCGGTATTACCCGATACTGTCCGAAACCCTTCCGGTGACCCCGAAACGCTTCCGGATTCTCTGAGAACTATTCTGAATATTCATGAAATAATTCCATATATATATTCTCATGATTCCCGCACTACTAACACTCGGTGATACATCTCCGCCGTATCTACTTTTCCTAACGCTTTTGCTCTTGTTTTGGACTCTAATTTGCATGATTTGAATGAAACTAACCCGGACTAACGTTGTTTTCAGCAGAACTACCATGGTGTTGTTTTTGTGCAGAAATAAAAGTTCTCGGATTAGGACGAAACTTTTTGAAGAATTATTTCAGAATATATAAAAAATACTGGAACCAATAACCACCGGAGGGGGGCCCGTGTCTGACCACAAGACACCAGGGTGCCCCTCCTCAAGGCACGCCCTGGTGGGTTGTGGGGCCCTCAAGGATCCGCACACCCTAATTCCAGCACTATAAATTCCTATTTTCGGAGAAAAAAATAAGAGAGGAAGTTTCATCGCGCTTCACGATACGAAGCCAAGCCACCGCCACCTCCTGTTCTTCACCGGGAGGCCAGATCTGGAGCCTGTTTGGGGCTCCGAAGAGGGGAATCTTCGATCTTCGTCATCACCTTCGTCATCACCAACCCTCCTTCATCACCAATTCCATGACGCTCCCCACCGGGGATGAGTAATTCCTTCGTAGGCCCGCTCGTCGGTGAGGAGTTGGATGAGATTCATCATGTAATCGAGTTAGTTTTGTTAGGGCTTGATCCCTAGTATCCACTATGTTCTGAGGTTGATGTTGTTATGACTTTGCTATGCTTAATGCTTGTCACTAGGGTCCGAGTGCCATGATTTCATATCTGAACCGTTTATGTTTTCATCATCATATATCTGTTCTAGATCCGATCTTGCAAGTCATAATCACCTATTATGTGTTATGATTTGTAAACCCCAGTGTGACGGTAATTGGGATACTTCCTGGTGATGACTGTAGTTTGAGGAGTTCATGTATTCACTATGTATTAATGTTTTCTTCTGGTTCACTATTAAAAGGAGGCCTTAATACCCCTTAGTTTCCTTATGGACCCCGCTGCGACGGGAGGGTAGGACAAAAGATGTCATGCAAGTTCTTTTCCATAAACACGTATGACTATTTACGGAATACATACCTACATTATATTTATGAACTGGAGCTAGTTTTGTATCGCCCTAGGTTATGATTGTTATATGATGAATATCATCCAACGAATTCATCGAACCAATGCCTACGAGTTTTCCACATATTGTTCTTGCTAAGTTACTACTCCTGCTGTTACTGTTACACTTGCCACAAAATCATTGCTATCACTGTTACCGTTACTATTACTGTTACTGATGCTATCAAAACCATCATATTACTGTGCTACTGATCACTGTGCTGCAGATATTTAATCTCCAGGTGTGGTTGAATTGACAACTCAACTGCTAATACTTGCAAATATTCTTTGGCTCCCCTTGTGTCGAATCTATAAATTTGGGTTGAATACTCTACCCTCGAAAACTGTTGTGACCCCCTATACTTGTGGGTTATCACTCAACAGATCGTGATTGCCTTAAGCTTGTGACCCTGTAGGTTCAGTAACTCATAGACATGAATGAAACCATTCATTCAATGGCCGACAGCGAGACCGTGGACGTCCGTATCGGTCCCTATGAGCACATGAATGGTATTCGAGTGAAACTTTGGTTATCATGTGATTTTCCCTTTGCTTCGCGATACTTCACAAAACCCGGGATGCATCGGTATCCTCCTGAGTTGTCACTATGCTCGTTATACTGAAATCCTCATTACCGGTTTTGTTCTTCTTTCTCGTTATTGTCTTTTGGCATCCTCGTGACGAAGTCACGTGTGTCTTGCCAGGCGATGATCGATGTCATCACACCGAGAGGGCCCTAAGAATATCTCTCCATCATCGAGAAAATCCCACTCTCGAGCTATTCGATCACTTGTCAAACTTTTCAATGATCCTGTAAGTTGTTGTTATGATCACCATGTTAATGGTGACATTTGAGCAACCCCAAAGCCCACCGTACAGTAAGAAGTGACCATGATACTCTCATGGTCTAAGGAGAAATTTCACAAGTTAACACTCCATGTTATTACAATTGAATGTAGACGATATTAACTCAATTCATAACAAACAAGATTGGGACGGTTCAATATGATCGTTCTTCCAACGTATAATCTCAATGTTGTTTTAGGATCATCGTTACACTTAACAATATCCTAAGATCGGGAAAACGTGATCACCAACAACACTTGAGCTAGTCTTAGAGGCGAGACTATGAACCTTTTATTTTACCGTTTATCATTCCACATGTGCATATGAGTTTTCCACTGAATAGCATATTCCAGGATCATAACAGTTATAGCATGAAATATAAAATCTTTAATTATGAATATGGAAATATAATAATACAAATATTATTGCCTCTAGGGTATATTTGAAGGAAATATGTCCTAGAGGCAATAATAAAGTTGTTATTTATATTTAGTTATATCATGATAAATGTTTATTATTCATGCTAGAATTGTATTAAGCGGAAACTTAGTACATGTGTGAATACATAGACAAAACAGAGTGTCCCTAGGATGCCTCTACTTGACTAGCTCGTTAATCAAAGATGGTTAAGTTTCCTAACCATAGAGATGTGTCGTCATTTGATAAACGAGATCATATCATTAGAGAATGATGTGATGGACAATACCCATCCATTAGCTTAGCATTATGATCGTTTACTTTTATTGCTATTGCTTTCTTCATGACTTATACATGTTCCTTTGACTATGAGATTATGCAACTCCCGAATACCGGAGGAACACCTTGTGTGCTATCAAACGTCACAACGCAACTGGGTGATTATAAAGATGCTCTACAGGTGTCTCTGAATGTGTTTTTTGAGTTGGCATAGATCAAGATTAGGATTTGTCACTCCATGTATCGGAGAGGTATCTCTGGGCCCTCCCGGTAATGCACATCACTATAAGCCTTGCAAGCAATGTGATTAATGAGTTAGTTACGGGATGATACATTACGGAACGAGTAAAGAGACTTGCCAGTAACGAGATTGAACAAGGTATGATGATATCGGCGATCGAATCTCGGGCAAGTAACATACTGATAACAAAGGGAATAACGTATGTTGTTATGCCGTTTGACCGATTAAGATCTTCGAAGAATATGTTGGAGCCAATATGAGCATCCAGGTTTCGTTATTGTTTATTGACCGGGAAGTGTCTCGGTCATGTCTACATAGTTCCCGAACCCGTAGGGTCTGCACGCTTAACGTTTGATGACGATTTGTATTATGAGTTATGTGTTTTGGTGACCGAAGTTTGTTCGGAGTCCCGGATGAGATGACAGACATGACGAGGAGTCTCAAAATGGTCGAGAGGTAAAGATTGATATATTGGACAAAGGTATTCGGACACCGGAAAGGTTTCGGGACATTTCAGATATTTATCGGGGAACCGAGTGTAGGATCGAAAGTATGTCTAGAGGGGGGGGGGGGTGATTATACTACTTGAGAAAATAAAAATCAAGCCTTTTCCCAATTTTAGTTCTTGGCAGATTTTAGCAACTTATCACAAGTCAAGCAATCAACCTACACATGCAATTCTAAGAGTATAGCAGTGTAATGTAAAACAATTGCACATGAAGGTAAAGGGATGAGATTGAGGGAGCAAACGCAATGTTGACACGGAGGTTTTTTATCCGTGGTTCTGATAGGTGGTGCTATCGTAGATCCACGTTGATGGAGACTTCAACCCACAAAGGGTAACAGTTGCGCGAGTCCACGGAGGGCTCCACCCACGAGGGTCCACGAAGAAGCAACCTTGTCTATCCCACCATGGCCGTCGCCCACGAAGGACTTGCCTCACTAGGGTAGCTCTTCACGAAGTAGGCGATCTCCTTGCCCTTACAAACTGCTTGGTTCAACTCCACAATCTTGTTAGAGGCTCCGAAGTGACACCTAGCCAATCTAGGAGACACCACTCTCCAAGAAGTAACAAATGGTGTGTTGATGATGAACTCCTTGCTCTTGTGCTTCAAATGATAGTCTCCCAACACTCAACTCTCTCTCATAGGATTGTATTTGGTAGAAAGAAGATTTGAGTGGAAAGCAACTTGGGGAAGGCTAGAGATCAGGATTTATGTGGTTGAAATGGAATATCTTGACCTCAACACAAGTGTAGGTGGTTCTCTCTCAGAAAATATATATTGGAAGTGTAGGCATGTTCTGATGGCTCTCTCCATGAATGAAGAGTGGGTGGAGGGGTATATATAGCATCCACACAAAATTTAACCGTTACACACAAATCACCAAACTCGGTGGGACCGATTCAGAGAACTCGGTCGGACCGATTTAGTTCAAAATGTGAACGTTAGGATTCTCGATGGGACTGACATGTCAACTCGGTGGGACCGATGTCATTAGGGTTAGGGCATAGCGTAATCTTGGTGAGACCGATTACACAAACTCAGTGAGACCGATTTTGGTAATAGCCAAACAGAGAGTTGGTCAGTCAAGCTCGGTGGGAGCGATTCGCTCATCTCGGTTGGACCGAAACGTTACGAAGGGGAAATAGAGAGTTTGCATTGCAATCTCGGTGGGACCGATCGCTCATCTCGGTTTAACCGAAATGTTACGAAGGGAAACAGAGAGTTTGCAATCCCATCTCAGTGAGACCGAATTGATTAGGGTTTCTGGCAGTGGCTATGTCAACTGAACTCGGTGGCTCCGGATGAACAGAATCGGTGGGGCCGAGTTGGACTTTTTGGTTTAGGACATATGTGGATATGAGAAAGTAGTGGAGGGTTTTGGAGCATATCACTAAGCATTTTGAGCAAGATCCTCATTAAGCAACACCTCATCCCTTCTTAATAGTATTGGCTTTTCCTATAGACTCAATGTGATCTTGGATCACTAAAATAGAAAATGTAGAGTCTTGTGCTTTGAGCTTGAGCCAACCCTTTGTCCTTAGCATTTTGAAGGGTCCACTTTCTAATCCATGCCATGCCAAACAATGAGCTTTCCTGAAATATTTATCTTGGAATAGCATTAGCTCAATGAGCTATATGTTGTTAGGAATTACCAAAACCACCCAGGGATAGTTGCACCATCAATCTCCCCTTTTTGGTAATTGATGACAACATATAGATCAAAGCTTCGACAAATGATAAATAAGATTGAAAAACATCGTCACTTTGAGAAGTATGTGATAAGCAAGAGCTCCCCCTAAATTTGTGCATTATTTAAGATTTGCTTTTGAATGCAAATGCACAATCGATTAGGATCATGGGTTACTCTTCCATGTCACATACATCTTGGTGGAGCGCTCAAAATGATAGAGATTAAAAGCATGCACTCATCACCAAGCAAGGTGAATGATCATAATAGGATATGAAAGATAGCATTAACCAACAAGCATTAAGGGTAGCATATGATCAAACACTTGACCAAATAAGTATCTCACAAGGACATAAAGTAGTATCACACAAGCACACATTAAAGTTTCAAACCAACCAAAAAGAGTGCAAAGAGAGATAAAACCAACTCTCTCTCTCTCTCTCTCGAAGCCTATGATCTATACATTTTTCTCCCCCTTTGGCAACAAGTTATCAAAAAGTTTGAAAATGCATAGTGCTAAACGACTCTCAGGCTTGATCTTCGGGAGGAGGTGTTGAGAGAACGCCAAGGACGAGAGCTTCTGATGAAGTGGCTGGAGCTGGTGGAGTAGCTGCTGGAGCTGGAATTGGAGCTGTAGCTGCTGTTGCTGATGATGTAGCTCTAGTGTGTGTCACTGGCACTACAGCAGATCTCTGTCCTCTGGGCACTCTAGCAAATGCATCTGTGGTAGACTTGCCCTTCTTCTCCTCTGCTTCCTCCTGAAGTTGCTCAACTGCAGTTTGGATCTCTGTGATCTTGACATCAAGGTCATAGAATTTTGTCTCAACAATCCTTTCCAAGCTCTCCTGGTTCTTGGTCAGGGTGGCCAGGCCCTACTCAATCCTCAGAGTGGATTGGATCAGATATCAAGCTGGTCTTGCTTGCTCTTCAAGAAGACCTGAGATGCCTCTTCCACAGTTGGCATCTTTGCAGCCTTCTCAGCTTTAGCTTTGGCTTTCTTCTCTTGTGTTTGCACAGATGATGGTTCATTCTCAGTCATGACTACTGTGTTGTCCTCAAATTCAGGATAGATGGGAGGATGCTCTTTGTCCAAGATGTACTTGCCCTTGCCCATCTTTGAGTTAATGAGCTCCTGGATGTGTGGGGCATATCCAGAACTTCTCTTCTGATCAGTTGCATTCCTCTTGATTGTTTCCACAATCAGGCTCATAACCTTGAACTTCTGTGGGACATCAAATATGTGCATCAAGTTGATAGCATGTCCTCTGATTATCTTGTGATCACCGGACACAGGAAGAAGTGTGTGCCTCGAATCCAATTGGTGTAGGTAGACCAGACAACAAATAGTGTACAGATCCAAACTTATGTGTGTCCAAAGCATCATCAGGGATCTCTTTGTACATATTTGCCATAGATTTGTGGTCTTTCTTCTTCTTGGCATAGACATCCAAGTCATCCTCATGTTCCTCAGGAGCATTTATGAGTTTTTCCCATTCTTCAACAAAGAGATTGGTACCTAGTACCCTCAGACATCCACACAATCCTTCCATCTGGATAGAAGTGTGCAGTGGAGTAGAATTGCATAATGAGCTCATCACTCCACTTGGTGAACTTCTGAGGCACAAACTCATCAACTCCACATGCCTTGAAGCTGTCATATACACCAGGGAAGTGTTCCTCATTCTCCTTGATGAATTTCCAATCAACCCATCTCATGTCACACACTATGGGCTTCTTCTCAAGTAAAACAGTCTCATAGAAGTCCTGTTGTTCCTTAGTGTGGAATCTGTAGTCCACAGCAGTCCTTCTCCTAGTGGCATATGGATCAGACTCTCTCCATAACCTTAATCCTAAATCCTTCCTGATTTTCATGTTCTCTGCAACTGGGTGTGCATCATTGTGATCAGGGATCTTGGGCTTCAGCTTCCTCAAAATAACAGAATCATCTTCTTCTTCTTCTTCAGCGGCCTGAGGCACTGGGGCCTTGTTTTTCTCCTCAGCAGGGATGTTCCTGGTGCTCCTCTTGGTTTTTGGATTTGGAGCTGGAGCAGCAACCTTGGGAGCAGTTTTGGGCTTAGATGGAGCAGCCCCTGATTTGATTGCATCTCCCATGAGCTTTTGAGCTTTGGGTGCTGGTGCTGCATCCTCTTCCTCTTCCTCTTCTTCAGAATCTCTCATCATTGTAGGTTTACCAATAACTCTAGCAATGGTCTTCTTGACCCTTTCTTTCCTCTTCTTACCATCTCCAGTTTCTTTGGGTTCAAGAGTGAACTCCATTGTTTCTCATGTGGCAACTTTCCTTGCCTTAGACATGGGCTGTCTTCTTGCTGGCATCTTAGTCTTCAGACCTGGCTTAGTTGCAGCAGTTGTGCCATATTATTTCTTCAGCACTTTCTTCTTGGAAGTGGCTTCATCTTCAACAACCACATAGTCTTCATCTTCAGAGTCAGAAGTTCTCTTCTTCCTTGTTCTGGTAATAGCCTTTGGCAAGTTGCTTGGAGTGCTCCTGCTGCCTTCATCATAGCTGCTAGAGGGACTAGTGCCCTCACTTAACTGAACCTGTTCCTCTGACTTGTTCTGGCTGTTACTTTGGTCAGACATCTTGCAAGCAAACTGTCAGCAGACCCTGTGAATAGGTTATAGATGAGGTACAGTAGATGAGCATCACAAAGTACAGGAGTTTTTGCAAAATGATGACTTAAAAACTTAGTTTTAGTTCTTCACGTAAAGCATTTCAGATCTACCGATTTGTAAACTTCGGTGATACCGAAGCAGTTTTGGAACTGAACTAGTGAACTCGGTCGAGCCGAGTCACAGTTTGGTGGTACCGAGACTGCTAGGGTTTCACAGAGAATCAAACTCGGTCACATCGATTTGCAATTTTGGGTAGTACCGAAAATGCGTGTGCTCTGGCCTAAGCCAAAATCGGCGAGACCGATTTCTACAACTTGGTCGGTCCAAGATGAATTTGGCGGAGACCTAACCCTAAATTTTCAAATCAAAACTAATCTACGGAACGTTTTCGCTGGACAGGATGATTTCAATTGTGGAAAGAAACATGGCAAAGCAATGTGCTAGGAATCGGAGTTAAAGATTAGCACAATGATCAAGTCCGTACCCTAGAGCGGCGACAAACTTGCTACGGCGGCAACGGCGGAGAAGATTTCCGTTGACGGCAGCGGAGACCAGCGGCGGGAGGTCGCTGGCAACAAGAGGACGATCTCGAGACTAGAGGAGGCAGAGTAGGTTACGCGCGGGCGAAGGGGTTCGGAGAAATTTCCAAATTTTGACCCAGCGGTATATATAACCTGACCCTGTCGGTGTGACCGAGTGGAACGACTCGGTGTCAGCGAGATGCAAAACTGCAAGCCATCGCAACTCGGTGTGACCGAAAAGTTCTAATCGTTTGCACCGAGATTGAAAACCCTAGATCAACTTGGTGACTCGGTAGGACCGAAAAGGATGAATCGGTCAGACCGAGATGCACAAAGAGGTTTTGGAGGTTTAAGTCTATGAGGAATCGGGATCTCCGAGTGCTCCTCACATAGAGTGGCTCGAATCTGACTTGATCAAACTTTGTGATGTAGCATGAATAGAGTTTGAGACGAGAAAAGCATAGATAGCTAGAGGGTGTTCTTAGGCATTCTTTTCCATCCATTTGGCAAAAGAGAAAGAGCCAAACAATCATAGCAACAAATGGATGTCCTCGAATGAGTAAAATATGCATCCAACATGCTCACACAATAAAATGGCAAATGAAATATGTGTCAAAGCATGCACAAACATTCTAGCATCTATCAAGCAATTGGCGATGACTAGATCATCTATATATGAGTATATTGACTTAGGAGTCAAATGAGAACATTTGATCATAGGTCATACTCATCGTTTAAGCACAAGTGGGGTTACCACCTTTACATAAAGCATTGTTGTGTTCACACCATTAGAGTTGCTTTAGCTCATTGATTTGAGTAAAGCTCCCCCTAGATGTGATATTCCCCCTGAAGGGAATGAACTAACCTTGGGTTTTGTCGATGATGACTTCATGTAGGTGTTGAAAATGTAGATGCTCAGTGTTGATGTAGATCATTTGGAGCAATCCTTTGGAGTGAGTTGCACTTTCAATACCTACACGGGTTAGTCCCACAAGGAACAAACAAGGATATCCATAGACATAGAGTGATGCATACACAAATGATGTCCATGAAAGCATTAGGTTACTGTCGGTGTCAAAACCGGCGGATCTCGGGTAGGGTGTAACGCCCCGGATTCGATGCGCCAGGTGTCCGTCAGTTATTCGCCGTCGTTGCCATGTCATATGCTTGCGTGTTGCACTTTGCCATGTCATCATCTGCATTTCATATCATGTAGTCATGTGCATTTCATTTTGCATACGTGTTCGTCTCATGCATCCGAGCATTTTCCCCGTTGTCCGTTTTGCAATCCGGCACTCCTATGTCTCCCGGCGCCTCCTTTTACCTCTTTTCGTGTGCGGGTGTTGAACGGTCTCGGAATGGCCCGAGGTTTGCCAAGCGGCCTTGGTATACCACCGGTAGACCGCCTGTCAAGTTTCGTCGCATTCGGAGCTCGTTTGATAGCCCAATCGTTAAATATATAGCGGCATCGTTGCCGGTATTCTCGCCGGACGTTTCGGTCTCCGGAACAGTCACCGGGCCTCACTTCTCTTCTCTCCCTCAGCCCTAGCTCTCTCTTCACAACCCACCTGCAGCCCACCTAAACCCCCCCACCTTGCCGGACCGGCAGAGCGCGACCGGAGGCTCTAATCGCTCCTAAAACCCCCTAAACCCAAACCCTAGCCATCCTCGCCTATAAATGGACACCTCTAGTCCATTTTGGGCATCCCTAGCCTTCCCCTACCTCCCAGCCGCCTCCCTCCTCGAAATCAGCGCCCCCTCCTCAATTTCCGCGCTGGCCCGCTCCCCCGCCGCCACTTGGCGTCGCCGCCATGCCGAACCAACCAGCCTTGCGCCACCTCGCCCCTTGGCGCCCTCCGGCCTCTCTCCGCCGCCACGTGGCCTCGTCCCGCTCTCCCTCCACCACCGCGCCCCCTGGCCTCCCGGCACCGCCCAGGCCCGGCAGCCCATCCGAGGCCCGCCCGGGCCGGATCTGCCGAGGCGCCCTTCCGCGCCGCCCATTGCCCGGCGCCCTGCGCTCCTGCCGCTTCGCGCCGCCGCCGTCTCGCCGTGATCCGCCGCCGCCCGCCGGCCTGATCTCGCCGGAGCAGGTCCACCTCTCCGCCCCCTCGCGCCTCGCCCTCTCCCTTCTCTCCCTCTTCCTCATGGCCCCTCTCTCTCCCGCAGGAGCTCCGCCATGGCCGCGCCCGATCTCGGGGTCCGCCTCCGCCCGGAAGTCTCGTCCCCGCCGCCGTTCGTCGCCGGGAATGGACCCGCCGCTGCCAGATCCGGCCTCTACCGGCCCCGCCCTTGCCGGATCCGCCCCGCCGCCGCCCTCGAGCCTCGCCGTCGCCGGCGTGAACCACCACCGCCGCCCCTGTCTCCCTGTCCGTGCGGGCACGGGAGGAGGACGGCCTCAGCCCGCGCGGGCCACGACCTGGCCAAGGCCCAGCCCAGCTCCGACCGGCCCAAGCCGGCCTCCTCCCCGCAACCTGGGCCGAACCCACTAGGTTGACTTTCCCCCCTTTTTTTTCACTAAGTCCCCGAAGTTTTGACATTATTTTGCCATATTCATCCTGCCATAACTCCATGATAGCTGCTCCGTTTTGCGTGCATAATATGTCAAATTGTTCGCCTCGAAGAGTAGATCATTTCAGTTCATTGCATCATTTTCATGCCAGAAATGCTGTTGGAAGAGTGCTATGTGATGTTAGTTTATGATTCTTATCGTAACATGCACTTTTGTCATTTTTGCCATGATTGATGTGTGCACCCTATGAACTTGAGTCTTACATGTGTTTTGTAATATGCCATGCCATATTTCCAGGGGTGTATGCCATGTATTTTTGTGATCAATTTGGTGACTAGCACAAGCATGCAAACTAGGCATCATAATGTTGCTGTTTTCAGCCCTGTTTTGCTGATATTTTTATGCCATGTTAACTTGATGCTACCGAGAGATCCATGCATATTTTGAGATACTTCAGTAAGGATGTTTTGTTATACATGTCTTGATCTATCCATACATGCCCTTGTTTGCAATTATGGAGCACCCTAGCTTGAGTCAATCGAGCTCTACTTTTGCTATAAAATGTTTCTGGCAGGTTGTTTACATGTTATTCAATTTTGCCAAGGTTGTTGTAGTTGATCCGTGTATGCTATGATGTTGTTCTTGCCATGTATAGCTTCTATGCCATTTCTTCTTGCTATTGGGTGCCTTGCCATGCCATGTATTGCTCTGTGGTGAGTGGTTCAAGCTCACCAACATGCCTACTTATTGTTGTTTCTGCCATGTATGAATCTGTAATATAACTTGCCATGTTTACATGGGTGCCATCATATTTTCTGATCCTTTTTGGCTTATGGTCCGTAAGGGACTTTTGTTCTATGCAATTAGTAGATTCATGCCATGCCTTTGTTTGCCATGTTAAGCTCCTGTAACATGTTGTTTCATAGCTCTAAACATTGCAACCTGATGTTATTTCTGCTAAAGTCTGAAACTGTTATTATTTGCAACCTTGCCATGTCATTTTGAGCATGTTCTAGTGATTTCTGGAGATAGCTCAGTGTTCATGTTTTGTAATGCTTTACCTGTACATCATTCCCATGCCTTTTGTTTTCATATTGAGGTGCTGTAGCATATTGTTTTGATGCTTGCAATATGCCTAGTTGCTGTTTTGGACAGATTGTTGCTATGACTTGTATAGTGTGTATGTGTTGAACCGTTGCTCGCTTTTGAGTGTGCTCTATATGAAACTTGCTTGATTTTGCATGTAGTTTCATATTATCATGTTGCATCCATGTTTTGAGGTGTTTTCTTGATGTTTGTATGCATTTTGCATCAATGCCATGCTTATCTTGTTTTGCTCATATCTTCTAGACCGAAGCTCCGAATTAAATGAACTTTATATGTAACTTGACTAGAATTTCGTGTAGATCATCGTGGTGCATCTTAACTTGCTGTTTAACAACTTGAACATAAGGTTTATTCAGATCTGGACCAATTTCGAAATTTGCATATGAGGACTTCTAGGAATTGTTATATGTTGTTCCCGGCCTCATTTAAACTTGCTTTGATGTGTTGCTCTTGTTTGCATCATCTCTTGCCATGAGTAGCCTCATCTAGATTCGTCATGCATCATGTTTGTTGTGCATCATGTCTTGTCTATGTGTGGTGTGTTTTACTATGTTGTGTGCTTCTTCTTGTTAGTTCATGTTTTCGTTGCGATCGTGAGGATTCGTTCGTCTACGCTTGGTTCGGCTTCATCCGTTCGTCTTCTTCATGGACTCGTTCTTCTTCCTTGCGGGGTTTCAGGCAAGATGACCGCTACCCTGGATCTCACTACTATCATTGCTATGCTAGTTGCTTCGCTCTATCGCTATGCTGCGCTACCTATCACTTGCTGCTCAAGCCTCCCAAATTGCCATGAACCTCTAACTCGTTGTCACCCTTCCTAGCAAACCGTTGTTTGGCTATGTTACCGCTTTGCTCAGCCCCTCTTATAGCGTTGTTAGTTGCAGGTGAAGATGAAGTTTGTTCCTTGTTGGAACATGGAGATGTTGTTCCTTGTTGGAACATGTTTACTTGTTGGGATATCACAATATATCTTATTTAATTAATGCATCTATATACTTGGTAAAGGGTGGAAGGCTCAGCCTTATGCCTGGAGTTTTGTTCCACTCTTTCCCATTTTACGTCATATCGGTGTTATGTTCCCGGATTTTGCGTCCCTAACGCAGTCGGGTGATTTATGGGACCCCCTTGACAGTTCGCTTTGAATAAGACTTTTCCAGCAAGGCCCAACATTGGTTTTACCATTTGCCTCACCTGTGCCCTTTTTCCCTTGGGTTTCCGGAGCCCGAGGGTCATCTTTATTTTAGCCCCCCTGGACCAGTGCTCCTTCGAGTGCTGGCCCGAACTAGAGCCCTGTGCAGCGCCCCCTCAAGGCAACTTGAGGTCTGGTTTTAGTTATACGGACTGCTCATCCGGGTGTGCCCTGAGACCGAGTACGTGCGACTCCTATCGAGGATTTGTCGGCACATCCGGCGGCTTTGCTGGTCTTGTTTTATTCTTTGTCGAAATGTCTTGTAGCCGGGATTCCGAGACTGATCGGGTCTTCCCGGGAGAAGGAATATCCTTCGTTGATCGCGAGAGCTTATCATGGGCGAGTTGGGACACCCTGCAGGGTATAAACTTTTCGAGAGCCGTGCCCGCGGTTATGTGGCAGATGGGAATTTGTTAATATCCGGTTGTAGTAAACTTGAAGCAAACTCTTCTAAAATACACCAACTGCAAAGCGTAATCGTGAGTGTCTCTTTTGGGGTTGATCGAGAGGAGAACACGGTTTCTGGGTTATGTCTGACGTAAGTAGGAGTTCAGGATCACTTCTTGATCATTACTAGTTGACGACCGTTCCTTTGTTTCTCTTCTTGCTCTCATTTGCGTATGTTAGCCACCATATCATGCTTAGTCGCTGCTGCAACCTCACCAATTTACCCCTTCCTTTCCCATTAAGCTTTGCTAGTCTTGATACCCATGGTAATGGGATTGCTGAGTCCTCGTGGCTCACAGATTACTACACCACCAGTTGCAGGTACAGGTTGCGATGCTCATGACGCGAGAGTGATGTTTGCTTGTGTTGGAGTTCTTCTTCTTCTGCTTCTTCTTCGATCAGGGGATAGGTTCCAGGTCGGCAGCCTGGGCTAGCAGGGTGGATGTCGTTTGAGTTTCTGTTTATGTTTCATCCATAGTCGGATGTTGTTCTCTTGTATATGATGTTGATGTATTCTTGTGGCATTTGTGCCTTATGTATGTATCCCCATCTATTATGTAATGTTGATGTAATGATATCCACCTTGCAAAAGCGTTTCAATATGCGGGTCTATCCTTGGTGGGACCGTCGAGTTCCTTTGGATAGGGTCGCATATTAGGCGTGACAAGTTGGTATCGAGCCTCGACCGACCCTAGGAGCCCCTTGATTGATCGTGTAGTTTGGCGCAGCTTGAGTCTAGAATAAAACTGTTTTCGAGTCTAGTTATATCGGAGAGTAGGAATTCTTTTTACTCCTCTGCCCCTTCGTCGCTCTGGTGAGGAATCTTGACGTAGTTGTTTTGAATTACTCCTCTTCCCCTTCAAAAATTTTCTTTAGGTTCACGCAGTTGGTTTTTTCGGTAGTTGTTCCTCTGCTCTTTCATCCGTGCATTTCTCATCAAGTTGACTCGAGCCTCTTCATCATTGCAAGTTCAATCCTCGCTTGTTTTCTTTTCCCACCGCCTCCCCTGTTCTTCTTCTCGAACCGGAGTCCGTGTCGAGTATCCATTCTACTCGTCTTGAAGTCTTTGCTTTCTTTCCTCAATGATTTCAACCGGTGTTTTCTCTTCAAGATATTCGTCGGTTTTCCTCCCAAGTTGTCTTTGTTTTCCGCCTCCCACCCTATTATTCCCGGAGTTCGAGTTTCTTCCGACCATCAATTTCATTCGTGGAGTCTTCCTCAATTGTTTCAACCGTGAATTCTCGTCTTGTTCGTCATTCTTCATCTCTTATCTTTTCCGGTGGATTCAATTCAAGTTTTTCGGGATGATCATATTCTTTTCCTCGGCTCAAGTGTTTTCCCCTTGCTCGTTCGCCTCTCGCCAATTTATCCTTCCGGAGTGTTCAACACATCTCAGGAGATTCGTCTATGTTCCAATTATTTCGAGGTTGTCACCTCATTCAAATATTTCAATTGTTCCGGTGCATCATCTATTCCGCAATCCTTTTTCAGAGGTGTTTTCTTTTGAGTGGTCCCTAACCCACAGGTCTTTTCCCAGGATCTTACCTGACTCTTCTAATTTCCGGGAGCTATTCCCAATTCTTTTCAAGTGTGACGTAAGAATGGATTTCATCAGTCACATGCCTTCTCCAAGATCGCTTTCAAATTCTTTTCATTGTTGGCTCAACCTTTTCGGTTTTCATTCTTTTGGAGTATCCCAGTAATTTGGGTGGTGTTTCTCGTCGTCATTTGAAGACCGAAGTAGAGTTTCTCTTAAATCTTGTCCGTTCCCCCGGAGATTCGCGGTGCTAGCTCGATGTTATCCTATCTAGTTGTTTCCAGTTGTGCAATTCTTTTCATCCATCCGGAGTATTTCAGGAGTTGTTTTCCGTCTCGATCATCCGGAGGTCACCTTTTCGGAAGATTTCTTCATTCTAAGTTTTCAGATTCTTTCCCCAATTATTCTATATCCGTGCCCCTTCGTTCATCTCAATATTCTTCCGGTGCTTCGTTCAAATGTTCTTTATCAGTTCGAGTTCTTCCCGTTCTTTTACATCTAAATCCCCTCTAGCATATTGGTTCTTCTAATTCTTCCTGGTGATTATTTCTTTTTCATCAGTCATTTCGAATTCTTACGGTGGTTCGTTCAAGATACTTTTTCCTTGAGTTTCATTTTAATCCATTCATTCTTTTCAACCTACCGGTGATTCATGAAGTCCTTCGCAAGTTTGCGATATGTCACTTCTCAATTCTTTTTCAAGAAGAATAAGTAGTATGCCAAATCCATTGTTGGTCATCAATTTAATTTGATGAAGGTTAAGCATAAAATAAATCTTATTCTTATTTCATCCAAGTGATTAATCCCTTACTTCGGAGTTTGTTCTTGATGAATAAATACTAGTTCCAAGTGTTTTCATCTTGTTTTTCCGGAGTTCAAATTCTCCTCGGCCATTTCATCGGAACCTCCATCTAAATCACCGTAAGACTTAATCCTTATTCTTTCCATCCTTTATTCTATCTCATCATCCTTTTTGTTACCAGAGTTCTTCACGGTGGTTCTTCATGATTTAATTCATTCTTTAAGAGTTCATCAAGTTTCATTCCATCTTCTTAAGTTCGTGTTCTATTCCTCCATGTCGTAACCGGTGTGCTGCCTAAATCCTTTCAGCCTTATTCGTTTCTTTTCTCATTCTAACCACTCCGGTAAGAACGAGTTGTTTCATAGTCTATCTGATTCCGTGAGCTTTTCGATTCTCGTCATTCTCGTCGTTTCTCTCTTCTTCTCATATGCTCACGATTCTTTGCTTCTTATCTTGAGTTCTTGTTTCGCCTCTTCCTCTTTCTCTTCCGTCTCGGTCCTAAGATCTCCTGGACGAGATCTCTTGTTAGTGGAGGAGTGTTGTATCGCCCGGATTCGATCGCGGTGTCCGTCGATTATTACGCCGTCGTTGCCATGTCATATGCTTGCGTGTTGGACTTTGCCATTTCATCATCTGCATTTCATATCATGTTGTCATGTGCATTTCATTTTGCATACGTGTTCGTCTCATGCATCCGAGCATTTTCCCCGTTGTCCGTTTTGCAATCCGGCACTCCTATGTCTCCCGGCGCCTCCTTTTACCTCTTTTCGTGTGCGGGTGTTGAACGGTCTCGGAATGGCCCGAGGTTTGCCAAGCGGCCTTGGTATACCACCGTAGAACCGCCTGTCAAGTTTCGTCGCATTCGGAGCTCGTTTGATAGCCCAATCGTTAAATATATAGCGGCATCGTTGCCGGTATTCTCGCCGGACGTTTCGGTCTCCGGAACAGTCACCGGGCCTCACTTCTCTTCTCTCCCCTCAGCCCTAGCTCTCTCTTCACAACCCACCTGCAGCCCACCTAAACCCCCCCTCCTTTCCGGACCGTCAGATCGCGACCGGAGGCTCCGAATCGCTCCTAAAACCCCCCTAAACCCAAACCCTAGCCATCCCTGCCTATAAATGGACACCTCTAGTCCATTTTGGGCATCCCTAGCCTTCCCCTACCTCCCAGCCGCCTCCCTCCTCGAAATCAGCGCCCCCTCCTCAATTTCCGCGCTGGCCCGCTCCCCCGCCGCCACTTGGCGTCGCCGCCACCGCGCCCGAACCAACCAGCGCGCGCCACTCGCCCCTTGGCCAGCCCTCCGGCCTCTCTCCCGCCCGCCACGTGGCCTCGTCCCGCTCTCCCTCCACCACCGCGCCCGGCCTCCCGGCCACCGCCCAGGGGCCGGCCCATCCGAGGCCCGCCCGGCCGGATCAGGCGCGCCATTCCGCGCCGCCGATTGCCGCGCCCTGCGCTCCTGCCGCTTCGCGCCGCCGCCGTCTCGCCGTGATCCGCCGCCGCCCGCCGGCGACCTGATCTCGCCGGAGCAGGTCCACCTCTCCGCCCCCTCGCGCCTCGCCCTCTCCCTTCTCTCCCTCTTCCTCATGGCCCCTCTCTCTCCCGCAGGAGCTCCGCCATGGCCGCGCCCGATCTCGGGGTCCGCCTCCGCCCGGAAGTCTCGTCCCCGCCGCCGTTCGTCGCCGGGAATGGACCCGCCGCTGCCAGATCCGGCCTCTACCGGCCCCGCCCTTGCCGGATCCGCCCCGCCGCCGCCCTCGAGCCTCGCCCGTCGGCGTGAACCACCACCACCGCCGCCCTGTCTCGTCTGCGGGCACGGAGGAGGGACGGCCTCGGCCAGCAGGCCACGACCTGCCAAGGCCCAGCCCAGCTCCGACCGGCCCAAGCCGGCCTCCTCCCGCAACCGGGCCGAACCCACTAGGTTGACTTTCCCTTTTTTTCACTAAGTCCCCAAGTTTTGACATTATTTTGCCATATTCATCCCGCCATAACTCCATGATAGCTGCTCCGTTTTGCGTGCATAATATGTCAAATTGTTCGCCTCGAAGAGTAGATCATTTCAGTTCATTGCATCATTTTCATGCCAGAAATGCTGTTGGAAGAGTGCTATGTGATGTTAGTTTCTGATTCTTATCAGAACATGCACTTTTGTCATTTTTGCCATGATTGATGTGTGCACCCTATGAACTTGAGTCTTACATGTGTTTTGTAATATGCCATGCCATATTTCCAGGGGTGTATGCCATGTATTTTTGTGATCAATTTGGTGACTAGCACAAGCATGCAAACTAGGCATCATAATGTTGCTGTTTTCAGCCCTGTTTTGCTGATATTTTTATGCCATGTTAACTTGATGCTACCGAGAGATCCATGCATATTTTGAGATACTTCAGTAAGGATGTTTTGTTATACATGTCTTGATCTATCCATACATGCCCTTGTTTGCAATTATGGAGCACCCTAGCTTGAGTCAATCGAGCTCTACTTTTGCTATAAAATGTTTCCTGGCAGGTTGTTTACATGTTATTCAATTTTGCCAAGGTTGTTGTAGTTGATCCGTGTATGCTATGATGTTGTTCTTGCCATGTATAGCTTCTATGCCATTTCTTCTTGCTATTGGGTGCCTTGCCATGCCATGTATTGCTCTGTGGTGAGTGGTTCAAGCTCACCAACATGCCTACTTATTGTTGTTTCTGCCATGTATGAATCTGTAATATAACTTGCCATGTTTACATGGGTGCCATCATATTTTCTGATCCTTTTTGGCTTATGGTCCGTAAGGGACTTTTGTTCTATGCAATTAGTAGATTCATGCCATGCCTTTGTTTGCCATGTTAAGCTCCTGTAACATGTTGTTTCATAGCTCTAAACATTGCAACCTGATGTTATTTCTGCTAAAGTCTGAAACTGTTATTATTTGCAACCTTGCCATGTCATTTTGAGCATGTTCTAGTGATTTCTGGAGATAGCTCAGTGTTCATGTTTTGTAATGCTTTACCTGTACATCATGCCCATGCCTTTTGTTTTCATATTGAGGTGCTGTAGCATATTGTTTTGATGCTTGCAATATGCCTAGTTGCTGTTTTGGACAGATTGTTGCTATGACTTGTATAGTGTGTATGTGTTGAACCGTTGCTCCGTTTTGAGTGTGCTCTATATGAAACTTGCTTGATTTTGCATGTAGTTTCATATTATCATGTTGCATCCATGTTTTGAGGTGTTTTCTTGATGTTTGTATGCATTTTGCATCAATGCCATGCTTATCTTGTTTTGCTCATATCTTCTAGACCGAAGCTCCTAATTAAATGAACTTTATATGTAACTTGACTAGAATTTCGTGTAGATCATCGTGGTGCATCTTAACTTGCTGTTTAACAACTTGAACATAAGGTTTATTCAGATCTGGACCAATTTCGAAATTTGCATATGAGGACTTACCGGAATTGTTATATGTTGTTCCCGGCCTCATTTAAACTTGCTTTGATGTGTTGCTCTTGTTTGCATCATCTCTTGCCATGAGTAGCCTCATCTAGATTCGTCATGCATCATGTTTGTTGTGCATCATGTCTTGTCTATGTGTGGTGTGTTTTACTATGTTGTGTGCTTCTTCTTGTTAGTTCCTGTTTTCGTTGCGATCGTGAGGATTCGTTCGTCTACGCTTGGTTCGGCTTCATCCGTTCGTCTTCTTCATGGACTCGTTCTTCTTCCTTGCGGGGTTTCAGGCAAGATGAACGCTACCCTGGATCTCACTACTATCATTGCTATGCTAGTTGCTTCGCTCTATCGCTATGCTGCGCTACCTATCACTTGCTGCTCAAGCCTCCCAAATTGCCATGAACCTCTAACTCGTTGTCACCCTTCCTAGCAAACCGTTGTTTGGCTATGTTACCGCTTTGCTCAGCCCCTCTTATAGCGTTGTTAGTTGCAGGTGAAGATGAAGTTTGTTCCTTGTTGGAACATGGAGATGTTGTTCCTTGTTGGAACATGTTTACTTGTTGGGATATCACAATATATCTTATTTAATTAATGCATCTATATACTTGGTAAAGGGTGGAAGGCTCAGCCTTATGCATGGAGTTTTGTTCCACTCTTTCCGCCCCAGTTTTCGTCATATCGGTGTTATGTTCCCGGATTTTGCGTCCCTAACGCGGTCGGGTGATTTATGGGACCCCCTTGACAGTTCGCTTTGAATAAGACTTTTCCAGCAAGGCCCAACATTGGTTTTACCATTTGCCTCACCTGTGCCCTTTTTCCCTTGGGTTTCCGGAGCCCGAGGGTCATCTTTATTTTAGCCCCCTCGACCAAAGGTGCTCCTTCGAAAGTGTCTGGCCCGAACTAGAGCCCCCGCCCTCAAGGCAACTTGAGGTCTGGTTTTAGTTATACGGACTGCTCATCCGGGTGTGCCCTGAGACCGAGGTACGTGCGACTCCTATCAGGATTTGTCGGCACATCCGGGCGGCTTTGCTGGTCTTGTTTTATTGCTGTCGAAATGTCTTGTAGCCGGGATTCCGAGACTGATCGGGTCTTCCCGGTAGAAGGAATATCCTTCGTTGATCGCGAGAGCTTATCATGGGCGAAGTTGGGACACCCTGCAGGTATAAACTTTCGAGAGCCGTGCCCGCGGTTATGTGGCGAGATGGGAATTTGTTAATATCCGGTTGTAGTAAACTTGAAGCAAACTCTTCTAAAATACACCAACCGTATGCGTAATCGTGAGTGTCTCTTTTCGGGTTGATCGAGAGGAGAACACGGTTTCGGGTTATGTCTGACGTAAGTAGGAGTTCAGGATCACTTCTTGATCATTACTAGTTGACGACCGTTCCTTTGTTTCTCTTCTTGCTCTCATTTGCGTATGTTAGCCACCATATCATGCTTAGTCGCTGCTGCAACCTCACCAATTTACCCCTTCCTTTCCCATTAAGCTTTGCTAGTCTTGATACCCATGGTAATGGGATTGCCGAGTCCTCGTGGCTCATGATTACTACACCACCGATTGCGGTACAGGTTGCGATGCTCATGACGCGAGAGCGATGTTTGCTTGTGTTGGAGTTCTTCTTCTTCTGCTTCTTCTTCGATCAGGGGATAGGTTCCAGGTCGGCAGCCTGGGCTAGCAGGGTGGATGTCGTTTGAGTTTCTGTTTATGTTTCATCCATAGTCGGATGTTGTTCTCTTGTATATGATGTTGATGTATTCTTGTGGCATTTGTGCCTTATGTATGTATCCCCATCTATTATGTAATGTTGATGTAATGATATCCACCTTGCAAAAGCGTTTCAATATGCGGGTCTATCCTTGGTGGGACCGTCGAGTTCCTTTTGGATAGGGTCGCATATTGGGCGTGACAAGTTGGTATCAGAGCCTCGACCGACCCTAGGAGCCCCCTTGATTGATCGTGTAGTTTGGCCGCAGTTGAGTCTAGAATAAAACTGTTTTCCGAGTCTAGTTATATCGGAGAGTAGGAATTCTTTTTACTCCTCTGCCCCTTCGTCGCTCTGGTGAGGAATCTTGACGTAGTTGTTTTGAATTACTCCTCTTCCCCTTCAAAAATTTTCTTTAGGTTCACGCAGTTGGTTTTTTCGGTAGTTGTTCCTCTGCTCTTTCATCCGGTGCATTTCTCATCAAGTTGACTCGAGCCTCTTCATCATTGCAAGTTCAATCCTCAGTTGTTTTCTTTTCCCACCCGCCCTCCCTGTTCTTCTTCTCGGAACCGGAGTCCGTAATCGAGTATCCATTCTACTCGTGCGAAGTCTTTGCTTTCTTTCCTCAATGATTTCAACCGGTGTTTTCTCTTCAAGATATTCGTCGGTTTTCCCTCCCAAGTTGTCTTTGTTTTCCCGCCCTCCCACCCTATTATTCCCGGAGTTCGAGTTTCTTCCGACCATCAATTTCATTCGTGTGGAGTCTTCCCTCAATTGTTTCAACCTGTGAATTCTCGTCTTGTTCGTCATTCTTCATCTCTTTTCTTTTCCGGTGGATTCAATTCAAGTTTTTCGGGATGATCATATTCTTTTCCTCGGCTCAAGTGTTTTCCCCTTGCTCGTTCGCCTCTCGCCAATTTATCCTTCCGGAGTGTTCAACACATCTCAGGAGATTCGTCTATGTTCCAATTAATTCGAGGTTGTCACCTCATTCAAATATTTCAATTGTTCCGGTGCATCATCTATCTGTTCAAGAATCCTTTTTCAACGGTGTTTTCTTTTAGTGGGCCCTAACCCACAGGTCTTTTCCCAGGATCTTACCTGACTCTTCTAATTTCCGGGAGCTATTCCCAATTCTTTTCAAGTGTGACGTAAGAAGGGATTTCATCAGTCACATGCCTTCTCCAAGATCGCTTTCAAATTCTTTTCATTGTTGGCTCAACCTTTTCGGTTTTCATTCTTCTGGAGTATCCCAGTAATTTTGGTGGTGTTTCTCGTCGTCATTTGAAGACCGAAGTAGAGTTTCTCTTAAATCTTGTCCGTTCCCCCGGAGATTCGCGGTGCTAGCTCGATGTTATCCTATCTAGTTGTTTCCAGTTGTGCAATTCTTTTCATCCATCCGGAGTATTTCAGGAGTTGTTTTCCGTCTCGATCATCCGGAGGTCACCTTTTCTAAGATTTCTTCATTCTAAGTTTTCAGATTATTTCCCCAATTATTCTATATCCGTGCCCCTTCGTTCATCTCAATATTCTTCCGGTGCTTCGTTCAAATGTTCTTTATCAGTTCGAGTTCTTCCCGTTCTATTACATCTAAATCCCCTCTAGCATATTGGTTCTTCTAATTCTTCCTGGTGATTATTTCTTTTTCATCAGTCATTTCGAATTCTTACGGTGGTTCATTCAAGATTCTTTTTCCTTGAGTTTCATTTTAATCCATTCATTCTTTTCAACCTACCGGTGATTCATGAAGTCCCTCGCAAGTTTGCGATATGTCACTTCTCAATTCTTTTTCAAGAAGAATAAGTAGTATGCCAAATCCATTGTTGGTCATCAATTTAATTTGATGAAGGTTAAGCATACAATAAATCTTATTCTTATTTCATCCAAGTGATTAATCCCTTACTTCGGAGTTTGTTCTTGATGAATAAATACTAGTTCCAAGTGTTTTCATCTTGTTTTTTCCGGAGTTCAAATTCTCCTCAGCCACATACAAACTTCCTTTATAACCCTAGCGTCATCGAACCTTAAGTGTGTAGACCCTACGGGTTCGGGAGACATGTAGACATGACCGAGACGTTCTCCGGTCAATAACCAACAGCGGGATCTGGATACCCTTGTTGGCTCTACATGTTCCACGATGATCTCATCGGATGAACCACGATGTCAAGGACTCAATCAATCCCGTATACAATTCCCTTTGTCTAGCGGTATTGTACTTGCCCGAGATTCGATCGTCGGTATCCCGATACCTTGTTCAATCTCGTTACTGGCAAGTCTCTTTACTCGCTCCGTAACACATCATCCCGTGATCAACCCCTTGGTCACATTGTGCACATTATGATGATGTCCTACCGAGTGGGCCCAGAGATACCTCTCCGTTACACGGAGTGACAAATCCTGCTCGATTCGTGCCAACCCAAATGACACTTTCGGAGATACCAGAGTGCACCTTTATAGCCACCCGCCACGTTGTGACGTTTGGTACACCCAAAGCATTCCTACGGTATCCGGGAGTTGCACAATCTCATGGTCTAAGGAAATGATACTTGACATTAGAAAAGCTTTAGCATACGAACTACGATCTTTGTGCTAGGCTTAGGATTGGGTCTTGTCCATCACATCATTCTACTAATGATGTGATCCCGTTATCAATGACATCCAATGCCCATGGTTAGGAAATCGTAACCATCCATTGATCAACGAGCTAGCCAATAGAGGCTTGCTAGGGACATGGTGTTGTCTATGTATCCACACATGTATTTGAGTTTCCTATCAATACAATTATAGCATGGATAATAAACGATTATCATGAACAAGGAAATATAATAATAACTAATTTATTATTGCCTCTAGGGCATATTTCCAACAGTCTCCCACTTGCACTAGAGTCAATAATCTAGTTCACATCGTCATGTGATTAACAGCGATAGGTCACATCGCCATGTGACCAACATCCAAAGACTTTACTAGTGTCTCAGAACTAGTTCACATCATCATGTGATTAAGACTCAATGAGTTCTGAGGTTTGATCATGTTTTGCTTGTGAGAGAGGTTTTAGTCAACGGGTTTTAGTCAACGGGTCTGAACCTTTCAGATCCGTGTGTGCTTTGCGATTCTCTATGTCATATTGTAAATGCTGCTTCCACGCTCCACTTGGATCTATTCCAAATGGTTGCTCCACTATACGTATCCGGTTTGCTACTCAGAGTCATTCGGATAGGTGTTAAAGCTTGCATCGACGTAACCCTTTACGTCGAACTCTTTATCACCTCCATAATCGAGAAACATGTCCTTTATTTACTCCAAGGACAATTTTGACCGCTGTCCAATGATCCATTCCTGGATCATTCTTGTACCCCTTGACTGACTCATGGCATGGCACACTTCGGGTGCGGTACACAGCATAGCATACTATAGGGCCTACGTCTGAAGCATAGGGGACGACATTCGTCCTTTCTCTCTTTTCTGCCGTGGTCGAGCTTTAAGTCTTAACTTCATACTTTACATGTCGTGCAAGAACTCCTTCTTTGGTGATCCATCTTGAACACTTTCAAGATCATGTCAAGGTATATGCTCATTTGAAAGTACCATTAAGCATTTTTTGATCTATCCTTATAGATCTTGATGCTCAATGTTCAAGTAGCTTAATCCAGGTTTTCCATTGAAAAACACTTTTCAAACATCCCTATATGCTTTCTAGAAATTCTACATCATTTCTGATCATCAATATGTCAACAACATATTGTTATCGTAAATTCCATAGTGCTCCCACTCACTTCTTTGGAAATACAAGTTTCTCATAAACTTTGTATAAACCCAAAATCTTTGATCATCTCATCAAAGTGCACATTCCAACTCCGAGATGCTTACTCCAGTCCTTAGAAAGGATCGCTGGAGCCAAGATACCTTTTAGCATCCTTAGGATCGACAAAACTTTCTGATTGTATCACATACAACCTTTCCTTACTTAAAACCGGTAAGGAAACTCGCTTTGACATCCATCCGCCAGATTTCATAAATGCAGCTAATGCTAACATGATTCCGACGGACTTAAGCATCGCTACGGATGAGAAAATCTCATCGTAGTCAACTCCTTGAACTTGTGAAAAACTCTTCACCACAAGTCGAGCTTCATAGACGGTGACATTACCGTCCACGTCCATCTTCTTCTTAAAAATCCATTCATCTCAATGGCTTGCTGATCATCGGGCAAGTCCACCAAAGTCCATGTTTTGTTCTGATACATGGATCCTATCTCGGATTTCATGGCTTCTAACCATTTGTCGGAATTTGGGCCCACCACTGCTTCTCCATAGCTCGTAGGTTCATCGTTGTCTAGCAACATGACCTTCAAGACAGGATTGCGTACCACTCTGAAGTAGTACGCATCCTTGTCACCCTACGAGGTACGGTAGTGACTTGATCGGGATGGTTCAATAACCATATCAAGTCTCCACCATCCTCCCACTAAACTTTTCGAGACAAACTTTTCCTCGAGAAAGGACCCGATTCAAGAAACAATCCCTATTGCTTCCGGATCTGAATTAGGAGGTATACCCAACTGTTTTGGGTGTCCTATGAAGATGCATTTTGTCCGCTTTGGGTTCGAGCTTATCATCCTGAAACTTTTCCACATAAGCGTCGCAGCCCCAAACTTTTAAGAAACGACAACTTAGGTTTCTCCAAACGGTATCGTCTCAACGGAATTACGTGGTGCCCCATTAAAGTGAGTGCGGTTGTCTCTAATGCCTAACCCATGAACGATAGTGGAAATTCGATAAGAGACATCATGGTACGCACCATATCCAATAAGGTGCAACTATGATGTTCGGACACACCATCACACTATGGTGTTCCAGGCGGTATTAATTGTGAAACAATTTGCACAATGTCTTAATTGTGTGCCAAAACTCATAACTCAGATATTCATCTCTATGATCATATCATAGACATTCTATCCTCTTGTCACGAAGATCTTAAACTTCACTCTGAAATTACTTGAACCATTCAATAATTCAGACTTGTGTTTCATCAAGTAAATATACTCAACATCTACTCGAATCATCTGTGAAGTAAGAACATAACGATATTCATCAAGATGCCTCGGACTTATTGGACTGCACACATCAAAATGTGTTACTTCCAACAAGTTGCTATCTAGTTCCATCTTCTTTGAAACCGAGGCTTTTCACCATCTTGTCCATGTGGTATGATTTGCATATCTCAAGTGATTCAAAATCAAGTGAGTCCAAACGATCCATCTGCATGGAGTTTCTTCATGCGTATACACCAATAGACATGGTTCACATGTCTCAAACCTTTCAAAAATGAGTGAGTCCAAAGATCCATCAACATGGAGCTTCTTCATGCTTTTATACCAATATGACTTACATGGCGCTGCCACAAGTAAGTGGTACTATCATTACTATCTTATACTTTTGGCATGAAAATGTGTATCACTACGATCGAGATTCAATAAACCATTTATTTAGGTGCAAGACCATCAAGGTATTATTCAAATAAATAGAGTAACCATTATTCTCCTTAAATGAATAACCGTATTGCGATAGACATAATCCAATCATGTCTATGCTCAACACAAACACCTAATAACAATTATTTAGGTTTAAAATCAATCTCGATGGTAGAGGGAGCGTGCGATGCTTGATCACATCAACCTTGGAAACACTTCCAACACATATCGTCAGCTCACCTTTAGCTAGTCTCCGTTTATTCCGTAGCTTTTATTTCGAGTTACTAACACTTAGCAACCGAACCGATATCTAATACCCTGGTGCTACTAGGAGTACTAGTAAAGTACACATTAACATAATGTATATCAAATATACTTCTATCGACTTTGCCAGCCTTATCATCTACCAAGTATCTAGGGTAATTCCGCTCTAGTGGCTGTTCCCCTTATTACAGAAGCACTTAGTCTCGGGTTTGGGTTCAACCTTGGGTTTCTTCCTTTGGAGCAAGAACTGATTTGCCGTTTCATGAAGTGTCCCTTCTTGCCCTTGCCCTTCTTGAAACTAGTGGTTTCACCAACCATCAACAATTGATGCTCCTTCTTGATTTCTACATTCATGTGTCGAACATTGCGAATGGCTCAAGGATCATCATATCTATCCCTGATATGTTATAGTTCATCACGAAGCTTCTAGCAGCTTGGTGGCAATGACTTTTGGAGAAACATCACTATCTCATCTGGAAGATCAACTCCCACTCGATTCAAGTGATTGTTGTACTCAGACAATCTGAGCACAAGCTCAATGATTGAGCTTTTCTCCCTTAGTTTGCAGGCTAAGAAAATGCGTCGGAGGTCTTGTACCTCTTGGCGTGAGCACGAGCTTGAAATCCCAATTTCAGCCCTCGAAACATTTCATATGTTCCGCGACGTTTAAAAACGTCTTTGGTGCCTCAACTCTAAACCGTTTAACCGAACTATCACGTAGTTATCAAAAGCGTGTATGCCCGATGTTCGTAACATCCACAAACGACGTTTGGGGTTCAGCACACCGAAGCGGTGCATTAAGGACATAAGCTTTCTACCGTCCGCATAATCGCTCATCACAACTTTCAACTATATTTTCTCTAGGAACATATCTAAACAGTGGAACTAAAGCGCGAGCTCACGACATAATTTGCAAAGATATTTTGACTATGTTCAGGATAATTAAGTTCATCTTATGAACTCCCACTCAGATAGACATCCCTCTGGTCATTTAAGTGATTACATGATCCGAGTCAACTAGGCCGTGTCCGATCATCACGTGAGACGGACTAGTCATCATCGGTGAACATCTTCATGTTGATCGTATCTACTATACGACTCATGCTCGACCTTTCGGTCTCCGTGTTCTGAGGCCATGTCCGCACATGCTAGGCTCGTCAAGTTAACCCCAAGTGTTTTTGCTGTGTAAATCTGTCTTACACCCGTTGTATGTGAACGTAAGAATCCATCACACCCGATCATCACGTGGTGCTTAGAAGCTGACGAACCTGTAGCAGTAACGGTGCACGTCGAGGAGAACACTTCTTGAAATTTGTGTAAGGGATCATCTTATTTACTACCGTCGTTCTAAGTAAACAAGATGCATAAACATAATAAACATCACATGCAATTATATGGTGACATGATATGGCCAATATTATTTTTGCTCCTTTTGATCTCCATCTTCGGGGCTCCATGATCATCATCGTCACCGGCATGACACCATGATCTCCATCATCATGATATCCATCATCGTGTCTTCATGAAGTTGTCTCGCCAACTATTACTTCTACTACTATGGCTACCGGTTAGCAATAAAGTAAAATAATTACATGGCGTTGTTCAATGACACGCAGGTCATACAATAAATAAAGACAACTCCTATGGCTCCTGCCGGTTGTCATACTCATCGACATGCAAGTCGTGAATCCTATTACAAGAACATGATCAATCTCATACATCACATATCATTCATCACATTCTTCTTGGCCATATCACATCACATAGCATACCCTGCAAAAACAAGTTAGAGGTCCTCTAATTGTTGTTTGCATGTTTTACGTGGCTGCTATGGGTTTCTAGCAAGAACGTTTCTTACCTCGCAAAACCACAACGTGATATGTCAATTGCTATTTACCCTTCATAAGGACCCTTTTCATCGAATCCGTTCCGACTAAGGTGGGAGAGGCGGCACCCGCTAGCCACCTTATGCACCAAGTGCATGTCAGTCGGTGGAACCTGTCTCACGTAAGAGTACGTGTAAGGTCGGTCCGGGCCGCTTCATCCCACAATACCGTCAAATCAAGATTGGACTAGTAATGGTAAGCATATTGAACAACATCAACGCCCACAACTACTTTGTGTTCTACTCGTGCAAAGAATCTACGCAATAGACCTAGCTCATGATGCCACTGTTGGGGAACGTGGCGTAAATTCAAAATTTTCCTACGTGTCACCAAGATCTATCTATGGAGAAACCAGCAACGAGGGAAGGAGAGTGCATCTACATACCCTTATAGATCGCTAAGCGGGCGTTCAAGAGAACGGGGTTGAAGGAGTCGTACTTGTCGTGATCCAAATCACCGGAGATCCTAGTGCCGAACGGACGGCACCTCCGTGTTCAACACACGTACAGCCCGGTGACGTCTCCCACGCCTTGATCCAGCAAGGAGAGAGGGAGAGGTTGAGGAAGACTCCATCCAGCAGCAACACAACGGCATGGTGGTGATGGAGCGCGTGGCAATCCCAAGCAGGCTTCGCCAAGCACCAAGGGAGAGGAGGAGGAGGCGGGGGCTGCACCAAGAGGAGAGAACTCATGTGTGTTGGGCAGCCCAAAACCTCAAGTATATATAGGGGAAAGGGGCTGCGCCCCTTTAGGGTTTCCCACCCCAAGGGTGCGGCCAGCCCTAGATGGGACTTGGGGGCGGCCAGAGGGGAGGAGTGCCTCCCAAGTCAAGTGGAGGCCCTCCCCTTAGGGTTTCCCCTCCCATGCGCATGGGCCTTGGGGGCTGGTGCCCCTGGCCCATTAAGGCTAGGGCGCCCCCTACAGCCCATGCTACTGTATTGGACATGGTGGAACGATTTCCGGACCTCCGGACCCCTCCGAATCCTCCGGAACCTTCCGAAGCTTCCGGTACAATACCGAAAAACCCGAACTTTTTCCTAACCCGAACAACAACTTTCCATATATAAATCTTTACCTCCGGACCATTCCGGAACTCCTCGTGACGTCCGGGATCTCATCGGGACTCCAACAACATTCGGTAACCACATACAAACTTCCTTTATAACCCTAGCGTCGCCATCGAACCTTAAGTGTGTAGACCCTACGGGTTCGGGAGACATGTAGACATGACCGAGACGTTCTCCGGTCAATAACCAACAGCGGGATCTGGATACCCATGTTGGCTCCCACATGTTCCACGATGATCTCATCGGATGAACCACGATGTCAAGGACTCAATCGATCCCGTATACAATTCCCTTTGTCTAGCGGTATTGTACTTGCCCGAGATTCGATCGTCGGTATCCCGATACCTTGTTCAATCTCGTTACCGGCAAGTCTCTTTACTCGTTCCGTAACACATCATCCCGTGATCAACCCCTTGGTCACATTGTGCACATTATGATGATGTCCTACCGAGTGGGCCCAGAGATACCTCTCCGTTTACACGGAGTGACAAATCCAGTCTCGATTCGTGCCAACCCAATGTACACTTTCGGAGATACCGTAGTGCACCTTTATAGCCACCCGATTACGTTGTGGCGCTTGGTACACCCAAGGCATTCCTACGGTATCCGGGAGTTGCACAATCTCATGGTCTAAGGAAATCATACTTGACATTAGAAAAGCTTTAGCATACGAACTACGATCTTTGTGCTAGGCTTAGGATTGGGTCTTGTCCATCACATCATTCTACTAATGATGTGATCCCGTTATCAATGACATCCAACGCCCATGGTTAGGAAACCGTAACCATCCATTGATCAACGAGCTAGCCAATAGAGGCTTGCTAGGGACATGGTGTTGTCTATGTATCCACACATGTATTTGAGTTTCCTATCAATACAATTATAGCATGGATAATAAACGATTATCATGAACAAGGAAATATAATAATAACTAATTTATTATTGCCTCTAGGGCATATTTCCAACACTTATCATGGGCGAAGTTGGGACACCCCTGCAGGGTATAAACTTTCGAGAGCCGTGCCCGCGGTTATGTGGCAGATGGGAATTTGTTAATATCCGGTTGTAGTAAACTTGAAGCAAACTCTTCTAAAATACACCAACTGTGTGCGTAACCGTGAGTGTCTCTTTTCGGGGTTGATCGAGAGGAGAACACGGTTTCGGGTTATGTCGACGTAAGTAGGAGTTCGGGATCACTTCTTGATCATTACTAGTTGACGACCGTTCCTTTGTTTCTCTTCTCGCTCTCATTTGCGTATGTTAGCCACCATATCATGCTTAGTCGCTGCTGCAACCTCACCACTTTACCTCTTCCTTTCCCATTAAGCTTTGCTAGTCTTGATACCCATGGTAATGGGATTGCTGAGTCCTCGTGGCTCACAGATTACTACACCACCAGTTGCAGGTACAGGTTGCGATGCTCATGACGCGAGAGCGATGTTTGCTTGTGTTGGAGTTCTTCTTCTTCTGCTTCTTCTTCGATCAGGGGATAGGTTCTAGGTCGGCAGCCTGGGCTAGCAGGGTGGATGTTGTTTGAGTTTCTGTTTATGTTTCATCCATAGTCGGATGTTGTTCTCTTAAATATGATGTTGATGTATTCTTGTGGCATTTGTGCCTTATGTATGTATCCCCATCTATTATGTAATGTTGATGTAATGATATCCACCTTGCAAAAGCGTTTCAATATCTTGGGTATATCCTTGGTGGGACCGTCGAGTTCCTTTTGGATAGGGTCGCATATTGGGCGTGACAAGTTGGTATCAGAGCCTCGACCGACCCTAGGAGCCCCCTTGATTGATCGTGTAGTTTGGCCGCAATTGAGTCTAGAATAAAACTGTTTTCTGAGTCTAGTTATATCGGAGAGTAGGAATTCTTTTTACTCCTCTGCCCCTTCGTCGCTCTGGTGAGGAATCTTGACGTAGTTGTTTTGAATTACTCCTCTTCCCCTTCAAAAATTTTCTTTAGGTTCACGCAGTTGGTTTTTTCGGTAGTTGTTCCTCTGCTCTTTCATCCGGTGCATTTCTCGTCAAGTTGACTCGAGCCTCTTCATCTTTGCAAGTTCAATCCTCAGTTGTTTTCTTTTCCCACCCGCCCTCCCTGTTCTTCTTCTCGGAACCGGAGTCCGTAATCGAGTATCCATTCTACTCGTGCGAAGTCTTTGCTTTCTTTCCTCAATGATTTCAACCGGTGTTTTCTCTTCAAGATATTCGTCGGTTTTCCCTCCCAAGTTGTCTTTGTTTTCCCGCCCTCCCACCCTATTATTCCCGGAGTTCGAGTTTCTTCCGACCATCAATTTCATTCGTGTGGAGTCTTCCCTCAATTGTTTCAACCGGTGAATTCTCGTCTTGTTCGTCATTCTTCATCTCTTATCTTTTCCGGTGGATTCAATTCAAGTTTTTCGGGATGATCATATTCTTTTCCTCGGCTCAAGTGTTTTCCCCTTGCTCGTTCGCCTCTCGCCAATTTATCCTTCCGGAGTGTTCAACACATCTTAGGAGATTCGTCTATGTTCCAATTAATTCGAGGTTGTCACCTCATTCAAATATTTCAATTGTTCCGGTGCATCATCTATCTGTTCAAGAATCCTTTTTCAACGGTGTTTTCTTTTAGTGGGCCCTAACCCACAGGTCTTTTCCCAGGATCTTACCTGACTCTTCTAATTTCCGGGAGCTATTCCCAATTCTTTTCAAGTGTGACGTAAGAATGGATTTCTTCAGTCACATGCCTTCTCCAAGATCGCTTTCAAATTCTTTTCATTGTTGGCTCAACCTTTTCGGTTTTCATTCTTCTGGAGTATCCCAGTAATTTTGGTGGTGTTTCTCGTCGTCATTTGAAGACCGAAGTAGAGTTTCTCTTAAATCTTGTCCGTTCCCCCGGAGATTCGCGGTGCTAGCTCGATGTTATCCTATCTAGTTGTTTCCAGTTGTGCAATTCTTTTCATCCATCCGGAGTATTTCAGGAGTTGTTTTCCGTCTCGATCATCCGGAGGTCACCTTTTCGGAAGATTTCTTCATTCTAAGTTTTCAGATTATTTCCCCAATTATTCTATATCCGTGCCCCTTCGTTCATCTCAATATTCTTCCGGTGCTTCGTTCAAATGTTCTTTATCAGTTCGAGTTCTTCCCGTTCTTTTACATCTAAATCCCCTCTAGCATATTGGTTCTTCTAATTCTTCCTGGTGATTATTTCTTTTTCATCAGTCATTTCGAATTCTTACGGTGGTTCGTTCAAGATACTTTTTCCTTGAGTTTCATTTTAATCCATTCATTCTTTTCAACCTACCGTGATTCATGAAGTCCTTCGCAAGTTTGCGATATGTCACTTCTCAATTCTTTTTCAAGAAGAATAAGTAGTATGCCAAATCCATTGTTGGTCATCAATTTAATTTGATGAAGGTTAAGCATAAAATAAATCTTATTCTTATTTCATCCAAGTGATTAATCCCTTACTTCGGAGTTTGTTCTTGATGAATAAATACTAGTTCCAAGTGTTTTCATCTTGTTTTTTCCGGAGTTCAAATTCTCCTCGGCCATTTCATCGGAACCTCCATCTAAATCACCGTAAGACTTAATCCTTATTCTTTCCATCCTTTATTCTATCTCATCATCCTTTTTGTTACCAGAGTTCTTCACGGTGGTTCTTCATGATTTAATTCATTCTTTAAGAGTTCATCAAGTTTCATTCCATCTTCTTAAGTTCGTGTTCTATTCCTCCATGTCGTAACCGGTGTGCTGCCTAAATCCTTTCAGCCTTATTCGTTTCTTTTCTCATTCTAACCACTCCGGTAAGAACGAGTTGTTTCATAGTCTATCTGATTCCGTGAGCTTTTCGATTCTCGTCATTCTCGTCGTTTCTCTCTTCTTCTCATATGCTCACGATTCTTTGCTTCTTATCTTGAGTTCTTGTTTCGCCTCTTCCTCTTTCTCTTCCGTCTCGGTCCTAAGATCTCCGGACGAGATCTCTTGTTAGTGGAGGAGTGTTGTATCGCCCCGGATTCGATGCGCCAGGTGTCCGTCAGTTATTCGCCGTCGTTGCCATGTCATATGCTTGCGTGTTGGACTTTGCCATTTCATCATCTGCATTTCATATCATGTTGTCATGTGCATTTCATTTTGCATACGTGTTCGTCTCATGCATCCGAGCATTTTCCCCGTTGTCCGTTTTGCAATCCGCACTCCTATGTCTCCGGCGCCTCCTTTTACCTCTTTTTCGTGTGCGGGTGTTGAACGGTCTCGGAATGGCCCGAGGTTTGCCAGCGGCCTTGGTATACCACCGGTAGACCGCCTGTCAAGTTTCACGCATTGAAGCTCGTTTGATAGCCCAATCGTTAAATATATAGCGGCATCGTTGCGGTATTCTCGCCGGACGTTTGGTCTCCGGAACAGTCACCGGCCTCACTTATCTTCTCTCCCTCAGCCCTAGCTCTCTCTTCACAACCCACCTGCAGCCCACCTAAACCCCCTCCTTTCCGGACTGTCGAGATCGCGACCGGAGGTCTAATCGCTCCTCAAACCCCCCTAAACCCAAACCCTAGCCATCCCTGCCTATAAAGGGACAGCTCTAGTCCATTTTGGGCATCCCTAGCCTTCCCCTACCTCCCAGCCGCCTCCCTCCTCGAAATCAGCGCCCCCTCCTCAATTTCCGCGCCGGCCCGCTCCCCCGCCGCCACTTGGCATCGCCGCCACCGCGCCCGAACCAACCAGCGCGCGCCACCTCGCCCATAGCGCCCTCGGCCTCTCTCCACGCCGCCACGTGGCCTCGTCCGCTCTCCCTCCACCACCGCGCCCACTGGCCTCCCGGCCACCGCCCGAGGCCCGGCGGCCCATCCGAGCCCGCCCGGGCGGATCTGGCCGAGGCGCCCGCTTCCGCGCCGCCGGTGCCCGGCGCCCTGCGCTCCTGCCGCTCAGCGCCGCCGCCCGCCTCGCCGTGATCCGCCGCCGCCCGCCGGCGACCTGATCTCGCCGGAGCAGGTCCACCTCTCCGCCCCCTCGCGCCTCGCCCTCTCCCTTCTCTCCCTCTTCCTCATGGCCCCTCTCTCTCCCGCAGGAGCTCCGCCATGGCCGCGCCCGATCTCGGGGTCCGCCTCACTTGAAAGTCTCGTCCCCCGCCGTTAAATGCCGGAATGGACCCGCCGCTGCCAGATCCGGCCTCTACCGGCCCCGCCCTTGCCGGATCCGCCCCGCCGCCGCCCTCGAGCCTCGCCGTCGCCGGCGTGAACCACCACCGCCGCCCCTGTCTCAGTAAGTGCGGCACGGAGGAGGACCTCAGCCAGCAGACCACGACCTGGCCAAGGCCCAGCCCAGCTCCGACCGGCCCAAGCCGGCCTCCTCCCCGCAACCTGGGCCGAACCCACTAGGTTGACTTTCCCCCCTTTTTTTTCACTAAGTCCCGAAGTTTTGACATTATTTTGCCATATTCATCCTGCCATAACTCCATGATAGCTGCTCCGTTTTGCGTGCATAATATGTCAAATTGTTCGCCTCGAAGAGTAGATCATTTCAGTTCATTGCATCATTTTCATGCCAGAAATGCTGTTGGAAGAGTGCTATGTGATGTTAGTTTCTGATTCTCATCAGAACATGCACTTTTGTCATTTTTGCCATGATTGATGTGTGCACCCTATGAACTTGAGTCTTACATGTGTTTTGTAATATGCCATGCCATATTTCCAGGGGTGTATGCCATGTATTTTTGTGATCAATTTGGTGACTAGCACAAGCATGCAAACTAGGCATCATAATGTTGCTGTTTTCACTGCTTTTGCTGATATTTTTATGCCATGTTAACTTGATGCTACCGAGAGATCCATGCATATTTTGAGATACTTCAGTAAGGATGTTTTGTTATACATGTCTTGATCTATCCATACATGCCCTTGTTTGCAATTATGGAGCACCCTAGCTTGAGTAAATCGAGCTCTACTTTTGCTATAAAATGTTTCCTGGCAGGTTGTTTACATGTTATTCAATTTTGCCAAGGTTGTTGTAGTTGATCCGTGTATGCTATGATGTTGTTCTTGCCATGTATAGCTTCTATGCCATTTCTTCTTGCTATTGGGTGCCTTGCCATGCCATGTATTGCTCTGTGGTGAGTGGTTCAAGCTCACCAACATGCCTACTTATTGTTGTTTCTGCCATGTATGAATCTGTAATATAACTTGCCATGTTTACATGGGTGCCATCATATTTTCTGATCCTTTTTGGCTTATGGTCCGTAAGGGACTTTTGTTCTATGCAATTAGTAGATTCATGCCATGCCTTTGTTTGCCATGTTAATCTCCTGTAACATGTTGTTTCATAGCTCTAAACATTGCAACCTGATGTTATTTCTGCTAAAGTCTGAAACTGTTATTATTTGCAACCTTGCCATGTCATTTTGAGCATGTTCTAGTGATTTCTGGAGATAGCTCAGTGTTCATGTTTTGTAATGCTTTACCTGTACATCATGCCCATGCCTTTTGTTTTCATATTGAGGTGCTGTAGCATATTGTTTTGATGCTTGCAATATGCCTACTTGCTGTTATGGACAGATTGTTGCTATGACTTGTATAGGGTGTATGTGTTGCACCGTTGCTCCGTTTTGAGTGTGCTCTATATGAAACTTGCTTGATTTTGCATGTAGTTTCATATTATCATGTTGCATCCATGTTTTGAGGTGTTTTCTTGATGTTTGTATGCATTTTGCATCAATGCCATGCTTATCTTGTTTTGCTCATATCTTCTAGACCGAAGCTCCGAATTAAATGAACTTTATATGTAACTTGACTAGAATTTCGTGTAGATCATCGTGGTGCATCTTAACTTGCTGTTTAACAACTTGAACATAAGGTTTATTCAGATCTGGACCAATTTCGAAATTTGCATATGAGGACTTACTGAATTGTTATATGTTGTTCGGCCTCATTTAAACTTGCTTTGATGTGTTGCTCTTGTTTGCATCATCTCTTGCCATGAGTAGCCTCATCTAGATTCGTCATGCATCATGTTTGTTGTGCATCATGTCTTGTCTATGTGTGGTGTGTTTTACTATGTTGTGTGCTTCTTCTTGTTAGTTCCTGTTTTTCGTTGCGATCGTGAGGATTCGTTCGTCACGCTTGGTTCGCTTCATCCGCTCGTCTTCTTCATGGACTCGTTCTTCTTCCTTGCGGGGTTTCAGGCAAGATGACCGCTACCCTGGATCTCACTACTATCATTGCTATGCTAGTTGCTTCGCTCTATCGCTATGCTGCGCTACCTATCACTTGCTGCTCAAGCCTCCCAAATTGCCATGAACCTCTAATTCGTTGTCACCCTTCCTAGCAAACCGTTGTTTGGCTATGTTACCGCTTTGCTCAGCCCCTCTTATAGCGTTGTTAGTTGCAGGTGAAGATGAAGTTTGTTCCTTGTTGGAACATGGAGATGTTGTTCCTTGTTGGAACATGTTTACTTGTTGGGATATCACAATATATCTTATTTAATTAATGCATCTATATACTTGGTAAAGGGTGGAAGGCTCAGCCTTATGCCTGGTGTTTTGTTCCACTCTTTTCCGCCCTAGTTTCCGTCATATCGGTGTTATGTTCCCAGTTTTGCGTCCCTAACGCGGTCGGGTGATTTATGGGACCCCCTTGACAGTTCGCTTTGAAAAAGACTTTTCCAGCAAGGCCCAACATTGGTTTTACCATTTGCCTCACCTATGCCCTTTTTCCCTTGGGTTTCCGGAGCCCGAGGGTCATCTTTATTTTAGCCCCCCCGGACCAGTGCTCCTTCGAGTGCTGGCCCGAACTAGAGCCCTGTGCAGCGCCCCCTCAAGGCAACTTGAGGTCTGGTTTTAGTTATACGGACTGCTCATCCGGGTGTGCCCTGAGACCGAGGTACGTGCGACTCCTATCAGGATTTGTCGGCACATCCGGGCGGCTTTGCTGGTCTTGTTTTATTCTTTGTCGAAATGTCTTGTAGCCGGATTCCAGACTGATCGGGTCTTCCGGGAGAAGGAATATCCTTCGTTGATCGCGAGAGCTTATCATGGGCGAAGTTGGGACACCCCTGCAGGTATAAACTTTCGAGAGCCGTGCCAGCGGTTATGTGGCGGATGGGAATTTGTTAATATCCGGTTGTAGTAAACTTGAAGCAAACTCTTCTAAAATACACCAACCGTATGCGTAATCGTGAGTGTCTCTTTTCGGGTTGATCGAGAGGAGAACACGGTTTACGGGTTATGTCGACGTAAGTAGGAGTTCAGGATCACTTCTTGATCATTACTAGTTGACGCACCGTTCCTTTGTTTCTCTTCTCGCTCTCATTTGCGTATGTTAGCCACCATATCATGCTTAGTCGCTGCTGCAACCTCACCACTTTACCCCTTCCTTTCCCATTAAGCTTTGCTAGTCTTGATACCCATGGTAATGGGATTGCCGATTCCTCGTGGCTCATAGATTACTACACCACCAGCTTGCAGTGCAGTGTTGCGATGCTCATGACGCGAGAGCGATGTTTGCTTGTGTTGGAGTTCTTCTTCTTCCGCTTCTTCTTCGATCGAGGATAGGTTCGGTCGGCAGCCTGGGCTAGCAGGGTGGATGTCGTTTGAGTTTACATTTATGTTTCATCCATAGTCGGATGTTGTTCTCTTGTATATGATGTTGATGTATTCTTGTGGCATTTGTGCCTTATGTATGTATCCCCATCTATTATGTAATGTTGATGTAATGATATCCACCTTGCAAAAGCGTTTCAATATGCGGGTCTATCCTTGGTGGGACCGTCGAGTTCCTTTTGGATAGGGTCGCATATTGGGCGTGACATAGGGGGTCCCGAACTGTGCGTCTAGGCGGATGGTAACAGGAGACAAGGGACACGATGTTTTTACCCGGGTTCAGGCCCTCTCGATGGAGGTAATACCCTACTCCTGCTTGACTAATATTGATGATATGGGTAGTACAAGAGTAGATCTACCATGAGATCAGAGAGGCTAAACCCTAGAAGCTAGCCTATGGTATGATTGTTGTTCGTCCTACGGACTAAAACCCTTCGGTTTGTATAGACACTGAATAGGGTTAGGGTTACACAGAGTCGGTTACAATGGTAGGAAATCTACATATCCGTATCGCCAAGCTTGCCTTCCACGCCAAGGAAAGTCCTATCCGGACAAGGGACGAAGTCTTCAGTCTTGTATCTTCATAGTCTAGGAGTCTGGCCAAATATGATAGTTTGGCTATCCGGACACCCCCTAGTCCAGGACTCCCTTAGTAGCCCCTGAACCAAGCTTCAATGACGACGAGTCCGACGCGTAGATTGTCTTCGGCATTGCGAGGCGGGTTCTTCTCCAAATTCCATATACTTGTCGAATAGTGTCCGGCTTCTGATAAATGCTGCGCTCCTTGGCTTCCACGCCCAATAATGGCCATCTTCCACGTGTTTGAATGAATGAGAAAAGCCAGGGTATTTTTACACTTACCCCCCTAGCTGCGCAAATGAGCCGCCTATAAAAGGGACGAGGATCTAGATCTGAGTCACACCAACCACCCTCCGCGAGCTTTCATCGGAGCGCCTTCGACAAAAATCCATTCCATCATGGACAGTCGACGCGTGTAACACCCCCATTGTCATGCTACTGTAACCCTCTGTGATTAAGCTAAACATTTTACTAAAAGTGCTTGATCACCTTTGATTCTTATATCCTTTGAAAATTCCACTTTCAAAGCAAATTCAATTTGCAAGGGAAATTTGGAGTTGCATAAAAGTTGCTGCAAAATAGTTCATCATTTAGCCAAAATTCCATAACAAATGATTGTTAAGGAAAACAACATCGCCTCCAAGCTAAGATGGACTATAGCAAATAAAACATTGTCGTTTCAGCATTTTAAGATGCTATTTTACTTGTGAAAAATCCAAATGGATTTAGTTGCCCATCAAACTTTTTATGTGAGTATCAAACAATACAAAAGAATTTAAGTGGCCTAGTCCCACAATTTTTCAAAGTATTTTGGTAGCCCAAACTTTTCCCTCTGTCTCTTTTTTTAAATAAAACAAAAAGAAAACAGAAACCTAAAAGGAGAAAGGCAAAAACAAAAAAAGACCCCTTGGCCCCCTTGGCCCAAAAGGCCATATGCCCAACTGACCAACTGCCCAACCCTCCCCTGGGTCATCTCCCTCTCCTCCCCTGTACGACCGACCAGGAGGGGGCTCCCGCTCGTCCCCACCGGACCCGGCGCCGCACCCCGTACGGCACCGACGGGAGGATAAGGCCGCCCCAATGGCGCCTCGGTTCCCCCTGGCCTCACACCCGCTCTCATCCACTTCCACCCTCTCCCAGGCGTTCCCCTCTCCAGTTCCGCCCCACTCCCGAGCGCCTCCGTCGCCGCCGTTGCCGTTGACCTCGCGGCCATCGTTGCCCTCCATGCCGAGCTGGGAGGTCCCGCAGAACCGCCGTCGTCTGCTTCGTCTTCCTCGTCCACGAGCTCAAGCCCGGAGCCACCGCATCGGCCGGATCGACACCATCTTCTTCGTCGGTCGTCGTCGCTGTTCTTCGTCGATCCGTCGCCTCTACAGCTCCTAAGCCACCAACAGGCCTCCGTGTGCCTCTGTGGTGAGGTCCTCGACCGATTCCCCTCGTTTTCCCCTTTGATCCGTGCCCTTCTACCCTACTGTTCGTCGTGGTCCGAACTCCTCGCCACGCGCCGCGACCCCCCCTGCCGATTGCTCTGCTGCTGCTCCTTCCTCTTGCTCCTTGCGCTGCTCAGTCTTTGCTGTCGCCAGCGCCAAATCGGCTGCGGTGACCACGCTGGCTGGCGAGCCGTGCCACTGCTCCCCTTCCTCCCGTGTCTTTGGGCACGGCCAGCGGCCTTTTGTCGCGTCAGGTGTCGTGCTCCCAGCCGTGGTCTCTAGCCACTATAAGATTGGGGGCAGCCAGACTAATTGGGGATTAGTTTTTTGTTTATTATTAGTTTCATTAGTTAGATGGCCCTATGACTAGTGGCCCCCACGGCTAATTAATGTAACTTAACTAAAGTCTATCTGAGTCTAGTCACTGACAAGTGGCCCCCAGTCAACCCATTGACCAGTCAAACTGCTGACTGGGATATCCCAGTCAATGACATGCGGGTCCCCTTGTCCCTTTGACTAGTCAACAGTCTCAGTTGACTGCTGTCTGGGCAGTCAACAGGACCCCACCTGTCAGCCTCTATGCTGCTTTGCTATGTACACTTTGTGTGTGCACGTAGCGTTTTAATCTTTATTTTCGAATTAGTTTTAATTCCAGAATATCAATAAAACTTTAGAAAATCATAGAAAATTAACCGTAGCTCGGATGAAAATGTTTTGTACATGAAAGTTGCTCAGAACGACGAGACAAATCCGGATACGCGGTCCGTTTACCTGTCAGATGCCTCTAACTATCTGAACATGGAACATTCCCCCTCCGGTTATCTGTGTGACACAGGTCCAGAACCGGGAATACATTCCCGGTTGTTTTCCCCCTTCACCTATATCGTGTAGCCATACGTTAGGTCACTCCCGGCACAGCATATTTCCACGTTCTGCTTTGTGATGCTATGTTTGCTTTATATTTACTATTTCTTCCCCCTCTTCTCTCCGGTGAACCCGAGAATGATGTCATTGCGCTTTGTGATCGACTACGTCGACGACGACCCCTCCTTGCCGAGCAACCAGCAAGCCCCCCCTTTGATCATCCCGATATCGCCCATTCCATTCTCTCATGCTTGCATTAGATTTTGCTATTGTTATTGTTTGCTCCTATTCTGATGCATAGCCTGTTTTTGTAACCTGCTTATTGTTACCCTACCTGCTTATCATAAACTGCTTAGTATAGGTTGGTTAGTGATCCATCAGTGACCCTCACCTTGTCCTTGTTGCCCCTGCTTCATCATTGAAGACCCGATCAACGGGATCGAAGACCAGGCCCCGGCACCGCACATCACTTTCCCCTTAGTTGTTCGACACTCTTTGGGTTACTATCGAGTACCGAGGGTGAGACCTCTTGACTTCCGATGTTAACCACATAGTGTAGTCATTCGATTCGAGGTCATCGAGGGTGATTTCCTCCTTAACCACTTCCGATACGACTCTGCGTGCAACCCCTCAAGTGTGAACCTCGGGGTGATTCCTCTTACGTTCACCTTCATGATTACATCTAGTGGAATTCATCGGGGTGATTCCTCGGGTTTTCCCTTGATGTTTGGACACACGGTTACTTGGACTTTACCATCGTTACTTGGAAAGGCGAATTCGACCACGAGGGGTACCAGCGTGATCTTATTTGCGAGTGATGTGGAGTCGGGTTGACCGAAGGGTGCCCGCGAGATGATTCTGGCGTGGCGGGCATTCCTAGCCCTTGCCGCAAGTCCTCGAGGCAGAACAACGGGGTCACATCTTTCATGAGTCTCTGCTTGTTACCACGTTCCTAATCCACTATGATTTGGATATTTGATCCAAGGGGCCTCTGGCCTGATAGCACTAACCATCACGTGGGCATAGTATGGGCGTTCTGCGTCGTATACATCAGCCGAAGCTTAATAGACGTCAGCGACTGAGCGGCGCGCGCCGGGTTGGACTGCGTAAGCGCCTGCCTTGTTGAAGGAGGTAGCTAGGTCTGCTCACCAGCCGCCCACGCAACGTGCAGGAGTTCCCGGGGAGATGGCCCATGACCCTTGGGGGCATAGGTTTAGTCCGGCGTGCTGGCCTCTCTATTAAGCCTAGGTCGGGTTGCAGCGTATTGTTTGGCGAGGCGGGCATGACCCAGGAAAGTGTGTCCGGCCGGAGTTAATCGAGTGTGGTGGGTAAGTTGGTGCACCCCTGCAGGGAAGGAAACATCTATCGATAGCCTGTCCTACGGTAACGAACACTTGGAGTTGTATCCCGATCGATACAACTAGAACTGTGTGATGAGAATTGGATTGTGATGAGGTGATAACTGGATAGTATGGCTCGGGGATTTCTTTCCCGCAGGGAGTCGAGAAAGGATCTCTGGCTGAGGTTGATAACACTGCTACTACTTTACTTTATGTTATTCTACTCCCTCCTTTTTGCTACAAGATGGTGGTTTCCAGAAGATGCTAGTCTTTGATAGGACTAGGCCTTCTCTCTATTCTGGCATTTCTGCAGCCCAGTCCACATATACAGCCTTCCTTTGATAATGTTGCATCTGTAGTGTAGATCCTTGCTTGCGAGTACTTTGGATGAGTACTCACGGTTGCTTTGCTCCCTCTTTTTCCCCTTTTCCATTCTTCTCGGATGACGCAACCAGATGACGGAGTCCAGGAGCCATATGACACCTTCGACGACTACTACTACCCCGAGGGTGCCTACTACCACGTGACGGAGACCGCCGATGACCAGGAGTAGTTAGGAGGCTCCCAGGCAGGAGGCCTTGCCTTTTCGATCGATGTTGCTTTTGTGCTAGCCTTCTTAAGGCAAACTTGTCTAACTCATATGCGTACTTTCGAGATATTGTTGCTTCCGCTGAGTCTTGTGTATTTGAGCTTATGTATTCGAGCCCTCGAGGCCCCTGGCTTGTAATATAAAGCTTGTATTTTCTTTAATTTGTGTCTAGAGTTGTGTTGTGATATCTTCCCGTGAGTCCTTGATCTTGACCGTACACGTTTGCGTGCATGATTAGTGTACGATTGAATCGAGGGCGTCACAACGCGGCTCCTCCTCTCGCGCTCCCAGCCCTCAGCCTGGAAATTGGGAGAGATGCTCAGTCCCGCATAGCAAGCTAGTGACACTCCAAACCAAGGGATTTCTTCCCCCGGCCTTCATGGTTCCGGTTCGAGCCGGACTTGCCACCTACAAGGGCGGAAAGCAAGCGGAGCGTCCCGATCCCTCTAAAGGAGAGCGGGTATGCTTTATCTCTTATCTAGTAAGAGGACTCGGATTTCCAATTCATCCGTTGCTCCGAGGGCTCTTGGAGTTCTACGGCCTCCAGTTGCACCACCTTACGCCTGCCTCTATTTTGCACATCGCGGGCTTCGTGGCCCTTTGCAAACTGTTCTTGGGCGTCGAGGCTCATTTTGCGCTGTGGAAGAGATTATTCTGCCTTGTACCCCGTTCTCATGAGGGGTCAATATATCAAGTGGGCGGAGCCGAACTATGGCGCATCGCCGGGACCGGATATCTATCCGGAATCCCGAAGAAGGCGTCCGAAGACTGGCCTTCGGAATGGTTTTACATGGAGGACGTCTTGCTGCCGGATCATGTTCGGATCGGCCTTCCGGAGTTTAGCAACGCTCCTCTGAAGAAGAGCCTAAGCTGGCGCCCGCGGAGCCCCCAGAGGGAAAATGACCGGGATGTCCTTTACTTCATGAGCCGAATAAGATTACTCGATCATGCCGGATTGACCATGATTGGAGTCATGGCAATCTGCATTATGAGGGGAGTGCAGCCGCTCCAATATAGGGGCCACCCCATGTGGGACTTCAACGGGGAGGACGATGCCACCCGTCATGGCCGCAAAGGGGCGGGATCGGTCACCGAACTGGTGAAGACCTTGTCCGCCATGTATAAAGGGAGGAGGAGGATTTTCTCCGCGTCCACTGAGCGGGTTTTCTTCGAATAATCCTCGAAGTTGGGTAAGCAAACACCTTTGTGGCCTGTCCGATCCATGTTCCCGTGGTTAAATATCTCATTTCATGGTTTCTACGCAGGAACTGCGCCGGGCCGTGGAGAAGATACACAGCCCGCCCCCACAACCCGAGGATCCGGAACGGTCCCTCGATCCAGCCTCCGAAGAGGACCCGGATATAAAGGTGGAGCTGATCGACGGGGTGTTCCACCAACTTAGCATCGACAATGCGTTGGTTGCCATTACGGCCGACTACCCCGGATTATTTCCGGCCTCCCTGTAACCGTGACCGAAGTCCGGATACCATGACCCACCGTGCTTTACTTCTAATCACCACATATTTGATGGTGTTTCGCAGGGGTGCCTTGAGCGGAAGCCGAGCCTGCCGCGGCCGTCCAACAAGGGCAGCTTCGGCCCAAGAGGGCGGAAAGAAGTGCGGCATGCGACTCGAGACGTCGCCGCAACGGTATGATTTGCCACCGTGTTTTAAGGAGAGGTTCCTGGGAGGCACACCGACGCTCATGGTTTTTTCAGGAAAAAGAGCGCACGCCGGACTGAGTCCGGAGAAGTTGCCAATTGGACCCCCGCCAACCAGGCTCAAAAGCCGAGTCCGGAAGGGGGTACAAACACAAGGCGTGCGTCGGATGCTCTTCCAACGGAGGGTGCCGACGACTATCAGCCACCAAATCGGAGGTGGAGAGCGCCATGAATCATAGGCGCCGCCGGACTATTCTACGTGACGCATGTTTCTCCCAAGAGGCGTTGGACGCTTTTAGTTCGGGAGAAGCGCACCTCCGTGCCGCTTAAGATGGCCTAGCCAGAGCCACGGAGCAGTATGTGAAAGACATACGGGTAAGGAATTTTGACAGTTATATATGCCAGTAGCCCCCGAGACTTAAAATAGTTAGGATAACTGATTTAAGGATCATTTGGAATGCAGGTTCTTACCAAAAATAATACCTGTTTGTCCCAGGAGCTTGAAGAGTGCAAGGCCCAACTTGAGGTCAAGATCGCATGACCGGGGAAGCCATGAAGACCCCCTCTGGTAATATATGCCCTTCAAAGTAGAAGTAGTTTCGCAAAGTGCGGCGTGTGCATAAATCTGATATTAGCATTACAGATAGCGCCGGGATGGATCCGGACAAGCAACAGCTCCTGCGCCAGCTAAAGGCCGGCGAGAGCGTGCTTACGAGGGTGCGGCAGGAGAAAAATAACCTCCAAGATGCCAACACCCAACTGGGTGAGGAACTAAATGATGTTCGTGCCCAGTTGTCTGACTCCGTAAAGGAGAATCGGCGGCTTCGTCGCGACATTTTCAGTAAGTGCTTAAACAAACTTTGAAAGAGTTCGGCAAGGAAGGCGACTAACATAAACATGTATGTAGGTTTGCTCACAGTCGTCACGAGGAGGAGATGCCCAGTTCTTGGTGATCTTCTTCCCGAATCGTCGGCTACCGCACGAACGAGTTCGGCAGTGATGAAAGGCGTCGCCTGTGCCTTGTGGCCATCTATCTCCCTGCCCGAAGGCATTGGGGAGCTGGCAGAGCGGCTTCAAGGAGCACGGCGGCGCTTCCGACTATGGAATATATCGGCCTGCCGTAACGCCGCCCGGCCGCCCGGGGCATGGTAAAGACGCGGTACACGAAGGCTGACCCAAACCACATGGCCGAGGTCGGACCTGTGGGGCCTGATGGGAAGGAGGACCCTGTAAGCTTAGTGTACGGCCAAGTAGAATTGGCAGCCAAGTATTCCCAGCAAGATTGTAAATTAGATAGCCTATTAGATGGCATTGAGGAGGAATACAATTAGTCGAGTTGACTATGTAATTGAATATGACATGAAAAATGTCTTCTAGCCGAATTGTAGATCGTTTGTCATAGCGGACCTTTTCGCTTAGACCTCGGGACCCAATAGTCCGAGTGTGTCCGAATACCCTCGCGGTTATGTAAGAACCGGGCATGCATGGGGACAAAGGCGTGGGGTCATTATTGCTGTATCGAGAAGTGCCCAACTAGTTATGTTATATTACATGGATAGTAAGAAACATCTTCCGTGGAGAATAGTTCCGTTAAGGGTTCCTTTCCCTGGGAGGCATGCCCTAAAGTGCATATCCAAACTGCTAAAAAAAGCAGAAAATCATCTGGGGCAGATGGATAAATAGTTAAAAATCATCTTTCAGTTCACCGACCGAATATTCCCTTAAGAACGCTAGCTTTCGGCTTCATCCAGTCTGAGGTACACATCCGGTTGACCCGGCAGTAACAATCGCAGAGGTGCTCCCTTTACCACCTAGCCGAGCAATCGGGAACGTAGGGGTAAGCACAGGAGCCAGGCAACCCAGCTTGGCCAAAACTTAAGTCATATCGATGCATATAATGGTGAGTAAAAGGCACATGCGGAAGTTTGACACATGTGTTAGGCATGAAGCCCGTATAAATAAGCTTCTGTTAAAGAAGCCCCCAGGTATAATGAGCGCAGACAGCGGGTCAAGTATGTGCGAACAAAGCGCAAACGAGCCTCTAAAGGCTTCAAGAAGAAGGAGGAGGAAGGACAGAAATAAAAGACAGCAAAAATAGAAAATGTGGACGGAGGAAGGAGACGAACTCGGAGTCCGGCGCTTAGGCGTAGAATCTTCGTAGACAGGTTGCGCTCCATGGGTTCGGCTCGAGTCGGTTATCCGATGCGTTTCGCAGACAGTATGCTCCGCCGGTCAGGACCTGGTCGATGATGAAGGGACCTTCCCATTTGGGCTTGAGTTTGTCCTTTTTCTTGTCCGGCAGGCGTAGAACTAGTTCGCCAACATTGTAAGCTTTGGCCCGTACTTCCCTGCTTTGATATCTTTGAGCCTGCTGTCGATAAAATGTGGAACGAGCTTTTGCCACGTCGCGCTCCTCCTCCAATGCGTCCAAACTGTCCTGCGGATCAAGCTCGGCTTCTCTTTCTTCAAACATGCGCACGCGAGGTGAGTCATGCATTATGTCGCAGGGTAAGACTGCCTCTGCGCCGTACACCATAAAAAATGGTGAGAATCCAGTAGTACGATTCAGCGTGGTCCGCAGCCCCCAGAGTATGGAGTCGAGCTCCTCAACCCAGTGCGTGTTAGATTCCTTGAGGGACCGCACTAGTCTGGGTTTAATGCTGCTCATGATTAGACCGTTTGCACGCTCGACTTGACTGTTAGTTTGAGGGTGATAGACTGAGGCATAATCGAGCTTGATGCCCATGTTTTTGCCCCATAATTTAACCTCGTCGGCCGTGAAGTTGGTGCCGTTATCAGTGATGATACCGTGGGGGACGCCGTAATGGTGCACTACCCCTGATATGAAGTCTATCACCGGCCCGAATTCGGCCGTTTTAACAGGCTTGGCCTCTATCCATTTGGTGAATTTATCCACCATGACCAATAGGTATTTTTGCTTGTGGGTTCCTCCCTTAAGGGATCCAACCATGTCAAGCCCCCAGACCACGAACGACCAGGTGATGGGTATAGTTTTGAGGGCGGTGGGTGGCATGTGGCTTTGGTTAGAAAAAAGCTGGCAACCAACGCATCGTTGGACTAAATCCTGCGCATTTGCCTGGGCCGTCGGCCAATAAAATCATGTATGGAAGGCCTTGCCTACAAGGGCCCAGGCTGCGGCGTGGTGCCCACCCAGTCCAAGCATGAATTTCAGCCAGGAGGTTTCGCCCTTCCTCTTCGGAGATACACCTTTTAAGGACTCTGTTGTGCTTTTCTTATAGAGCTCTCCCTCATGGACTTTATAGGCTTTGGATCGCCGTACTATGCAGCGAGCCTCATTTTGGTCTTCGGGAGTTCCTGCCTAGTTAGGTAGGCTAGGAATGGCTCCGGCCCACGGGCGATAACCGCCATTATTTCGTGGGCGAAGGTGTTATCTCGGTGGCGAGCCCCGATTGTGTCGAGTGTTCGTGTCGCAAGGCGGTTGGGTCCGGAGTGTTATTTCCGGACTCCCCTTCCCATAGTACGGATGGCTTGAACAGCCGTGATGTTGGGCGGGACGGCATCGCGTTTTGCGCCGATGCGTGCCAATACGTCCGCCGCCTGGTTGTTATCCCGGGCTATATGATGAAATTCGAGCCCTTTGAACCGTGCTGACATTTTTAGGACCGCATTGTGGTACGCTGCCATTTTCGGATCTTTGGCATCAAAGTCTCCGTTTATTTGAGATATCGCGAGGTTTGAATCCCCGCGCACCTCTAGGCGTTTAATGCCCATGGAGATCGCCATCCGGAGGCCGTGCGTAAGGGCCTCAGATTCGGCTGCGTTGTTGGAGTCCGTATACATTATCTGAAGGACTTATTGGACTGTGTCCCCGGTTGGGGACGTCAGGACGATGCCAGCCCCCAGGCCGGCCAACATTTTGGAGCCGTCAAAGTGCATGATCCAATTGGAGTACGCGCCGTACTCTTTAGGGAGTTCGGCTTCGGTCCATTCGGCCACGAAGTCGGCCAAAACCTGCGACTTAATAGCTCGTCGTGGCTTATAGGTTATGTCGAATGGAAGGAGCTCTATGGCCCATTTAGCAATCCGGCCCGTCGCGTCACAGTTGTTTATAATGTCGTTAAGAGGTACTTGAGGCTACCGTTATCAAACACTCTTGAAAGTAGTGTCGTAGCTTCCGGATGCCATGAACACCGCGTATGCTATCTTTTGATAATGTGGGTACCGACTTGCATGGAGTTAGGACAAGGTGGACACATAGTAAACCGGTTTTTAAAGAGGGAACGGTGTCCGTCCGCTTCTCGCTCGACGACGAGCACCAGCGACAACTTGATGTGTTGTGGCGATATATAATAGCATTGGTTCGCCCATGTTGGGCGCTGCCAGACCGGATTTTTTGCCAATATGGCTTTTATTTCTTCGAAGTCCGCCGTGGCGGCATCCGCCCACTCGAAGTGTTCGTGCGCCAGAGGAGGCGGTAAAGGGTAACGCCTTTTCTCCCAACGGGAAATAAAGCGGCTTAGAGCCGCCACGCATCCAAATCAATTTTTGTATTAGTTTGAGGTCTTTTGGAATATCCAATTGTGACAGAGCTCGGATCTTGGCTGGGTTTGCTTCAATTCCTCTACTGCATACACAATGAAGCCCAAGAGCTTTCCTACTGGAACGCCGAAGACGCATTTTTCCAGATTGAGCTTAATGTCATATTTTCGGAGATTGTCGAATGTGAGCCTCAAGTCGTCTACTAGAGTTTCGACATGCTTGGATTTGACGACCACGACCTCTACATATGCTTCCACTGTTTTGCTGATCTGGTTTGCCGGACATGTCCGAATCATGCTGCCGATATGTTGCGCCGGCGTTTTTGAGCCCGAAGGGCATTGTGTTGAAGCAGAATGGGCCGTATGGAGTGATGAATGCTGTTGTGGCTTGGTCTGGCTCCGCCAGCTTGATTTGGTGGTAGCCGGAGTATGCGTCGAGGAAGCACAATGAGTCGTGTCATGCTGTAGCGTCGATAATTTGATCAATGCGAGGGAGGGGGAAGGGATCCTTTGGGTAAGCCTTATTAAGGTCTTTGAAATCGACACATAGGCGCCATGATTTATCCTTCTTTGGTACCATCACCAGATTTGCTAGCCAGTCCGGATGTTTTATATCTCTGATGAATCCGGCTTCCAGAAGTTTGGCTAGCTCCTCTCCCATGGCCTGTCTCTTGGGTTCGAAAAAGCACCGAAGAGCCTGTTTGACTGGCTTGAATCCTTTTAGGATATTTAGGCTGTGCTCGGCCAGCCGACGTGGGATTCCTGGCATGTCTGAAGGGTGCCAGGCAAAAATGTCCCAGTTTTCTCGGAAAAATTCTCGTAGTGCGGCGTCTACATCAGGTTTTAGTTGTGCCCCAATGGAGGCCGTCTTTGCAGGGTCCGTTGGGTGGACTTGGAATTTGACTATTTCATCCGCTGGTTTAAAAGAGGTGGACTTGGATCTTTTATCAAGTATCACATCGTCCCTGTTCACCGTGGAGCGCATCGCAGTGAGTTCCTCGGCCGCTAGGGCTTTGGATAGTGCCTCGAGGGCTAGTGCGGCTGTCTTGTTTTCGCGCCGAGTGCTATGTTCGGATCACTAGCGAGAGTGATGATTCCATTAGGTCCGGGCATTTTAAGCTTCATGTACCCATAATGGGGTATAGCTTGAAAAATTGTGAATGCCTCTCGCCCTAATAAAGCGTGATATCCGCTCTTGAACGGGCCACTTGAAATGTGACCTCCTCGGACTGTAGGTGTCCCGTGAGCCAACACTACGTCCGGTGTGATTTTTCCTGCAGCATGCTTCCCGGCTAGGGATTATTCCTCTAAAGGTTGTCTTTGCTTCGCTCAATGCGGTTCTAGTCTATTTCCATTTTTCGGAGGGTTTCCTCGTAGATGAGGTTTAGTCCGCTGCCGCCATCCATGAGTACCTTAGTAAGGCGAAAGCGTCCACTATTGGACTGAGAACCAATGCGGCTGGTGCTCGGGCTGTTCGGAATTTGGGTTCATCACTGGCATTAAAGGTAATAGCCGTGTCACTCCATGGATTTATTGTTGCTACTTGGTAGACTTCGGCAAGGTTGTGGAGTGTTCGTTTCCGCATGTTACTTGATGCGAAAGTCTCGAAGACTGTTAATACTGTACTGGTGTTGTTGGGCTGGGATTCTGAGGCTAGAAGCTCTTCGCCACTTTTGGCCACCTGCCGTAGTATCCAACATGCTCGAAGGCTATGAGTTGGAGTGGCGCCCTCTGTGCTATGAATTTTGCAGGGTCCGTTTAGCCAACCCTCCAGTACGGTTCCGTGCCCTTTAGGGGTTTTTTTTGTATTTAACCCAGGTGCTTGATGATGATGCACCCTTTTATTTTGGACTAGGGCTGTATGCGGTGTCGGATTATCCCAAAATTTACTTTCGGTTTTCCAAGCACTCTCCATCGCATACAAGACTTTTGTACTATGGTCGCCAAGTCAGCAAAGCGTGTAATTTCGCGACGACTTATGGCATTTAGGATTCCCTTGTCCGTGCAATTATTGCAGAAAAGTGAGATTGCGTCCTTCTCTCGGCAGTCCTTTATCCTTTCCATAACCAGGAGGAATCTGGCCCAGTAATGATGTACTGTTTCAGCGGGCTCTTGCCGAATTCGGGATAGATCGCTAATGATTGGGTGGGCGGGTGGAACTAGATCCGGAACCCCGTCCAATTTAAGACTCAGGGGCCGAGAAGTTTCTGAACTTGGAAGTTTGGATTTTTGAATGCTATCAAATGAATCCAACCCGCCGTCTGACTTTAAGTTCAGGGCTTGATCGACATCCATCCCTCTGCGGGAATCCGGCATGGAGGGATCGGGAAATCGGACGTAGCTAGTCCTTAAGATAGAAGAAGAGCCGCCGTATTGCTCCTCTATCACAGCAACATGATGGGTAGCCTAGGGAGAGTTGATCTCTCTCAGATCGGTTTTAGGCCCGATCTAGTCGTAGTCTGTGGCGACTCCTGTATGCGGCGATGCGATCAAAGAGCTCGATTACGGAGGACAGCTCGATCCGATCTAACTGCCAGAAGTTCCGAGTTAACGTGAAGATTGGTTTCGATGACGAGAATCGTCGGTAGCTGGTACGAATCGGGCGGTCATAAGAAAACCACCTAACCGAAGAGTCTGACCAGTGGCCAAGGCTCCTTTGGCCATAGTATCGTCTTTAAAGATGGGATGAGGCGTCCTTCCTGACGGCGACGACACACAGGAACTCTCAATGAAAGCACCAATGTCGGTGTCAAAACCGGCGAATCTCGGGTAGGGGGTCCCGAACTGTGCGTCTAGGCGGATGGTAACAGGAGACAAGGGACACGATGTTTTTATCCAGGTTCGGGCCCTCTCGATGGAGGTAATAACCTACTCTGCTTGATTAATATTGATGATATGGGTAGTACAAGAGTAGATCTACCACGAGATCGTAGAGGCTAAACCCTAGAAGCTAGCCTATGGTATGATTGTTGTTCGTCCCACGGACTAAAACCCTTCGGTTTATATAGACACCGAATAGGGTTAGGGTTACACAAGTCGGTTACAATGGTAGGAAATCTACATATCCGTATCGCCAAGCTTGCCTTCCATGCCAAGGAAAGTCCTATCCGGACAAGGGACGAAGTCTTCAATCTTGTATCTTCATAGTCTAGGAGTCCGGCCAAAGATGATAGTTCGGCTATCCGGACACCCCCTAGTCCAGGACTCCCTCAGTTACCTTGTCCCTTGTCTTACCAACAAGAGGGTTTGTGACTCCTTGAACTAGTGCAAGATACGGAAGTTGTTTGCACTTGTCCTTGCCAAAATGATAGGAGTGAAGTATGTTTGCGGAGTCACCCTCAAGAACTCTCTAGTTCTTCTTCTTCTGGATCCACACCATCTTGATGGGAATCCTTGGAGTCGTAGTTGTACTTGATGAAGTGGAACTTGATGTAGTCTTGGGAACCCACTTGACCAAGGCCTTAGGTGCTTCTTCAAATGCATCAATTTCCTCTTGAAGCTTATCCTTTCCTTTTTGCTTGTGGTCTTGTGGTGGAAGATCATCTTGAGCTTGTGTCCCTTTGAAAGAAGTAGGATCATACTTCTCTTGTTGAGGAACAAACTTCGTCTTGGGTTATTGATCTTCTTCCCACTCAACTCCATTGGCATCGAACTTTCGTTCAAAACCAACACCTTGATTCTTCTGGTGTCTTCCTTGCTTCTTTAATTTCCTCAAATTGCTTACTTCCTAAGAAGACTCTTGTAAACACCTTTCTCTATGATTCCCTTCAATAAGCTATTTTCTTGCTCAAGTGTAACTTGGCTAAGAGAATCATTAGTGGAATCAAGAGAACTACTAGAATCATCAACATTAGATTTAGCATGATTGTTGTTACCACTAGATGAAGAATCTTTCTTATTCTTGTTGCTAGATTTAACTTGTGGCATGTAAGTAGACAAGAGTAAACGCTTGGCAATGTAAGAAGAACTTTTCTTACGAATAACATCATTGATTGCCTTTAAAAACTCATGCTCTTGCTCAAGGTTGAGCTTTTCAAAGCGTAGCTTATCATGAGTCTTTAAAAGTTCTCGATGATTTTCCAAGGTAGTTTCATGAGCTAACTTAAGAGTGTTTAGTTCTTTGGTTATACGCTCAATCTCCTTCTTATCATCATCATTCGTTTTATCTTGATTAGCATGATTAATTGATGTTTTATCATAGTTTTCATCACTAGAGTTGTCAACAAGTAAATCATCATCACCTAGCAAATCATCTTCATCACTATTGAAATCAACATACTTGGGATGTGTTACCTTAGGACCTTTGGCCATGAAGCATCTTCCCATTCCTTCATTTGGTGAGTCAAATATGTGATAGGAGTTGGTTGACACAAGTGCTAGACCGGCAACACCTTCATCTTGAGTATATTCGGAGTCGAAATGATAACTTCTTTCGGAGTGATTGTCGGAGTCGGAGCCGGATACCCACTCACCAACATGAGCTTGATGTCTTCTTTTTGTGTAGCTCCTTGATGACTTTTCCTTTCTTTCCGAATCCTTGCTTCTCCGAGAGGGTCTTCATTCATAACGATCATCTCTACCCCTCCTTTTTCTTGGTGGTGATTCTTCTCTTCTACTTCTTCTTTTGGGAGAATCTTCTCGTCTTTTGTAGGGGGCGTACACTCATTGGAGTAGTGTCCGGGTCTTCCACAATTGTAGCAATTTCGCTCACGACTAGAAGATCTTTTGTCATTGTAGGACCTTGACTTGGAACTTATTTCTTTGCTTCTACTCTTGTAGAACCTGTTGAAGTTCTTTACCATTAGGCTCAACTCTTCATTGAAGTTTTTTTTCTCACTTGAAGATGTGGGAGTATCACATGAGGCTTTGTAAGCACCACTTGACTTGTTGTGAAGCTCTTCCTTGTCCTTGAGAGACATATCATGAGCAACAATTCTTCCAATGACTTCCGTTGGCTTGAGATCTTTGTAATTAGGCATCATTTGGATCAATGTGCACACGGTATCATATTTTCCATCCAAGGCTCTTACGATCTTCTTGATGATGAACTTGTCGGTCATCTCTTCACTTCCTAAGCCGGCAATCTCATTTGTGATGAGAGCAAGCCTAGAGTACATTTCAGCGACACCTTCACCATCCTTCATTTTGAACTTGTCAAGTTGACTTTGAAGCAAATCCAATTTTGATTCCTTGACGGAGTCGGTACCTTCGTGCATATCAATCAAAGTATCCCAAATTTCCTTTGCATTCTTAAGACGGCTGATTTTGTTGAATTCTTCAGGGCACAATCCGTTGAAGAGAATATCACAAGCTTGTTCATTGTATTGTAGCATATTCAACTCTTCCGCGGTAGCTTCACGGTTCGGTTCTCTCCCATCAAAGAATTCACCTTGCAAGCCAATACACACAATATCCCAAACGGCGGGGTTATGTCCAAGAATATGAATTGTCATCTTATGCTTCCAACTAGCAAAATTAGTTCCATCAAAGTAAGGACCTCTACGGCGGTAATTTCCCTCGCTAGACGCCATACTCTCCTAGGTTGTGAAACCAAGGCTATGACCACCAAAAGCTATGGAAATCAAAGCCAATGGAGAACAAAGCTTTGATACCACTTGTAGGGTCGAAAGTATGTCTAGAGGGGGTGATTAGACTACTTGACCAAATAAAAATCTAGCTTTTTCCCAATTTTAGTTCTTGGCAGATTTTAGCAACTTATCACAAGTCAAGCAATCAACCTACACATGCAATTCTAAGAGTATAGCAACAGAATGTAGAACAATTGCACATGAAGGTAAAGGGATGAGATTGAGGGAGCAAACACAATGTTGACACGGAGATTTTTTATCCGTGGTTCCGATAGGTGGTGCTTTCGTACATCCATGTTGATGGAGACTTCAACCCACGAAGGGTAACGGTTGCACGAGTCCACGGAGGGCTCCACCCACGAAGGGTCCATGAAGAAGCAACCTTGTCTATCCCACCATGGCCGTCGCCCACGAAGGACTTGCCTCACTAGGGTAGATCTTCACGAAGTAGGCGATCTCCTTGCCCTTACAAACTGCTTGGTTCAACTCCACAATCTTGTCGGAGGCTCCCAAGTGACACCTAGCCAATCTAGGAGACACCACTCTCCAAGAAGTAACAAATGGTGTGTTGATGATGAACTCCTTGCTCTTGTGCTTCAAATGATAGTCTCCCCAACACTCAACTCTCTCTCATAGGATTGGATTTGGTAGAAAGAATATTTGAGTGCAAAGCAACTTGGGGAAGGCTAGAGATCCAGATTTATGTGGTTGGAACGGAATATCTTGACCTCAACACAAGTGTAGGTGGTTCTCTCTCAGAAAATATGTATTGGAAGTGTAGGCATGTTCTGATGGCTCTCTCCACGAATGAAGAGTGGGTGGAGGGGTATATATAGCATCCACACAAAATCTAACCGTTACACACAAATCACCAAACTCGGTGGGACCGATTCAGAGAACTCGGTCGGACGATTTAGTTCAAAATGTGAACGTTAGGATTCTCGGTGGGACCAACATGTCAACTCGGTTGGACCGATGTCATTAGGGTTAGGGCATAACGTAATCTCGGTGAGACCAATTACACAAACTCGGTGAGACCGATTACACAAACTCGGTGAGACCGATTTTGGTAATAGCCAAACAAAGAGTTGGTCAGGAAAACTCGGTGGGGCCGATTCGCTCATCTCGGTTGGACCGAAACGTTACGAAGGGGAAACAGAGAGTTTTCTGCAGTCTCGGTGGGACCGATCACTCATCTCGGTTTGACCGAAACATTACGAAGGGAAACACAGAGTTTGCAATCCTATCTCGGTGAGACCGAATTGATTAGGGTTTCTGGCAGTGGCTATGTCAACTGAAGTCGGTGGCTCCGGATGAACAGAATCGGTGGGGCCGAGTCGGACTTTTTGGTTTAGGACATATGTGGATATGAGAAAGTAGTGGATGGTTTTGGAGCATATCAATAAGCATTTTGAGCAAGATCCTCATTAAGCAACACCTCATCCCTTCTTAATAGTATTGGCTTTTCCTATAGACTCAATGTGATCTTGGAACACTAAAATAGAATACACAGTCTTGTGCTTTGAGCTTGAGCCAATCCTTTGTCCTTAGCATTTTGAAGGGCCCTCTTTCTAATTCATGCCATGCCAAACATTGAGCTTTCCTGAAATATTTATCTTGGAATAGCATTAGCTCAATGAGCTATATGTTGTTAGGAATTACCAAAACCACCCAGGCATAGTTGCACTTTCACCGAGGGGTTACCGGAACCCCCCGGGGAAGTTATGGGTCTTAATGGGCCATAAGGGAGTAGGAGAGGGCAGCCCACAGGGTGGCGCGTGACGATGACATGTACCTAGGGTAGGGTCATAGGCCTGATCTAGACGCCCTACCCAAGGACACAGCCCTAAGGTCATAGACATTCAAAGTGCAACAGAATATACCGACTGAAATCACCTTGGAGTGCAAACCACTCGACCAGATATCCCACTCGGATACCCCAATTCCATTCGACCAAGATAGAGTCACTTGACTACACGAAGAATCACTCGGAGAAGAGAAGGTCTAAAGCCACTCAGGATGGCAACGGTCAGGCATTCACTTCGTAGTCTTAAAGATCATTTATAGCTCTTTATAGCTAGCGTTACCAGTAATGCGTTGTCTTAATGTACATTGAACCTTGTGTAACTGAGGGCTGGAGGGGTCCGACTCACTCTATATAAGCCACCCCCTCCTCTGGTACAAGGGTTCGCACCCCCGTAACTTTCACGCATAATCCAGTCGAGCAAGCCTCCGGGCACCGAGACGTAGGGCTATTACTTTCTCCGAGAAGGGCCTGAACTCGTAAACCTTGCATGCACAATCTCACCGTAGCTAGGATCTTGCCTCCTCCTATGTACCCCCTATTCTTACTGTCAGACTTACTCCCACGACAGTAGGTGCCCACCATGGGGCCGGTGTCTTAGTGACTTCCGGTGAGGTTGCCCTTTTTTTATTTCCATCAACATGGTTTCCGGCAGTGGCTTGGCTTTGGGCCGCGAGATCCGTCTTGGCGTGCTCCTGTTTATTGCCGACGACTCCGCCTGGCTCCAAGAGGCCCCCCTCGACGTCGAGGCCCTTCCCGTCCGCCCACGGGCGACACACTTTCAGGCGAAAGTGCTGCGGCGTCCCTCCGCGCAGCCGTCGACCTAGTATCGGTCGGCTCCCGCATTGTCCACTCTTCCAGCTATACACCGTCGCAAAGATCTGGTCGATCGCGGCTTCAACGTTGGGTGAAGCATGCGGTGGCCTGCCAGTCAGCCACCCCTCAAGTCGCGGCAATTGAGCCCGATGAATCTCTCTATGGACTTTTCGACCTATCAACTGGTTCCGCTGAGACCCTGTCTGAGTGCGGAAGCAGTGACCCTGCGGCGGAGGTCTTGATGGTCGACACGCCGTGCAGCCCGCCTGCTTTCCGTCGTAGTGGCAGCGGTCCATTGCATGGTCATGACGAATATCATCCCGAAGCCCTCACTTCGGAGCAGAGAGAAGAGTTGCATCGTCGCAACATGGTGGCCCTCTGAGGGAGTCCTGGATTAAGGGGTATCCGGACAGCCGGACTATATCCTTTGGCCGGACTGTTGGACTATGAAAATACAAGATTGAAGACTTCGTCTCATGTCCGGATAGGACTCTCTTGGCGTGGAAGGCAAGCTTGGCGATACGTATATGTAGATCTCCTTCTATTGTAACCGACGCTGTGTAACCCTAGCCCCTCCGGTGTCTATATAAACCAGAGGGTTTAGTCCGTAGGACAACAACAATCATACCATAGGCTAGCTTCTAGGGTTTAGCCTCTACAATCTCGTGGTAGATCAACTCTTCTAATACTCATATTCATCAAGATCAATCAAGCAGGAAGTAGGGTATTACCTCCATAGAGAGGGCCCAAACCTGGGTAAACAATGTATCCCTTGCCTCCTGTTACCATCCGCCTTAGACACACAGTTCGGGACCCCCTACCCGAGATCCGCCGGTTTTGACACCGACATTGGTGCTTTCATTGAGAGTTCCACTGTGCCGTCGCCATAAGGAAGGATGTCTCGTCTTGTTGTCAAGGACAGCGTCACCTCTGGAGGAGCCCTGGCTGTCGGCCAGACTCTCCGGCTAGGCGAGTTTGTCATGACCGCCCGTTATGCTGCTGCGCCGACGATGACTTCTCGGGTCGTCGAAAACTGCCTCCACGTCGGCTCGGAACTTGCCGAGAAGATGGATCCGATGGAGCTCTCTTCCCTAAACGAGCTCTTGGACCGCATCGCCGCTTTGGGAGTCGCTACGGACTATGATCGGATCGGACTTAAACCCGACCAAAGGGAGATTAACTCTCTGCCGGTCACCCATCAGATAGCGGTGGTGGAGGAACAATGCGGTAATTTTCCCTCAATCTTGAGGACAAGCTATGTCCGGATTCCAGAGCTCTCTGAGCCGGATACCTGTACACGAAAGGACATCCCCCAAGCCTTGAACGTAGAATCAGGCAGTGGGCCAGACCTATCGGGCGACATCCCGAAGCCTGAACGTCCAAGATTGGAAACTCCCACGCCCCCGGGTCGCAGACCGGGTCAGGGTTCGGACTTAAATCCGCCCCCCACCCAGATACAAGAGATCTCTCCCACATTAGACAAGAGCCCCAGGAAACAGTACATCACTATTGGGCCAGATTCCTCCTTGTAATGAACAAGGTCAAGGACTGTCGAGAGGAAGACGCAATTTCATTCTTCTGCAATAATTGCACGGACAAGGGAATCCTTAACGCCATAAGCCGCCGCAACATAGAACACTTCGCTGACTTGGTGGCCATAGTACGGAAATACTGTGCGATGGAGAGCGCCTGGAAAACCGAAACATAATTTTGGGACAACCTGGCTTTGGCTAAATACCCAGTCCGAACGAAAAGGGTGCACCCCCGTAAGTCACCCGATTCAATCACAAAAAAGCAAAAGCCCACTAGAGGGCACGGAACCGTATTGGAGGGATGGCTTAACGGACCCTGCAAAATTCACAGTACGGTGGATACCAGACCAACACACAACCTTAGAGCATGTTGGGTACTCCGGCAGGTTGCTAAGAGCGGTGAGGATCTCCTCATTCAAAACACCGCAGAGTAACATCCCGTGAACTACAATACGGTCTTAACAGTCTTCGAGACATTCGCCTCAAATAATAGGCGCAAGCGAGCACTCCGCGGCCTTGCCGAGATCTGCCAGGTGGCAGCAATAAATCCATGGAGCGACACGGCTATCACCTTCAATTCCAGTGACGAACTGCTACGTCTCAAGCTTGCGTTGGTTTTCCCCGAAGAGGAGAGGATGATGCAGCACAGTAGCGTAAGTATTTCCCTCAGTTTTTGAGAACCAAGGTATCAATCCGGTAGGAGGCCACGTGTTGGAAATATGCCCTAGAGGCAATAATAAATTAGTTATTATTATTATATTTCCTTGTTCATGATAATCGTTTATTATCCATGCTATAATTGTATTGATAGGAAACTCAAATACATGTGTGGATACATAGGCAACACCATGTCCCTAGCAGGCCACTAGTTGACTAGCTCGTTGATCAATAGATGGTTATGGTTTCCTGACCATGGACATTGGATGTCGTTGATAACGGGATCACATCATTAGGAGAATGATGTGATGGACAAGACCCAATCCTGAGCCTAGCACAAAGATCGTAGTTCGTATGCTAAAGCTTTTCTAATGTCAAGTATCATTTCCTTAGACCATGAGATTGTGCAACTCCCGGATACCGTAGGAATGCTTTGGGTGTACCAAACGTCACAACGTGACTGTGTGGCTATAAAGGTGCACTACAGGTATCTCCGAAAGTGTCTGTTGGGTTGGCACGAATCAAGATCGATTTGTCACTCCGTGTAAACGGAGAGGTATCTCTGGGCCCACTCGGTAGGACATCATCATAATGTGCACAATGTGACCAAGGGGTTGATCACGGGATGATGTGTTACGGAACGAGTAAAGAGACTTGCCGTAACGAGATTGAACAAGGTATCGGATACCGACGATCGAATCTCGGGCAAGTACAATACCGCTAGACAAAGGGAATTGTATACGGGATCGATTGAGTCCTTGACATCGTGGTTCATCCGATGAGATCATCATGGAACATGTGGGAGCCAACATGGGTATCCAGATCCCGCTGTTGGTTATTGACCGGAGAACGCCTCGGTCATGTTCGATGATTCCCCAACCCGTAGGGTCTACACACTTAAGGTCTGGCGACGCTTAGGGTTATAAAGGAAGTTTGTATGTGGTTACCGAATGTTGTTGAGTACCGGATGAGATCCCGGACGTCACGAGGAGTTCCGGAATGGTCCGGAGGTAAAGATTTATATATGGAAAGTTGTTGTTCGGGTTCCGGAAAAAGTTCGGGTTTTTCGGTATTGTACCGGGAAGCTTCCAGAAGGTTCCGGAGGATTCCGGAGGTCCGGAAATTGTTCCACCACGTCCAATACAGTAGCATGGGCTGTAGGGGGGGCGCCCTAGCCTTAATGGGCCAGGGGCACCAGCCCCCCCAAGGCCCATGCGCATGGGAAGGGGAAAACCCTAAAGGGGGAGGCCTCCACTTGACTTGGGAGGCACTCCTCCCCCCTTGGCCGCCCCCCCTAGATGGGATCTAGGGCTGGCCGCACCCCTTGGGGTGGGGAAACCCTAAAGGGGGCGCAGCCCCCCCTTCCCCCTATATATAGTTGAGTTTTGGGGCTGCCATACACATGAGAACTTCTCCCTCTTGGCGCAGCCCTACCTCTCTTCCTCCTCCTCCTCTCCTGCGGTGCTTGGCGAAGCCCTGCTGGATTGCCACGCTCCTCCATCACCACCACTCCGTTGTGCTACTGCTGGATGGAGTCTTCCTCAACCTCTCCCTCTCTCCTTGCTGGATCAAGGCATGGGAGACGTCACTGGTTGTATGCGTGTGTTGAACGCGGAGGTGCCGTCCGTTCAAAGACTAGGATCTCCGGTGATTTGGATCACGACAGTACGACTCCTTCAACCCCGTTCTCTTGAACGCCTTCGCTTAGCGATCTACAAGGGTATGTAGATGCACTCTCCTTCCCCTCGTTGCTGGTTTCTCCATAGATAGATCTTGGTGACACGTGGGAAAATTTTGAATTTCTGCCACGCTCCCCAACAAAGTGGCATCATGAGCTAGGTCTATTGCGTAGATTCTTTGCACGAGTAGAACACAAAGTAGATGTGGGCGTTGATGATGTTCAATAAGCATACCGATACTAGTCCAATCATGTTTCGACGGTATTGTGGGATGAAGCGGCCAGGACCGACCTTACACGTACTCTTACGTGAGACAGTTCCACTAACCGACATGCACTTGGTGCATAAGGTGGCTAGCGGTGCCGCCTCTCCCACTTTAGTCGGAACGGATTCGATGAAAAGGGTCCTTATGAAGCGTAAATAGCAATTGGCATATCACGTTGTGGTTTTATGTAGGTAAGAAACGTTCTTGCTAGAAACCCATAGCAGCCACGTAAAACATGCAAACAACAATTAGAGGACGTCTAACTTGTTCTTGCAGGGTATGCTATGGGATGTGATATGGCCAAGAAGAATGTGATGACTGATATGTGATGTATGAGATTGATCATGTTCTTGTAATAGGATTCACGACTTGCATGTCGATGAATATGACAACCGGCAGGAGCCATAGGAGTTGTCTTTATTTATTGTATGACCTGCGTGTCATTGAACAACGCCATGTAATTACTTTATTGCTAACCGGTAGCCATAGTAGTAGAAGTAATAAGCTGGCGAGACAACTTCATGGAGACACGATGATGGAGATCATGATGATGGAGATCATGGTGTCATGCCAGTGACGACGATGATCATGGAGCCCCGAAGATGAAGATCAAAAGGAGCAAAATGATATTGGCCATATCATGTCACTTTTTGATTGCATGTGATGTTTATCATGTTTATGCATCTTATTTGCTTAAGAACGATGGTAGTAAATAAGATGATCCCTTACAACAATTTCAAGAAGTGTTCTCCCCTAACTGTGCACCGTTGCTAAAGTTCGTCGCTTCTAAGCACCACGTGATGATCGGGTGTGATAGATTCTTACATTCACATACAACGGGTGTTGACGAGCCTAGCATGTACAGACATGGCCTCGGAACACACGCAATACACTTAGGGTTAACTTGACGAGCATTGCATGTACAGACATGGCATCGGAAATCGTAGACCGAATGGTCTAGCATTAGTCGTATAGTAGATACGATCAACATGAAGATGTTCACCGATGATGACTAGTCCGTCTCACGTGATGATCGGACACGGCTTAGTTGACTCGGATCATGTAATCACTTAGATGACCAGAGGGATGTCTATTCGAGTGGGAGTTCATAAGATGAACTTAATTATCTTGAACATAGTCAAAAGACCTTTTGCAAATTATGTCGTAAGCTCGCGCTTTAGTTCCACTGTTTAGATATGTTCCTAGAGAAAATATAGTTGAAAGTTGACGATGGCGATTATGCGGACAGAGAAAGCTTGTGTCCTTAATGCACCGCTCGGTGTCTGAACCCCAAACGTCGTTTGTGGATGTCACGAACATCGGACATACACGTTTTGATAACTACGTGATAGTTCGGTTAAACGGTTTAGAGTTGAGGCACGAAGACGCGTTTTTGAAACGTCGCGGAACATATGAGATGTTTCAAGGCTGAAATTGGGATTTCAGGCTCGTGCTCACGTCAAGAGGTATGAAACCTCCGACGATTTTCTTAGCCTACAAACTAAGGGAGAAAAGCTCAATCGTTGAGCTTGTGCTCAGATTGTCTGAGTACAACAATCACTTGAATCGAGTGGGAGTTAATCTTCCAGATGAGATAGTGATGTTTCTCCAAAGTCATTGCCACCAAGCTGCTAGAGCTTCGTGATGAACTATAACATATCGGGGATAGATATGATGATCCTTGAAGTGTTCGCGATGTTTGACAATCGCGAAAGTAGAAATCAAGAAGGAGCATCAATTGTTGATGGTTGGTGAAACCACTAGTTTCAAGAAGGGCAAGGGCAAGAAGGACACTTCATGAAACGGCAAATCAGTTGTTGCTCCAAAGTGAAGAAACCCAAGGTTGAACCCAAACCCGAGACTAAGTGCTTCCGTAATAAGGGAATAGCCACCGGAGCAGAATTACCCTAGATACTTGGTAGATAAGAAGGCTGGCAAGGTCGATAGAAGTATATTGGATATACATTATGTTATTGTGTATTTTACTAGTACTCCTAGTAGCACCAGGGTATTGGATACCGGTTCGGTTGCTAAGTGTTAGTAACTCGAAATAAAAGAGCTACGGAATAAACGGAGACTAGCTAAAGGTGAGCTGACGATATGTGTTGGAAGTGTTTCCAAGTTTGATGTGATCAAACATCGCACGCTCCCTCTACCATCAAGATTAGTATTAAACCTGAATAATTGTCATTTGGTGTTTGCGTTGAGCATAGACATGATTGGATTATGTCTATCACAATACGGTTATTCACCAAAGGAGAATAATGGTTACTCTATTTATGTGAATAATACCTTCAGTGGTCTTGCACCTAAATAAATGGTTTATTGAATCTCGATCGTAGTGATACACATTTTCATGCCAAAAGTATAAGATAGTAATGATAGTACCACTTACTTGTGGCAATCGCCATGTAAGTCATATTGGTGTAAACGCATGAAGAAGCTCCATGTTGATGGATCTTTGGACTCACTCGTTTTTGAAAAGTTTGAGACATGCGAACCATGTCTATTGGTGCATACGCATGAAGAAACTCCATGCAGATGGATCGTTTAGACTCACTTGATTTTAAATCACTTGAGATATGCAAATCATACCACATGGACAAGATGACTGAAAAGCCTCGGTTTCAAAGAAGATGGAACTAGATAGCAACTTGTTGGAAGTAACACATTTTGATGTGTGCAGTCCAATGAAGTCTGAGGCATCAAATGAATATCGTTATGTTCTGACTTCACAAGATGATTCGAGTAGATGTTGAGTATATTTACTTGATGAAACACAAGTCTGAATTATTGAATGGTTCAAGTAATTTCAGAGTGAAGTTTAAGATCTTCGTGACAAGAGGATAGAATGTCTATGATATGATCATAGAGATGAATATCTGAGTTACGAGTTTTGGCACACAATTAAGACATTGTGCAAATTGTTTCACAATTAATACCGCCTGGAACACCATATTATGATGGTGTGTCCGAACATCATAGTTGCACTCTATTGGATATGGTGCGTACCATGATATCTCTTATCGAATTACCACTATCGTTCATGGGTTAGGCATTAGAGACAACCACATTCACTTTAATGAGGCACCACGTAATTCCGTTGAGATGACACCGTATGAACTATGGTTTAGAGAAACCTAAGTTGTCATTTCTTAAAGGTTTGGGGCTGTGACGCTTATGTGAAAAAGTTTCAGGTTGATAAGCTCAAACCCAAAGCGGATAAAATGCATCTTCATAGGACACCCAAAACAGTTGGGTATACCTCCTAATTCAGATCCGAAAGCAATAGGGATTGTTTCTTGAATCGGGTCCTTTCTCGAGGAAAAGTTTGTCTCGAGAAGTTGAGTGGGAGGATGGTGGAGACTTGATGAGGTTATTGAACCGTCACTTCAACTAGTGTGTAGCAGGGCACAGGAAGTTGTTCCCGTGGCACCTACACCAATTGAAGTAGAAGCTTATGATAGTGATCATGAAGTTTTGGATCAAGTCACTACCGAACCTCGTAGGGTGACAAGGATGCGTACTACTTCTGAGTGGTACGCAATCCTGTCTTGAAGGTCATGTTGCTAGACAACAATGAACCTACGAGCTATGGAGAAGCAATGGTGGGCCCAAATTCCGACAAATGGTTAGAGGCCATGAAATCCGAGATAGTATCCATATATCAGAACAAAGCATGGACTTTGGTGGACTTGCCCGATGATCGGCAAGCCATTGAAATAAATGGATCTTTAAGAAGAAGACGGACGTGGACGGTAATGTCACCGTCTATGAAGCTCGACTTGTGGCAAAGAGTTTTTCACAAGTTCAAGGAGTTGACTACGATGAGATTTTCTCATCCGTAGCGATGCTTAAGTCCGTCGGAATCATGTTAGCATTAGCTGCATTTATGAAATCTGGCGAGATGGATGTCAAAACGAGTTTCTTTACCGGTTTTAAAGGAAATGTTGTATGTGATACAATCAGAAAGTTTTGTCGATCCTAAGGATGCTAAAGGTATCTTGACTCCAGCAATCCTTTCTAAGGACCGGAGTAAGCATCTCGGAGTTGGAATGTGCGCTTTGATGAGATGATCAAAGATTTTGGGTTTATACAAAGTTTATGAGAAACTTGTATTTCCAAAGAAGTGAGTGGGAGCACTATAGAATTTTTGATGAGTATATGTTGTTGACATATTGTTGATCTGAAATGATGTAGAATTTCTGGAAAGCATATAGGGTTATTTGAAAAGTATTTTTCAAGTGAAAACCTGTATTAAGCTACTTGAACATTGAGCATCAAGATCTATAGGGATAGATCAAAAAACGCTCAATAGTACTTTCAAATGAGCATATACCTTGACATGATCTTGAAGGTGTTCAAGGTGGATCAGTCAAAGAAGGAGTTCTTGCCTGAGATGTAAGGTATGAAGTTAAGAGTTAAAAGCTCGACCATGGCAGAAAAGAGAGAAAGGACGAAGGTCGTCCCCCTCGTGCTTCGGACATAGGCTCTATAGTATGCTATGTTGTGTACCGCATCGAAGTGTGCCTTGCCATGAGTCACTAAGGGGTACAAGAATGATCCAGGAATAGATCATTGGACAGCGGTCAAAATTTTCCTTGGAGTAAATAAGGACATGTTTCTCGATTATGGAGGTGATAAAGAGTTCGGCGTAAAGGGTTACGTCGATGCAAGCTTTAACACCTATCCGAGTGACTCTGAGTAGCAAACCGGATACGTATAGTGGAGCAACCATTTGGAATAGCTTCAAGTGGAGCGTGGAAGCAAACATTTACAATATGACATAGAGAATTTCAAAGCACACACGGATCTGAAAGGTTCAGACCCGTTGACTAAAACTCGTTGACTAAAACCTCTCTCACAAGCAAAACATGATCAAACCTCAGAACTCATTGAGTCTTAATCACATGACGATGTGAACTAGTTTACAGACAATAGTAAACTCTTTGGGTGTTGGTCACATGGCGATGTGACCTATCAGTGTTAATCACATGACGATGTGAACTAGATTATTGACTCTAGTGCAAGTGGGAGACTGTTGGAAATATGCCCTAGAGGCAATAATAAATTAGTTATTATTATTATATTTCCTTGTTCATGATAATCGTTTATTATCCATGCTATAATTGTATTGATAGGAAACTCAAATACATGTGTGGATACATAGACAACACCATGTCCCTAGCAGGCCTCTAGTTGACTAGCTCGTTGATCAATAGATGGTTATGGTTTCCTGACCATGGACATTGGATGTCGTTGATAACGGGATCACATCATTAGGAGAATGATGTGATGGACAAGACCCAATCCTGAGCCTAGCACAAAGATCGTAGTTCGTATGCTAAAGCTTTTCTAATGTCAAGTATCATTTCCTTAGACCATGAGATTGTGCAACTTCCGGATACCGTAGGAATGCTTTGGGTGTACCAAACGTCACAACGTAACTGGGTGGCTATAAAGGTGCACTACAGGTATCTCCGAAAGTGTCTGTTGGGTTGGCACGAATCAAGACTGGGATTTGTCACTCCGTGTAAATGGAGAGGTATGTCTGGGCCCACTCGGTAGGACATCATCATAATGTGCACAATGTGACCAAGGGGTTGATCACGGGATGATGTGTTACGGAACGAGTAAAGAGACTTGCCGGTAACGAGATTGAACAAGGTATCGGATACCGACGATCGAATCTCGGGCAAGTACAATACTGCTAGACAAAGGGAATTGTATACGGGATCGATTGAGTCCTTGACATCGTGGTTCATCCGATGAGGTCATCGTGGAACATGTGGGAGCCAACATGGGTATCCAGATCCCGCTGTTGGTTATTGACCGGAGAACGTCTCGGTCATGTCTGCATGATTCCCGAACCCGTAGGGTCTACACACTTAAGGTTCGATGACGCTAGGGTTATAAAGGAAGTTTGTATGTGGTTACCGAATGTTGTTCGGACCCGGATGAGATCCCGGACGTCACGAGGAGTTCCGGAATGGTCCAGAGGTAAAGATTTATATATGGAAAGTTGTTGTTCGGGTTCCGGAAAAAGTTCGGGTTTTTTCGGTATTGTACCGGGAAGCTTCCAGAAGGTTCCGGAGGATTCCGGAGGGGTCCGGTGTTGGAAATATGCCCTAGAGGCAATAATAAATTAGTTATTATTATTATATTTCCTTGTTCATGATAATCGTTTATTATGCATGCTATAATTGTATTGATAGGAAACTCAAATACATGTGTGGATACATAGACAACACCATGTCCCTAGCAAGCCTCTATTGGCTAGCTCGTTGATCAATAGATGGTTACGGTTTCCTAACCATGGACATTGGATGTCATTGATAACGGGATCACATCATTGGGAGAATGATGTGATGGACAAGACCCAATCCTAAGCCTAGCACAAAGATCGTAGTTCGTATGCTAAAGCTTTTCTAATGTCAAGTATCATTTCCTTAGACCATGAGATTGTGCAACTCCGGATACCGTAGGGAATGCTTTGGGTGTACCAAACGTCACAACGTAACTGGGTGGCTATAAAGGTGCATTACAGGTATCTCCGAAAGTGTCTGTTGGGTTGGCACGAATCGAGACTGGGATTTGTCACTCCGTGGAAACGGAGAGGTATCTCTTGGGCCCACTAGGTAGGACATCATCATAATGTGCACAATGTGATCAAGGAGTTGATCACGGGATGATGTGTTACGAAACGAGTAAAGAGACTTGCCGGTAACGAGATTGAACAAGGTATCGGGATACCGACGATCGAATCTCGGGCAAGTATAAATACCGCTAGACAAAGGGAATTGTATACGGGGTCGATTGAGTCCTTGACATCGTGGTTCATCCGATGAGATCATCGTGGAACATGTGGGAGCCAACATGGGTATCCAGATCCCGCTGTTGGTTATTGACCGAAGAACGTCTCGGTCATGTCTACATGTTTCCCGAACCCGTAGGGTCTACACATAAGGTCTGGCGACGCTAGGGTTATAAAGGAAGTTTGTATGTGGTTACCGAATGTTGTTGAGTCCCGGATGAGATCCTGGACGTCACGAGGAGTTCCGGAATGGTCCGGAGGTAAAGATTTATATATGGGAAGTCTGTTTTGGTCACCGGAAAAGTTTGGGCGATATCGGTAATGTACCGGGACCATCGGAGGGTCCCTGGTCCACCAAGTGGGGCCACCTGCCCTGAAGGTTGCGTGGGCCAAGTGGGAGGGAACCAGCCCCAAGTGGGCTGGTGCGCCCACCACAAGGGGCCCAAGGCGCAAGGGGAAGTGGGAGGGGGCAAACCCTAAGGCAGATGGGCCCTAAGGCCCATCTAGTGGGCGCCTCCCTCTCCCTCCCATCTTGGCCGCCCCCCCCCCCCCCCCCAAACCCATCTAGGGCTGGCCGCCACCCCTAGGGGGTGGAAACCCTAGAGGGGGCGCAGCCCTCCCCTTCCCCTATATATATGAGGCCCTGGGGGCTGCCCATAACACACGCGCGCCTCTCCTCTCCAGGCGCAGCCTGCTTCTCCTCCTCCTCTCCCTTGGTGCTTGGCGAAGCCTGCAGGATTGCCACGCTCCTCCACCACCACCACGCCGTTGTGCTGCTGCTGGATGGAGTCTTCCTCAACCTCTCCCTCTCTCCTTGCTGGATCAACGCATGGGAGACGTCACTGGGTTGTACGTGTGTTGAACGCGGAGGTGCCGTCCGTTCGGCACTAGGATCTCCGGTGATTTGGATCACGACGAGTACGACTCCTTCAACCCCGTTCTCTTGAACGCTTCCGCTTAGCAATCTACAAGGGTATGTAGATGCACTCTCCTTCCCCTCGTAGCTAGAATCTCCATAGATTGATCTTGGTGATGCGTGAAAATTTTGAATTTCTGCCACGTTCCCCAACAAATGGCATCATGAGCTAGGTCTATTGCGTAGATTCTTTGCACGAGTAGAACACAAAGTAGTTGTGGGCGTTGATTATGTTCAATATGCTTGCCGTTACTAGTCCAATCTTGTTCCGACGGTATTGTGGGATGAAGTGGCCCGGACCGACCTTACATCGCATTTTACGTGAGACAGGTTCCCGAATCGACATGCACTTGGTGCATAAGGTGGCTAGCGGGTGCCGCCTCTCCCACTTTAGTTGGAACGGATTCGATGAAAAGGGTCCTTATGAAGGGTAAATAGCAATTGACATATCACGTTGTGGTTTTATGTAGGTAAGAAACGTTCTTGCTAGAAACCCATAGCAGCCATCAGAAACATGCAAACAACAATTAGAGGACGTCTAACTTGTTTTTGCAGGGTATGCTATGTGATGTGATATGGCCAAGAAGAATGTGATGAATGATATGTGATGTATGAGATTGATCATGTTCTTGTAATAGGATTCACGACTTGCATGTCGATGAATATGACAACCGGCAGGAGCCATAGGAGTTGTCTTTATTTATTGTATGACCTGCGTGTCATTGAACAACGCCATGTAATTACTTTACTTTATTGCTAACCGGTAGCCATAGTAGTAGAAGTAATAGTTGGCGAGACAACTTCATGAAGACACGATGATGGAGATCATGATGATGGAGATCATGGTGTCATGCCGGTGACGATGATGATCATGGAGCCCCGAAGATGGAGATCAAAGGAGCAAAATGATATTGGCCATATCATGTCACTATATAATTGCATGTGATGTTTATTATGTTTATGCATCTTGTTTACTTAGAACGACGGTAGTAAATAAGATGATCCCTTACACAAATTTCAAGAAGTGTTCTCCCGATCGTGCACCATTGCTACAGTTCGTCGCTTCTAAGCACCACGTGATGATCGGGTGTGATGGATTCTTACGTTCACATACAACGGGTGTAAGACAGATTTACAGCAGAAACACTTGGGGTTAACTTGACGAGCCTAGCATGTACGCATATGGCCTCGGGAACACAGAGACCGAAAGGTCGAGCATGAGTCGTATAGTAGATACGATCAACATGAAGATGTTCACCGAGTCGACTAGTCCGTCTCACGTGATGATCGGACACGGCTTAGTTGAATCGGATCATGTAATCACTTAGATGACCAGAGGGATGTCTATCTGAGTGGGAGTTCAAAAGATGAACTCAATTATCTTGAACATAGTCAAAAGACCTTTTGCAAATTATGTAAATAGCTCGCGCTTTAGTTCCACTGTTTAGATATGTTCCTAGAGAAAATATAGTTGAAAGTTGATAGTAGCGATTATGCGGACAGTAGAAAGCTTATGTCCTTAATGCACCGCTCAGTGTGCTGAACCCCAAACGTCGTTTGTGGATGTTACGAACATCGGACATACACGTTTTGATAACTACGTGATAGTTCAGTTGAACGGTTTAGAGTAGAGGCACCAAAGATGTTTTCGAAACGTCGCGGAACATATGAGATGTTTCGAGGGCTGAAATTGGGATTTCAGGCTCGTGCCCACGTCAAGAGGTATGAGACCTCCGACGATTCTCTTAGCCTGCAAACTAAGCGAGAAAGCTCAATCGATGAGCTTGTGCTCAGATTGTCTGAGTGCAATAATCACTTGAATCGAGTGGGAGTTGATCTTCCAGATGAGATAGTGATGTTTCTCCAAAGACATTACCACCAAGCTACTAGAGCTTCGTGATGAACTATAACATATCGTGATAGATATGATGATCCTTGAAGTGTTCGCGATGTTTGACACCGCGAAAGTAGAAGTCAAGTAGGAGCATCAATTGTTGATGGTTGGTAAAACCACTAGTTTCAAGAAGGGCAAGGGCAACAAGGGATACTTCATGAAACGGCAAAACAGTTGCTGCTCTAGTGAAGAAACCCAAGGTTGAACCCAAACCCGAGACTAAGTGCTTCTGCATAAGGGGAACAGACACTGGAGCAGAACCACCCTAGATACTTGGTAGATAAGAAGGCTGGCAAGGTCGATAGAAGTATATTGGATATACATTATGTTAATATGTACTTTACTAGTACTCCTAGTAGCACCAGGGTATTAGATACCGGTTCGGTTGCTAAGTGTTAGTAACTCGAAACAAAAGCTACGGAATAAACGGAGACTAGCTAAAGGTGAGCTGACGATACGTGTTGGAAGTGTTTCCAAGGTTGATGTGATCAAGCATCGCACGCTCCCTCTACCATCGAGATTGGAGTTAAACCTAAAATTATTATTTGGTGTTTATGCTGAGCATAGACATGATTGGATTATGTCTATCGCAATACGGTTATTCATTTAAGGAGAATAATGGTTACTGTTTATTTGAATAATACCTTCAATGGTATTGCACCTAAAAGGAATGGTTTATTGAATCTCGATCGTAGTGATACACATTTTCATGCCAAAAGATATAAGATAGTAATGATAGTACCACTTACTTGTGGCATCGCCATGTAAGTCATATTGGTGTAAACGCATGAAGAAGCTCCATGTTGATGGATCTTTGGACTCACTCATTTTTGAAAGGTTTGAGACATGTGAACCATGTCTATTGGTGTATACGCATGAAGAAACTCCATGCAGATGGATCGTTTGGACTCACTTGATTTTGAATCACTTGAGATATGAAAATCATACCACGTGGACAAGATGACTGAAAAGCCTCGGTTTAGAAGATGGAACTAGATAGCAACTTGTTGGAAGTAACACATTTTGATGTGTGCAGTCCAATGAGTGCTTTGAGGCATGCAAATGAATATCGTTATGTTCGACTTCACAGATGATTCGAGTAGATGTTGAGTATATTTACTTGATGAAACACAAGTCTGAATTATTGAATGGTTCAAGTAATTTCAGAGTGAAGTTTAAGATCTTCGTGACAAGAGGATAGAATGTCTATGATATGATCATAGAGATGAATATCTGAGTTACGAGTTTTTGGCACACAATTAAGACATTGTGCAAATTGTTTCACAATTAATACCGCCTGGAACACCATAGTGTGATGGTGTGTCCGAACATCATAGTTGCACCCTATAAGATATGGTGTGTACCATGATGTCTCTCTTATCGAATTACCACTATCGTTCATGGGTTAGGCATTAGAGACAACCGCACTCACTTTAATAGGGCACCACGTAATTCCGTTGAGACGACCCTGTTTGAACTATGGTTTGGAGAAACCTAAGTTGTCGTTTCTTAAAAGTTTGGGGTTGCGACGCTTATGTGAAAAAGTTTCAGGTTGATAAGCTCGAACCCAAAGCGGATAAAATGCATCTTCATAGGACACCCAAAACAGTCGGGTATACCTCCTAATTCAGATCCGAAAGCAATAGGGATTGTTTCTTGAATCGGGTCCTTTCTCGAGGAAAAGTTCGTCTCGAAAAGTTGAGTGGGAGGATGGTGGAGACTTGATGAGGTTATTGAACCATAACTTCAACTAGTGTGTAGCGAGGCACGTGAAGTTGTTCCCGTGGCACCTACACCAATTGAAGCAGAAGCTTATGATAGTGATCATGAAGTTTCGGATCAAGTCACTACTGTACCTCGTAGGGTGACAAGGATGCGTACTACTTCAGAGTGGTACGCAATCCTGTCTTAGAGGTCATGTTGCTAGACAACAGTGAACCTACGAGCTATGGAGAAGCGACGGTGGGCCCAAATTCCGACAAATGGTTAGAAACCATGAAATCTGAGATAGGATCCATGTATCAAAACAAAGCATGGACTTTGGTGGACTTGCCCGATGATCGGAAAGCCATTGAGATGAATGGATCTTTAAGAAGAAGACAGACGTGGACGGTAATATCACCGTCTATGAAGCTCGACTTGTGGCGAAGAGTTTTTCACAAGTTCAAGGAGTTGACTACGATGAGATTTTCTCATCCGTAGCGATGCTTAAGTCCGTCGGAATCATGTTAGCATAAGCTGCATTTATGAAATCTGGCAGATGGATGTCAAAATGAGTTTCCTTACCAGTTTTCATAAGGAAAGGTTGTATGTGATAAAATCAGAAAAGTTTTGTCGATCCTAAGGATGCTAAAGGTATCTGGCTCCAAATGATCCTTTCTAAGGACTGGAGTAAGCATCTCGGAGTTGGAATGTGTGCTTTGATGAGATGATCAAAGATTTTGGGTGTATACAAAGTTTATGAGAAACTTGTATTTCCAAAGAAGTGAGTGGGAGCACTATAGAATTTTGATGAGTATATGTTGTTGACATATTGTTGATCAGAAATGATGTAGAATTTCTGGAAAGCATATAGGGTTATTTGAAATGTGTTTTCAAGTGAAAACCTGTATTAAGCTACTTGTTCATTGAGCATCAAGATCTATAGTGATAGATCAATAATGCTTAATTGTACTTTCAAATTAGCATATAACTTGAATTGATCTTGAATGTGTTCAAGATGGATCAGTAAAAGAAGGAGTTCTTGCACGAGATGTAAGGTATGAAGTTAAGAGTTAAAGCTCGACCACGGCAGAAAAGAGAGAAAGGACGAAGGTCGTCCCTATGCTTTAGACGTAGGCTCTATAGTATGCTATCTTTGTGTACCGCACCTAAGTGTGCCTAGCCATGAGTCACTATAGGTACAAGAATGATCCAGGAATGGATCATTGGACAATGATCAAAATTGTCCTTGGAGTAAATAAGGACATGTTTCTCGATTGTGGAGGTGATAAAGAGTTCGGCGTAAAGGGTTACGTCGATGCAAGCTTTAACACCTATCCGAGTGACTCTAAGTAGCAAACCGGATACGTATAGTGGAGCAGCCATTTGGAATAGATCCAAGTGGAGCGTGGAAGCATCATTTACAATATGACATAGAGAATTGCAAAGCACACACGGATCTGAAAGGTTCAGACCCGTTGACTAAAACCCGTTGACTAAAACCTCTCTCACAAGCAAAACATGATCAAACCTAAGAAATCATTGAGTCTTAATCACATGGTGATGTGAACTAGTTTAAGACACTAGTAGACTCTTTGGATGCTGGTCACATGGCGATGTGACCTATCAGTGTTAATCACATGACGATGTGAACTAGATTATTGACTCTAGTGCAAGTGGGAGACTGTTGGAAATATGCCCTAGAGGCAATAATAAATTAGTTATTATTATTATATTTCCTTGTTCATGATAATCGTTTATTATCCATGCTATAATTGTATTGATAGGAAACTCAAATACATGTGTGGATACATAGACAACACCATGTCCCTAGCAAGCCTCTATTGGCTAGCTCGTTGATCAATAGATGGTTACGGTTTCCTAACCATGGACATTGGATGTCATTGATAACGGGATCACATCATTGGGAGAATGATGTGATGGACAAGACCCAATCCTAAGCCTAGCACAAAGATGCGTAGTTAGGTATCTTTGAAGCTTTTCTAATGTCAAGTATCATTTCCTTAGACCATGAGATTGTGCAACTCCCGGATACCGTAGGAATGCTTTGGGTGTACCAAACGTCCACAACGTAATCGGGTGGCTATAAAGGTGCATTACGGTATCTCCGAAAGTGTCTCTGGGTTGGCACGAATCGAGATCGGATTTGTCACTCCGTGGAAGCGGAGAGGTATCTCTTGGGCCCACTCGGTAGGACATCATCATAATGTGCACAATGTGATCAAGGAGTTGATCACGGGATGATGTGTTACTTAACGAGTAAAGAGACTTGCCGGTAACGAGATTGAACAAGGTATCGGGATACCGACGATCGAATCTCGGGCAAGTATAAATACCGCTAGACAAAGGGAATTGTATACGGGATCGATTGAGTCCTTGACATCGTGGTTCATCCGATGAGATCATCGTGGAACATGTGGGAGCCAACATGGGTATCCAGATCCCGCTGTTGGTTATTGACTGGAGAACGTCTCGGTCATGTCTACATGTTTCCCGAACCCGTAGGGTCTACACACTTAAGGTTCGATGACGCTAGGGTTATAAAGGAAGTTTGTATGTGGTTACCGAATGTTGTTCGGAGTCCCGGATGAGATCCTGGACGTCACGAGGAGTTTCGGAATGGTCCGGAGGTAAAGATTTATATATGGGAAGTCCTGTTTTGGTCACCGGAAAAGTTTCGGGCGATATCGGTAATGTACCGGGACCACCGGGAGGGTCCCGGTGGTCCACCAAGTGGGGCCACCTGCCCCAGAAGGTTGCGTGGGCCAAGTGTGGGAGGGAACCAGCCCCAAGGGGGCTGGTGCGCCCCCCACAAGGGGCCCAAGGCGCAAGGGGGAGTGGGAGGGGGCAAACCCTAGGGCAGATGGGCCCTAAGGCCCATCTAGTGGGCGCCTCCCTCTCCCTCCCCTCTTGGCCGCCCCCCCAAACCCATCTAGGGCTGGCCGCCACCCCTAGGGGGTGGAAACCCTAGAGGGGGCGCAGCCCTCCCCTTCCCCTATATATATGAGGCCCTGGGGGCTGCCCATAACACACGAGAGCCTCTCCCTCTCCAGGCGCAGCCCTGCTTCTCCTCCTCCTCCTCTCCCTTGGTGCTTGGCGAAGCCCTGCGGGATTGCCACGCTCCTCCACCACCACCACGCCGTTGTGCTGCTGCTGGATGGAGTCTTCCTCAACCTCTCCCTCTCTCCTTGCTGGATCAAGGCATGGGAGACGCCACCGGTCAGATGCGTGTGTTGAACGCGGAGGTGTCGTCTGCTCGGCACTAGGATCTCCTGTGATTTGGATCACGGCAGTACGACTCCTTCAACCCCGTTCTCTTGAACGCTTCCGCTTAGCAATCTACAAGGGTATGTAGATGCACTCTCCTTCCCCTCGTAGCTAGAATCTCCATAGATTGATCTTGGTGATGCGTAGAAAATTTTGAATTTCTGCTACGTTCCCCAACATCCGGAGGTCCGGAAATTGTTCCACCACGTCCACTACAGTAGCATGGGCTGTGAGGGCGCCTAGCCTTAATGGGCCAGGGCACCAGCCCCCAAGGCCCATGCGCATGGGAAGGGAAAACCCTAAAGGGGAGGCCTCCACTTGACTTGGGAGGCACTCCTCCCTTGGCCGCCCCCTAGATGGGATCTAGGGCTGGCCGCACCCCTTGGGGTGGGGAAACCCTAAAGGGGCGCAGCCCCTTCCCCTATATATAGTTGAGTTTTGGGGCTGCCACACATGAGAACTTCTCCCTCTTGGCGCAGCCCTACCTCTCTTCCTCCTCCTCCTCTCCTGCGGTGCTTGGCGAAGCCTGCTTTGGATTGCCACGCTCCTCCATCACCACCACTCCGTTGTGCTACTGCTGGATGGAGTCTTCCTCAACCTCTCCCTCTCTCCTTGCTGGATCAAGGCATGGGAGACGTCACCGGGCTGTACGTGTGTTGAACGCGGAGGTGTCGTCCGTTCGGCACTAGGATCTCCGGTGATTTGGATCACGACGAGTACGACTCCTTCAACCCCGTTCTATTGAACGCTTCCGCTTAGTGATCTACAAGGGTATGTAGATGCACCCTCCTTCCCCTCGTTGCTGGTTTCTCCATAGATAGATCTTGGTGACACGTAGGAAAATTTTGAATTTCTGCTACGTTCCCCAACACCACGCGCAAGTCCCTCGTACCTGCACAAAACGATAGCTACTCGCAACCAACGCGATTAGGGGTTGTCAATCCCTTCACGGTCACTTACGAGAGTGAGATCTCATAGAGATATTATTTTTGGTATTTTTGGTATAAAGATGCAAAGTAAAAAGTAAAAGCAAAGCAAGTAAATAAAGTGATGGAGATTGATATGATGAGAATAGACCCGGGGGCCATAGGTTTCACTAGTGGCTTCTCTCAAGAGCATAAGTATTCTACGGTGGGTGAACAAATTACTGTTGAGCAATTGATGTAATTGAGCATAGTTATGATGTTATCCGTGCAATGATCATGTATATAGGCATCACGTCCGTGACAAGTAGACCGAAACGATTCAGCATCTACTACTATTACTCCACTCATAGACCACTATCCAGCATGCATCTAGAGTATTAAGTTAAAAACAGAGTAAAGCATTAAGCAAGATGACATGATGTAGAGGAATAAATTCATGCAATATGATAAATACCCCATCTTGTTATCCTCGATGGCAACAATACAATACGTGCCTTGCAACCCTTTCTGTCACAGGGTAAGGTCACCGCAAGATTGAACCCAAAGCTAAGCACTTCTCCCATTGCAAGAACTACCAATCTAGTTGGCCAAACCAAACGGATAATTCAAAGAGACTTGCAAAGATAACTTAATCATACATAAAAGAATTCAGAGAAGAATCAAATATTTTCCATAGATAATCTGGATCATAAACCCACAATTCATCGGTCTCAACAAACACACCGCAAAAATAAGATTACATCAAATAGATCTCCACGAGAGAGGGGGAGAACATTGTATTGAGATCCAAAAAGAGAGAAGAAGTCATCTAGCTACTAACTATGGACCCGAAGGTCTGAAGTAAACTACTCACACTTCATCGGAGGGAATATGGTGATGATGTAGAAGCCCTCCGTGGTAGATGCCCCCTCCGGCGGAGCTCCGGAACAGGCCCCAAGATGGGATCTCGTGGATATAGGAAGTTACAGTGGTGGAATTAGGTTTTTGGCTCCCCTTCTGATCTGTTGAAGTGCGTGGGTATATATAGGAAGAAGGAGTACGTCGGTGGAGCGTCAGGGGCCCACGAGGCGTGGGTCGCGCCCGGGAGGGCGCACCCCCACCTCGTGACCGCCTCTGGCACTCCTTGGAGTAGGGTCCAAGTCTCTGGATCACGTTCGGTGAGAAGATCACGTTTAGAAGGTTTCATTCCGTTTGGACTCCGTTTGATATTCCGCTTTCTTGAAACACTGAAATAGGAAAAAAAACAGCAATTACAGGCTGGGCCTCCGGTTAATAGGTTAGTCCCAAAAATAATATAAAAGTGGAAAATAAAGCCCAGTATAGTCCAAAACAATAGATAAAGTAGCATGGAGCAATCAAAAATTATAGATACGTTGGAGACGTATCACGAACCCAAATGCTGAACAGCCCGAGCACCAGCCGCACTAGTCCTTAGTCCAATTGTGGACGGCTTTCGGCTCACTAAAGTGCTCATGGACGGCGGCAGCGGATTAAACCTCATTTACGAGGAAACTCTTCACAAAATGGAAATAGACTAGAACCGAGTTGAGCAAAGCAGCACAACCTTTAGAGGAATCGTCCCCAGTAGGGAGGCACGTTGTGCTGGGAAAATCACACTAGATGTGGTATTCGGCACACCGGAAAATTACAGGTCCGAAGAAATAACATTCCAAGTGGCCCCGTTCAGTAGCGGATACCACACCCTTCTAGGGCGGGAGGCATTTACGATCTTCCAAGCTATTCCCCGTTACGGTTACATGAAGCTCAAAATGCCTGGGCCCAATGGAATCATCACTCTAGCTAGTGACCCGGACATAGCGCTCCGCGCCAAAAACAAAACAGCCACACTAGCCCTCGAGGCACTATCCGAAGCCCTAGCGGCAGAGGAGTTAACCGCGCTACGCTCGACCGTGGACAGGGACGACATGATACTCGACAAGAGATCCAAGTCCACCTCTTTTAAACCAGCGGACGAAATAGTCAAATTCCAAGTCCACCCAACGAACCCTACAAAAACAGCCTCAATTGGGGCACAGTTAAACCCCGATGTGGACGCCGCACTACGGGACTTCCTGCGCGAGAACTGGGATATATTTTCTTGGCACCCATCAGATATGCCAGGAATCCCACGCAAGTTGGCCGAGCATAGCCTTAACATTCTAAAAGGGTTCAAGCCAGTCAAGCAGACTCTTCGGCGCTTCTCCGAACCTAAGAGACAAGCTATGGGCGAGGAGCTAACCAAGTTATTGGAGGCCGGATTCATCAGACAAATAAAACACCCGGACTGGCTAGCAAACCTGGTGATGGTACCAAAGAAGGACAAATCCTGACGCTTATGTGTCGACTTCAAAGACCTCAATAAAGCTGTGTCGGTTGCCAGCTCTTTGCAAACCAAAGCCATATGCCACCTGTCGCCCTACAAACAATCCCCATTACCTGGCCTTCTGCGGTCTGGGGGCTGGACATGGTTGGACCCCTTAAAGGGGGAACCCATAAGAAAAAATACTTACTGGTAATGGAGGATAAATTCACCAAATGGATAGAAGCCAAACCTGTTAAAACGGCCGAATCTGGACCAGTGATAGACTTTATATCTGGGGTTGTACACCGTTATGGTGTCCCCCATAGCATCATCACTGACAACAACACGAACTTCACTGCCGATGAAGTGAAAATATGGTGCAGCAACATGGGCATCAAGCTCGATTACGCTTCTGTCGGCGTTCTGGGAACGGGGGTCCCCAGACTTGCCTGCCTGCGGCGTGGCTCAAAGAGGGGCCCATCACGGCCCAGCTTCATCAACACAAGCTCAAGACCCTCGCGAGGGGTCAAGCCTCGCGGGGCGGACGACAGGAGCTTCCTCGAGCACGGCCTCATCAGGCTGGCTCATGAGGAGGCGGAGAGATCAAGGCGGGTACCTCACGAGGTGCCCATGACGCAACCATGACGACCAAGGGCGCCGGCGAGGCGCCAGCCACCGCAAAGGTCCTCCTTTCCTCTTTGGTGCAAAGGGAGCAAGCGCAGTGAGAGCATCAAGCAAAGGCGTCCATTTCGGTGCAACAAGACCAAGACCAGCCCAACGGCAGAAGGAAGTCATTGTGGAGCCCAAGCCAAGGCGTCACCACCAGAGCCTTTGACAAAGCGAGGACCAACTTTAGTCAGGATAAGTGTACCAGATGTTCCTCTTCAAAATGGCCAATTGTTGGCGCCCTTCCCGCTCAATATTTGGGAAGAGGCCCAGGGCCTCTGTCTATAAATAGGACTAGCCACACACAGAGCTAGGGGCATCTCATCGAGAGAGAAAGAGAGAGAGAGAGAAAGAGAGGGAGCGACTGAACTCCTTCAAGCAGTTCATCGCCCGGCCAAGAACAGACCCTCGCGAGGCTGTTCTTCCTTGTATTGTTCATCACCATCAGCCCAAGAGGCAATCCACCACACCACAAACTAGAGTAGGGTATTACACCACAATGGTGGCCCGAACTAGTATAAACCTTGTGTCTCTTGTGTTGTTCCTTTCGTAGTTTAGATCCTAGCGAGGCGGCGGGGTGCAGGTAGGTAGAGGGCGAGATCTCCGCGCGCACCCCAGTGTTCGAACCTCAAGGGTCTGCCGGAACCCAAAATCCAACAGCTTTTGTCTATCATCCACAAACTAACGGTCAAGTCGAACGAGCAAATGGTCTTATCATGAGCGGCATCAAACCCAGATTATTGCGGTCCTTAAAGGAATTTAACACGCACTGGGTGGAGGAGCTCGACTCTGTACTCTGGGGGCTGCGGACCACGCCGAATCGCACTACCGGATACACACCGTTATTTATGGTGTACGGCACAGAGGCGGTTCTGCCCTGCGACATAATTCATGACTCACCTCGAGTGCGCATGTATGAAGAGAGAGAGGCCGAGCTCGATCGGCAGGACAGTTTGGACGCCCTCGAGGAGGAGTGTGATGTGGCAAAAGCTCGTTTCGCATTCTACCAGCAACAGGCTAGAAGATACCAAAGCAGAGAAGTACGGGCCATAACTTATAACGTTGGCGAACTCGTTCTAGGCCTACCGGAAAAGAAAAAGGACAAGCTCAAGCCCAAATGGGGGGTCCCGTCATTACTGACCAGGTCTTAACCGGCGGAGCGTACCGTCTGCGGGATGCATCAGACAACCGCCTCGAGCCAAATCCATGGAACGCAGCGAGACTCCGAAGATTCTATGCCTATTGCCAGACTCCGTGTTCGTCTCCTTACCTCTGTCAAATTTTTATACATTCGTTATCTGTCTTTTCTTTCTTTCTTTATTCCCCTTTTCTTTCAAGACCTTGAAGGGCTAAAATGTGTTTTGACTACACAATCTTGATGCGCCAGCCGCGCTCATTATACCTGGGGGCTTCCTATACAGAAGCTTAAATATTTTATGGGCTTCATGCCCCGCACATGTGTTATTCTTCCACATGTACCTTTTTTCGCCACTATATGCATCGATATGACTTAAGTTTTGGCCAAGCTGGGTTGTCTGGCTCTTGTATTTATGCCCTACGTTCCTGTTAATTCGGCTAGGGCATAAGGGGAGCACCTCTGCGATTGTTACTTCCGGGTCAGCCGGATGTGTACCTCAGACTGGGTGAAGTCGAAAGCTAGCGTTCTTAAGGGAATATTCGGTCGGTGAATAAAAGATGACTTTTCGTTTTTTCCACTTGCCCCCAGATGTTTTCTCCTGCGTCTCTTCTCACAGTTCAGACATGCACATTAGGGCATGCGTACCTAGGGAAAGGAACCCTTAACGGAACTATTCTCCTTGGAAGATGTTTCTTACTACCCATGTAATATAACATAACTAGTTGGGTACTTGTCTGTTCAAGCACTTATGACCACAACGCAAGGTTTCCACTCATACCACGGTTTTTACATAACTGCTACCGGTATTCGGATACACTTAACTATCGGGTCCAGAGGTTGAAGCGAAAAGGTCCGCCATGACAAATGATTTACAATCCGGCTAGAGACATTCTACATGTCATTCAAATTACATAGTCACTTAGACTGATTAAATTCTTCTTCTATGCCATCCAACAGGTTGTCTAGCCTACAACCCTGTTGGGAATACTAATGACTAACTCTACTTGGTGATACACCAAACCGACAGGATTTCTTTCCCATCGTGCCCCACAGGTCCGACCTCGGCCATGCGGTTTGGGTCAGCCTTGGTATACCGCGTCTTCACCATGGCCCAGGCTTCCCTGGCACCTTGACGGCAGGCCGATACCTTCCATAGTCGGAAGCGCCGCCGTGCTCCCTTGAGCTTCTCTGCAAGTCCTCCAAGGCCTTCGGGCAGGGAGACGGATGGCCACAAGGCTTGGGCAATACCTTGCATCACCTGCCGAACTTGTTCGTGCAGTTGGGAGAGCTCTGGTAGAAGACCACCCATAGACCTGGGCATCTCGTTCGTGGGATGACCTTTGAGCATACCTGCAGACATAACTATGTTATCGGGCTTCCTCGCCGAACTCTTTTTGAAGTTCGTTCAAGCACTTACTGAAAATGCCGCGTCGAAGCCGCTTGTTCTCCTTCACGGAGTCTGACAGCTGGGCGCGAACATCCTTTAGTTCCATGCTCAGCTGGGTATTGGCATCTTGGAGATCGCTTTTCTCCTGCCTAACCTTTGTAAGCACGCCGCTTCGCCTTTAGCCGCCAGATGACATGTTGCTCATCCGGATTCACTCCGACGTCATCTGCAATATTTATTGTCAGAATTGCATGCATGCTGCATCCTATATGGTACCTGTCACTCTTTAAAGCAGGTGTTACTAGAGGGGGCCTTCTCGGACTCCTTCAATGCGGCTAGCGGCCCGTGAATGGGCCTTGCACTCTTCCAACTCTTGAGACAATTGGGTATTCTTCTCTGTAAGAACCTGCACATATAATGATCCTTAAATCAGTTGTGCCAACTGTTTCAATTCTTGGGGGCTACTCATCAAATTCTCTTACCCATATATCCTTTACATACTGGTCCATGGCTCTGGAAAAACCATTTTGAGCAGCACGGATGTACGCGTCTCCCGAATTGAAGGCATCAAATGCCTCTTGGAAAAAACAAGCGTCACGGAGTACGGCCCGGCGGCGCCTGTGATTCATGGCGCTCTCCACTTCGGAATTTTTAGCGGAGATTTTATCCGCATCCTCTGTAGGAGGAACGTCCGACGCGTGCCCCACCTCCGTGTCCGGCCCTGGAGCCCAGCTAGTGGATGCGTGATCGGCAACTTCTCCGGATATAGTCCGGCGAGTATTTTTCCTTCTGGGAAACATGGGTGTTATTATGTTTTCAAAGACAAACCCACGGAGCGAGGTTTTATATCATACCTCTGCGCCGGCGTCTTAGTTCGAACCGCTTTTCTTTTCAGCCCGCCTGGCCTCGGTACCCCTTGCTGATGACTCGCCACGGGCTCGGCATGGCGTCCGGAGGACCTTCCCTGTAAGACACCATGCAGATACAGAAGGTAAGGTGCGTGGAAAGGGATACTTCTCAAAGGTTAGGCCCCTGGTCTCACCTACCTGTGAGGCAGGCAGTAGCCCCAGATAGTCGGCTATAATAGCCACCATGGCCCCATCACGGCTTGATTGATAAAATATCCTATCGATTAGCTCCACGAATATGTCCGGATCCTCTTGAAGACCGGGGTCGAGGGACCGTTCAGGTTCCTCTGTTTGTGGAGGTGGGCTAGTTATCTACCTCACTTCCTTACGCAGCTCCTGCGGTGAACGGGCAATATAAGACATTTATTGTGGAAATGCGGAAGGGAAGGGCATGAAAAGTGGCAGCTTACCCAGCTCGGAGGAATGTACATGGAGAATCCGTCCCGCGGTTTGATGCGGAGGAACCCCTCTTTCTCTCCCTTGTACAGACCGGACAAAGTTTTTGCCAGAGCGGCAACGGAGTCCGGCCCCTTACGGCCGCAGCGGGTGGCATCGTCTTCCCCGTTAAAATCCCACATTGGGCGGCCTCGGTATTGAAGCGGCTGCACCCCTCGCATAATGCATATTGACATAACTTCGGTTGTAGTCAGTCCTGATAGAGCCAGCACCTTTATCCGGCTCATCAGGTAAGAAACGTCTCTATCGTCTTCCTCCTGAGGGCTCCTTGGTCGCCAGCTTAGGCGTTTCTTCAGAGGAGCATTATTAAACTCAGAAGGCCGATCCGAATAGGATCCGGAAGAGGGACGTCCTCTATATAGAACCACTCTGAAGGCCAGTCTTCGGATGCCTTCTTCGGGGTGCCGGACAGGTATCCGGTCCCGGCGATGCGCCATATTTCGGCTCCGCCCACTTGAAACAGTGACCCCCCTGTGTACGGGGTACGAGGCAGAATAGCCTCTTCCATAGCTCGAAGTGAGCTTCGCAGCCCAGAAACAGTTTGCAAAGAGCGACATAGCCAGCAATGTGCAATATGGAGGCAGGAGTGAAATTATGCAGCTGGAGGCCGTAGAACTCCAGGAGCCCGCGGAGGAACGGGTGGATTGGAAATCCCAGTCCCCTTAATAAATAAGGGGCAAGGCATACCCGCTCCCCTTTGGAGGGATTGGGGAAGCTCTCTGCTTGTTCTCCGCCATTATAGGTGGCAAGCCCGGCTCGAACGGGGACCTTATACGCTGGGGGGGAAATCCCTGGGTCTGTAGTCTCAATAGTTGGCTATGCGGGATGGAACACTTCTTCCAATCACCGGGCTTAGGGCTACAGGGGCGAGAGGAGGAGCTGCGGCGACTGGCCATGTTGGAATGGATTTTTTCTAGGCGTGCTCCGATGGATACTACCGTGGGAGGATGGTATGATAAGGATCTGTGAATCCCCGTCTCTTTAATAGGCGATTTGCCTACATGGCTAGGGTGGCAATTGTAAAAATGCCCCGGCTTCTCGCATGTGCTCGACGCGCGGAGGATCTTCATTATTGGGCGCAGAAGCCAAGGAGTGCAACGTTTATGGGAAGCTGGACACTATTCAAACAAGTATTCGGAATTTGGAGAAGAACCCGCCTTGCAATGCCGAAGACAATCTGCGCGCTGGACTCATCGTCATTCAAGCCTGGTTCGGGGCCTACTGAGGGAGTCCTGGATTAGGGGGTATCCGGGCAGCCGTACTATATCCTTTTGCCGGACCGTTGGACTATGAAGATACAAGATTGAAGACTTCGTCTGGTGTATGCGGATGGGACTCTCTTGGCGTGGAAGGCAAGCTTGGCGATACAGATATGTAGATCTCCTTCTGTCGTAACCGACTCTGTGTAACCCTAGCCCCCCTCCGGTGTTTATATAAACCAGAGGGTTTAGTCCGTAGGACAACAACAATCATACCATAGGCTAGCTTCTAGGGTTTAGCCTCTACGATCTCGTGGTAGATCAACTCTTGTAATACTCATATTCATCAAGATAAATCAAGCAGGAAGTAGGGTATTACCTCCATAGAGAGGGCCCGAACCAGGGTAAGCATTTTGTCCCTTGCCTCCTGTTACCATCCGCCTTAGACGCACGGTTTGGGACCCCTACCCGAGATCCATCGGTTTTGACACCGACACCCTCCACACCCACATCATCGGAGAAACCTCTGAGGCGCGGGCCTTGGAGGCTGTGCGCCTGGCCACCTTGGCTGAGCGCGCACGTCTGGAGAATCTCCAACATTCACTCAACGAACGCGCTCGTCAACAGATCCCTGAATCCAGTCGACGTCATCGATTTTTTTCTGCCTGAACCTCAGGTATATCGCACACCAGTCCAGAATCTTGCAGCTGCAACCCGTATAGCAGAGTCGATTCAGCCATCCCGTTCGGAGGCTGGTAGGGGTTTGATGCAGATCCGAGCACTGCTCCGGGCGGCTGGAGAACAAAACTCAGCCATTTCTCGATCGCACAACAGGATCCACAACAGGTCCGTGGTTGCAGACGCAATCCAGTCGGCTCACAGCCCGAGATCACCTCCGCGGCGTGAGGGCCGTGGGCACCGCCAGGAGTGATACATCTCCAATGTATCTATATTTTTTTATTGTTCCATGCTATATTATATTCTGTTTTGGATGTTTAATGGGCTTTATTATACACTTTTATATTATTTTTGGGACTAACCTATTAACCGAAGGCCCAGCCCAAATTGTTGTTTTTTTGCCTATTTCAGTGTTTCACAAAAAAGAATATCAAACGGAGTCCAAACGGAATGAAACCTTCGGGAACGTGATTTTTGGAACAAACATGATCGAGAGGACTTGGAGTTCACGTCAAGAAATCAACCAGGAGAGCACGTGGCAGGGGGCGCGCCTACCCCCCCCCCCCCCCCGGCGCGCCCTGCACCCTCGTGGGGCCCACGTTGCTGAAGGAAATATGCCCTAGAGGCAATAATAAAGTTATTATTTATTTCCTTATATCATGATAAATTTTTATTATTCATGCTAGAATTGTATTAACCAGAAACTTGATACATGTGTGAATACATAGACAAACAGAGTCTCACTAGTATGCCTCTACTTGACTAGCTCGTTGATCAAAGATGGTTATGTTTCCTAGCCATAGACATTAGTTGTCATTTGATTAACGGGATCACATCATTAGGAGAATGATGTGATTGACTTGACCCATTCCATTAGCTTAGCACTTGATCGTTTAGTATGTTGCTATTGCTTTCTTCATGACTTATACATGTTCCTATTACTATGAGATTATGCAACTCCCGTTTACTGGAGGAACACTTTGTGTGCTATCAAACATCATAACGTAACTAGGTGATTATAAAGGTGCTCTACAGGTGTCTCCGAAGGTACTTGTTGGGTTGGCGTATTTCGAGATTAGGATTTGTCACTCCGATTGTCGGAGAGGTAACTCTGGGCCCTCTCGGTAATGCATATCACTATAAGCCTTGCAAGCATTGTAACTAATGAGTTTTTTGTGGGATGATGTATTACGGAACGAGTAAAGAGACTTGCCGGTAATGAGATTGAACTAGGTATTGAGATACCGACGGTCCAATCTCAGGCAAGTAACATACCAATGACAAAGGGAACAACGTATGTTGTTATGTGGTCCGACCGATAAAGATCTTCGTAGAATATGTAGGAGCCAATATGGGCATCCAGGTTCCGCTATTGGTTATTTACCATAGAAGTGTCTCGGTCATGTCTACATAGTTCTCGAACCCGTAGGGTCCGCACGCTTAACGTTCGTTGACGATATAGTACTATGAGTTATGTATATTGGTGACCGAATGTTGTTTGGAGTTTCGGATGAGATCACGGATATGACGAGGAACTCCGAAATGGTCCGGAAGTAAAGATTGATATGAGGATAGTAGTGTTTGATCTTCGGAAGTGTTCCGGAATCCATTAGAAGGGGTTTCGGATGTTTACCGAAATGTTTGGGCACGAGAACACTTTATCTGGGCCAAAGGGGAAAGCCCACGAGGTTTTTGGAAAGCGCAAAAGGAAGTTTTGCCGAGTCTGGGGCCGACGCCAGGTCCCCGGCATTCGGTCTGCACGCCGAACCTCAAGGCCCTGGGTCTAGGAAGGACTCTTGCCTTTCGGGTGAAACCGACTTTGTGGAGGATTTTACTCCAAGTTTCGACCCCAAGGCTCAACATATAAATAGAGGGGTAGGGCTAGCACCCAAGACACATCAAGAAACACCAAGCCGTGTGTCGGCAACCCCGTCCCCTCTAGTTTATCCTCTGCCATAGTTTTCATAGTGCTTAGGCGAAGCCGGGCGGGGATTGTTGTTCTCCAGCGCCGTCACCACGCCGTCGTGCTGCCGGAACTCATCTACTACTTCGCCCCTCTTGCTGGATCGAGAAGGCGCGGACGTCATCGAGCTGAACGTGTGCTGAACGCGGAGGTGCCGTACATTCGGTACTTGATCAGGAAGGATCGTCAAGGTGTACGACTACATCAATCGCGTTGATAAACGCTTCCGCTTATGGTCTATGAGGGTACGTAGACAACACTCTCCCCTCTCGTTGCTATGCATCACCATGATCTTGCGTGTGCGTAGGATTTTTTTTGAAATTACTACGTTCCACAACAGTGGCATCAGAGCCTGGTTTTATGCGTAGATGTTATATGCACTAGTAGAACACAAGTGAGTTGTGGGCGATACAAGTCATACTGCTTACCAGCATGTCATACTTTGGTTCGGCGGTATTGTTGGATGAAGCGGCCCGGACGGACATTACGCGTACGCTTACACAAGACTGGTTCTACCGACGTGCTTTGCACACAGGTGGGTAGCGGGTGTCAGTTTCTCCAACTTTGGTTGAACCGAGGGTGGCTACGCCCGGTCCTTGAGAAGGTTAAAACAACACTAACTTGATGAACTATCGTTGTGGTTTTGATGTGTATGTAAGAACGGTTCTTGCTCAGCCCGTAGCAGCCACGTCAAACTTGCAACAACAAAGTAGAGGACGTCTAACTTGTTTTTGCAGGGCATGTTGTGATGTGATATGGTCAAGACATGATGCTATATTTTATTGTATGAGATGATCATGTTTTCTAACCGAGTTATCGGCAACTGGCAGGAGCCATATGGTTGTCGCTTTAATGTATGCAATGCAATCGCCCTGTAATGCTTTACTTTATCACTAAGCGGTAGCGATAGTCGTAGAAGCATAAGTTGGCAAGACGACAACTATGCTACGATGGAGATCAAGGTGTCGCGCCAGTGACGATGGTGATCATGACGGTGCTTCGGAGATGGAGATCACAAGCACGAGATGATGATGGCCATATCATATCACTTATATTGATTGCATGTGATGTTTATCTTTTATGCATCTTATTTTGCTTAGATCGACGGTAGCATTATAAGATGATCCCTCACTAAATTTCAAGGTATAAGTGTTCTCCCTGAGTATGCACCGTTGCAAAAGTTCTTCGTGCTGAGACACCACGTGATGATCGGGTGTGATAGGCTCTACGTTCAAATACAACGGGTGCAAAACAGTTGCACACGCGGAATACTCAGGTTAAACTTAACGAGCCTAGCATATGCAGATATGGCCTCGGAACACTGAGACCAAAAGTTCGAGCGTGAATCATATAGTAGATATGATCAACATAGTGATGTTCACCATTGAAACTACTCCATCTCACGTGATGATCGGACATGGTTTAGTTTATTTGGATCACGTGATCACTTAGATGATTAGAGGGATGTCTATCTAAGTGGGAGTTCTTAAGTAATATGATTAATTGAACTTAAATTTATCATGAACTTAGTCCTGGTAGTACTAGCATATATCTATGTTGTAGATCAATAGCTCGCATTTAGCTCCCCTGTTTTATTTTTGATATGTTCCTAGAGAAAACTAAGTTGAAAGATGTTAGTAGAAATGATGCGGATTAGATCCGTGATCTGAGGATTATCCTCATTGCTGCACAGAAGAATTATGTCCTTGATGCACCGCTAGGTGACGTAATCGATTGCGGGAAGCGTATGCACGAGACGTTATGAATGTTTGACAAGCTCGATATAATGAGTACTTGATAGTTTAGTGCACCATGCTTTACGGCTTGGAATCGGGGCTTCAAAGACATTTTGAACGCCACGAAGCATATGAGATGTTGCAAGAGTTGAAATTGGTATTTCAGACTCATGCCCATGTCGAAAGGTATGAGACCTTTGACAAGCACTTTGCCTACAAGATGGAGGAGAATTGCTCAGCTAGTGAGCATGTGCTCAGAATGTCTGAGTAGTACAATCACTTGAATCAAGTGGGAGTTAATCTTCCAGATAAGATAGTGATTGACAGAGTTCTCTAGTCACTATCACCAAGTTACTAGAACTTCGTGATGAACTATAATATGCAAGGGATAACAGAAACGATTCCCAAGCTCTTCGTGATGTTGAAATCGACGAAGGTAGAAATCAAGAAAAGCATCAAGTGTTGATGGTTGCAAGAGCACTAGTTTCAATAAAAGGGCAAAGGGAAGAAGGGGAACTTCAAGAAGAACGGCAAGCAAGTTGCTTCTCAAGTGAAGAAGCCCAAGTCTGGACCTAAGCCTGAGACTAAATGCTTCTACTGCAAAGGGACTGGTCACTGGAAGCGGAACTACCCCAAGTATTTGGCGGATAAGAAGGATGGCAAAGTGAACAAGGTATATTTGATATACATGTTATTTATGTGTGCTTTACTAGTGTTTATAGCAACCCCTCAGTATTTGATACTGGTTCAGTTGCTATGCGTAGTAACTTCAAAGCAGGAGTTGCGTAATGAATGTAAAACTAGTTAAGGGCGAGGTGACGATGTGTGTTGGAAGTAGTTCCAAGATTGATATGATCATCATCGCACACTCCGTATACTTTCGGGAGTAGTGTTGAACCTAAATAAGTGTTATTTGGTGTTTGCGTTGAGCATGAATATGATTTGATCATGTTTATTGCAATACGGTTGTTCATTTAAGTTAGAGAATAAATGTTGTTCTGTTTACATGAATAAAACCTTTTATGGTCATACACCCAATGAAAATGGTTTGTTGGATCTCGATCGTAGTAATACACATATTCATAATATTGAAGCCAAAAGATGCAAAGTTAATAATGATAGTGCAACTTATTTGTGGCACTGCCGTTTAGGTCATATTGATGTAAAGCGCATGAAGAAACTCCATGCTGATGGGATTTTGGAATCACTTGATTATGAATCACTTGATGCTTGTGAACCATGCCTCATGGGCAAGATGACTAAGATTCCGTTCTCCGGAACAATGGAGCGAGCAACTGACTTATTGAAATAAGACATACTGATGTATGCGGTCTGATGAGTGTTGAGGCTCGCGGCGAGTATCGTTATTTCCTGACCTTCACAGATGATTTGAGCAGATATGGGTATATCTACTTAATGAAACTGAAACAGTTGAAAAGTTCAAAGAATTTCATAGTGAAGTGGAGAATCATTGTAACAAGAAAATAAAGTTTTTCTGCGATTTGATCACGGAGACGAATATTTGAGTTACGAGTTTGGCCTTCAATTAAAACAACGTGGAATAGTTTCACAAACTCATGCCACCTGGAACACCACAGTGTAATGGTGTGTCCGAAAGTCATAGCCGTACTTTATTAGATATAGTGCAACCTATGATGTCTCTTACCGATTTACCATTATCGTTTCGGGGTTATGCATTAAGAGACAACTGCATTCATGTTAAATAGGGCATCATCTAAATCCATTGAGATGACACCGTGTGAACTATGGTTTGGCAAGCTGTCGTTTCTTAAAGTTTGGGGTTGCAATGCTTATGTGAAAAAGTTTCATCCTGATAAGCTCAAACCCAAATCGGAGAAATGTGTCTTCATAGGATACCCAAAGGAGATAGTTGGGTACACCTTCTATCACAGATCCGAAGGCAAGACATTAGTTGCTAAGAATGGATCCTTTCTAGAGAAGGAGTTTCTCTCGAAAGAAGTGAGTGGGAGGAAAGTAGAACTTGATAAGGTAACTGTACCTGCTCCCTTATTGGAAAGTAGTTCATCACAGAAATCTGTTCCTATGACTCCTACACCAATTAGTGAGGAAGCTAATGTTTTGATCATGAAAGTTCAGATCAAGTTACTACCGAAACTCGTAGGTCAACCAGAGTGAGATCTGCACCAGAGTGGTACAGTAATCCTGTTCTGGAGGTCATGTTACTTGACCATGACAAACCTACGAACTATGAGGAAGCGATGATGAGCCCAGATTCTGCGAAATGGCTTGAGGCCATGAAATCTGAGATGGGATCCATGTATGAGAACAAAGTGTGGACTTTGGTTGACTTGCCCGATGATCGGCAAGCCATAGAAAATAAATGGATCTTCAGGAGGAAGATAGAGCTGATAGTAGTGTTACTATCTACAAAGCTAGACTTGTCAAAAAGGGCTTTGACAAAGTTCAAGATGTTGACTACGATGAGTTTTTTCTCACTCGTAGCGATGCTTAAGTCTGTCCGAATCATGTTAGAAATTGCCGCATTTTATGAAATCTGGCAAATGGATAAAGAAAACTGCATTCCTTAATGGATTTATTAAAGAAGAGTTGTATATGATGCAACCATAAGGTTTTGTCAATCCTAAATGTGCTAACAAAATATGCAAGCTCTAGCGATCCATCTATGGACTGGTGCAAGCATCTCGGAGTTGGAATATACGCTTTGATAAGTTGATCAAAGCATATAGTTTTATACAGACTTGCGGTGAAGCCTGTATTTACAAGAAAGTGAGTGGGAGTACTACAGCATTTCTGATAAGTATATGCGAATGACATATTGTTGGTCGGAAATAATGTAGAATTATTCTGCAAAGCATAAAGGAGTGTTTGAAAGGAGTTTTTCAAAGAAAGACCTCGGTGAAGATGCTTACATATTGAGCATCAAGATCTATAGAGATAGATCAAGACGTTTGATAAGTTTTTTCAATGAGTACATACCTTGACAAGATTGTGAAGTAGTTCAAAATGGAATAGTCAAAGAAAGAGTTCTTGCATGTGTTACAAGGTGTGAAATTGAGTAAGACTCAAAGCCCGACCACGGCAGAAGATAGAAAGAGAATGAAAGTCATTCCCTATGCCTCAGCCATAGGTTCTATAAAGTATGCCATGTTGTGTATGAGATCTATTGTATACCCTACACTAAGTTTGGCAAGGGAGTACAATAGTGATCTGGGAGTAGATCGCTGAATAGCGGTCAAAATTATCCTTAGTGGAATAAGGATATGTTTCTCGATTATGGAGGTGACAAAAGGTTCATCGTGAACGATTACGTTGATGCAAGCTTTGACACCGATCTGGATGACTCTAAGTCTCGATCTAGATACATATTGAAAGTGGGATCTATTAACTAGAGTAGCTCCATGCAGAGCATTGTAAACATAGAAATTTGCAAAATACTTACGGATCTGAATGTGACGTAATCTGCTGACTGAAATTATCTCACAAGCAAAACATGATCACACCTTAGTACTCTTTGGGTGTTAATCACATAGCGATGTGAACTAGATTACTGACTCTAGTAAACCCTTTGGGTGTTGGTCACATGTCGATGTGAACTATGGGTGTTAACCACATAAAGATGTGAACCATTGATGTTAAATCACATGGCGATGTGAACTAGATTATTGACTCTAGTGCAAGTGGGAGAGTGAAGGAAATATGCCCTATAAGCAATAATAAAGTTATTATTTATGTCCTTATATCATGATAAATGTTTATTATTCATGCTAGAATTGTATTAACCAGAAACTTGATACATGTGTGAATACATAGACAAACAGAGTGTCACTAGTATGCCTCTACTTGACTAGCTCGTTGATCACATATGGTTATGTTTCCTAGCCATAGACATTAGTTGTCATTTGATTAACGGGATCACATCATTAGGAGAATGATGTGATTGACTTGACCCATTCCATTAGCTTAGCACTTGATCATTTAGTATGTTGCTATTGCTTTCTTCATGACTTATACATGTTCCTATTACTATGAGATTATGCAACTCCCGTTCTTTGGAGGAACACTTTGTGTGCTACCAAACGTCCACAACGTAACTAGGTGATTATAAAGGTGCTCTACAGGTGTCTCCGAAGGTACTTGTTGGGTTGGCGTATTTCGAGATTAGGATTTGTCACTCCGATTGTCGGAGAGGTATCTCTGGGCCCTCTCGGTAATGCACATCACTATAAGCCTTGCAAGCATTCTAACTAATGAGTTAGTTGCGGGATGATGTATTACGAAACGAGTAAAGAGACTTTTCGGTAATGGGATTGAACTAGGTATTGAGATACCGACGATCGAATCTCGGGCAAGTAACATACCGATGACAAAGGGAACAACGTATGTTGTTATGCGGTCCGACCGACAAAGATCTTCGTAGAATATGTAGGAGCCAATATGGGCATCCAGGTTCCGCTATTGGTTATTGACCAGAGAAGTGTCTCGGGCATGTCTACATAGTTCTCGAACCCGTAGGGTCCGCACGCTTAACGTTCGTTGACGATATAGTACTATGAGTTATGTATGTTGGTGACCGAATGTTGTTCGGAGTTTCATTTGAGATCACAGATATGACGAGGAACTCCGGAATGGTCCGGAAGTAAAGATTGATATGAGGATAGTAGTGTTTGATCTCCGGAAGGGTTCCGGAATCCATCGGAAGGGGTTCCGGATGTTTCCAGAAATGTTTGGGCACGAGAACACTTTATCTGGGCCAAAGGGGAAAGCCCACGAGGTTTTTGGAAAGCGCAAAAGGAAGTTATGCCGAGTCCAGGGGCTGCATACACTGTGGTCCTCGCGTCCCGGGTCCGCACGCCGAACCTTGGCGTCTGGCCTTGGAGTCCGAGAAGGACTCTTGCCTTTCGGGTGAAACCGACTTTGTGGAGGATTTTATTCCAAGTTTCGACCCCAAGGCTCAACATATAAATAGAGGGGTAGGGCTAGCACCCAAGACACATCAAGAAACACCAAGTTGTGTGCTGGCAACCCCGTCCCCTCTAGTTTATCCTCCGTCATAGTCTTCGTAGTGCTTAGGCGAAGCCCTGCGGAGATTGTTCTTCACCAACACCATCACCACGCCGTCGTGCTACCGGAACTCATCTACTACTTTGCCCCTCTTGCTGGATCGAGAAGGCGAGGACGTCATCGAGCTGAACATGTGCTGAACGCGGAGGTGTCGTACGTTCGGTACTTGATCGAGACGGATCGTGAAGGTGTACGACTACATCAATCGTGTTGATAAACGCTTCCGCTTACGGTCTACGAGGGTACGTAGACAACACTCTCCCCTCTCGTTGCTATGCATCACCATGATCTTGCGTGTGCGTAGGAAATTTCTTGAAATTACTACGTTCCCCAACAGTTGCTCCAGCAACGTACTTCTTCCTCCTATATATACCTACGTACCCCCAAACTATCAGATACGGAGCCAAAAACCTAATTCCACCGCCGCAACCTTCTGTACCCGTAAGATCCCATCTTGGGGCCTTTTTCGGCTCTCCGCCGGAGGGGGCATTGATCACGGAGGGCTTCTACATCAACACCATAGCCTATCCGATGATGTGTGAGTAGTTTACCTCAGACCTTCGGGTTCATATTTATTATCTAGATGGCTTCTTCTCTCTCTTTGGATCTCAATACAAAGTTCTCCACGATCCTCGTGGAGATCTATTTGATGTAATCTTGTTTTGCGGTGTGTTTGTTGAGACCAATGAATTGTGGGTTTATGATCAAGTTTACCTATGAACAATATTTGAATCTCCTCTGAATTCTTTTATATATGATTGGTTATCTTTGCAAGTCTCTTCGAATTATCAGATTGGTTTGGCCTACTAGATTGATCTTTCTTGCAATGGGAGAAATGCTTAGCTTTGGGTTCAATCCTGCGGTGTCCTTTCCCAGGGACAGCAGGGGCAGCAAGGCACGTATTGTATTGTTGCCATCGAGGATAACAAGATGGAGTTTATATCATATTGCATGAGTTTATCCCTCTACATCATGTCATCTTGCTTAAAGCTTTACTCTGTTCTTATGAACTTAATACTCTAGATGCATCTTTGGATAGCGGTCGATGTGTGGAGTAATAGTAGTAGATGCAGGCAGGAGTTGGTCTACTTGTCACGGACGTGATGCCTATATACATGATCATACCTAGATATTCTCATAACTATGCTCAATCCTATCAATTGCTCAACAGTAATTTGTTCACCCACTGTAATACTTATCCTCATGAGAGAAGCCACTAGTGAAACCTATGGCCCCCGGGTCTATTTTCCATCGTATTAATCTTCCAACACTTAGTTATTTCTTTTGCCTTTTATTTTACTTTGCATCTTTATTTCTCTTTATCATAAAAATACCAAAAATATTATCTTATCATATCTATCACATCTCACTCTCGTAAGTGACCGTTGAGGGATTGACAACCCCTTTATCGCGTTGGTTGCGAGGTTCTTGTTTGTTTGTGTAGGTGCGAGGGACTCGTGCGTGATCTCCTCCTGGATTGATACCTTGGTTCTCAAAAACTGAGGGAAATACTTACGCTACTTTACTGCATCACCCTTTCCTCTTCAAGGGAAAACCAACGCAGTGCTCAAGAGGTAGCAAGGAGTAGTACTTGCATCGGAACCATGAGCAATATGATCATCGATTCGGCCGTGATGACCACCGTCGAAAGTGCCCTCGCCCCCCTCAGGGGCGGATCGTATCTTGCCGGTAGTATGATGATAGGCGCCCGTATGGTGATGAGCAGAGGGCCCCAGTCGACCCAAGAGAGCCCGGGTTCGTTGCAAGATCAGTTCTCGTGCAGGGTCTGGTCGACAGAGGCCAGGCACACCGAGAGGGATAAGACAGAGATTGTCCAAGTGGTAGCAGAGTGCATGTTTCTGGGCCTGAATGTTTCAGCCGAGCCATCAGAGCTGCTGAGATCCCTCCCAATTTTAGGTTGGTGACGGGTGTGAGTAAGTTCACCAGTGAGTCGAAGCCCGACACCTGGCTGGAAGATTACCGAGTGGCTGTGCAGATTGGTGGTGGTAACGATGATGTGGCCATGAAGCACCTCCCTTTGATGCTTGAGGGTTCGGCCAGAGCTTGGTTGAATCAGTTGGCCCCTGGTAGTATTTTCAGTTGGGAAGAGTTGGCCCGAGTGTTCGTTAAAACATTCGAGGGCACCTGCAAACGACCAGCTAGGTTGACTGAGTTGCAGCGTTGCGTCCGGAAACCGAATGAGACTTTGAGAGATTACATCTAGAGATGGACCACCCTTCATCACACAGTGGAGAGTGTGTCGCAGCACCAAGCAGTTTGTGCCTTCAAAGAGGGCGTTCGGTACAGAGAGCTCAACCTGAAACTCGGTCGGACAGGGGACATGTCCTTGGCTCGGATGATGGAAATAGCCACTCGGTACGCTAACAGCGAGGAAGAAGACCGACTCCGCAGTGGCAAGAACAAACCAGTCGCCCAAGACACTGGAGGAGGAAATTCCAGTCGGAAGCAAAAGCGCAAGGCTGAGACTGCAGGTCCTGCTGAAGCCGTAGTTGTGAATCAAGGGAAGTTCAAGGGAAAGCCTAAAGGGCCATGGATCCCCAAGAAAGTGAAAGATCAAGCGGGAAACGATGTTCTCGATTTGCCGTGTCACATACACACCAAAAAAGATGAAGAGGGTAACTTGATCTACCCCAAGCATACCACTCGACAGTGTCGACTCCTGATTCAGAGCTTCCGAGAGGGTCAGCCCAGCGAAAAAGAGAAGGAATCTGATAAGGAAGAGGGCAAAGAGGACGATGATGGTTACCCCAATGTCAATGCCACTTTAGTGATTTTTGCCGACGTCGAGAGCAAAAGTTGACTGAAAGTTATCAATTGAGAAGTGAACATGGTTGCTCCGGCAACTATGACGTATTTGAAGTGGTCAAAAACTCCCATTACATTTGACCAGTCCGATCACCCAGCGCACGTTGCTACCCCAGGGAGGCAAGCGTTGGTGGTCGACCCGATCGTTGGGGACACCCGACTGACCAAGGTTTTGATGGATGGTGGCAGTGGTCTGAACATTTTGTATGCTGAGACCCTCCGAGGGATGGGCATTCCGATGTCCAAGCTCAGCGAGAACAACATGCGATTTCACGGAGTCATCCCAGGAAAGAAGCCGATTCACTTGGTCAGATCACTCTTGATGTGGTTTTCGGCGACTCAAAGAATTACCGCAAGGAAAAGTTGACATTTGAGGTCGTGGATTTTCACAGTGCCTATCATGCTATTCTAGGCAGGCCTGCATACGCTCATTTCATGGCTCGACCATGTTACGTGTACCTCAAGTTGAAGATGCCTGGCCCCAGAGGTGTGATCACAGTCATAGGGAATCAGAAAAGGGCAGAAGAGTGCCTCCAGAAGGGCTCAAAGATTGTCGATGAGCAAATGGCAGCAGTTGAAATGGAAGAATGCAATAAGAACGCAGATTTGAGTGATTTATTGCGAGCCAAGAAGCCTGCTTCAGAGTCTGCATTTCAGTCGTCCGGTGAAACAAAACCTGTTCATATTCACCCGGATGATCCCAATGCTGCTCCGACCCACATCTCAACAACACTCGACAGCAAATAGGAAGAAGCGCTCATCCAGTTCCTCTGTGAGAACTGGGACATCTTCGCATGGAAACCATCTGACATGCCGGGTGTACCCAGGGGACTGGCTGAGCACCGTTTGCGAGTCCACCCAAAAGCAAAACCTGTCAAAGAGCATCTCTGTTCGTCCGCCGTGGAGAAGAGGAAGGCAATTGGCGAAGAGGTGGCTCGGCTTCTGGCAGATGAGTTCATCCTCAAGATATACCACTCCGAGTGGCTTGCCAATGTTGTCATGGTCCCCAAGAAAGATGATTCACTCTGTATGTGTATCGATTTCAAGCACATCAATCGGGCCTGCCCGAAAGATCACTTCCCTCTCACCCGCATTGACCAGATTGTCGACTCAACTGCAGGATGTGAGCGTTTGTCCATTTTGGATGCGTATCCCGGGTACCATCAGATCCGACTGTATGGGCCTGACGAAATAAAAATAGCCTTCATCACCCCATTCAGGTGTTTTTGCTATGTTACCATGCCCTTTGGCCTCAAGAATGTTGGTGCCACGTTCATGCGCATGATTCAGAAGTGGTTGCTCACTCAAATCAGTCGGAACATGGAAGCGTACATGGATGACATCATGGTCAAGTCACGCAAAGGTTTCGACCTACTGACTGACCTCGCTGAAACCTTTGCCAACTTAAGAAGATATGATATCAAGCTCAATCCGTCAAAGTGCACATTTTGAGTACCAGGTGGAAAGTTACTCGGTTTCCTCGTTTTCGAACGAGGGATCGACGCAAACCTAGAAAAGGTTGGCGCAATCCTCTGAATGAAACGCCTTGTGCGTGTGCATGATGTTCAGAAGCTTACTGGTTGTTTGGCTACATTGAGTCGATTCATCTCACGTCTCGAAGAAAAGGCATTACCTCTTTACCGACTGATGAAGAAGTCTGACAAGTTCGAGTGGACTCCTGAAGCTGAAGCATTGTTTGTAGAGCTCAAAGCCCTGCTTTCCACCCAGCCGGTGCTTGCCGCTCCAATCAGCAAAGAGCCTCTACTGCTGTATATTGCAGCCACTGGACAAGTTGTCAGCACAGTGCTCACGGTCGAGTGGGAAGAATAAGGCAAAGCCTACAAAGTTCAACGCCCAGTGTACTATATTTCTGAAGTATTGACTCCATCCAAGCAATGATATCCGCATTATGAGAAGCTTGTCTATGGGATTTACTTGACCACGAAGAAAGTTGCACACTACTTCGCAGACCACTCAGTTTCAGTCGTCAGCGACGCTCCATTATCAGAAATTCTAAACAATCGGGACGCAACTGGTTGAGTGGCCAAGTGGGCAATTGAACTCCTTCCTTTGGATATCAAGTTCGAGGCAAAGAAAGCAATCAAGTCTCAAGCAATAGCAGATTTCCTCGCCGAGTGGATTGAACAGCAGCAACCGACTCAGGTTCACTCGGAACATTGGACTATGTTCTTTGATGGATCCAAGATGTTGAATGGTTCCAGTGTTGGAGTGGTCCTGGTATCCCCAAGAGGTGACAAGCTCATCTATGTCCTCCAGATTCACTTTGATTCTTCAAACAATGGAGCTAAGTATGAGGCACTTTTTTATGGGTTGCGTATGGCCATCTCACTCGGCGTCCGTCGCCTGATGGTCTACAGCAACTCAGACTTGGTGGTGAATCAGGTGATGAAGGAGTGGGATATCAGGAGCCCAGCTATGACTGGTTATTGCAATGCAGTAAGAAAGCTAGAGAAGAAGTCTGAGGGGTTAGAGCTCCACCACATACCTCGAATTAAGAATCAAGCGGCAGATGACACTCAAAGATAGATTCCACTCGAAACCCATCCCCAGAATGTGTTCTTGGAGCATCTCCACACACCCGTCGGTTTAAGAAGATCCTTTCACAGAGGATCCCCACAACCGATAAGTTCAACCAATCTGACTGAGATTGAAGTCCCAGCTGTAGTCGACTTGATCATGGAGATTCTAGTGATCACCCCCGACTGGACGGTGCCATATATCGCATACCTGCTCAGGCAGGAGCTCCTAGAGGATGAAGATGAGGCCCGCCAGATCATCCGTCGATACAAAGCCTTCACAGTGATAAGTGGGCAGCTTTACAGGGAAAGTGTCACCGGAGTTGCTCAGTGTTGCATTTCTCCAGAAGAAGGTTGAATGATCCTAAATGAGATCCACTCAGGGACCTGTGGTCACCATGCGTCCTCTCGGACCATCGTGGCCAAATCATACCGAGCGGGATTCTACTGGCCGCATGCGAATGAAAATGGCTAAAGATATAGTCGACAAGTGCAAAGGCTGCCAGTTTTACTCAAACCTGTCTCACAAACCTGCATCAGCCTTGAAGACTATTCCACTTGTCTGGCCTTTTGCATTTTGGGGATTGGACATGGTTGTACCTTTCAAGACCGGTAGAAGTGGTTTCACTCATTTGCTCGTAGCAATCAACAAATTCACCAAATGGATCGAAGCCAAGCCTATCAAGAATCTTGATTCAAGCACTGCCATTAGTTTCATCAGAGAGCTGATATTCAGATATGGAGTCTCTCACAACATTATCACAGATAATGGCTCCAACTTTGATTCTGATGAGTTCAGAGTGTTTTGCGCATCCCAAGGCACTCGGTCGACTACACATCTGTTGCGCACCCGTAGTCGAATGGGTAGGCGGAAAGGGCAAACGGCTTGATCCTTCAAGGGTTGAAACCCCGGCTGATGCGCGATCTCAAGCATGCTGCTGGAGCTTGGGTGACTGAGTTACCATCTGTCCTATGGGGATTGAGAACAACTCCAAACCGGTCGACTGGTCGAACCCCCTTCTTCATGGTGTATGGTGCTGAAGCTGTGCTTCCGAGTGATTTTTTGCATAAGCCCCCCGAGTGGAACTCTTCTCAGAAGCTGAAGCTGAACAGGCACGCCAAGACACAGTTGATCTCCTAGAGGAAGAACGAGAGATGGCCCTGATCCGGTCGACCATCTATCAACAAGACTTGCATTGATTCCATGCCCGAAACGTCAGGGGTCGAGCATTTCAAGAAGGAGACCTTGTGCTCCGGGTGCACCAGAAACGGCCTCACATACTTGCTCCGGCCTAGGAAGGCCCCTTCATCATCACCAAGGTGCTCCACAATGGAGCGTATCACCTCTACAATGTAGCCAAGAAAGAAGACGAGCCACACTCATGGAATGTGGAACTGCTCCACCATTTTTATACGTAAAGCACTTGGATTGACAAGTTGTAATAATAATCCTTTAGTTTGCTTGTCAAAGACATGGTTTTTTCAGTATCTTAATGATTTTTATCGCATAAGCATGTGTGTTCAAATCCCCCAGTGGGTGGCTTAGTCGCTAACCTGATTCGCCTAAGTTTCCAAAACACTCCGAGTGAAGAGCAACCCTCTCACTTGGGGGCTTAGCTGCGACCCCGTACTTGCCTAAGTTACAAAAAAACTCCGAGTGAAGAGCAACCCTCACACTCGAGGGCTTAGCTGCGACCCCGTACTCGCCTAAGTTACAAAAGCACTCCAAGTGAAGAGCAACCCTCTCACTCGGGGGCTTAGTTGCGACCCCGTACTCGCCTAAGTTACAAAAACACTCCGAGTGAAGAGCAACCCTCTCACTCGGGGGCTTAGCTGCGACCCCGTACTCGCCTAAGTTACAAGAACACTCCGAGTGAAGAGCGACCCTCTCACTCGGGGACTTAGTTGCGATCTCGTACTCGCCTAAGTTACAAAAATACTCCGAGTGAAGAGCAACCCTCTCACTCGGGGGCTTAGCTGCGACCCCGTACTCGCCTAAGTTACAAAAACACTCCGAGTGAAGAGCAACCCTCTCACTCGGGGGCTTAGCTGCGACCCCGTACTCGCCTAAGTTACAAAAACACTCCGAGTGAAGAGCAACCCTCTCATTCGGGGGCTTAGCTGCGACCCCGTACTCGCCTAAGTTATAAAAACACTCCGAGTGAAGAGCGACCCTCTCACTCGGGGACTTAGCTGCGATCCCGTACTCGCCTAAGTTATAAAAACACTCCGAGTGAAGAGCAGCCCTCTCACTCGGGGGCTTAGCTGCGACCCCGTACTCGCCTAAGTTACAAAAACGCTCTGAGTGAAGAGCAACCCTCTCACTCGGGGGCTTAGCTGCGACCCCGTACTCGTCTAAGTTACAAAAACACTCCGACTGAAGAGCGACCCTCTCACTCGGGGACTTAGCTGCGATCCCGTGCTCGCCTAAGTTACAAAACAAATTCCGAGTGAAGAGCAACCCTCTCACTCAGAAACTTGGCCACGCACCCTGAGCTGCGTCACAAATACAATATATGGTTGCACTCTGAGCTGCGCCACAAGTACAATGCATGTTTGCACTCTGAGTTGCGCCACAAGTACAACGTACGATTGCTCTCTGAGCTGCGCCACAAGTACAACGTATTGTTGCACTCTGAGTTGCACCACAAGTACAACGACTATTCCGAGTGGAGAGCAAACCTCTGCTACCTCTTGAGCATTGTGTTGGATTTCCTTGAAGAGGAAAGGGTGATGCAGCAAAGTAGCGTAAGTATTTCCCTCAGTTTTTGAGAACCAAGGTATCAATCCAGTAGGAGGCTACGCGCAAGTCCCTCGTACCTACACAAAGCAAATAACTCCTCGCAACCAACGCGATAAGGGGTTGTCAATCCCTTCACGGTCACTTACGAGAGTGAGATCTGATAGAGATGATAAGATAATATTTTTGGTATTTTTGTGATAAAGATGCAAAGTAAAATAAAAGAAAAGTAAAAAAGCAAAGAAAATAACTAAGTATTGGAAGATTAATATGATGAAGATAGACCCGGGGGCCATAGATTTCACTAGTGGCTTCTCTCAAGAGCATAAGTATTTTATGGTGGGTGAACGAATTATTGTTGAGCAATTGACAGAATTGAGCATAGTTATGAGAATATCTAGGTATGATCATGTATATAGGCATCACGTCCAAGACAAGTAGACCGACTCTGCCGCATCTACTACTATTACTCCACTCATCGACCGCTATCCAAAGCATGCATCTAGAGTATTAAGTTCATGAAAACAGTAGTAACGCCTTAAGCAAGATGACATGATGTAGAGGGATAAATTCATGCAATATGATAAAAACCCCATCTTGTTATCCTCGATGGCAACTATACAATAAGTGACTTGCTGCCCCTCATCACATCGAAAGGACACCGCAAGATTGAACCCAAAGCTAAGCACTTCTCCCATTGCAAGAAAGATCAATCTAGTAGGCCAAACCAAACTGATAATTCGAAGAGACTTGCAAAGATAACCAATCATACATAAAAGAATTCGGAGAAGATTCAAATATTGTTCATAGATAATCTTGATCATAAACCCACAATTCACCGGTCTCAACAAACACACCACAAAAAGAAGATAACATCGAATAGATCTCCACGAGAGAGGGGGAGAACATTGTATTAAGATCCAAAAAGAGAGAAGAAGCCATCTAGCTACTAACTATGGACCCGAAGGTCTGAAGTAAACTACTCACACTTCATACGAGGGGCTATGGTGATGATGTAGAAGCCCTCCGTGATGGATGCCCTCCCGTGAGCTCCTAATGTGCCCCAAGATGGGATCTCGTAGTACATAAGGTTGCTTGGCGGTGGAATTAGGTTTTTGGCTCCGTCTCGATCGCTTGGGGGTACGAGGTATATATAGGAGGAAGGAGTACGTCGGTGGAGCAATAGGGGCCCACGAGGGTGGAGGGCGCGCCGGGGAGGCGCGCCTCACCTCGTGGCCTCCTGGAAGCTTCCTTGACGTAGGGTCCAAGTCTCCTGGATCATGTTCGGTGAGAAAATCACGTTCCCGAAGGTTTCATTCCGTTTGGACTCCGTTTGATATTCCTTTTCTGTTAAACTCTAAAATAGGCAAAAAAAACTGCAATTCTGGGTTGGGCCTCCAGTTAATAGGTTAGTCCCAAAAATAATATAAAAGTGAATAATAAAGCCCATTAATGTCCAAAACAATAGATAATATAGCATGGAGCAATCAAAAATTATAGATACGTTGGAGACGTATCAACCTCTCACTTGGAAAATCAATCATGATCCTAGATTTGCCTAAATCAAGAAATCAGAAGGCAATACAAATAAAGCAACCAAGTTCGGATAAATCCACGAAGGTTCAAAGGCCATCGGCAGAAGTACTCGGGCGTCAAGCCCGGAAGAGTTTTAACGATTACAAAATCACTCGGCATTCCGAGGCAAATAAAGTCAAGTTATCAAGTGTTTCACTCGGCAGGAGGAGGGCTAGCTGGCTCGACGAACTCATCCAGGTCGATTCCATCTGCAATATGACTGGCAGCATCGATGAAGGTCTCCGTGAAGGACTGGAATTGAAGCTTCTTGGTATTGGCGACCTTGAGAGCTGCCAGCTTCTCTTCTTTAACTTCCTTGCAATGAACACGGACCAGAGATAGAGCCACGCCAGCGCCGCACTGAGCAGAGGACTTCTTCTACGCCTGCACTCGACCAGGGATTTCATTGATTCCAGTCATCAGAGACTCGAGGTCATTCTGGAACATCACACCTGGCCAGAGTTCAGTGTCGATCCGTGACACTGCCACCTCCAAACGAGCAAGATAATCCATAACACTGGTGAGGTGGGATTCCAGTCGCAGCCTGTTCATTGCGTCCTCGTCCTTGACGGGGGAGTTTATGGGGTCCAGATTCGTCTCAATCTGCCCAGTCTCTTCCTCAAAATTTTGACAGAATTCTGAAAGCACAGAAAAATGATGAGTCGGCAGTTGCATGATGGAAAAAGTTTTTGCAAGTCAGTCGGACGAGGGAGCGTACCTTGAAGCATGAGGAACATCTTCTTGGAAAGGCCTCCAAGATAAGTCTCTAGTTCATCTCTCTTCCGAGTGAGAACTTCAACTTTGTCGGTCAGGGCCATCTTGTCCTTCTTCAACTGCATGACTTTTTTATTTGCTTCATCAGCAGCAGTCTTCAACCTGGCATTCTCTTCTTCTAACTTGCCGACTGAAGCCAGCTTCTTATCAACAAGTTCAGTTCTTTCTCGCACCGTCTTCTGGGTTGTTGCAAGGTCGAGGTCATTTTGCTCCAGAGCCTGCTTCATTTTGTCTAAAGAAATAACATTCTTCAGACGAGCTTGGAGTTGACGATTTTCACTACGCACATCTGTACGAGTGGAGTCAATCGGTTCAAAAGGCAAAAGGAAAAGATGACAAGGTGGGCAGTCGACAAGTTTTTACCTCCCATGGCAGCCGCTTCGTCCTTGGATTTCTGCAAATTCTCCTTGGCCAGCTCTAGGTCGAGATTGAGTTGGATCAGCTTCGTCTCCAGATTAGCAAACCTGGCTCCAAGATCACAGGATTTCTACAGCGAACAACAAGACAAGTCAGTCGACAGAGACAAGAGTCAGTCACTTCCGAGTGATAAGATGCAAAGATTAGATTATTATGACAAAAGAGTTCTAAGACTACCGTCGAATCAAACATTCAACACTAGTCTCGGGGACTACACCCAGTGGGTGCACTTGGCGTGCCCCCACTGGTTTGATTACCCACTCGACATGGTCTGTCCAGTACGAGTGGAAGGAGTAAAAAAACACAACGACGACATTTGTTCTCAGACCACAGCTGACTGCGCGCAGTCGACTGTGGTCTCGGGGACTACACCCAGTGGGTGCACTCAGCGTGCCCCCACTGGGTTGGAGTTCACTCGACGAGATTCGTCTAGACCGAGTGGAAATATTACAAACAAACACTATGCAAAAGACCCCCGCTGAATCAAACATTCGACGGCGGTCTCGGGGACTACACCCAGTGGGTGCACTCAGCGTGCCCCCACTGGTTCGAGAGTTCAGTCGACAAGAGCTTCACAGCAAAAAGTCAAAACACCCAGTGGGTGTGCGGTTGCAAAGAGCAAACTCACGATAGATGCACTCCAAAGGTTCCAAAACGCTCATCCACAGACATCTTACGAATAATAGAGCAGCAGTTCTGAAGTAGCATACCCTAGCAGAGCAAAGATCAAGCTGAAAGCCGACTCAGAAATCAATCACTTACTTGGACATTGGTGTGAAGGGCAGAGCTGGCATCATAGGCGGCCTTGCTGGTCTCGTACACCACTTTCATTCTCTCCATCATCAAGCTGGCTTGGGACACGACCTCCTTGGAAGCGCTTACGTCGTCTTTCAGGACGTGATGAGTGGCAAAGAGGGGTGTTGGTGGAACTGACGAGGTAGCTGGAAGAACTGAACCTTGAGGTTGCACAGTCAGAGCAGAGGGCTGAATAGTCGAAGCCGAAGGCTGGACAGTCGACACAGGATCGGCAAAGTAAACTGAAGCCCGAACTGGATCACCAAGTTGCGGGACGACTGGATCCGATACTGATGTCGAGTGAGATGCTTTGCTGGCAGGGGCCTTCTTGCCCAGTGTCCTGCCTCTTCTTCCTGTGTTCCTTTGGAGCACTTCTTCATGGTCATCATCATCTAGTAGTTCAATAACATTCGGTGGCGCTACAAAACATTCAATCGTAAAACCATTCAGTCGACCGACAGAGAAATTGGCAAAGTAAGAACACAGTTGTGGAGCTATACCTGCCCGAGAGGTGGCCGCGTCTGCAGTTTCCTCGTGTCTTGCTGCTTGTCAATGTCCATGGAGGTCCCAGAAGTAGCGGCACTGGAAGTTCCAAAACTCACTCGGTCAAGCAAGCGAATGAGTCGACAATAAACATAGAAGTTTTCGAGCAAAGCAAAAACAGAGAGGAGAAACACTTACGCAGAAGCAACAGGGACGCCCACCTTAATCTTAGGCAAGGCCTTCCAGGGCTTTGATGGTGCAACCTTGGGCTGCTTCGCTGCCTTCTCTGACGGCTTAGGAGTAGACGTTCGAGTGCGCTTCGGTACCTGCATACTGGGCGGGGCTGCTTTGCCACGCCAGCCCGCCGGGTCATGTGACTGCTTGGAACGCCTATCGGAACGAGGTGGTGAGTTGACCTCCTCACTATCTTCATCACTCTCGTTGTCAGATTTCCAATCGGCACTCCCGCCTTCGCTGTCCATTCCCCTGGACCCGCTCCCCGTTCAGCTCGAGTACATCTCAGTGTAAATCTGCAAGACAGGAGTTAAACAAACATCAGTTGGATTCAAGGGCAATCGCAGATTGGAATAAGAAGACACTAGTAACAAAGATCAGACCTTGTCCGGCTCATTGTTGGCGTCGAATGGCAAAACTCTCCGGGACCCCCTAGGGTTATCTTTGTTCCCAGTGATGCTCCACAACCACTGTGCCACCGTCTCCTCGAGGACCTCCTCCGGGTGGACCCGAGCGGTTTCATCAGTGCCCAAGTACATCCACATCGGATGATCGCGGGCTTGAAGAGGCTGGATGCGTCGACTAAGGAACACTTCCAACAAATCCATGCCAGTCACACCCTCACGGACTAATTGAACGACTCGGTCGACTAATAGAGACACCTCTCCTTTCTCCTCTGGGGTCACAGTCAATGAAGAAGGTTGGCAGACTCGCTCCATGGTGAAAGGGGGGAGACCGGTCGATTGACCAGGAGTCGGAACATCACGGCAGTAGAACCAGGTCGACTGCCACCCCCTAACCGACTCAGGACGGGTCATAGGAGGAAAAGTGCTTCTACCCCTCATCTGAATCCCTAAACCCCCACACATTTGGATCGCGTGCATCTTTTCGTCAGTCGGATTTTCCTTCTTCATAGTTTGGGAACGATAGGTAAAGATGTGTTTGAATAAACCCCAGTGCGGGTGACAGCCCAGAAAGTTTTCACACAAAGAGACGTATGCAGCAAGATATGTGATGGTATTGGGAGAAAAGTGATGAATCTGGGCACCAAAAAAGTTCAAGAAACACCAGAAAAAAGGATGCGGAGGCAGAGTGAAACCACGGTCGACATGGGTTGCAAGGAGGACACACTCACCCTCCTGCGGCTGAGGCTCGAACTCTTTCCCCGGCAACCTCCAAGATCTGTGAGCAATCAAGCCTGCACTGGCCAGATCCTCCAAATCTTCTTTCTAGATCATGGATCGAATCCAGTCCCCCTGGATCCAACCAGGCGGCAAACCGGACCTCGATGATGAGTCATCTTCTTGCCCTTTGCCGCCGCCGCAACCTTCTTTGAGCGCTCCAAAGCCGTCGTTTTGTCCTTCCCCATGGCAACGGAATGCACACGGTCCGAGCGGAGACGGCGAGAGTAGAGGAGAATGCAGTGGAGGAACAGAGGAAGAAGAAATCGATTGAGGCGCACTGTGCATCGCATCGACACAAACGCTATTTATGAGGCCACTTTAGAGTGACTGACATGTGGGCCCGAGTAATCTTGTCAAATCCCGCAACAGTCGCTCACCCGATACGTGGCGAAAAGGGCGATGTGAGGATCGAGGAGGCCCTGTATATCCACTCTGATAACTACGGCATGCTCCGTCCAGTGCGCTTCTCCAAAATTTCGAATCCCGTGAGATCCGGGAACTGCAGAGCAACCAATCGCGCCAAGATTTCATGCCAAAACACACTCAAAGATCATCAGCATAACTCACTCGACGACCTCTGAATTGATCAAGGCGACTGAAACAAGGTTGAAGCTTCAAGCATGACTCCCAAATTCTAGTAAAAACGCCTCCGAAGCGTGGAATCGAGTCAGAACCAACTTCAAATTTTTCTTCACTCGGACCTCAATCCATTCGGGGGCTAATGACGATGACATGTACCTAGGGTAGGGTCATAGGCCTGACCTAGACGCCCTACCCAAGGACACTGCCCTAAAGTCATAGACATTCAAAGTGCAACAGAATATACCGATTGAAATCACCTTGGAGTGCAAACCACTTGACCAGATATCCCACTCGGATACCCCAATTCCATTCGACCAAGATAGAGTCACTCGACTACACGAAGAATCACTCGGAGAACAGAAGGTCTAAAGCCACTCAGGATGGAAACAGTCAGGCGTTCACTCTGCAGTCTTAAAGATTATTTATAGCTCTTTATAGCTAGCGTTACCAGTAACGCCCTGTCTTAATGTACATTGAACCCTGTGGTAATCGAAAATGGAGGGTCCAGCACTCTATATAAGCCACCCCCTCCTCTAGTACGAAGGGTTCGCACCCCCTGTAACTCTCACGTATATCCAGTTGTCCAAGCCTCCGGGCACCGAGACGTAGGGCCATTACTTCCTCCGAGAAGGGCCTGAACTCGTAAACCTTGCGTGCACAATCTCACTGTAGCTAGGATCTTGCCTCCTCGTACGTACCCCCTATTCTTACTATCAGACTTACTCCCATGACAGCGCCCCCCAAGGGCAGTCCAAATTGGACTAAGGGAGGGGGCGGCCCCCTCTTTCCTCTCCCTCTCCCTCTCCTTCCCTTCTTCCCCCTCTTGGAATAGGAAAGGGAGTCCAACTAGGATTGGGAATCCTTGTTGGGCTCCCCCTTGGCGCGCCCCCTCATGGCCGTCGGCCTCCTCCCTCTTCTCCTTTATATACGTGGCCAGGGGGCACCCTAAAGACACAACAGTTGTTTCTTAGCCGTGTGCGGTGCCCCCCTCCACAGTTTACCACCTCGGTCACATTGTCGTAGTGCTTAGGCGAAGCCCTGCGCGGATCACATCACCAACACCGTCGCCATGCCGTCGTGCTGACGGAACTCTCCCTCAACCCTCTACTGGATCAAGAGCTCGAGGGACGTCATCGTGCTAAATGTATGCTGAACACGGAGGTGTCGTACATTAGGTACTTGGATCATGAAGACGTTCGACTACATCAACCGCGTTAACTAACGCTTCCGCTTTCGGTCTACAAGGGTACGTGGACACACTCTCCCCTCTCGTTGCTATGCATCTCCTAGATAGATCTTGTGTGCTCATAGGATTTTTTTTGAATTACTACGTCCCAACAGTGGCATCCAAGCCAGGTCTATGCGTAGATGTTATATGCACGAGTAGAACACAATGAGTCGTGGGCGATAATAGTCATATTGCTTACCACCAACGTCTTACTATGATTCGGCAGTATTGTTGGATGAAGCGGCCCAGACCGACATTACATGACCGCGTTCATGAGACTAGTTCTACCGACGTGCTTCGCACACAGGTGGCTAGCGGGTGTCTATTTCTCCAACTTTAGTTGAATCAAGTTTGACTACGGTCGGTCCTTGTTGAAGGTTAAAACAGCACACTTGACAAAAAATCGTTGTGGTTTTGATGCGTAGGTAAGAACGGTTCTTGCTAGAAGCCCGTAGCAGCCATGTAAAACTTGCAATAACAAAGTAGAGGACATCTAACTTGTTTTGCAGGGCATGTTGTGATGTGATATCGTCAAGACGTGATGAGATATAAATTGTTGTATGAGATGATCATGTTTTGTAAAAGTTATTGACAACTGGCAGGAGCCTTATGGTTATCACTTTATTGTATGAAATGCAATCGCCATCTAATTTCTTTACTTTATCACTAAGCGGTAGCGATAGTGGTAGAAGCAATAGTTGGCGAGACGACAATGATGCTACGATGGAGATCAAGGTGTCAAGCCGGTGACGATGGAGATCATGACGGTGCTTTGGAGATGGAGATCAAAGGCACAAGATGATGATGGCCATATCATGTCACATATTTTGATTGCATGTAATGTTTATCCTTTATGCATCTTATTTTGCTTAGTACGACGGTAGCATTATAAGATGATCCCTCACTAAATTTCAAGGTATAAGTGTTCTCCCTGAGTACGCACCGTTGCTATAGTTCGTCATGCCGAGACACCACGTGATGATCGGGTGTGATAAGCTCTACGTTCACATACAACGGGTGCAAGCCAGTTTTGCACACGCGGAATACTCGGGTTAAACTTGACGGGCCTAGCATATGCAGATATATGGCCTCGGGACCGGAGACCAAAAGGTCGGCGTGAATCATATAGTAGATATGATCAACATAGTGATGTTCACCATTGAAAACTACTCCATCTCACGTGATGACCGGACATGGTTTAGTTGATTTGGATCACGTGATCATTTAGATGACTAGAGGATGTCTATCTAAGTGGGAGTTCTTAAGTAATATGATTAATTGAACTTTAATTTATCATGAACTTAGTACCTGATAGTTTTTGCATGTCTATGTTGTTGTAGATCAATGGCCCGTGCTACCGTTCCTTTGAATTTTAATGCATTCCTAGAGAAAGCTAAGTTGAAAGATGATGGTAGCAACTACACGGACTGGGTCTGTAACTTGAGGATTATCCTCATTGCTACACAGAAGAATTACGTCCTTGAAGCACCGCTAGGTGCAAGACCCGCTGCAGGAGCAACTCCGGACATTATGACTACTCGATAGTTCAGTGTGCCATGCTTTACGGCTTAGAATTGGGACTTCAAAGACGTTTTGAACTTCATGGAGCATATGAAATGTTCCAGGAGTTGAAGTTAATATTTCAAGCAAATGCCCGAATTGAGAGATATGAAGTCTCCAATAAGTTCTATAGCTGCAAAATGGAGGAGAATAGTTACAAGGTGAACATATACTCGTAATGTCCGGGTACCACAACCACTTGACTCAACCGGGAGTTAATCTTCACGATGATAGTGTCATTAATGTAGTTCTTCAATCACTGCCACCAAGCTATAAAAGCTTCGTGATGAACTAAAATATGCAAGGGATGGATAAGACAATTCCCGAGCTCTTCGCGATGCTAAAGGCTGCGGAGGTAGAAATCAAGAAGGAGCATCAAGTGTTGATGGTTAACAAGACCACTAGTTTCAAGAAGGGCAATGGGAAGAAGGGGAACTTCAAGAAGAACGGCAAGCAAGTTGTTGCTCAAGTGAAGAAGCCCAAGTCTGGACCTAAGCACAGACCGAAGTGCTTCTATTGCAAAGGGATTGGTCATCGAAGCGAACTGCCCCAAGTATTTGGCGGATAAGAAGGATGGCAAAGTGAAAGGTATATTTGATATACATGTTATTGATGTGTACCTTACGAATTCTCGTAGTAGCGCCTGGGTATTTGATACTGGTTCTATTGCTCATATTTGCAATTCGAAACAGGGGCTACGGATTAAACGAAGATTGGCTAAGGACGAGGTGACGATGCATGTGGGAAATGGTTCCAAAGTCAATGTGATCACCGTCGGCACGCTACCTCTACATCTACCGTCGGGATTAGTTTTAGACCTGAATAATTGTTATTTGGTGTCAGCGTTGAGCATGAGCATTATATCTGGATCTTGTTTGATGCGAGACGGTTATTCATTTAAATCAGACAATAATGGTTGTTCTATTTATATGAGTAATATATTTTATGGTCATGCACTCTTGATGAGTGGTCTATTTTTGTTGAATCGCGATTGTAGTGATACACATAATTATAATATTGAAGCCAAAAGATGCAAGGTAATAATGATAGTGCAACTTATTTGTGGCACTGCCGTTTAGGTCATATTGGTGTAAAGCGCATGAAGAAACTCCATGCTGATGGGCTTTCGGAATCACTTGATGCTTGTGAACCATGCCTCATGGGCAAGATGACTAAGACTCCATTCTCCGGAACAATGGAGCGAGCAGCTGACTTGTTGGAAATAATACATACTGATGTATGCGGTCCAATGAGTGTTGAGGCTCATGGCGGGTATCATTATTTTCTGACCTTCACAGATGATTTGAGCAAATATGGGTATATCTACTTGATGAAACATAAGTCTGAAACATTTGAAAAGTTCGAAGAATTTCAGAGTGAAGTGGAAAATCATCGTAACAAGAAAATAAAATTTCCACGATCTGATCGTGGAGGTGAATATTTGAGTTATGATTTTGGTCTTCATTTCAAACAATGTGGAATAGTTTCACAACTCACGCCACCTGGAACACCACAGCGTAATGGTGTGTCCGAACGTCATAACCGTACTTTATTAGATATGGTGCGATCTATGATGTCTCTTACCGATTTACCACTATTGTTTTGGGTTATGCTTCAGAGATGGTTGCATTCACGTTAAATAGGGCACCATCTAAATCCGTTGAGACGACACCATATGAACTGTGGTTTGGCAAGAAACCTAAGCTGTCGTTTCTTAAAGTTTGGGGATGCGATGCTTATGTGAAAAAGATTCAACCTGATAAGCTTGAACCCAAATCGGAGAAATGTGTCTTCATAGGATACCCAAAGGAGACTGTTGGGTACACCTTCTATCACAGATCCGAAGGCAAGATATTCGTTGCTAAGAATGGATCCTTTCTAGAGAAGGAGTTCCTCTCGAAAGAAGTGACTGGGAGGAAAGTAGAACTTGATGAGGTAATAGTACCTTCTCTCGAATTGAAAAGTAGTTCATCATAGAAATCAGTTCCAGTGATTCCTACACCAATTAATGAGGAAGCTAATGATGATGATCATGAAACTTCAGATCAAGTTACTACCGAACCTCGTAGGTCAACCAGAGTACGTTCGGCACGAGAGTGGTACGGTAATCCTGTTCTGGAAGCCATGTTACTAGACCATGATGAACCTACGAACTATGAGGAAGCAATGATGAGCCTAGATTCCGTGAAATGGCTTGAGGCCATGAAATCTGAGAAGTGTGGACTTTGGTTGACTTGCCCGATGATCGGCAAGCAATAGAGAATAAATGGATCTTCAAGAAGAAGACTGACACTGACGGTAATGTTACTATTTACAAAGCTCGACTTGTTGTGAAAGGTTTTCGACAAGTTCAAGGAGTTGACTACGATGAGACCTTCTCACCCGTAGCGATGCTTAAGTCTGTCCGAATCATGTTAGCAATTGCCACATTTTATGATTATGAAATTTGGCAAATGGATGTCAAAACTGCATTCCTTAATGGATATCTTAAAGAAGAGTTGTATATGATGCAACCAGAAGGTTTTGTCGATCCTAAAGGTGCTAACATAGTGTGCAAGCTCCAGCGATCCATTTATGGACTGGTGCAAGCCTCTCGGAGTTGGAATATACACTTTGATAGTGTGATCAAAGCATATGGTTTTATACATACTTTTGGAGAAGCCTGTATTTACAAGAAAGTGAGTGGGAGCTCTGTGGCATTTCTGATATTATATGTGGATGACATATTGTTGATCGGAAATTATATAGAATTTCTGGATAGCATAAAAGGATACTTGAATAAGAATTTTTCAATGAAAGACCTCGGTGAAGCTTCTTATATATTGGGCATCAGGATCTATAGAGATAGATCAAGATGCTTAATTGGACTTTCACAAAGCACATACCTTGATAAAAGTTTTGAAGAAGTTTAACATGGATCAGTCAAAGGAAGGGTTCTTGCCTGTGTTATAAGGTGTGAAGTTGAGTCAGACTCAATGCCCGACCACTGCAGAAGATACAGAGAAATGAAAGTCATTCCCTATGCCCCAGCCATAGGTTCTATCATGTATGCAATGTTGTGTACCAGACCTGATGTGTGCCTTGCTATAAGTTTAGCAGGAAGATAACAAAGTAATCCAAGAGTGGATCACTGGACAGCGGTCAAGAACATCTTAAAATACCTAAAAAGGACTAAGGATATGTTTCTCATTTATGGAGGTGACAAAGAGCTCGTCGTAGATGGTTACGTCGATGCAAGCTTTGACACTGATCCGGATGACTCTAAGTCACAAACCAGATACGTATTTGTATTGAATGGTGGAGTTGTTAGTTGGTGTAGTTCCAAGTGGAGCGTCGTGGCGGGATCTACGTGTGAAGCGGAGTACATAGCTGCTTCGGAAGCAACAAATGAAGGAGTCTGGATGAAGGAGTTCATATCCGATCTAGGTGTAATACCTAGTGCATCGGGTCCAATGAAAATCTTTTGTGACAATACTGGAGAAATAGCCTTGGCGAAGGAATTCGGATTTCACAGGAGAACCAAACACATCAAGAGACGCTTCAATTCCATCCGCGATCAAGTCAAGGAGGGAGACATAGAGATTTCCAAAATACATACGGATTTGAATATTGCAGACCCGTTGACTAAGCCTCTTCCACGAGCAAAACATGATCAGCACCAAGACTCCATGGGTGTTAGAATCATTACTATGTAATCTAGATTATTCACTCTAGTGCAAGTGGGAGACAGAAGGAAATATGCCCTAGAGGCAATAATAAAGTTGTTATTTATATTTCCTTATATCATGATAAATGTTTATTATTCATGCTAGAATTGTATTAAGCGGAAACTTAGTACATGTGTGAATACATAGACAAAACAGAGTGTCCCTAGTATGCCCCAACTTGACTAGCTCGTTAATCAAAGATGGTTAACTTTTCTAGCCATAGACATGTGTTTTCATTTGATGAACGGGATCACATCATTAGAGAATGATGTGATGGACAAGACCCATCTGTTAGCTTAGCATAATGATCGTTTAGTTTTATTGCTATTACTTTCTTCATGACTTATACATGTTCCTCTAACTATGAGATTATGCAACTCCCGAATACCGGAGGAACACCTTGTGTGCTATCAAACGTCACAACGTAACTGGGTGATTATAAAGATGCTCCACAGGTGTCTCCGATGATGTTTGTTGAGTTGGCATAGATCGAGATTAGGATTTGTCACTCCGAGTATCAGAGAGGTATCTCTGGGCCCTCTTGGTAATGCACATCACTATAAGCCTTGCAAGCAATGTGACTAATGAGTTAGTTACGGGATGATGCATTACGGAACGAGTAAAGAGACTTGCCGGTAACGAGATTGAACTAGGTATGATGATACCGACGACCGAATCTCGGTCAAGTAACATACCGATGACAAAGGGAATAACGTATGTTGTTATGCGGTTTGACCGATAAAGATCTTCGTAGAATATGTAGGAGCCAATATGAGCATCCAGGTTCTGCTATTGGTTATTGATCGGGAAGTGTATCGGTCATGTCTACATACTTCTCGAACCCGTAGGGTCCGCACGCTTAACATTCAATGACGATTTGTATTATGAGTTATGTGTTTTGGTGACCGAAGTTTGTTCGGAGTCCCGGATGAGATCACGGACATGACGAGGAGTCTCGAAATGGTCAGTTTTGCCCCTAATTTTTAGGTATGCTCTGTTTTGCCCCTCCGCCGTTAGCCATTCTGAAAAAACAGCAAAAAATAAAAAAATGAAACTTTGTGGGATCAAAGATACTCATGTCTACAAGGTGTGTACGAATTTTCATGCCGTTCGGGCACCCTGGGAGCTCGTGGCAAAGGAAAACATAAATTTTGTACGCATGTGAATGGTAAATTTGAAAAAAAAATCAAAAAAATATGAAGTTCTGTGGGATTGAAGAATACTCAAGTGCGCAATATGTGTGCACATTTTTGTTGTGTTTGGACATCGTAGGAGCTCGTGGATAAAAAACAAAATTTAGTTCAAAAAAACTTTGAAAAAATGCACTATTTTGTTTTTTTTTCTCTAGACGCCTCGTTGATACGTCTCAAACGTATCTATAATATTTGATTGCTCCATACTATACTATCTACTGTTTTGGACAATATTGGGCTTTATTATCCACTTTTTTATTATTTTTGGGACTAACCTATTGACCCAGAACCCAGTGCCAGTTCCTGTTTTTCCCTTGTTTTAGTGTTTCGAAGAAAAGGAATATCAAACGGAGTCGAAACGGAATGAAATCTTCTGGAGGAGTTATTTTTGGAAGGAAGGCAACCGGGGAGACTTGGAGTCCACGTCAAAGAAGCAACGAGGAAGCCACGAGGTAGGGGGCACGCCCTCCGCCCTCGTGGGCCCCTCGTGGCTCCCCTGACATACTTCTTTCACCTATATATATCCATATACCTTAAAACAATCGGGGAACAGGATAGATCGGGAGTTCCGCCGCCGCAAGCCTCTATAGTCACCAAAAACCAATCGGGACCCTGTTCCGGCACCCTGCCGGAGGGGGGATCCCTCACCGGTGGCCATCTTCATCATCCGGGCGCTCTCCATGACGAGGAGGGAGTAGTTCACCCTCGGGGCTGAGGGTATGTACCAGTAGCTATGTGTTTGATTTCTCTCTCTCTCATGTTCTTGATTTGGCACGATCTTGATGTATCGCGAGCTTTGCTATTATAGTTGGATCTTATGTTGCTTATCCCCCTCTACTCTCTTGTAATGGATTGAGTTTCCCTTTGAAGTTATCTTATCGGATTGAGTCTTTAAAGATTTGAGAACACTTGATGTATGTCTTGCGTGGGATACCCGTGGTGGCAATGGGGTATTCTATTGATCCACTTGATGTATGTTTTGGTGATCAACTTGCGGGTTCCGCCCATGAACCTATGCATAGGGGTTGGCACACGTTTTGCCTTGATTCTCTGGTAGAAACTTTGGGGCACTCTTTGAGGTTCTATGTGTTGGTTGAATAGATGAATCTGAGATTTTGTGATGCATATCGTATAATCATACCCACGGATACTTGAGGTGACATTGGAGTATCTAGGTGACATTAGGGTTTTGGTTGATCTGTGCCTTAAGGTGTTATTCTAGTACGAACTCTAGGGCTGTTTGTGACACTTATAGGAATAGCCCAATGGATTGATTGGAAAGAATAACTTTGAGGTGGTTTCGTACCCTACCATAATCTCTTCGTTTGTTCTCCGCTATTAGTGACTTTGGAGTGACTCTTTGTTGCATGTTGAGGGATAGTTATATGATCCAATTATGTTATTATTGTTGAGAGAACTTGCACTAGTGAAAGTATGAACCCTAGGCCTTGTTTCCTATCATTGCAATACCGCTTACGCTCACTTTTATCATTAGTTACCTTGCTGTTTTTATATTTTCAGATTACAAAAACCTATATCTACCATCCATATTGCACTTGTATCACCATCTCTTCGCCGAACTAGTGCACCTATACAATTTACCATTGTATTGGGTGTGTTGGGGACACAAGAGACTCTATGTTATTTGGTTGCAGGGTTGTTTGAGAGAGACCATCTTCATCCTACGCCTCCCACGGATTGATAAACCTTAGGTCATCCACTTGAGGGAAATTTGCTACTGTCCTACAAACCTCTGCACTTGGAGGCCCAACAACGTCTACAAGAAGAAGGTTTTGTAGTAGACATCAAGCTCTTTTCTGGCGCCGTTGCCGGGGAGGCTAGGTAAGCGGCACTCACACCCCGTCAACTAAGCTCTTTTCTGGTGTCGTTGCCGGGGAGGTGAGTGCTTGAAGGTATATCTTTAGATCTTGCAATCGTATCTTTTTGTTTATTGTTTTAGCACTAGTTTATTTATAAAAGAAAACTACAAAAAATGGAATTAAGGGTGCCTGATATGCTTCATCTTCTTAATATCTTTCGTGAAAATGATGGGAAGGAAAATTGTGCTCAAGTGCTAGAAGAGGAAACCTATAGAATGTTTGGCACTAAATCTTTGTATGATGAGCAAGATTGCAATGTTGTTAGTTTGAATTCTATGAATATCCAAGATGCTAATGATATGCAAAGCCACAAGGTTGGGGATGCTATGTTTGATGAAGATGATATTTTTTGTCCCCCAAGCTTTGATGAGCAAATTTACTATGATGAAAGCATGCCTCCTATCTATGATGGTTATTGTGATGACACGTATGCTTTAAAGAATAATGATAACCATTAAAATAGTCATCTTGATATTAATTTTGAATCACATGATAGTTATTTTGTTGAGTTTGCTCCCACTATTATTGATAAGAATAAATTTGCTTATGTGGAGAGTAGTAAAATTTCTATGCTTGTAGATCATGAAAAGAATGCTTTATGTGCTGGTTATATTGTTGAATTCATTCATGATTCTACTTAAAATTATTATGAGGGAGGAATATATGCTTGTAGGAATTGCAATAATATCAAGTTTCCTCTCTATGTGCTTAAAGTTTTGAAGTTATGCTTGTTTTGCCTTCCTATGCTAGCTGATTATTGTTCCCATAAGTTGTTTTCTCACAAAATCCCTATGCATAGGAAGTGGGTTAGACTTAAATGTGCTAGTCATATTCTTCATGATGCTCTCTTTATGTTTCAATTCTTATCATTTTGTGAGCATCATTGAAATCATCATGCCTAGCTAGGGGCGTTAAACGATAGCGCTTGTTGGGAGGCAACCCAATTTTATTTTAGTTTCTTGCTTTTTGGTTCTTTTTAGTAATAAGTAACCCATCTAGCTTATGTTTATATGTGGTTTTATGTTTTAATTAGTGTTTGTGCCAAGTAGAACCTTTGGGAAGACTTGGGTGAAGTCTTTATGATCATGTTGTAAAAAGCAGAAACTTTAGCGCTCACGAGATTAGCTTCAACTTTTTACTGGAGAGTGCTATTTAGTTGATTATTTTTGAATATGATTACTAGACAAATTCCTCAGGTCCACCAATTTATTTTATAATTTTTGGAGTTCCAGAAGTTTGCGTTAGTTACAGATTACTACAGACTGTTCTGTTTTTTGACAGATTCTGTTTTTCGTGTGTTGTTTGCTTATTTTGATGAATCTATGGCTAGTAAAATAGTTTATAAACCATAGAGAAGTTGGAATACAGTAGGTTTAACACCAATATAAATAAATAATGAGTTCATTACAGTACCTTGAAGTGGTGTTTTGTTTTCTTTCGCTAACGGAGCTCACGAGATTTTCTGTTAAGTTTTGTGTTGTGAAGTTTTCAAGTTTTGGGTAAAGATTTGATGGACTATGGAATAAGGACTGGCAAGAGCCTAAGCTTGGGGATGACCAAGGCACCCCAAGGTAATATTCAAGGATAACCAAGAGCCTAAGCTTGGGGATTCCCCAGAAGGCATCCCCTCTTTCGTCTACGTTCATCGGTAACTTTACTTGGAGCTATATTTTTATTCACCACATGATATGTGTTTTGCTTGGAGCGTCATTTTATTTTCTTTAGCTTTGCTTGCTATTTGAATAAAATATCAAGATCTGTAATTTTTTTAATGTTAGAGAGTCTTCACATAGTTACATAATTATTTAACTACTCATTGATCTTCACTTATATCTTTCGGAGTAGTTTGTCATTTGCTCTAGTGCTTCACTTATATCTTTTAGAGCACAATGATGGTTTTATTTTGAAGAAATAGATGAACTCTCATGCTTCACTTATATTATTTTGAGAGTCTTAAATAGCATGGTAATTTGCTTAATCCTAATATGCTAGGTATTCAAGACTAGTAAAAACTTTCTTATGAGTGTGTTGGATACTAAGAAAAGTTTGATGCTTGATGATTGTTTTGAGATATGGAGGTGATAATATCAAAGTCGTGCTAGTTGAGTAGTTGTGAATTTGAAGAATGCTTGTGTTGAAGTTTGCAAGTCCCGTAGCATGCACGTATGGTAAACGTTATGTAACAAATTTGAAACATGAGGTGTTCTTTGATTGTCCTCCTTATGAGTGGTGGTCGGGGACGAGCGATGGTCTTTTCCTACCAATCTATCCCCCTAGGAGAATGCGCGTAGTGCTTTGGTTTTTGATGGCTTGTAGATTTTTGCAATAAGTATGTGAGTTCTTTATGACTAATGTTGAGTCCATGGATTATACGCGGTCTCACCCTTCCATCATTGCTAGCCTCTTCGGTACCGTGCATTGCCCTTTCTCACATTGAGAGTTGGTGCAAACTTCACCGGTGCATCCAAACCCCGTGATATGATACGCTCTTTCACACATAAACCTCCTTATATCTTCCTAAAAACAGCCACCATACCTACCTATTATGGCATTTCCATAGCCATTCCGAGATATATTGCCATGCAACTTTCCACCGTTCCGTTTATCATGACACGTTCATCATTGTCATATTGCTTCGCATGATCATGTAGTTGACATAGTATTTGTGGCAAACCCACCATTCATAATACTTTCATACATGTCACTCTTGGTTCATTGCATATCCTGGTACACCCCCGGAGGCATTCATATAGAGTCATACTTTGTTCTAGTATCGAGTTGTAATCATTGAGTTGTAAATAAATAAAAGTGTGATGATCATCATTTTTAGAGCATTGTCCCAAGTGAGGAAAGGATGATGGAGACTATGATTCCCCCACAAGTCGGGATGAGACTCTGGACAAAAAATAAAAAAAAATAGGCCATAAAAAAAAGAGGAAAGGCCCAAATAAAAAAATGAGAGAAAAAGAGAGAAGGGACAATGTTACTATCCTTTGCCACACTTGTGCTTCAAAGTAGCACCATGTTCTTCATATAGAGAGTCTCTTGAGTTGTCACTTTCATATACTAGTGGGAATTTTTCATTATAGAACTTGGCTTGTATATTCCAACAATGGGCCCCCTCAAGTGCCCTAGGTCTTCGTGAACAAGCAAGTTGGATGCACACCCACTTAGTTTTCTTTTGTTGAGCTTTTATACATTTATAGCTATAGTGCATCCGTTGCATGGCAATCCCTACTCCTTGCATCAACAACAATCGATGGGCATCCCGATAGCTCATTGATTAGCCTCGTTGGTGTGAGACTTTCTCCTTTTTGTCTTCTCCACATAACCCCCATCATCATATTCTATTCCACCCATAGTGTTATGTCCATGGCTCACGCTCATATATTGCGTGAAAGTTTATAAGTTTGAGATTACTAAAGTATGAAACAATTGCTTGGCTTGTCATCGGGGTTGTGCATGATGAGAGCATTCTTGTGTGACGAAAATGGAGCATGACTAAACTATATGATTTTGTAGGGATGAACTTTCTTTAGCCATGTTATTTTGAGAAGACATAATTGCTTAGTTAGTATGCTTGAAGTATTTATTTTTATGTCAATATGAACTTTTGTCTTGAACCTTTCAGATCTGAATATTCATACAACAATTAAGAAGAATTACATTGAAATTATGCCAAGTAGCACTCCGCATCAAAAATTCTTTTTTATCATTTACCTACTCGAGGACGAGCATGAATTAAGCTTGGGGATGCTGATACATCTCCAACGTATCTATAATTTTTGATTGATCCATGCTATATTATCTACTATTTTGGACAATATTGGGCTTTATTATCCACTTTTATATTATTTTTGGGACTAACCTATTGACCCAGAGCCCAAAGGATGCCTCCTGTTTTTTCCCTTGTTTCAGTGTTTCCAAGAAAAGGAATATCAAACGGAGTCGAAACGGAATGAAATCTTCTCGAAAAGTTATTTTTGGAAAGAAAGCAACTGGGGAGACTCGGAGTCCACGTCAAAGAAGCAACGAGGAAGCCACGAGGTAGGGGGCGCGCCCTCTACCCTCATGGGCCCCTCGTGGCTCCCCTGATGTACTTCTTTCACCTATATATATCCATATACCCTAAAACGATCGGGGAACAGGATAGATCGGGAGTTCCGCCGCCGCAAGCCTCTATAGTCACCAAAAACCAATCAGGACCCTGTTCCGTCACCCTGCCGGAGGGGGATCCCTCACCGGTGGCCATCTTCATCATCCCGGCGCTCTCCATGACGAGGAGGGAGTAGTTCACCCTCGGGCCGAGGGTATGTACCAGGAGCTATGTGTTTGATCTCTCTCTCTCTCGTGTTCTTGATTTGGCACGATCTTGATGTATCGCGAGCTTTGCTATTATAGTTGGATCTTATGTTTCTTCTCCCCTCTACTCTCTTGTAATGGATTGAGTTTTCCCTTTGAAGTTATCTTATCGGATTGAGTCTTTAAGGATTTGAGAACACTTGATGTATGTCTTGCGTGGGATACCCATGGTGACAATGGGGTATTCTATTGATCCACTTGATGTATGTTTTGGTGATCAACTTGCGGGTTCCGCCCATGAACCTATGCATAGGGGTTGGCACACGTTTTCGTCTTGATTCTCCGGTAGAAACTTTGGGGCACTCTGAGGTTCTATGTGTTGGTTGAATAGATGAATCTGAGATTTTGTGATGCATATCGTATAATCATACCCACGGATACCTGAGGTGACATTGGAGTATCTAGGTGACATTAGCGTTTTGGTTGATTTGTGTCTTAAGGTGTTATTCTAGTACGAACTCTAGGGCTGTTTGTGACACTTATAGGAATAGCCCAATGGACTGATTGGAAAGAATAACTTTGAGGTGGTTTCGTACCCTACCATAATCTCTTCGTTTGTTCTCCGCTATTAGTGACTTTGGAGTGACTCTGTGTTGCATGTTGAGGGATAGTTATATGATCCAATTATGTTATTATTGTTGAGAGAACTTGCACTAGTGAAAGTATGAACCCTAGGCCTTGTTTCCTATCATTGCAATACCGTTTACGCTCACTTTTATCATTAGTTACCTTGCTGTTTTTATATTTTCAGATTACAAAAACCTATATCTACCATCCATATTGCACTTGTATCACCATCTTTTCACCGAACTAGTGCACCTATATAATTTACCATTGTATTGGGTGTGTTGGGGACACAAGAGACTCTTTGTTATTTGGTTGCAGGGTTGTTTGAGAGAGAACATCTTCATCCTACGCCTCCCACGGATTGATAAACCTTAGGTCATCCTCTACTGTCCTACAAACCTCTGCACTTGGAGGCCCAACAACGTCTACAAGAAGAAGGTTGTGTAGTATACATCACTCGTACATCATTTGATCACCAAAACTTGCAAGCACCTTGTGCACTCAAGCCTCTTTGAAGCCAATTGTTTCTATTTTGTTGCTATTTTTTTTTTGAATTTACTGTTCATAGGCATAAATTATTTTTATTTTTCTTTACCACCAGCTCCCGAAGTGTCCAACCAACACAAAAATTTGCACGCGCCTTGCGGACATGACTATCTTCGATCCTACAAAATTTCAGATTTTTTTGCTATTTTTTCTGGATGGTCAAAGTCCTTTGACCGGACGGTAACGACGCAACAGGGCATTTCTATAAGTGACACTAACGGCGGTGGGGCAAAACTGAGCATACCTAAAAATTAGGGGCAAAACTGAGTAGTCAGTACGAGTTAGAGGCAGAACTGGAATTGGCCCTTGATATATTGGACGAAGGTATTCGGACACCAGAAAGATTTCGGGACGTTCCAGATATTTATCGAGGAACCGAGGGGTTACCGAACCCCGGGGTAGTTATGGGCCTTAATGGGCCATATGGGAGTAGGAGTGGGTAGCCCACAGGGTGGCGCCCCCCCCCCCCCCCACCCCAAGGGCAGTCCGAATTGGACTAAGGGGAGGGGGCGCGCCCCCCTCTTTACTCTCCCTCTCCCTCTCCTTCCCTCCTTCCCCCCTCTTGGAATAGGAAAGGGAGCCCAACTAGGATTGGGAAAACTAGTTGGGCTCCCCCTTGGCGCGCACCCTCATGGCCGCCGGCCTCCTCCCTCTCCTCCTTTATATACGTGGCCAAGGGGCACCCCAAAGACACAACAGTTGTTTCTTAGCCGTGTGCGGTGCCCCCCTCCACCGTTTACCACCTTGGTCATATTGTCGTAGTGCTTAGGCGAAGCCCTGCGCGGATCACATCACCAACACCGTCGCCATGCCTGGTGCTGACGGAACTCTCCCTCAACCCTCTACTGGATCAAGAGCTCGAGGGACGTCATCGTGCTGAACGTGTGCTGAACACGGAGGTGCCGTACATTCGGTACTTGGATCGGTTGGATCGTGAAGACGTTCGACTACATCAACCACGTTAACTAACGCTTCCTGTTGAGGATATAACTACTAAGTATAAACCGGCCAGGAGGGCCCGGTTCACCTTAGACTGTGCTGAAGCCCATGAAGGTCCAGAAGATGGCGTTCTACTAGTGAAGTTTGGAAGCCCACGGCCCAAAGTCGAATTAGGGCCCGTAATGGCAAACCGCCATGACTATGTAAACTTGTAATGAAAATTAGAAAAGGGAGAGACCGAGCTGGACACTTTGTATAGGTCGGCTCGGGACTCTGTAAACCGGCCGGGCGTCAACCTGTGTATATAAAGGGACGACCCGGCGGCGGTTCAGGACAGACAACAACAACTCGAGGCCTAGGCGAAGCTTATTTGCTCCCTAGTCATCGAAACCACATCAATCCCATCACAACTAGACGTAGGCTTTTACCTTCATCGAAGGGCGAACTAGTATAAACTCTTGTGTCTTTGCGTCCGCTTTAACCCCTTCAAGTTAACCCGTAGCGATGGCTCCACGACTAAGTCCTTTCACGAGGACATCTGCCGTGACAAAACCACGTCAGTTGGCGCCCACCGTGGGGCTATTGCACGATGGTTTATTGATCTTGGAGGGCAAGCTCGAAGGACTCGAAGGCTATGATGTGGGCCGGATGACCAAGAGTCGTCGTGGCAAGCTCTACATCGACGACGCAGGATGGGGCCCCGAGGCCGGCTCAATCGAGTACGGGTACCGGGTCCCCTTTGGTGGCATACACGTTTTCATCGGCAAGATTGGTGAGCCAGGGCCTGAGCCGGACATCTGCACCGACCTCATCGAGACGGCTCAGCGTATGAGAACTGCCCAGGTTAAACCGGCCGTGAAGCGCGCCTTCGTGGGAGTCATCCACGGAGGAGACCATGAGGACGGATCGGGATATGGTAGCGAGACCGTCGTCTATTCCGGTGACGAGTCCTCGACCGGAGAAACCAATCGTTGTACCAATTGCAAGACGACCAGATGAAGGGCTGTTCCGATGGTGACAGTATTCCGGACCCCTCCGATCAGCCCAACCGGGTTGGAATATTCATGGCCGGTACACAAGCGGCGCTTCACTCTTCGACATGGCGGCGATGCTCTTCGGACCATCAGCGGCGGCAGCAACCGGGGCAGGAGGCCCTGTGCACCCGCCGGCTCAAGTTTTATCAGACCTGTTCGACGCACTAGTTGTGCTTATGGCGGAGGCCAATCCAGCGGATCAAGATGCCCACAACACAGAAGTTGCAAAGGTGAGAGAGCAGATCGCGCAGGCCAAAGCCGACCTGGCAGCTGAGAACGACAGGATGGTCGCAGAAAGGGCCGCTTTGGACGCCTGTGCCTATAGGCTCATGCTTGACCAGAACACATCACATGAGGTCTTGAAGCGGAAGTACAGGTCACGCCGCCATCAGTTTTCGACGCTAAAATCTCTTTCACACCCGAGGGCTGGAACCCGATAATCCGCCCGTGGCACCGGGAGGTAAACCGGGCTGAGGCACCGGGACCAGGGGCGTCGGTCCAACCCCGCCTGATGGAACCCCCTCGGCAGAACTGTGTGGTACCTCCGCCGATCCAGACACCTCCGGGCCATTATTCTAATCCTATGGACAATCTTGTCGTGGCCGCTTCACGATTAGAGGCTATCCCGATCGAAGGAGACTCTCCGCAGGCGATAGAAACACGCCGGGTTAAGGAGCTTCTTCGGACCGCTTTGATCCAGCAGGAGGCATACTCATACAGCCGTGATCGAATTCATCCCACACCTCGTCCAAGCCGGAGCTACAGTAGGCGTATGGATGAGCCGTCCGCATCGAGCAACGCCCGGCGCCGTGAAGCGGCCCGTGGCAATAGCCCGGCAGGCGGTATTCGCGATGCTCAGGAAGTGGTGGACCGGGCCGGCAATGCGAAGGAGGCCGAGTTAGCAGCCCGTAACGAGGCGCTTCACCACGCCGGTTCGCCCCACCAGCTCGGTCGAGCCGAGGGTCGCTTCTAGTTTGGGGTGCCTGTTTAATTCCGCTTTCGCAATGTGCGCTTGCCCAAAGATTTCAAGGGTCCGCGCAAGGTGCCAAATTACACTGCCGATTTATCTCCAGAAGCATGGATAGAAAGCTATGAGATGGCCATGGAGATGCTGGATGTGGATGAGGCCGCATGTGCAAAGTACTTCACCATGATGCTTGAAGGCATGGCCCGTACTTGGTTGAAGAGCTTGCCGCCCAATTCTATCAGTTCATGGGCCTAGTTGCGGACCCGGTTTATCCAGAATTTCAAAGATACGTGTAAGCAGCCCATGTCCATAGTGGACTTGGCGGCTTGTGTCCAGGAGGAAGGAGAATCAACAACCCACTGGGTACGCCGCGTCTCGGAAATCTTACACTCGTCAGACCGGATCAACGCTGACTCTGCGATCTTAACCCTGGAGGGAAACTGCCGGTTTAAGCCTTTAAAGTTGAAGTTGGGGCGTATGAAGCAATTTTGTAACGACATGGGAACTCTCATGGGTGCTTTAGTGAAGTATGCTGATTCTGATAGTACTAAGGACCCCGAATCTGAGGATGACGAAGCAGGGAAGGGAAAGAAGAACAGCAACTCCAAGGGGCATCAACACAAACCCGGCGAGCCATGGGAACGGAGGCAAACGTAAAGCGGATGGCAGCATGGACTTTGTGACTAATACTAATGCGCAGGACAAGGGTCAGCGACGCAGAGGTAAAGCGGCGAATCGTGGTGGGGCTCCGAATCCTAACCCGGATCACTTAAATTATTTATTGAATCAGCCTTGTCCAAAGCACGGGATGAAGGAGATGCCGGCCAACCACCTTTGGAAGGACTGTTACATTATGCAGGAGTTCAAAAACTCTAATGCTTTCCGTTATGATCATGGGTCCGGTGGTGGCTCGGGATCCGGTTTCCATTGGCCGGGTCACGATGGAGGAGCTTCGGTTCGAGCTTGATGGAAATCGTAGCGGACATAACAATCGAAATAGTCGAATAACCAAGGTGGTTACAACCACCACCAGCAATGAGCGGCGATCGGGTTATCGAGCCATCTCAAACAGTTGAACGATTAGGCGTATCACGTTTTCACAACTAGCTTGGATAAGCGGGACCGGAAACTTCATAAGCGAGCGGTGAATTCTGTTGAACCGGTCGTACCACGTTATTTACGCTGGTCGAAACAGCCAATCGTGTGCAGCAGGGAGGATCACCCTCTTCGGGTTGACAATCCGGGCCAGCTGGCATTGGTGGTAGCCCCTCAGGTGGGAGGTTATAAGTTCACCAAAGTGCTCATGGACGGAGGGAGCAGTATTAACATCCTGTACTATGAGACATTCCGCCGCATGGGGCTAACAGATAAAAATCTCAAACCGTCTAATACGGTGTTCCATGGTGTGGTGCCTGGCAAGTCAGCATACCCTGTCGGCAAGATAGCTCTAGAAGTGGCTTTTGGGGACGATCAAGATTCCCGATCAGAGACACTAACATTTGAGGTGGTGAAAATCCGGAGCCCATATCACGCCCTATTTGGGTGGCCGGCTTATGCCAAGTTCATGGCACGGCCTTGTTATATCTATTTGCAGCTCAAGATGCCGGGTCACAAGGGGACAATAAGGGTTCATGGGAGCCGCAAGATCGCTTTGGAATGTGAGGAAGGTGATGCGGCCTATGCAGAGTCGGTTTGCGCTTACGGAGGAGTTGAAATATTACAAGGACAACGTTGATCCGGCGGACATGACCCCTTTGAAGAAGCCGACTACGTAAAATGATCCGGACCTGAAATTCAAAAGCGGCAATTGAGACTAAGCTTGTTGACTTCGTGCTGGCGATTCGTCCAAGCGATTCAAAGATCGCGCCAACTTGGATCCGAAATAGGAAAGCGCGCTCATCGAGTTCATCCGTGAGAATCGGGACATTTTTGCATGGAAGCCTTCGACATGCCGTGTACCGAGGCAACTCGTTGAGCACACTCTTAATGTTGATCCCAAGTACAAACCGGTGAAGCGGTTTCTCCGCCCGGTTTAATGAAGAAAGGCGTAAGGCCATTGGAGAGGAGGTGGCTGTGCTCTTAGCAGCTGGTTTTATCGTTGAAGTCTTCCATCTAGAGTGGCTTGCTAATCCGGTGCTGGTTCTTAAGAAAAGCGGCACTTGGCGCATGTGTGTGGATTACACAGATCTTAACAAGGCTTGTCCGGCAGATCCTTTGCCCTCCCCGCATTGACCAGATTATTGATGCCACTGCGGGTTGTGAGCGTTGAGCTTTTTGGATGCATATTCTGGGTATCATCGGATCAAGATGGCGATTAAGGACCAGGAGAAAACAGCGTTTATCACTCCCTTTGGAGCCTTCTGCTATGTATCTATGCCTTTTGGGCTCAAGAGCGCCCAAGCAACTTATCAACGCTGTGTACAAAATTGCCTGCATAAATAGATCGGCCGTAATGTGCACGCCTATGTTGATGATATTGTGCTCAAGTCAAGGGAGAAGGAGACACTGATTGACGATTTGAAGGAAACCTTTGACAACCTGCGGGTTTACAAGATGATGCTCAACCCGCCAAATGTGTCTTTGGTGTTCCGGCGAGCAAGTTATTGGGTTTTCGTGTCCAACAGGAATTAAAGCTAATCCGGAGAAGATTACGGCTATTACCTCCCTGGCTAAACCGAAGTGTATTAACGATGTCCAGCGTTTGGCAGGCGGATTACGCGAGCCGGTTTATCAGCCGCCTCGGAGAGAGGTCCATCCCTTTGTACTAGATGCTGAAAAAGACAGATCAGTTTGTCTGGAGTCCAGCCGCCGATGAAGCGTTGGAGGACTTAAAGCGGCAGTTAGCCAATCCGCCCGTTCTTGCAGCTCCAATCGACAAAGAACCGTTATTACTATACGTAGCGGCTAATGCTCGCACAGTCAGCGTGGCTATTGTGGTAGAGCGCAAAGAGGCAGACAAGGAATATTCGGTTCAGCGGCCGGTTTACTATATTAGCGAGGTGCTTATTGAATCTAAGCAACGGTACCCGCATTGGCAAAAGTGAAGGAAATATGCCCTAGAGGCAATAATAAAGTTATTATTTATTTCCTTATATCATGATAAATGTTTATTATTCATGCTAGAATTGTATTAACCGGAAACATAATACATGTGTGAATATATAGACAAACAAAGATGTCACTAGTATGCCTCTACTTGACTAGCTTGTTAATCAAAGATGGTTATGTTTCCTAACCATGAACAAGGAGTTGTTATTTGATTAACAAGGTCACATCATTAGTTGAATGATCTGATTGACATGACCCATTCCGTTAGCTTAACACTTGATCGCTTAGTATGTTAATGCTTTCTTCATGACCCATACATGTTCCCGTAACTATGAGATTATGCAACTCCGTTTACGGAGGAACACTTTGGGTACTACCAAACGTCACAACGTGAATCGGGTGATTATAAAGGAGTACTACAGGTGTCTCCAAAGGTACTTGTTGGGTTGGCGTATTTCGAGATTAGGTTTTGTCACTCCGATTGTCGGAGAGGTATCTCTAGGCCTTCTCGGTAATACACATCACTTAAGCCTTGCAAGCATTACAACTAATGAGTTAGTTGTGAGATGATGTATTACGGAACGAGTAAAGAGACTTACGGTAACGAGATTGAACTAGGTATTGGATACCGACGATCGAATCTCGGGTAAGTAACATACCGATGACAAAGGGAACAACGTATGTCGTTATGCGGTTTGACCGATAAAGATCTTCGTAGAATATGTAGGAACCAATATGGGCATCCAGGTTCCGCTATTGGTTATTGACCGAGAATGGTTCTAGGTCATGTCTACATAGTTCTCGAACCCGTAGGGTCCGCACGCTTAACGCTTCGATGATTTCATTATGAGTTTATAAGTATTGATGCACCGAAGGTTGTTGAGTCCCGGATGTGATCACGGACATGACGAGGAGTCTCGAAATGGTCGAGACATAAAGATTGATATATTGGAAGCCTATGTTTGGACTTGGAAGGGTTCCGAGTGAAAGCAGAAGTTCTTAGGAACACCGGGGTTACGGAACCCCGGGGTATATGGGCCTTCATGGGCCACAAGGGAGAAGAGGAAGGGCCGGCCAGGTGGGCTGCGCCCCCTCCCCTCTAGTCCGAATAGGACAAGGAGAGGCGGCGCCTTCCCTCTTCCCCTCCCAATCCTACTCCAACTAGGACAAGGGGGAGTCCTACTCGGTGGGAGTAGGACTCCTCAGCGCCTCCCAAGGCTGGCCGCACCCCTTGGCTCCTTTATATCTGAGGCAGGGGCACCCCATGACACACAAGTTGATCTACGGATCTTTCCTTAGCCGTGTGCGGTGCCCCTTCCACCATATTCCACTTCGGTCATATCGTCGCGGAGCTTAAGCGAAGCCTGCGCGGAGAAGTCATATCGTCATGAGCTTAAGGCGAAGCCTGCGTCGGTGGAGCATCAACATCGTCACCACGCCGTCGTCTTGTGGAACTCATCCCCGACACTTTGCTGGATCGGAGTCCGGGATCGCCATCGAGCTGAGCGTGTGCAGAACTTCGGAGGTGCCGTACGTTCGGTGCTTGGATCGGTCGGATCGTGAAGACGCACGACTACATCAACAGCGTTGTTATAACGCTTCCGCTTTCGGTCTCACGAGTGCGTGGACGGACACTCTCCCCTCTCGTTGCTATGCCATCACCATGGTCTTGCGTGATCGTAGGAAATTTTTGAAATTACTACGTTCCCCAACAAAGGGTATCCGAGCCTGGTTTTATGCGTTGATGTCATATGCACGAGTAGAACACAAGTGAGTTGTGGGCGATACAAGTCATACTGCCTACCAGCATGTCATACTTTGGTTCAGCGGTATTGTGAGATGAAGCGGCCCGGACCGACATTACGCGTACGCTTATGCGAGACTGGTTTCACCGCTCCGAGCACTCGTTGCTTAAAGGTGACCGGCGGGTGTCTGTCTCTCTCACTTTAGTTGAATCGAGTGTGGCTACGCCCGGTCCTTGAGAAGGTTAAAACGGAGTCTATTTGACGAAGTATCGTTGTGGTTTTGATGCGTAGGTAAGAACGGTTCTTGCTCAGCCCGTAGCAGCCACGTAAAACTTGCAACAACAAAGTAGAGGACGTCTAACTTGTTTTTGCAGGCATGTTGTGATGTGATATGGTCAAGACGTGATGCTATATTTTATTGTATGAGATGATCATGTTTTGTAACCGAGTTATCGGCAATCGGCAGGAGCCATATGGTTGTCGCTTTATTGTATGAAATGCAACGCCATGTAATTGCTTTACTTTATCACTAAGGAGTAGCGATAGTCGTAGAAGCAATAGTTGGCGAGGACGACAACGATGCTACGATGGAGATCAAGGTGTCGCGCGGTGGCGATGGTGATCATGACGGTGCTTGGCGATGGAGATCACAAGCACAAGATGATGATGACCATATCATATCACTTATATTGATTGCATGTGATGTTTATCCTTTATGCATCTTATCTTGCTTTGATTGACGGTAGCATTATAAGATGATCTCTCACCAAAATTATCAAGAAGTGTTCTCCCGGAGTATGCACCGTTCTGCGAAAGTTCTTCGTCTTTGAGACACCACGTGATGATCGGGTGTGATAGGCTCTACGTTCAAATACAACGGGTGAAAAACAGTTGCGCACGCGGAATACTCAGGTTAAACTTGACGAGCCTAGCATATAACAGATATGGCCTCGGAACACGTAGACCGAAAGGTCGAGCGTGAATCATATAGTAGATATGATCAACATAGTGATGTTCACCATTGAAACTACTCCATCTCACGTGATGATCGGACATGGTTTAGTTGATTTGGATCACGTAATCACTTAGATGACTAGAGAGATGTCTGTCTAAGTGGGAGGTTTTTAATATGATTAATTAAACTTAAATTTATCATGAACTTAATACCGATAGTATTTTGCTTGTCTATGTTTCTTTGTAGATAGATGGCTCGTCTTTGTTGTTCCGTTGAATTTTAATGCGTTCCTTGAGAAAGCAAAGTTGAAAGATGATGGTAGCAATTACACGGACTGGGTCCGTAACTTGAGGATTATCCTCATTGCTGCACGTAAAAATTACGCCCCGAAGCACCGCTTAGGTGACAGTTCTTGCAGATGCCGAGCCGTGGTTGTGAACATCCGCAAAGCAGAGCTGATGACTACTCAATAGTTCAGTGTGCCATGCTTTACGGCTTAGAACCGGGTCTTCAACGATGTTTTGAACGTCATGGAGCATATGAGATGTTCCAGGAGTTGAAGTTAATATTTCAAGCAAATGCCCGGATTGAGAGATATGAAGTCTCCAATAAGTTCTATAGCTGCAAGATGGAGGAGAATAGTTACGTCGGTGAGCACATACTCAAAATGTCCGGGTATAACAATCACTTAATTCAGGGAGTTAATCTTCCGGATGATAGTGTCATTGATGTAATTCTCCAATCATCGCCACCAAGCTACAAGAGCTTCGTGATGAACTATAATATGCAAGGGATGACTAAGACAATTCCTCGAGCTCTTCGCGATGCTAAAAGCATGAAGTAGAAATCAAGAAAGAGCATCAAGTGTTGATGGTCAACAAGACCACTAGTTTCAAGAAAAGGGCAAAGGGAAGAAGAAGGAAACTTCAAAAGAACAACAAGAAAGTTGCTGATCAAGAGAAGAAACCCAAGTCTGGACCTAAGCCTGAAACTAAGTGTTTTTCTTGCAAGCAGACCGGACCTTTGGAAGCGGAACTGCCCCAAGTATTTGGCGGATAAGAAGGATGGCAAGGTGATCAAAGGTATATGTGATATACATGTTATTGATGTGTACCTTACTAATACTTTCATGATAGTACACAGGTATTTGATAATCGTGGTTACATTGCTAATATTTGCAACTCGAAGCAGGAACTACGGATTGCGAAGATTGGCTAAGGACGAGGTGACGATGCGCGTTGGAAATGGTTCCAAAGTCGATGTGATCGCGGTCGGCACGCTACCTCTACATCTACCTTCGGGATTAGTTTTAGACCTAAATAATTGTTATTTGGTGCCGGCGTTGAGCATGAACATTATATCCGGATCTTGTTTAATGCGAGACGGTTATTCATTTAAATCGAGAGAATAATGGTTGTTCTATTTATATGAGTAATATCTTTTATGGTCATGCACCCTTGAAGAATGGTCTATTCTTGTTGAATCTCGGCGGTAGTGATACACATATTCATAATGTTCAAGCCAAAAGATGCAGAGTTGATAATGATAGTGCAACTTATTTGTGGCACTTGCCGTTTAGGTCATATCGGTGTAAAACGCATGAAGAAACTCCATCTTGATGGGCTTCGGAATCACTTGATTATGAATCACTTGGTACTTGCGTAACCGTGCCTCATGGGCAAGATGACCAAAACGCCCGTTCTCGGAACTATGGAGCGAAGCAACTGATTTGTTGGAAATCATACATACCGATGTTTGTGGTCCAATGAATGTTGAGGCACGCCTTGGCGGGTATCAAGTTATTTTCTCACCTTCACAGATGATTTGAGCAGATATGGGTATATCTACTTAATGAAACACAAATCTGAAACATTTGAAAAGTTCAAAGAATTTCAGAGTGAAGTGGAAAATCATCGTAACACGAAAATAAAGTTTCTACGATCTGATCGTGGAGGAGAATATTTGAGTTCTGAGTTTGGTTTACATTTGAAACAATGTGGAATAGTTTTCAACTCACGCCACCGGAACACCACGTAGAAATGGTGTGTCCGAACGTCGTGTCGTGCTTTACTAGATATGGTGCGATCTATGATGTCTATTTCCGATTTACCGCTATCGCTTTGGGGTTATGCTTTAGAGACGGCCGCATTCACGTTGAATAGGACACCGTCAAAATCCGTTGAGACGACGCCTTATGAACTGTGGTTTGGCAAGAAACCAAAGTTGTCGTTTCTTAAAGTTTGGGGCTGCGATGCTTATGTAAAGAAACTTCAACCAGATAAGCTCGAACCCAAATCGGAAAAATGTGTCTTCATAGGATACCCAAAGGAGACTGTTGGGTACACCTTCTATCACAGATCTGAAGGCAAGATTTTCGTTGCTAAATTCGGATCCTTTCTAGAGAAGGAGTTTCTCTCGAAAAAAGTGAGTGGGAGGAAAGTAGAACTTGATGAGATAACTGTATCTACTCCCTTATTGGAAAGTAGTTCATCACAAGAAATGGTTCCTGTGACAACTACACCAATTAGTGAGGAAACTAATGATGATGATCATGAAGCTTCAGATCAAGTTACTACTGAACCTCGTAGGTCAACCAGAGTAAAATACGCACCAGAGTGGTACGGTAATCTTATTCTGGAAGTCATGTTACTTGACCATGGCTAACCTACGAACTATGAAGAAGCGATGGTGAGCCCAGATTCATAAAATGGTGGAAGCCATGAAATCTGAGATGGGATCCATGTATGAGAACAAAGTATGGACTTTGGTTGACTTGCCCGATGATCGGCAAGCCATTGAAAATAAATGGATCTTTAAGAAGAAGACTGACGCCGATGGTAATATAACTGTCTACAAAGCTCGACTTGTTGCGAAAGGTTTTCGACAAGTTCAAGGGGTTGACTATGATGAGACTTTCTCACCCGTAGCGATGCTTAAGTCTGTCCGAATCATGTTAGCAATTGCCGCATTTATGATTATGAAATTTGGCAAATGGATGTAAAAACTGCATTCTTGAATGGATTTCTAGAAGAAGAGTTGTATATGATGCAACCAGAAGGTTTTGTCGATCCAAAGGGTGCTAACAAAGTGTGCAAGCTCCAACGATCAATTTATGGTGCAGTGCAAGCCTCTCGGAGTTGGAATAAACGCTTTGATAGTGTGATCAAAGCATATGGGTTTTGTGCACTTTTGGAGAAGCCTGTATTTACAAGAAAGTGAGTGGGAGCTCAGAGCATTTCTAATATTATATGTGGACGACATATTATTAATTGGAAATGATATAGAATTTCTGGATAGCATAAAAGGATACTTGAATAAAAGTTTTTCAATGAAAGACCTCGGTGAAGCTGCTTACATATTGGGCATCAAGATCTATAGAGATAGATCAAGACGCTTGATTGGACTTTCACAAAGCACATACCTTGATAAAGTTTTGAAAAGTTCAAAATGGATCGTGCAAAGAAAGGTTTTTACCTGTATTACAAGGTGTAAGATTGAGTCGACTCAATGCCCGACCACGCAGAAGATAGAGAGAAAATGAAAGATGTTCCTATGCTTCAAATGCCATAGGCTCTATCATGTATGCAATGTCATGTACCGGACCGACGTATGCTTAGCTGTAAGCTTGGCAGAAGGTACCAAAGTAATCCAGAGTGGATCATCGGACAGCGGTCAAGAACATCCTGAAATACACGAAAAGGACTAAGGATATGTTTCTCGTATATGGAGGTGACAAAGAGCTAGTCGTAAATGGTTACGTCGATGCAAGCTTTGACACCGATCCGGACGATTCTAAATCGCAAACCGGATACGTGTTTTTATTAAACGGTGGAGCCGCTGGTTGGTGCAGCTCTAAACAAAGCGTCGTGGCGGGATCTACATGTGAAGCGGAGTACATAGCTGCTTCAAGCAGCAAATGAAGGAGTCTGGATGAAAGAGTTCATTTCCGATCTAGGTGTCATACCTAGTGCATCGGGACCGATGAAGATCTTCTGTGACAATCTTTGGTGCAATTGCCTTGGCAAAGGAATCCAGATTTCACAAGAGGACCAAGCATATCAAGAGACGCTTCAATTCCATTCGGGACCAAGTCCAAGTGGGAGACATAGAGATTTGCAAAATACATACGGATCTGAATGTTGCGGACCCGTTAACTAAGCCTCTTCCACGAGCAAAACATGATCAGCACCAAGACTCCATGGGTGTGAGGATCATTACTTTGTAGTCTAGATTATTGACTCTAGTGCAAGTGGGAGATCAAGGAAATATGCCCTAGAGGCAATAATAAAGTTATTATTTATTTCCTTATATCATGATAAATGTTTATTATTCATGCTAGAATTGTATTAACCGGAAACATAATACATGTGTGAATATATAGACAAACAGTATGTCACTAGTATGCCTCTACTTGACTAGCTTGTTAATCAAAGATGGTTATGTTTCCTAACCATGAACAAGGAGTTGTTATTTGATTAACAAGGTCACATCATTAGTTGAATGATCTAATTGACATGACCCATTCCGTTAGCTTAACACTTGATCGTTTAGTATGTTAATTCTTTCTTCATGACCCATACATGTTCCTGTAACTATGAGATTATGAAACTCCGTTTACGGAGGAACACTTTGGTACTACCAAACGTCACAACGTAATCGGGTGATTATAAAGCAGTAATACAGGTGTCTCCAAAGGTACTTGTTGGGTTGGCGTATTTCGAGATTAGGTTTTGTCACTCCGATTGTCTGAGAGGTATCTCTAGGCCTTCTCGGTAATACACATCACTTAAGCCTTGCAAGCATTACAACTAATGAGTTAGTTGTGAGATGATGTATTACGGAACTAGTAAAGAGACTTACGGTAACGAGATTGAACTAGGTATTGGATACCGACGATCGAATCTCGGGTAAGTAACATACCGATGACAAAGGGAACAACGTATGTCGTTATGCGGTTTGACCGATAAAGATCTTCGTAGAATATGTAGGAACCAATATGGGCATCCAGGTTCCGCTATTGGTTATTGACCGAGAATGGTTCTAGGTCATGTCTACATAGTTCTCGAACCCGTAGGGTCCGCACGCTTAACGCTTCGATGATGATTCATTATGAGTTTATAAGTATTGATGCACCGAAGGTTGTTCGAGTCCCGGATGTGATCACGGACATGACGAGGAGTCTCAAAATGGTCGAGACATAAAGATTGATATATTGGAAGCCTATGTTTGGACTTGGAAGGGTTCCGAGTGAAAGCAGGAAGTTACCTAACACCGGGGTTACGGAACCCCGGGGTATATGGGCCTTCATGGGCCACAAGGGAGAAGAGGAAGGGCCGGCCAGGTGGGCTGCGCCCCTCCCCTCTAGTCCGAATAGGACAAGGAGAGGGGGCGGCGCCCTTCCTCTTCCCCTCCCAATCCTACTCCAACTAGGACAAGGGGAGTCCTACTCCCGGTGGGAGTAGGACTCCTCAGCGCGCCTCCCAAGGCTGGCCGCACCCCCTTGGCTCCTTTATATCTGAGGCAGGGGCACCCCATGACACACAAGTTGATCTCTACGGATCTTTCCTTAGCCGTGTGCGGTGCCCCTTCCACCATATTCCACTTCGGTCATATCGTCAGCGGAGCTTAAGGCGAAGCCTGCCGGAGAAGTCATATCGTCATGAGCTTAGGCGAAGCCCTCGTCGGTGGAGCATCAACATCGTCCTGCCACGCCGTCGTCTTGTGGAACTCATCCCGACACTTTGCGGATCGAGTCCGGGATCGCCATCGAGCTGAGCGATGTGCGTAACTCGGAGGTGCCGTACATTCGGTTCTTGGATCGGTCGGATCGTGAAGACGTCTGACTACATCAACCGCGTTGTTATAACGCTTCCGCTTTCGGTCTACGAGGGTACGTGGACGGACACTCTCCCCTCTCGTTGCTATGCCATCACCATGGTCTTGCGTGATCGTAGGAAATTTTTTGAAATTACTACGTTCCCCAACAAAAAGCTAGTATACGGAGTTTTTATGGCGAGCCGGAAGCTTAAGCAATACTTCCAGGGCCATCCGATCACAGTGGTCAGCTCTGCTCCTTTGGGCGATATAATTGAGCAGGAAGCGATCGGCGGATTGCTAAGTGGGATATAGAGCTTGGGCATACGGGTTAAAGTATGTGCCTCGAGCGGCGATCAAATCTCAAGCGCTTGTGGATTTCATCAATGATTGGACGGAGTTACGAGCACTCAAGAGAAGCCGGATCACACCTATTGGACGATTCATTTTGATGGATCCAGCAATTGGAGGGCTCGGGGCTGGAGTCGTATTAACTTCCCCACGAGGTGACAAATTCCGTTCGTTCTCCGCTTGATGTTCCCTTGTACTAACAATGCAATGAGTATGAAGCTTTACTCCATGGTCTTGGATTGCGAAGGAGATGAATCTCAGCCGGGTTAAGTGCTTGGTGACTCGGACCTGGTGGCTCAACAGTGTCGGCACTTGGGATTCCAAGGATCCCCTCATGGCAGCCTATCGACGTGAGGTGGACATTGTTGCAGGTCACTTTAAGGGTTATCGGTGGATCATGTGGATGACGGAAGAATTAAGCGGCGGACGCTTTAAGCCGGCTGGGCTCTCAGCGTAAACCGGTCCCGCCTAATGTCTTTTTAGATGTTTTGCATAACCCGTCCGTCAAGCTCCCTGGTGAAGCGGATTTGGCTATTCCTGATCCGGAGGCGCAGTTGGTGGCAGCCCTGCATGTTATACCGGATTGGACAGTTCCTTATCTTGCGTACATGAACCGGGGCGAGTTGCCAGAGAATGAGACTCTGGCCAGGCAGATAGTCCGGCGATCCAAGTCCATGACCATTGTCAATGGCGAATTGCATCATTGCAAAGGTGTCAGCGCTGCTCCAACGATGTGTGTCCCCGAGGAAGGTTGCAAAATTTTACGCGAAATCCACGAAGGGGATTGTGGTCACCACGCCGTTCAAAGTCTCACGGTGGCTAAGGCGTTTAAATCCACGAGTTCTCTTGGTTGGCGGCTCATCGCGTCGGAGGACCTAGTTAGACGATGTGATGGCTGTCGAGAAATTTTCACGGCGTGCTCATGTGCCGCTCAAGAATTGAGGATGATTCCAATTACTTGGCCGTTTGCGACTTGGGGCTGGATATGGTCGGACCTTTCAAAAGGTCCAAGGACAAAAAGACCCACCTCTTGGTGGCGTTTGACAAGTTTACCAAGTGGGTTGAAGCGGAGCCCGTTAGCAAGTGTGATGCAGCTACAGCGGTTAAGTTCATTAAAAAGGTGATTTTCCGGTTTGGCTTTCCACACAGTATCATTACTGACAATGGTACCAACTTGTCCAAGGGCGCTATGAAGGAGTTCTCGTGAGCGTGAGCACATCCGCTTGACGATCGCCGCTGGCTCACCCCGATCCAATGGACAAGCGAGCAGGCTAATCAAGAGATCTTGCGAGGCATCAAACCCGGCTTATGGTTCCTTTGCGAGAACACCGGGTTGTTGGGTAGAAGAGCTACCGTCTGTGTTATGGAGTATCAATACTACGCCAAACAGATCCACAGGATACACACCATTCTTCATGGTCTACGGAGCGGAGGCGGTTCTCCCTAGCGATATCCGTCATTACTCACCTCGTGTGGTGGCTTATGTTGAAGCGGACAACGAGACGGCACGACAAGATGCTTTGGACCTATTGGATGAAAAACGTGACATAGCAGCTGCCCGCTCGGCGATTTACCAACAGGATCTTCGTCGTTATCACAGTCGCCGAGTCAGAACCAGAACTTTTCAAGAAGGAGATTTGGTGCTTCGACTCATCCAAGACCAGACTGATATGCACAAGTTATCCCCACCTTGGGAAGGACCTTTTGTGGTCAGCCAGAATCTGCACAACGGGTCATACTATCTGATCGATATTCGAGAGCATAAAGACTCACGCACGTCAGAGGAGGAGACCAACAGGCCGTGAAACATAGCTCATCTTCGGCCCTATTATACCTGAGCCGTCGGCTCTACTCATGTACATATTATGACAGTGTATATATTATGAATAAAGTAATAAACCGGAGCCTCAGCTAAAGCGGGGTATCTGTTCTGTTACATCATGCGTGGTTACATGGAGTTGTTATGTCTTAAAGCGGCCTCCGGTTTACCCCTTGAGTTTGCTTTTCAAAAGCTTTATGATATCACTTGGGGGCTTGGTCGTGTCCGAACCAATGCAACACCTTTTGATAGGCGAAAGCCACCGGATCACTTGGGGACATGGTCACGTCTCAACCGATCCGCCTCTTGATTGGCCTAATGCCATAGAGTCACTTGGGGGCTTGGTCGAACCCGAACCATTGCCACGCCAATTGATCGGCATAATGCCACGGTTTCAGTTGGGGACCTGGCTGACTTGAACCATGGCTACACCTTATTGGGAGCTTGGTCGTGTCCGACCATGGTAACACCATCTGATCGGCTCAGTAAAGCCTCTTTTTGCAAACGGTTTTATCATTGCCTTTGCTTCCATATTTTTTCATAACTGTTATTTGATTTTTGTTGCGTTTTTTAAAACCGATAACATTTTTAAACCGGTTCAAACTGTCAATTGACGGAATTAGGTCCATTTTTAATCCGGAGATAATTTTTCCGGTTTGACTTTTTCTGTTGACATCCCATTATGGAGTAACAGGGGTTTGTCATGACCCGGCACGGTTTACATGGTAAACCGTCATTATAAACACAGGAGTTGTTTTCTCCTTTGACGGTAATGGTTTATACAACCTCCGCTTCAAGATTGGCTAAGCCAACTTCATGCCCAATGATGGCGGTATTTTGTATCACAAATTTTGATCATATACCTCAATATTTCATTGCATATATATATGAACGTCACAAGTCATTTGGCGGCACAAACCGCCATGGCAGTTTAAGATTTTCAGTAGGTAATAGTTTATCATTGGCAAATCAAAAGGAGGCATAAGTTGCAAAACGTATGCACGAAGGCATATAAACGCCAAAGGTGGCAGCTAGTTTTATTACAAGGCATTCAGAGGCCCAAAATTTGGAGTTGCTTCATAACGGGCAGTTTCTGACGTATCAACCGACTTGACGGATTAAGCTTCGTTGCCGGGTTGACGTGAAGTAGATGGGTCGTCTGGCGTCGGTTCAACTTCTTCCTCCTCACCATCCAATGGCCGGAAGTCATTGGTGGTCCAGTCAATCCGGTTAAAGCACGAAAGACAACCTCTTCACTTATAAGCTCACCGGATCAACGCTCGAGGCGTAAGTGTGCTTACGGGTTGGTGGAACAGGTTCGCACTTCCGGAATAACAGCTTCAACCCGTCTGTTGTTCGCGTCGTAGAAGGAGCGGTGAACCGTCAGTTGGCCTCTTCGCCAGCTTGACTTCGCCAGAGGACGCATCTCCCTTGTTACCCGCTTGAGAGCATCATTATCAAATACTTCGCCATTTTCTTGAGCACCTTTGGGAAGCCTTTGGCTATGTCGGTAGGATCAAGGTCAGCTATCCATGCTTTGGCGCGAGTTAGTGCCAATAAGGTGCCAGCCCGGGCAGCGGATCGTTTCAATTCTTCTATCTGTGCTGGTATCATAGATAGCCGGTCTAGTGTGTCCTTGATTAGTGTCGGAGCTGCATTATCATAAGAAGTGGCGCAAATAACTCGTTGGGTGCCGGTATACAGCTATTCAATTAGCGTATACGCGGCCTTGAGTTTCTTCCACATGTCAGAGCCCAGATGAGCAATCCGCCTACCTATACCGGTTTAAGAAAGTTCAGGTTAAACCGGAGGAAATTTCAAAACGGAATATTCATCACAACCTTGGTGAAACGTTGCTTACCAAATATTGCAGAGGTCATGGCATTGATTTGGCGCTTTAATCCGATGAGCTCTTCCGTCCGGTTTAAGAGCTGCTTGACATCTTCCGCCCGTTTAGCAAGCCCACCTTTTCAAGATCCCACCTGGCCCGCTCGCACTTAAACCACTCCTTGAGCTGCTCCATGGTAGTCAAGGCGGTTTTCAACTCATCCTTGGCCTTGGAGGTTTCGCTTGTTGAGATTTCAGATTTTCTTGAAGATCATTGATTTGTGAGACTTGTTGGCGTATCTCACTGCAACAAAAGGAGCATGTTAATATCTTCATTAGAAGTCCCAAGCGCATAACCAGTCATACACTTGGCACTTGGGGGCTAATGCGGATCATTTTTATATCGATTATTGAAGTCCCATGGATTAATACAAGTGTTAATCATGGCACTTGAGGGCTAATGCGTGTTTGATCGTAAATATATAAGACAAAGTACTATGGACTATGCAAAGTCCCGGTTTGACTTTCTAGGGACAAACCGCCCTTAGGGCTACTATGCAATGAAGGTACAAGAGAAAGGCACAACTATTTACCTCATAGCGCTCCTTCATAAGATTTACTAAACCGGCTTCATAATCACGGCTTGTGTAGAGCCGGTTCGTGAAGCCGAGTGAAGGTCTTGGGCGGAGAGATTGTTATAAGGTCGACAGATCAGTTTTCTCCTTCCCTTTGCTCATGGCAGTAAATTCTTCCTTGGCAGTGTGCTTTGATAGAGCAACCGGATTGCCAGGGGCGGTATATGCGGTGCCCTTAACTACGACATCATCATCTTTGGTCGGAGTGGCCGGATTAGCATTTTTAACAGGGCTTGGCACTTTCATACCCGGGCTTGGCGGATCAGCAGTTGAGTCCCGTTGTTCTATTGTAGGACTCAGAGGAGCAGGAGGATGTGAAGTCTCAACTTGGACATCCGTTTCAACCTCTGGCGGATTAGCATTGGCATCTTGATTTTTCCGGCAGAGTTGTCCTTAGCAACTTGGATTTTCACCATGATGCTCCGGAGTCTTCTCGGATCAACATCCATGATGGGGCCGGCAGGTCTTGGCCTTTTTACTAAATCGAGCCTTGGTACTACAACATCAAAGGTTAGAATATGGTAAACCGACAAATACATGGAGCAAATTAATGAATAATATACTTACCCAGCAGCAACTTTGGCAGGAGGCAGCTGAGTGGTTGAGGAACCGCCAGACGAGTTGGAAGAAGCCTGGTAATTCGGGTCAGACGGATTGAGAGGGCATCGGAAGAAACCTTTCAAAGGATAACACTTTTCAGGAGAACAAGTCACCTCTGGACGACGTTTCCGGGTTGGCGTATCAGCTAAACCGGACGACGTAATTTGTTGACCGCTATGCCGGGTCGTACGGCGTTCTTCGGGCTTTGCGTCTTCAAAGAAAATTTTGGATCCAAATGAGCATAGGAGTGAGATTGTTTCACTTTCCGGATCAGGCGGCTAATTCTTTTAACCGTACAAGATCGTAATTAGAAGAAAGAAGGATTAACTCAACAGTTCTCGCATGGCTAGCCTCGGCGTCATCACAGGAATTGTAATTGTCAATAAAATGAATGAAAAAGAACCAAGTGAGTTAAGCTCTACCTCAAAGATTCGATTCTTCATCTTCCGCGGTTCGTAAGACTCGGTGGTTTTCCTCTTGCCGATTTTCTTGGTGGTCTTGGTCTTTGCACGAGGAACCGGGCGGTTTAGTTCGCTTCGGAAGGAGTTGTTAGCCTGAAAATTAATACTGAGAGGATTAATACAATCAATATGGAATCAAAATCAGTAGGGTAATGAGAGGAACTTCACCGCAGGCGGTTTGTTGGAGATGCAGAACAGAGCCAACCCGGTTTGGCTGCATGCAGAGATCGGTTCATCGAGCATTCTCTTCACGGTTTCGGTAACTTCAAGCTCAGTTATTGATAGTCCGTGATGTCGTAGAGGATCTTTGACGTCACCAGTATATTCGTGCATCAATCCGAGGCGGCTGCTTAATGGCAAGATGCCCCAAGAGACCCAGCAGCGGACAAGGTCAATACCAGTTAAACCGTTGGCCATCGAGGCGGAGCTTGGTAATTTGAGGTGCAAAATGCTTCCGTTCTGCGGCGGTTAAGCCTTGAAGGCAATAGGTGGCTGTTGCTAAGCCGGTGAGGGAGGTAACTCGGCAAGGGATTTTCTCCGTTAGGAGCAGTGTTCCGGCAATAGAACCAGGTTTGATTCCAATCTTTAGGATGACTATGATGTTTGGCATGAGGGAAATCCACTTCCTTCCTTTTTTGGATTGAAACGCCACCAAGTTCTGTGTTAGGACCGTCCGAGAATTCTGTACGGCGGTTCAAATGAAAGAAATCTCGAAATAACTCCACGGTTGGTTCTTCTTGAAGATAGACTTCGCAGAATACTTGAAAGTTGCATATATTGGACACGGAGTTCGGACCAATATCTTGTGGATGGAGTTGGAAGCTTGCGAGGACATCCCGGAAATTTTTTGATCCGGGCGGGCTGAATCCCCGGTCTAGGTGTTGCATAAAAACAATCACTTCTCCTTCTTGAGGTTCAGGTGGACATTCCGATTCCGGAACTCGCCAGTGGAGAACATTTTTTTAGGCTAAAACGCCAGTGGTGACGTATCCGTTGAGTTGTGTTTCCGTGATCCAGGATGGAACCCAATTGCAGGCAGCAAATTGTTTCGCCATTCCGGAAGGGGGGAGCTGAAGGAAAATCAAACAGGTGTCGGTTTACTGTCCACGGTTTGTAAGTGAAAAATTCAGTGTTAAACCGGTGAAAATACAATGCAAGGTCAAGTTGGCGGTTTAAGAGAGGGCTAATGACATATGGCGGATTGGCCATCAAGGATTAAACCGCCCATAGGCGGAAAGGCCCAGATTCAAAATTTCTGCTAAGTGTTGACAGAAACTGGTTTCACACAATGTTCAAATCTATTTGGATCTACCGCACATCTATAAAGCAGTTTTTACCGCGTTCTTTAAAAGGCGTTCAAGTAAAACAGAGAAGGATGCATACTCTACCAGAAGAAAAGGAAGGGCTGCTAGTATTAAAAACAGATGCGGAAAGACTACCGCAGGAGATCTATATCGTTTTTGGATAAAAACTACATGGCGAAGGTAAGATGAAGAGGAAAATGGAGAGCTGTGCGGATGAGCTTGTAAAACCTAATGCAGATCTAAGGACGAGGAATGAAGAAGCTTACCGCTGCAGACATCATGCGGAGGGGCGATGAGCCTCGATCTAACTTCAGGTTGATGCAGCGGCCTTGGTTGGTGCAGCTCGAAGGTCGCGGACGGGCGGAGCTTGAGTCAAGGCGTCGCGAGGAAGAAGAAGATGCAGAAGGGGAAGAGAAAAAGGAGCCCTCGGGCTTTATTTATAAGGGAAGGAGTAAATGGCAGGCGCAAGAATCAAGGTGTCCGAAGCGGCCGAGTGGGCGCGCCTGTCGCCTCGATTTTCGAGATAATCATTAAAGTGAAGAGAATCTTTTTAATCCTTTTATACAGAGATGATGTCATGACGGACCGTTGCAGGGCTCTGAGGATGACGTCACGGCGGTTTACAAAATTCACAGGAGAAGTCAATATGGCGGTTTATGAAAATACAAGAGGATGTTTACAAGATATTTTTGAAGTGTTGAAGATTGACATGAATAAAGTCAAATCAATCCGGGGCCTAATGTTGAGGATATAACTACTAAGTATAAACCGGCCAGAGGGCCCGGTTCACCTTAGATCTTTGAAGCCCATGAAGGTCCGTAAGATGGCGTTCTACTAGTGAAGTTTGAAGCCCACGGCCCAAAGGCGGATTAGGGCCCGTAATGGCAAACCGCCATGACTATGTAAACTTGTAATGAAAGTTAGAAAAGGAGAGACCGAGCGGACACTTTGTATAGGTCGGCTCGGGACTCAGAACCGGCCAAGGCGTCAACCTGTGTATATAAAGGGACGACCCGGCGGCGGTTGAGGACAGACAACAACAACTCGAGGTCTAGGCGAAGCTTATTTGCTCCCTAGTCATCGAAACCACATCAATCCCATCACAACTAGACGTAGGCTTTTACCTTCATCGAAGGGGCCGAACTAGTATAAACTCTTGTGTCTTTGCGTCCGCTTTAACCCCTTCAAGTTAACCCGTAGCGATGGCTCCACGACTAAGTCCTTCCACGAGGACATCTGCCGTGACAAAACCACGACACTTCCGCTTTCAGTCTATGAGGGTACGTGGACACACTCTCCCCTCTCGTTGCTATGCATCTCCTAGATAGATCTTGCGTGATCGTAGGAATTTTTTTGAATTACTACGTTCCCCAACAATATTTCCAACATCAACTAGAGCAACACATCCTTTGATTTAATCTGAGAGAATCCTAAGTGAGGACAAACCCATACACCCAAAGCAAAAGTGATTTAGCATCACTAAGGAGATTTCTTGTCTGATCTCATGCTGGTTACCTTAGAATATTGTGATCTTCCAGACGGTTAGGTGTCATGTTCTGAGCACCCAAGAAGAATTTATGGAGTGCCATAGAATGAGTCTGTGAAGGATTTGGAAGTATACCTTGAAGACTTACCATGAGTTATTAGGCAAGGTCTAAGTGACTTAGCTTAAGAGGAATAAGGTGAAGACTATGCGTCTTCCGAGTTAAATCTCAAGCCTCTCTAACCAGATGTACACTTGTCGCAGCAACTGGTATTGGTCAAACAAATCCATTGTCTTTATCGAGCAATCTAGTTCAATTTCTTCAAATCCTTAATTTCCGCTTATGTGTTGAAGAATTTGTCTCCCTCCTCTTGAAGACTTTGTCTGAAAACTTTCAAAATTTCATCAGTTCATGCCTTGTTCTGTTTGTCTTCAGTTTTGCATTATTTAGTTCATATTACTTTGTTCTTGCATGTTTGTATGATCAGTTACTTTCTATGCATGTTCTATTTCGTCATGATGACTTTGTCGCTACTCTGATCTGCATGCATATTGTAGTCTATCTTCTGTTTAGTTATTCTTCATGTTGTTCTTCTTCAAAGAACTCACATCTTTGAATAATTTGCTAAAAATCTCCCATTCACCCCCTCTGGTTGATAACTTACACTTTCACTTGGACATTCACACTGAATCTCATTGCCTAGAAGCTAATAACATGAGAAAAAGTGTGGAGCGTAATCGATCATCGTTATGCACTCCTCATCCATGAGATCAAATATCGTGTGAAGGGCTAAAGAACTTGTATTACTCACATATGACATTAGCGAAATACTACTAGTCATTATATGGCAAACTTTGGTAGATTCCAGCGCCAGACTGCAATTTGGCTTGTGTCCAGCCTAGACGACGTTGTTCGTTTATGTAAACATGATTGCAATACGATTATTGAGTAATAAAAGTCCTTTAAAAATAGAATATATAGATATTTTTTTGATTTTTTTGGAATACAGGAGGAACTTTGATGATGTCATAATTTTTATCCTTCTACGTACATGCAAGCCCATTAGAAGGGAGGGTCCTGAAAATGATCGAGATGCTGGAGTGAAACCCCTAGACCTAGCTAACCCTATGTATGAGGATGTCGTGGCGTGGGCTGAATGGAGTATTCACCTCCCGTTTGACATATCGGCTCTCTCTAGGAGCATTTTCGCACCTCTATATATGTGCGCCACGAGCAAGGCATTAGACGATCGTCGTGTTGTCTGGAAGGCATTGTGGGGTTTCCCTTCCCCCTCCCAAGGTACACATGTTCTCTGGGAGACTAGCAACTAATTCCACTATGGACAACAAAGTTTAACAATATCTCGAGGTCTCTAACATTTATCATGTCTGCGGGATGGAACGAGAGAACTCCTTCCATGTCTTCTACAGATACCCATTGGTAGTGGGCTTTTGGGAGGCCATGACGCATGACAGGACGAAGCCGCATCTGAAGAACGCCGTCACCACCAAGCATGAATGGCTACTACACCTCATCACGACACATGCATTGAAGACGAGTGGCTCCCGTGCCATGATTTTGTGGTGGTCATGGTACATTAGGAATGAAGTGGTTCATCTCATGCCTACACCCCCATTGAGGCGTCGCGTCGATTTCTAGGGAGCTACATCGACTCGTTGCTTTGCATCAACAATACCAGATGGTTGATGTTGCAGGAGAGAAGATGGTGGTTTCGTATGGCAATGGTTCACGCACTAGCTCAAGGAAGATTGCACCCCAAGGTCACCCTCCAGAACGATGGAAGTCACTGCCTATGGGCTAGTTGATACTAAATGTGGATGATGCATACTCCGAGTCTGAAGGTAACGATGGTGCAGGCATGATTCTTACAGGCATCACGGAAAATACTGTGTTCTCGTCTTGCCGCCATTTGTTCAGCTGGATGAGTGCCCTGAAAGCGAAAACGAAAGCATGCAAGGAGGGCCTCCCATTGCGATGGAGTGGAGCACTCTACCTTACATTATGGAAACTGATGGCTTTATTGCCGCAATATGATTAGGCAGACGGAAATAAACAAGTCCGCATGGCAACCCTAGATCAGGAGGTGAGGAGCATGCTAACTAGGGTAGAACTAGTCCTGGCCATGGGCCGGGTCGGGCTTGGGCCGGGCCTAAAAAAGCCAACGGCAGAAAACTGAGGCCCGGGCCCTACCATCGGGCCTACTTTTCAAGCCCAAGCCCCGCCCATCTGATAAAAAGACTTTAGGGTTTAGGGCCGTGGGCCGGGCCTCTTCCTTAAAATGCTAATTTGCCAAGCCCAAGCCCGTCCAGGCCCTGCTGATGGGCTCAAAATTCAGGCCCAAGCCCGGCCCACGGGCAAGCCCATTGGGCCTAGGCCCTGGATTTTAGGGTCGGGCCTGGGTGGGCCGACAGGGCCGGGCCGGAGATGGCCAGGACTAGGTAGAACATTTGAAATCACATCTATGAGGCGTGATCAGAATATAGTTAACCGTGAGTTGATGACATTGGGACGCACTAGCCCTAAAAAAATGGTGTGGTTAAGGTATGGCATAGAGGAGATTGTAAACTTATGCATTCCAGATCAAACTCATCCGGTTTAATAAATAAATCTCCGAAATAAAAATACTCTAACTCTGTAGCGATAAACTTATAAAATTGGCCCTACAAGTTTCTCCTTTTACATCCACATTCCTAAAAAGCGAAAAATACCTCGCTCAGGCCCTCACTCCTCCAGACTTCATTTCCTTCCTTTTCCTCTCCCCCGGGCTACCGTCGTCGAATCCTCTACCAAGGCCACCGTCCACCGAACTCTCTCCGCCGAACACCGGCCTCCTTCCACCATAGCGCGCCACCTCGAAGGAATTCTGGTCTCAAAGCCGCCGTTCTCCACCTCTCCCCTACCGGACAGGCGTGGAGCGGAAATCTACCCGGAAATGGATTGATTTCTTTTGTAGGTGACGAACCCTAACTTTCTTTCTGGAATGGGCACCCCGATCCAGCATTCGGTGCAGATGTGTTTTCTGCATACTAGAGTACTAATTGCAGTTCATCATCCAAGAGAAATCGGGGGTTCAACTGAGCCCCCATGCCCTGTGTTAGGTCCTGATTCCCTGTGTTCGTTGCGTAATGCACCACCGACCTGTTAAACTTAAATGCCGTTTATGTGAGGAAGTTTAATCATTTATAACCAACTTCATGTTTTTAGAAATCAGTAGGTTTTAGACAAATTGCATGAATTTGATCAGCTCTGCTGCCGAAAAAGTATAATTTTGTATTGAGTCATCTATCGTCTTGAATTGGCCTGTTGGGAGCAATAATCCATATGTTGCTACATGTAGTGGATTAACCTCCTGGTTTTCTTTTGTCGCATTACACCACTTGTGCAGTTCACTTATTTTAGCTCTGTTCAAAGGCTTTAAATTTATAAAGCTACAAAGCCGCAGATCCAGCTACAATATGATATGGACTCTCCAACAAATTGCTGGTGCTAGTTACTTTGTACTGATGCCATGCGCCTTATTTGTTTAGTGTGCAATTTGTATCTTTTCCAGGCCTCACTTGTGGTCTTAACATCAGAGTTCATGCATCCATTCTTGAACTCCATTTCACATACACCGCATTAGGGAGCTGCTCTATACTAATATTAACAAATCTTTGAAAACAAAAGTTGGGACCTTAAGATTTTTGTGGGATGCTGAGTTTTATTTATACTCATGTAGTTACCAAACTAATGTCTTGATTGCAATTGCTACTGAAGGTGCACTCTCTGCTACTTAGAAAATTGGATTACACCCTACATGAGAAGAAAGTATGGGTGTGGCACCAGGAAGCAAGGCAGAGAGAAAAGCAGCATTAGATGCTGGAGCATGGATGTTCAATGTTGTGACATCTGTTGGTATAATCATGGTCAACAAGGCCTTAATGGCTACACATGGTTTTAGCTTTGGTGAGACAATGCTCAGACGTTCAACTTTCTTCACGTGTGTTATCACTGATCTATAACTAACCGTGGTTATGCAGCAAATGTATCAGATTTCTTCTACTAATGTTGTGTGCCATGGTTTGCTTGTACAGCTACAACGTTAACTGGGCTGCATTTCCTAACCACGACCTTGATGACATCAGTAATGAAATGGTTGGGATATATTCAGCCATCCTACTTACCATTGCCAGAACTAGTAAAATTTGTCTTCTTTGCAAACTTATCAATTGTTGGGATGAATGTTAGCTTGATGTGGAACTCTGTTGGATTCTATCAGGTGAAGAGAGTAACTAAATTCTATTCAATGTTAGAATGTAATGCATATACTAAATTGCACTTTCTGCTGTTTCAGATTGCCAAGTTGTGTATCATTCCAGTTTTGTGTTTTCTAGAAATCCTCTTTGACAAAGTTCGTTACTCAAGAGATACAAAACTCAGTATAATGCTTGTCCTAGTTGGTGTTGCTGTGTGTACTGTAACTGATGTTAGTGTGAACTCTCAAGGGTTGATAGCTGCAATAATAGCGGTCTGGAGCACTGCACTACAACAGCATGTGAGTATCCTGGGTGCTTGAATTGTACCTTGTTTGTGCACATTCCTAGCAGGCCTTGTCCTAATGGGATATGTGATGTATCTACCGTTCTTTTTTTCCTGCAGTATGTTCATCATCTTCAACGGAAGTACTCGCTTGGCTCATTCAACCTCTTGGGTCATACTGCTCCTGCTCAGGCAGTGTCGTTGTTAATATTTGGTCCTTTTGTGGATTTATGGTTGACTGACAAAAGAGTTGATACTTTTGATTATACCATGGTAGTTACGGTACGTGATGCTTTATTCTGAATCAGTTTGTTTCTTATTTCTTTATAAGTTTGCTGCATCAGAAACTTATCTAGTCCTCGCCAGTTCTTGTAGCATTATAATCTATATCTGTAGGCTTTTAATGATCATCGGGGGATCAGGATAACATGTCTGTCACTATGAATGTACTACTGCTGAGAAGTGATGTTTGATATGAGGGTAACTGCAATCTGTATGATTTTCAGTTTTGTATTATCCCAGGTATAATCTAGTGTTCAGTACAGAAAATGTCACTCTCAGTAGTCATCTTTGTGTATATTTGTTTCCTCTTGATTATTGTGAAGTAAACAGATCTTACAGAAACAGATCGTACAGATCAACCCTCTAAATAGTATTTCATAAGCTAACATGTGATGCCGTTTGAAATGCTAAAATATGTCACATTACAATACAGGAGCTGCTTCAAATAATATAGAAGCATATAGGTCAAGTATGCCTGATTTAGACTAGCTAGTGAAGTTCTACTGTCAATGGCAGAGTAACGTTTCATATATATGCTTCTTGTGATATATATAAAGTACTACAGTTACTTGAAATTCTAGGATATGAGCATGGGACACATGGTTTGGTTTGTAACCGTTCTCTTGGTTGATAGTTGTGTGACCTAAAATACTTTTACCAGAGTAAACTGGGGACTAATGTTTCCTTTTTCTCTCTTTTTTCAGTTCTTCATTGTATTGTCGTGCATAATTGCTGTTGGTACCAATCTAAGCCAGTTCATATGCATCGGACGATTCACAGCTGTCTCGTTTCAAGTTCTAGGCCACATGAAGACTATTCTCGTGCTGACCCTGGGTTTTTTCTTCTTCGGAAAAGAGGGCCTTAATTTCCATGTCGCACTCGGCATGACCATAGCTGTTATTGGCATGATTTGGTACGGGAATGCGTCGTCCAAAGCAGGAGGCAAAGAGCGGCAGGTTTACATACCAATCAGCGAGAAAACACAGAAGCACGGCATACTGTCATCGCAGTCTGAGCTTGATCTGGAAGTCTGAGGACTGAGATTAGAAATACAGGGTTGTTGAACTAATAGCAGGGCTAGCAGCGCTATTGAGCATCAAGTTGCAGCAATCCGATTTATTCTCTTCATTCATACACTTTTTCGACGTTTCCGTTTTGTAGCCATAGCTAAAGGAGAGTACCTGAGCGAAATGAAATTGACTTTACCTTTCTGGCAAATGTCACAGCCAAATATAGTGGTAAGATAATCTAATTATACAACATTTTGATTTTGTAACTCTGTAGATCTTCACAATAGTATAAGCTATCCAAATATATTTGTTATAGCACACTACATAGAGAGGTGACTTATTAGACTTCATGTGTGGTGGATTATGAAAATCTTGCTTGGCTAGCTAACTTCTTTTCTTTATAATATCGTGATGATTCTGAACATACGAGAAAACGTGAGGCGTCAACCATGGGATATCTGAATTTATTCAACTCTAATGTGATGTACGGTCCAGATTAATACACCAACTCATCTCGGTTTCAACTTCAAAACAACTACAACAACATTATCTGGGCCTGTGTCCTGCAAAAACTTGTATTAGCTGCGGCAGATTCTAGCCTGCATTTAAGGGGCGGCAAAATAAGCAACCTGCAAGTACACATTCACCTCTACTGATTACACTTTCCTCCAGTAATTATGGCATGGTGGTCATTTACCAAAGGTGTTCAGAAGCAATTATGCCATGGTGAACGGCTTAACATGTCATTCTTGAAATTTAAGATTGCCAGAGTTAAATGGCTCCAACAGCTCAAAGGAAACACAATTAGGAGCTCCAACATAAGCATACTGGTCAAATTAAACATCATTTCGAATTGCTTGTCGTTTACAAACCAAGCCACACACAAAATTTGAAGTCAGGTGTCCCCTGGAACTTCATGAAAACATGCAGTATAACACTGCCAACACTGCAGAGTCCTGAGAAGCTACTACAATTACCTGTGATGATTGCATATACGTGCATCCCCTTCTTATGTCCCAAAATACACTTCCAAACCATTTTTGCCTCAGCTAGTTCTCTATCTCAAACAAAGTTCCTTAACCCCTCTTACATTTCCAGATGCACATTTGCACTAGCCAATTACCTGAACAGGTTCAGATCAGAATGGATGAACGCTGTGTGGGATATGAATGGAACGTTAGGATACATTCCTGAAAGCGCACACCTCATACACTCAACAACTGTGAAGATCTGAATGAAGGCCAGTGTCATCCAGAAATACGCCATTGGTTTACCCTGAAAGACGATGCTTGGATTCCAGTTGCACATGGTCGCCAGAGCCTGAGAGCCCGTGTCAAGAAGAATGGCCAATATGATGTGATACCGCAGAAAGTGCGGAGACCACTTCCGTCTCACCACAAAGAAGTAGACAGTCATGAAGATCATCAGGAAAAGCCATCCAGGGACTAATGCCATTGTATCAATGAAGGCATAAAACAGCCCAAACTGTTGCAAGTATGGATGAAGCTGGTACACGGCATCTGCGTGCGACCACATGTTGTGCAGTGGTAGAAGATAAGGTACACATGCCAGGGTCCTCCACCACCATTTAGGTTTAGAAGATAGCTCAGGGTAGCTGAATGACGCTAAAGATGCCGGACAACTGACTTGAGATCTTGGGTGCGAGCTGCGGATTGATGGCAATGGCTTGAAGGGATTGTTGCCCATTACAGAATCATAGTTTACAAGGGATGAAGATACAGCACGAGCGGAAAAATCAAAACAAGCTGAAAGTAAGAAATATCTTGTAAGGCAAGATTGGCATAATAACAACTATGGATAAATATAATCGAGTTACCCAAAATATTAATAAGTAATGTTAGCACATAGAATTCACTGTTCAGGAAAGAGCAAATAAAAAATAATGTGGAAGTTATATTCATGATAACTATACATCTGTATACTTGTAATGCAAGTTGAATTTCAAGATACCATTACGTGTTAATATGAAATATTTTGCTTGTAACTTCATATTATAAAGACAATAGACATGACATGATCTGCAGGCCAGATATTGTCAAGCCATGCATTATGTAGAATTTTCTGCACCATACTTGTACAATTTAACTGCACTGTACTAGAAACTAATCTTGCTTTCAAGTCTAATATTTTTTTTCATGCATCACGAACAATAGGGTGTAATGGCCAATCCTACCACATTGTGAATATGTACAAGCACAACTGTAGTAACGTTTTGCATTATAACAGATTAGTGCTCCCAAATCTTCGTCCTTCCTCATATTTAGAGAAACAGTAACACAGAGGCCATCAAGCACATTGGATCTTTGGGAATAATATAACAAGATATAGAATATCCCTGATATACTCTATTGATAACATCTATCAGTGAGCTAACACATTACAGTCCTTATTCTACCAGCAAAACCATAAGAACTTGAAATTAACTCAAGCTTTCTTAAGCTAACTTTGTACTTCCATTTTATCATTTGAGAAACAAGCGTTCAAGAGCTTTCATAAAAATCATGAAAAGGCAATGCTCTCCAATGATATTGTGCAATATTAAAAGCCTGTGTTACTCATGAAAGCCTAGGAAATCTCAGCCCACCAAGTGAATGGTATCATTAAGCATTTAAACACAATGTGATTACATCCAAACCATATCCATACATTTATTCAGCTGCCAAATATATAAGATTATGTAATACTGGTTTATGATGTAGAAATAAAAGCTCCTTCGCAAGAGCTCAGGAACTCAGAGTACAGTCACAGCATTATGCCCGAGTAAAATATCCATAAGCAAGAAAATGAATACCTCTCAAAGGGGGGATTTTCTTGTCACAACGAAGTGCCGGTGCCCGCAGTTTAAGAAACGCTTGTTTAGAAGAAACCGATGATCTTGCAGGATATCCATAGCGGTTTGCGGCAGGGAATCCAAATAGCTGAGAATTTGCAGTCGCCGTAGCTATTCCTTGACAAGGCAGCATCGTGTGCAAAGCAGGATCTTGGACAAAATCTGCAACTATGAAAATTTTCGATTAGCCTAGCCAAGAGCAGTGGCAACTAATGGAAAAAACCATCTCATCCGGCTATGAGGGGTTACGAGAAAACTGTGGAGGATAGCAGTGAATATGTAACCACAATGTGTCCATTATTCCAACTCTTAACATGGATAAACCCAGTGGTGGACGCATGACTAAATCTCATAGTATGATGGCAGTCAGGGGCGGATCAGGATGATATGCATGCTGTACATCTCACAGCCAAAATTATCTGAAGGTCAGTGATTTTTAACTCACTGGTGACAAAGTGGTCATACCTCGGAACCAACGGCAAAAATTGCGAGCCGGTGTTGAGACAGCAAGGACGCGACGAGGTAGAACGGGGACGCGCGTGGGAGGCCGAGGTGGAGGGGAAGGGGGAGGCGCCGGCGGTGACGCCAAGTGAGGGCACGGCGGCAGCTTAGAGTCGCATTGGGTCGGATTGGGGATTTGGGGGTAGGTCAGAACTCGCGACAAGAAGAGGTACCAGCACGGAACGACGTATAGGGTGTGGCGATGGAGAGGATAAGTTCCAGAGTTCTAACGACGAGGTTGACAAAGCCACGCAGTTGATGACGGCAGAAGCAGTGGTAGCTGCTCCTCCACATGAGTTCACCGGAGGAGCGGAGGAAGAGATCAAGAAGGAGAACAGGGCGAGGACGGAGTGCGTGGTGTTCGGTGCCGGGAAGCTGTGGTTCGATTCGATGGCGGCAGCGGGGAGAAGTGCGCGCGCGGCGGCGAGGCCTCTGCCGTAGGAGGGCGAGAAGGTGAGAGATGGAGAGAGCCGCCGGCGTCGGGGCGGAGGAAGGGGGCGAAGAGGGTCAGGGATCCATCGTCAGAGGAAGATGAAGAGGAAGAGGAAGAGGAGATGGGGAGCTTACCGGAGAGAGGCGGCCGTCGGAGGCGTCGCCGGCAGCACCGCGGTTCCGCTCGATTTCTGGCGCCGCCGCTCCGTCGCCTCGCGATAGGCTTTTGTGTCGGCTCCGTGGACTCGAATTTCTTTAGCACCCCCGTGCGGAGGGGATTAGGCAATTTGGGCTGGGAAAACACACGCCAGGCCCTTAACCAAGCACTTCTTTCAGCCCAGTTCTTTCGGCCTCCTAGAATTAAGAATTGGCATGAATTCGAGAGCAGCTATAGAAATTGGGACCTTTATTGCTTAATAGAGATTCGGTTACAATCTGCCACAAGGTTACTCACAAGGAAACCTGGACTTTCCTCTATCCAGCACTCCGAACTACTAAGACTAGTAGCAAATTTAGCACACAAATCTAATGGAATATTAGCATCCCTCATAACATGCCAAACCGAAAACGAGGCAAAAATATGTAGATCTTTTCCTAATTTCATCGAAGATAGGTACCACAATTGACCTGGAATTGTGACCCGAAGTCTAGAGGTTGACGACCTTCAAACAGTCTGTTTACATCACCACGTGTGAAAAAGCCTCTAAGTTGAGCAAAGATGGTACCCTCTCGCAACGCGAGAGCCTCGGCGATGAAAGGATCAGACACACCCGGAAAGGGTTTACTCCATGCCTCCATGAAGGAGAGGTGAGATCTAGCAACACCCCCTCCACCCCCATTCTGGGCGTCCACGTCAATAGCCCCATCAGTGTTTATTTTCACCCAACCCGGTTCAGGGGGGCGCCGGTTTTGGCCTACTGGTAAACGCCGATGGTCCCGAGGCATAGCCAGCACTGACAGATCTTCTCTCGCCCGTTTGATGGACTGTCGAGGGTCAAAACCCTCCTGATCATGAGTCCACCGGTTACGAGCAGTCCATATCACATGCATTACTGTGATGATCTTACACCTATCAGCATCAGGAATTATCTCATCCAAGACAATGTCTCTTGCCCAAGTGCTAGGATGCAGCCGAGGTAGTTTGAGATCCAGTTCCTCGCGTGCCGCTGCCCAAAAGCTCCTTGCATGGGAACAATGAGTGTGCATCAAATCTTCTTCCGAAGATTTACACAGATCGCACATAGCGATTGTCCTGATATGGCGGTGCTGCAGTGTGGCGTAGTCGGGAAGAATTCCCCGCACCACTCTCCACCCAAAAACCCGCACTTTTGGTAGTATTTTGAGCTTCCAAAGAGTCGACCAAAGCTGTTTCTCTGACGATGATCAGCTAATTAGGGAGCGCTCCTTTAGAGAAGGATCCTATTTCTGTAACCAAAAAGTGAGCGCCCTCTGTGGTATCGAACTCCCGACCTCCACTTCAAGATAATAGGTTGTAACCACCGCGCCTCACCTGACATGATGACTAAAATCCTTTTACATATTTTCTTATTTCATCTTTCCTTTTACCTTTTTCAGTTTTCAATTCTGTTTTTTTTTCTTTTCCCTTTTTCTTCTTCTTGCCTCGATGGTTTTATTATAATTCGTGAACTTTTTCTTCAAATTGATGAACTTTTTTTTAAATTCGATGAATTTTTTTCCAAATTGAATGAACTTTTTTAAATTTTGATGAACTTTTTTTAAATTGATGAATTTTTTTCAAATTTGTGAATTTTCTTTTCAATTTCTATGATCTTTTTTCAAAATTGATGAACTTATTCAAATTTGATGAACACTTTTTGAAAATCGATAATTTTTTTTCAAATTTTGTGAACTTTTCTTAAAAAATGATGAACTTTTTTCAAAATCCACAAACTTTTTCTAATCACTTTTTTTCCCAAAAAATTGACGCAATACAGTATGTGGTTATGTGCAACAAATAGTGATGTGACAATGTTTTTTGGTGTTTCACGCTATTTCTAATCACTCAAGGCCGGTAGCTCTAGTGGTTAGCAAGCTTGGAAGTTAGGCGAAGTATGTGAGTTCGAATCCCATAGTAGCCATTTTTTTGAGAGGGGAGGGGGGGGGGGGTCCGTGCTAGTTTATTGTTTAACGCGTTTCACGGGCCGGCCCAACTAGCCGGGCGTGTGGGCGCCGGTTCTCCTAGCCGGCGTTGAAGGCGCCGACTAGGAGTTCCCTCCTTCAGAAGCCTCCCTAAGGGCCACTTGGCACGCTCAGTCACTGCCACGTGCTGTGTTCTGAACATTCCCTACGGATCTTTTTATTTTTCGCACGCGTTTTTGACTTTTTAGATGGGGGCTTTTCCAGATTTTTCGGCTTTTCGGTTTCTCACCGGTTTCTTAGCTTTTGCATAAAAACAAATGTTTTTTTGCTTCCGGAAGAGGCACGGCGGAGACGGAAAAAACTTGCTTTCTCTTTTTCTTCTTCCATGAGACGCACAGTTTTGCTTCCGCGAGAGGCACGGCCGTGCCACTCAAAAATAAATAAAAATGTGTATTTTTTCTTTCGCGAGAGGCACGATTTGCTTCCATGAGAGGCCAAACCGTACCTCTGGAAAACGAAAAAAAAACGTTTTTTCTCTTCTTCATTTTTCCTTTCATGAGAGGTACGGTTTTGCTTCTGTAGGATCGAAAGTATGTCTAGGGGGGTGATTAGACTACTTGACCAAATAAAAATTTATCCTGTTCCCAATTTTAGTCTTTGGCAGATTTTAGCTAACTTAGCACAAGTCAAGCAATCTGAACACAATTCAAGCAAGCATGCAAAGAGTATATGAGCAGCGGAAAGTAAAGCATGCAACTTGTAAGAATGTAAAGGGAAGGGTTTGGAGAATTCAGACGCAATTGGAGACACGGATGTTTTTGTCGTGGTTCCGATAGGTGGTGCTATCGTACATCCACATTGATGGAGACTTCAACCCACGAAGGGTAATGGTTACGCGAGTCCACGGAGGGCTCCACCCACGAAGGGTCCACGAAGAAGCAACCTTGTCTATCCCACCATAGCCGTCGCCCACGAAGGACTTGCCTCACTAGCGGTAGATCTTCACGAAGTAGGCGATCTCCTTGCCCTTACAAACTCCTTGGTTTAACTCCACAATCTTGTCGGAGGCTCCCAAGTGACACCTAGCAAATTTAGGAGACACCACTCTCCAAGAAGTAACAAATGGTGTGTTGATAATGAACTCCTTGCTCTTGTGCTTCAAATGATAGTCTCCCCAACACTCAACTCTCTCTCACAGGATTTGGATTTGGCGGAAAGAAGATTTGAGTGGAAAGCAACTTGGGGAAGGCTAGAGATCAAGATTCATATGGTATGAATGGAATATCTTGGCCTCAACACAAGGGTAGGTGGTTCTCTCTCAGAAAATGTGTATTGGAAGTGTAGGTTCGTTCTGATGGCTCTCTCCATGAATGAAGAGGAGGTGGAGGGGTAGTTATAGCCTCCACACAAAATCTAACCGTTACACAAAACCTGCCAAACTAGGTGGGACCAAATTGATAAACTCGGTCAGACCGATTCAGCAAATCTAGTGACCGTTAGGATTTTCGATGAGACCGACATGCAACTCGGTAGGACCGATATGGTTAGGGTTAGGGCATAACGTAACCTCGGTGAGACCGATTACACAAACTCGGTGAGGCCGATTTTGGTAATAAGCCAACCAGAGAGTTGGTCAGATAAACTCGGTGGGACCGGTTCGCTCATTTCGGTGGGACCGAAATGTTACGAAAAGGAAACAGAGAGTTTACATTGCAATCTCGGTGGGACCGATCGCTCATCTCGGTTGGACCGGAACGTTACGAAGAGAAACAGATAGATTACAATCTCATCTCGGTGAGACCGAGATCCCTATCGGTGAGACCGATTTGCCTAGGGTTTGTGGCAGTGGCTATGACATCTGAACTCGGTGGCGCCGGATAGAAAGAATCGTGGGGCCGAGTTTGACTTTTGGTTTAGGTCATATGTGGATGTGGGAAAGTAGTTGAGGGTTTTGGAGCATATCACTAAGCATTATGAAGCAAGAACCTCATTAAGCAACACCTCATCCCTCCTTGATAGTATTGGCTTTTCCTATAGACTCAATGTGATCTTGGATCACTAAAATATAAAATGTAGAGTCTTGAGCTTTGAGCTTGAGCCAATCCTTTCATCCTTAGTATTTTGAGGGGTCCACTTTTCTCATCCATGTCATGCCATTCATTGAGCTTTTCCTGAAATATTTATCTTGGAATAATGTTAGCTCAATGAGCTATATGTTTTAGGAATTACCAAAACCACCTAGGGATAGTTGCACTTTCAGCTTCCCTCGGAAACGAAAAAAAATAGGTTTCCTCTTTTTCTCCTTCCGTGAGAGACATGGTTTTGCTTCCACAATAGGTATGGTTTTGCTTCTGCGAGATGCATGACCGCGCCTTTTGAAAACGGAAAAAAAATGTGTTTTCGCTTTTTTCCCTTTCATGAGAGTATGGTTTTTTTCCTTCTGCGAGAGGTATGGTTGTGCCTCTTGGAAACGACGTTTGGAAAGGAAAAACACATGCTCCCGATTCTGTTTTTTTGTTTGATTTTTTGTACGGTTTTTTTGTTAAAAAAAGTTCATCAAAAAATATCAACATAGGATCTACTCCCTTCGTCCCATAATATAAGAGCATTTTTTTACTAGTATAGTGTCAAAAACGCTCTTATATTATGGGACGGAGGGAGTAGTTTTGAAGGTCCTGATGCAAGAAACCCAACGGTGAAAATGATTCGAGATTTGGACGCACGGTTTAAGAGATAAAACGTTTTAAATAAATGGATCTACGAAAAAGGGAAAACATCCCGTTGCACAAGTGGCGCACATGCAGCGTGCCATTTGTCACAATCTAAAGAGGGTGAAAGTGATCTTTGGAAGGACTGCTCTTCAATTAATGATTTCGGCATGAATGCTATATCTCGCCTACAGCGAAACTAGCATCTGTGTCGCCTGAAACTTTCCTGCGACGCGCAGCTTATGGACCAGCCCAATAGAGTATTGCTCGTTGATCAGTCATCAATCTCTTCACTGATGTATTTTTTTGTGTGTTTTATTTTGTTTCTATGTTTCGTCAATATACTTTTAGTTTTTTTTGTTTATTTAATGTTTTTTGGCGTTTTATTGCTTTCTCATTTTCCTTCACTTTTGTTTTTTTGTTTATTTCTCAGTTTCTAACAGCTTTCTCTTGTCTTCTTTGTTTCTTTATCGGTTTTTACCTTTTTCATTTATTTCCACTTGTTTCTTTGGTTTTCCTTTGTTTTCTTTTGCTTTTCATTGTTTTTTGTCTTTTTTTATTTTCATTCTACATTTTCCATACACATCAAGAACATTTTTCAAATTCTCGTTTAACATTCTTTTTTAATACATGATCAACATTTTTTCTATACGCATTTTTAATATTTTTCAAATGCTTGATTAAAATTTTCCAAATATAAGATTAACGTTTTTTAAAACATGATCCACATTTTTTATACACATTTTAACATTTTTAAATTTAAGGTTAAATTTTTTTTAATACATGACCAACATTATTCTATACATATATATAGCATTTTTTGAATATTTGATTAAAAAATTTCAAATGTTAAATTAACATTTTTTGAGTACATGATCAATATTTTGTTTGTACACATTGATTATTTTTTAAATGCTTGATTAATATTTTTCAAATAGTTATGTAACATTATTTCTCCAAATGCTTGATTATCATTTAAATACATGATTAAAAAAATACATACACATTATAATAATTTGTATACATGAGAAACATTTTCTCTATACATATTTATTATTTTTCAAATGCTTGGTTAATACCTTTTGATGTTTTTTATGTAAAGTGTTTTTGTAATATATTTCTTTAGAATATTTTTATGTAAAAAAACTAAAAAAGTTCATAAAAATAGAAGAGAGAGAGAGAAACGAGGTTGTGGCCTCCCACAAGATGGGCAGGACCATTTGGCACTGGCCTTGACATGGGTCCCTGCATCTCGTTATAGGCAAGACATATGGGCGCCAGAGAATCGGACCTCCTCTCAGATTCTTCCTGAATCTTGAACCCATGTTTTTTTTATAAACCTAGAAGAATTTGGGGAGATCAAAATCTCAAAATTCTGGGAGATAGTCAAAAGTAGTGAGCCGTATGCTTCCCTCGTCTGGAGATTTTCCACGTGCTCTATAGTTTCGCACTGGTACATTTTCGTTTGTTTCTTTGCTATCGCCATACTTCACTCGTTCCTTTCATTTTTATCTTTCCTTTTCTTTTGTTTTTCTCTATTTATTCACAATTTTCTTTTGTTTTTCCTGTTTTCTTGGTTTTCACCCACCTTTTCAATTCTTCCACCGTTTTTATTGGTTTATTTGTTTGGTTTCTTGTGTCTTTCTTATTTTATTTGTTTTTTGGTGTTTTCTTTGTTTATTTGGTTTTCAATTTTATTGATTTTCTTTGTTTTCTACATTTTTTATTGCATCTGAATAGTCTTTATACACACATTTAACATTTTTCAAATACATGCGTAATATTTTCTAAAACTTATATTGTTTGATGTCTACATTTTTCATACACATTGTATATTTTTTGTATACATCAGGAACAATTATTATATACATATTTAACATTTTGGAAATACATGGTTAACCGTCTTTGAAACATATATTTTTATGTCTACTTTTTGCATAAATATTGTACATTTTTATATACTTTAGGAACATTTTATGTATACACATTTAACACTTTCTAAATACATGATTAATATTTTCCAAATACATGATTAACATGTTCAATATTTTTTATATACAACAGGACGTCGTGTACATATCTGACAATGAGTAGTTTAGGCTAGGTTTATCTATGCATACTTCCTCCGTTCCAGAATATAAGGTGTATTGATTTTCGTGCAAGTCAACCATTTGAAAGTTTGACCAAGAGTATAGAATAAAAATATCAACCTCCACAATATCTAATAAATAAAATATGAAACTACTTTTCAAGATGGATTAAACTATATAAATTTGGTTGTGGATAGTGACATAATCCCTCTAGTAGTGATCTAAACGCTCTTATATTTATTTATAGAAGGAGTATTTTTCTAAAAACTTGGTCAAACATGCACACGTTTGACTTCTCAAAAAACAAAAACACCTTATATAAAGGAACGGAGGGAATAATATGTAACTTTTGAATTGCATGACATAGTATATGGATTAAGTGAGGTATGGGGTTGAAGGGTGACATGCCCTTTCCGCGGACGCGTTTCTCATATGTCGGATGTAGATGCTCTAAGAAAAAGGATTTCTTCCCGCTTTATATTATAAAGCAACAACCCAAGCATCTAACATGGATGTAGATGCTCTAACTAAATGAAAAGCCAAAGTAAGTCGAATCACTGGAATTACGAAGTTATTGCCATCGCACGATCAGCTTTTGTCCTCTAGGGATTAACTTGATCCTTCTGAAACTACCCAAAACTAACAGCAAGTCAGGATAACTTACAACGACACAAGCTTTACCTATCCTGACTTGCCATTACCAGCTTCCAGAAGGCATGCATGCATAGCACCTTTACGAGTGTCATCCACCCGGCCAAGAAGAGCTAAGCCGGAACCCTTAGCCGAAACGCAACAACGAGCAAGACCCCTGACCTAACTTCGTTTCTCTAGCTAGCTAATTAATCCCGCTATTACTAGCTTCTGCCCTCTTCACCATTATCACATGCCACTGAACGGCGAGCTCCAGTTGTTGGAGTACCCGTTCGCCCTCGCGATGCTCACAGTTGACGCCGCCGCGTATGGGTCGGCGCCGGTGCTCGCCATCGCCATGGCATCGTACCCAAGATTGAGCTTCCCCTCTTCGTCCCCGTAGCTGCAGGTGCTTCCCTGGTTGGCGGCAGTGCTGCTGTGCCCCTGTTCATCCACAACGGTGCTAGCCGGCATCAAGAAGGCGTTGCCACCGGTGCCCTGCTGGTACCCGCCGCCGCCGCCGCCGTTGTTGACCGTTGAGCTCGACGATGCCTGGAAATAGTTGTGAGCGGCGGTCCCGAGGTGCAGCTGCTGGAGGTCCTGCAGGCTTTGCGTGGCGACGGTGGCGTCCTGCTCGGGCTTGCACCACCCGCGGGGCGGCTGGGCGATGTATGGGTAGTGCACCGAGAGCGGCGACGGCTGCTGGAATGCGATGGTCGGCCAGCCGTGGTGGTACGACGCGTACGCGCCCATCCCGACGTCGGTCAGCTGGGAGATGATGGCGCCGTCCATGCCGGCTCGCCAGATCGTGGCCCCGGCCTCCGGATGATCAGCGGCCTCCTTGAGGCGCCTAGCCGCGCCACCCACCGGCAGGGTGCTGCTCTCGAGGATGGTCTTGACGTCGTAGCGACTCATGTCGAAGTTGGTGACGGCGTTGAGCCCGCGGAACTTGATCGCCGCGATGTCGTAGGCCTCCGCCGCCTCCTCCTCGGTGCCTACGGACGTACGAGAGGATGTGCACGATTAGGATGCATGTGTTATGACGATGTACGTTTCATATTGCATGCATGCAGCTATACATAGGCGGCTCTAGGATGCAAGTGTGTGATTCAAATCACTAGGGTTTTCAACTTTGCCCTTGACTCCATGCCAAGGTTTTCTTAGACAATTTTGAGACAAAAACTTGAAAAGGTACATTTGGGACATAGTTAATGCAGTGACCACTATTTTTTATTGCCCCATAGGGCAACATATAGAATATCTAACCTTCAGCTCTACGAGACGAAGAGTTCAAGAAAAATAACTAAATAAGTACTGGTTGATGACTTAGATCTTGGAGCTATAACACTATGACTAGTCATAATTTAGTCTTAAGGACCTTCATTAGTCTAGCAATTAGATAGGCTCAGAAGAGAGGGTTGATTATACTCCCTCCGTTCCTAAATACTTGTCTTTCTAGAGATTTCAAATGGTCACCACATACGGATGTATATAGACATATTTTAGAGTGTAGATTCACTCATTTTGTTCCGTATGTAGTCACCATTTGAAACCTCTAGAAAGACAAGTATTTAGGAACGGAGGGAGTATCAGATCATAACTTACTGAAGGTGCCTAAGTAGAGATCTTTGTTTCCTGCAACCCGCCCAATTCTTGCTTGCCATCTCCCATGCTGATGGTGCCTGGCAAAGATCTCAGCCTTATATAGTTAGAACTTAGAACATTGAATAAAGATATATCAACCATTTGGATAACTATGTAACATACATGTTTACTTACATGCATGCCTACTAATTCTATAAGAGTACATATCGGACATTAGCTATTTCCACATGACATAAATTATTAGCTGTAAAACATAACAGACCGAATTACCTAGTAACATACCTAGTTACACCACGATATTTTGACGCACCACGAGAAAATCCGCTGCTATTCCTGCATTTGTTGGATCAAGTTATTGATAGTGCAATATTCCATTTACTCGTGTGATAGTTCAGTATGAGATAGCAATAGTACCTTCTTAAGTATGCGATATATTCCTGCCTAGTCATATGTTTCATTTCATCCACCTCTTTTTCGTAGGTATTAATCTGCCATTGTAAAAAACTATTATATTCCAATAAAAATAGCTTGAGATGTTTTGCGGAAACAAAAATAGCAATGCAAGGAAAAATTATCCGTAAAAAAAGTATCAGAACTTGCTTACTGGGAAATTTGTAGTTGTTGTTGTACCCCAATACTTGAGTGCTGCCAAATCATAAGCCCTCGCTGCCTTGTCCTCCTTGTCATAGCCACCTAAGGTTTCATGATCACAATCATAAGGTGGAATAATTAAAATGGTAAAATGCAACGTAAAAATGGCCACAGAGTAAGGCGAGCATACCGAGATAAACTGATTGTCGAGGACGATACAGTATCATTCCCAGAGGCGATGGTGATGCAGTCATGCAGAGTGTTGATGCAACACGAGATATAATGCTTAAATAGCACATCAAGCGTATATATATTGTTGTCCAATGGAGAGAAAGAGGAAGTATATAGGCATATAGCCATTTTTATTACCTTGTCGGCCCTTGCGACTCTGCCCTTCTCTTCTGCAGCTATTGTCCCAGAGATGAGCCTCATAACGGCCTGTCCATCTATGTCTGAAAATGAATATTGAAGAACATAAGAATATATATAGTTAGCACTTTCAAAATGTGCATGTCGGCGCTAAAAAAATAATCAATTTCTAATGCACATGTATGTGCCAGAGTATATATGTTGATCAGAGGAAAAAACATCATTTTCCCATTTTATATGACTTTTGTATTCATTATTCATTTAAACACATTCGTTTTAAGAGGTCTATAAAAGAGATCTCTATAAAAAAAATTATGCGTATATCCAGAGAAAAGCTAAGATCCACACTATTTATTTGTGTTGGGTCAGCTAGAAAAGTTAAATTAGTTACACCTCTTATTTTGATGCGCTCGGGTTATAGTGGTGCAGATTAGTGTACAAGATATCGTAAGAGTTCTGGAGAAGAAGAACAACACTTAGCAATGCAAATTGTGTGGTAAGTACTAAGTGGTAGCTATAGTACGAATCATGTTGAATACTCGTATGAACAAGAAATTCAATTCAACTGTGAATCCTCGTTTCTGAATTAGCCAATGAGTTGCATATTACTTCTTAGTAATATATACCTGAACATTGATCGGTTAGGCCGCATGATGGATCGTGCTGATCGCGGCAAGACGCGTCTTGCTCCACCCCCTAGCCATTGATCTACCAGCCACTTGGTGACTTTTTCTTTTTCTTTTTATTAGGGCATGTTTGTGTTGTGCTTGTGGCACAACAGGCTTATGTTTATTTTTTCTATACTTGAGCTTTATTGTATGGCTGTGGTGGTTGATTTATCTATAAAGCGAATGACGCCTTTTACCTAACTGGTGAACGGAAAATGGTAGTGTATTTTAAGGACCCCTTAGCCGGCGAATGTTCCCCAGGAGGGGATGGCATTTGCGAACAATTTCACTGGCATTTTTAGTTATGAGGGATGACAGTTTCTTCTGAGCGACATAGCAGTTTTTGTTAGAGGAAACAATTTTTCATTAAAACTGTCATCATTTGATCTCGTTTCAGAACTAAAACTGCCATCAAAAGTGGTTCGTTTGCCACCCCTCTCCCAGCGAACAGTCGCCAGATAAGCTGTTCGTATATTAATCATTGGATATGAACAACCAAGTCGATTTGTCAACTTTTCTCGGTCAGCAAACTATATATATGTCCTCAAATAATCACCAAATTAAAAGCGCAAAATCAAAGTAGCTTGCATTATCATGACTAGCATATAGACCTCGTATGTCTGTTTAAAGAGTTCCTCGCTAGATTGATCGCCCAATTTAAAATGCTAGTGTACTAGCCCAATTTGGAATGGACTAACTAGTAACTACGTCATGGATCAACAAATTAATGTGAAGAAATCAACCAGTAATAATATAATGTTCTGACCTTGTTACACCTCGATATATCGACGTCCTTTGCCCGAATGCGTCGATGGATTTCCTCGCGACAGCTTCTACCGCACCGCCCGGCGAATCCATGGCGCCGCTGGCTCGCTTGTTCTCCGAGGAGGTGCTCTCTGAGACTCCCCCACTGGCACTGCCGCTGACCACAGCCATTGGCAAGTGCGATCCTGAACCCGTGCTCATCGAGAGCGCCAGGCTTTGCGAGCTCCCCGCCACCACCAAAGCGCCGTTTCTCCCCAGCGCATCGAAGCTGCTCGCGCTCGCGTCGGTGCTCATCTCCTCGTGGGGCTGCGGCTGCTGCGCGGGGCCCCGGTCTGCGACTGCGGGTGCGGCTCTTGGTGTACCTGCTGGTTGTTACAGAGCCAGCTCTTGATCATAGAGAGCTCCATGGCGTTGCTCCCGCTGTGGCTGGTGGTGTTGGTGGCCATCGGGACTCCGGAGAACAAGAAGCCGCCGGCCTGATCTTGCTCGGAGACGAACGAGTTGCCACCGAGGAAGTCCTCAAGCTTGGGCTCGGTCTCGGCCTCCATGGCCGCCCTCTTGCCGCCGACTGCGCTCGATCCGACGAGCATCGAGAGCTCGGACGCACCGCCGTTATAGTCCAGATCACCCCTCATGTTCCAATCTACAGCCACATCAAATAACAAGAAACCTTGAACGGGAGAAGTCTACATACAAGCTAGCTTAGATAACATTGGATCGGAGTGCATGCGGCAAACTGGCTAGCTTCTTCCTCTCACCGTGGGTTTCATGAGCTCCCCTATTGAAGGCCTCCGTGATCCCGTATGAAGGCTGATGACCTGGCACGCCGAGTTGAGCGTCGGGAGCTGGCTGCGTGGGTAGGCCATAGAAGTCACTGGCGCCGGAGATGTCGATGCCGGAGGGCGGCGAGCTATCCTGATGCGGCTGTGGGTTCTCTTGGCCGGAGAGCGAGAACCCCAACCAGTCGTTCCCAGAAGCCATTATGGGATGGGCGATTGATAGAACAGCCCGCGGGGCTAGCTGCGATAGATCAATAGTTGGTTTCTTCCTGATCAGAGCACTGGAAGCATTGGCGAGGTAAGGTGGAAGCTGATAGGGAGGAGGGTATACCCTTTTGAGAAGCACCTAGAACACTAGCTACATTTGGGTCAATGTGAGAAGAGTGCAGCAGTGGCCAGAAAAATATCCTGGCCACATGAGAGAAGGGGGAAATGTGCTAGGAGAGGTAAGTATTTATATGAGAACGTAACAGTGGTGGTAGTTGTGTTTTTGGTTCTCTATAGAATCTATAAACTTTTCCATAGAAAATAAATTGTGTGTAGGTCTACGGGTCATGACTCTCATTTTCCTGAATTTATTCCAGGCCTTCCGGCGATGTGCGTTCAACGGGAGAAACCGTTCCCATCAACTAGAAGGCGTCCATGGTGCCTTGGTCAATCTCAAGATGATGTGCCGGCTCAATTCTCGGATGTGCTCATAGGGGTAAGACGTGCGTGCCTGCGTTAATAGGGATGAGTGTATGTGCGTATGTATGAGTGTCTGTGTATGTACTATGTTAAAAAATGACAAATAACCATAAGAAAACGGTTACTACTACAATCCTGTAGAAGGAATATAAAAGAAGTAGGAAAAGGAATCAGAACGTAAGGTCAACTACTATTTCTTAAGTCACATAAACATATATTCATTTGTTTTAGAATAGAACGTATACATCTACTGATGAAAATTGAGTTTTGATCGTAAATATCTCATACAAAGCTTAAATAATTATGAAATCACAATATTAAGAGGAGCCTAGGTCTCTTCATTGCGTCATCATGGGGGTTGTTCACGGTGGCGTGGCATGGCTGGCGATGGTGGTCGTGCTCAGAGTCTCTTCTTTCTTGGTGGTCCAGTGTTCAACTAACTTCTGTGCTTTAAGAGCACTTTGTCGCCCGACGGATCAAGCTCTTCGTGCTAGAGCAAGGTGGTAGGAGGCCCTCTTTGGCAATGGGTTAATGGTGCAATGATGAGGTCCCCATGTTGAAGCTGATGAAGACGTCTTGCTCCTGAGTTTGCCCTCTTCCATTCATTGAATTTGATGAGGCTTCTGCCTAGATCAACGAGCATTTTAATAGATCAGGGCTTCGACGTATGAAGCGACACTTCACTGTATATCCTTTGTATTTTTGCATGTTAGTTTGTAGCCTTTGTTAGTGTTGAATCCTTTAATCGGTCAGAAGTGTTTGACATCAAATGTCGTTGTTGTGTACGCATTATGAGAAATCTGTCCCAAGGAGACAACGGAAATCTACGTCGAAGCTTCATCATCTCCATCCTGATGAGAAAACTCAAGGAGGATCAAAGTCCGGAGGACCGGCTTGAAGATGAAGTGCCACCATTTGCCTAAGAGTCGCCCCTGGGCCCCTCTCCACCACCGGCTTCCCGGCCAGCGGGCAGAGGCAAAGCCGGGAGGGGACGAGGTCTTCACCCTGGCTGCCGCTGAGGAGAAGAAGAAGACATGGAAACACGAAACACGTTATTCAACAAACTGGCAGGTGAAGCACATGCGTACATCTCCAAGAACACATCTACACAAGTTCATAACAGTGCTTAACAAATATAGACTTACATTTGTCACACAAATGTAATGGTTGTCATTGTTCTTGTTTGTAAACTCTTCCTTAATTAATGCGATGAGGCAAAGCTTTTGTCCTGGGTTTTAAAGCTCCAAATGTTTATCTGATTATTCCACGCCATTGTTATATGAAGAATCAACTAAATAGGCACACTTTTTGTCTCTTTTTTAGGCCAGTCCTGGACTACGTATATGCTCGTGTATACTGGCTATATAGAGAGAGGTGACTTGCTGAAGTAGACAGGTGGTAGTAATCCCAGACATACCATGCATGGAAAAGGGTCCAAAGCTCAAAATGTGCCAACATATCCTTGGATCTTAATCCAGCGGCAAGAAGAATCCGATAGCCAACGATATGCGCCCGTGTGCATGCATATGGAGTATAGTACGTGCGCGGACGGTTCGTCCCGTCCAACGGAGACGAATCCAGCGAAAAGATTCCCGCGGAAAAAGAAACTGGGAAACGGAACGGTCAAACTCGTCACGCACGCACACCTGTAGAAATCGACCTCTGACATGCATGTCGTGCCGAGCGAGAGCGCGCGCGCGCGTGCACATCACCATCCCCTCTTCTTCCGCGAGTTCCAACCCACCCACCACACGAATAGGCGCAAGGGGCTACACGCGGGAAGAGCCATGGCCAGGGGACGGCAGCCTAGGCCTGCTCGCCTTATAATACTCTGCTTCCTAGGCAAATCACTGGATTGCATGGACTGCTGGTGCGACCTGCTTGGACTGGACTGGCTATCCCAAACTTTGCAACTGACATGGCTCACTGCAAACCGCAAGAAATTCAGGCCGAGCTGGTCGAAAATCTGATTTCATGTTGTAAGTGGAACCTAGCAGGCCTGTAGAGTCTGTTCTTTTTCACCATTTGAATGATGAAAGTACTGTACATGTAGCATAAATATATAGTACGTACTAGCTACTTGCCAAATCTCTTCTGGAAAATGTAAGAGTAGAACTGAAAGTGTCGATCTAGTGTGGATCTCACTCTGAGCATATTATATTTACCATCTCTTGATCATTCCTTGGTAGCATAATCAAATGATCCAAACCCACTGTCTTCCCCGCATCAGTCGGGCGGGCATCGTCGATAAGCGCCCGTCCAGCCCCAAAGAGTGAGAAAGGTTAGCCCTAAAGAAAGCTCACGGTGACTCGGAATAAAGTAGGCGAGCTGGGGTTGCAAGCTGTGCCCTCTACGAGGACACACACCCTTGTCTTCCGGGCACACCAGAGGAGATGAACAGTGCCACCACGCGCTAAAGGAGTGCCCTAAACGTCTCTGCGAACATGCATGCCTGCCTGATCCGCCCGTCGACCTCTCGATCTCTCGCGGCCGGTCATGTGCAGCGCTAGCTGCAGGGACCATACATGATTACGGGGAGAATGTTAATCATCCTACTGCAACTAGCTACTTAGTAGCTGCTAGTAGGAGCGATGTGTTGGCCATTATTTGGATATAATGAAACAGCTACACACAGCTGGGCTAGTATCGTTGTTGCTAGTACTTCCTCCGTTCCAAAATAAATGGTCTAATTTTGTATTAAAGTTAGTATAAAATTGGATCATCTATTTTAAAACGGAGGGAGTATATATTTACTGCAATTGTACACATAGACTTACGGTTAGTTGTTTTATCAAACATGTTTTGGTAATTACAGGGAGATGTATCTGCAAGAAGAAGAAGAAGAAGAAGATGATGATCTGGAAGATCTTACTTCATGCATCCATGCATGCATGCATCAGGGCCGATCCAGCACTTGGTCGGTGAGTGTTAGTCCAAAGCAGCGTCCTTGTCCCTGCTGCTGTGACCGTGAGAGCCAACAGCCGTTGCTCTGCAAGTGCATCCCGTCCATCCACACAAAACTAACCATGGCGTTGGTGTTTTCCACGGTGCACGTGAGGTGTGAGGAGCCGTGTAGGTTCCCCATGCACGCACATCACATCTGCATGCACACCTAGCTTACTGTACATTACATTACATATTTACATGGGATCCTCCTCGGCCGCGGTACAACGGCGCGAGCTACAGTGTTCGTGGCGCGCCGGCCATAGAATATTCAGCGCCAGGTCGGGTCCGTCCGGAGGGGCTCGGTTGCCGCGCTTCCTGCCCAAACTTTGACCGTCAAAGCGCCGGGGAACACTGCAAAAAGGGAGCGGTTAAAAGTGAAAAATCGCACGGCTCGCTCCTTCTGCTGCATGCGTTGAACAAACAAAAAGGCTGACCAGCTAATCTGACGGTGAAGGAACACGTTTACCTCCCTAGCTCGAGTTCGTCTTAAAAATTGCTAGTATCAATTGTTAAATTATTATTTTTCCTGTGTGTCCAAAGAGGCCGGGACGAGACGAGGCCAGCCGGCCGGGCCGAACACATGCGCGAGCATCTCCAACAGCCGCGCTAAACTAGCGCCGCGCCGTAAAAGTGGGCGTTTTGGTGCGCGCAAAACCGGCGCGCGGCATATGCAGTTCAGCGGGCTGGCCGAAACGCAATCGCGCGCCGCTTATTTGCTGCGCCCGCTCCCGCGCGCCGGACTCTCGCGCGCTTGCTCAAACTTCATGAATTTGGCGCATGTTTATAGTATAGTATTGAACATTGTAGATGAGTTCGTCATATGATTCTTTCAAAGAAGAATTTGATATGGAAGAGGAAGAGGATTTTGCAATGATCCTAGCTATGCATATCAATAAAAAACCGAATCACTGTGGTTCGGTTATGGATCGGCAGAAAATTTGGAGGGATAGGATTGATGCCCACAACAGATTGATCAGGCATTATTTTGCGAAGAATCCTACATACCCCGAGTCGTATTTTCGTCGCCGGTTTAGGATGAGCACCGAGTTGTTCAGCGCATTGCGAGAGAAACTAGAGAGCCATGACCGCTTTTTGACCAAAGGAGGAATGCCGCCAGAGAGCTCGGGCATAGCACCTTCAGAAGGTGACAGCCGCTTTGCGTATGCTGGCATACGGTATACCGGCTGATCTTGTTGATGATCACTTGGCTATGGGTGAGAGCCAAGCCATCATGTGTGTCCAGCGCTTTGCGATTGGGAATTGTGCAAGTGTTTGGCGAGGAGTATTTGAGATCTCTCAATCTTTGAAGACGTCGCAAGGCTATTGGCGATGAACAAAGCTCGCGGCTTTCCTGGCATGCTTGGCTCAATAGATTGCATGCATTGGAGTTGGAAGAATTGTCCAAAGGCATGGCATGGGCAATTCCACGGCAAAAAAAGGGGTCCACTATAATCCTTGAAGCGGTGGCCGATCAGGAGACTTGGATTTGGCATGCATTCTTTGGAATGCCTGGATCTTTGAATGACATCAATGTTGTCAACCGGTCACCACTGATGAATAAGATTGCAAATGATGAGTTGCACCGGTGCAGTTTGTAGCAAATGGCCGTACGTACAACTATGACTATTATTTAGCGGATGTCATCTATCCAAAATGGCAAACCTTCGTGAAGCCGTTGAAAAGCCGGAAGGTAAGAAAAATCTTGATTTTCACAATGCGCAGGCGGCGGCTAGAAAAGATGTGGAGAGATCATTTGGGATTTTGCAAGCCCAATTTGCTATTGTGAGAGGACCGGCTAGATTTTGGGATCAAAAAATGCTTTGATACATCATGCACGCTTGTGTGATCATGCACAACATGATCATCGAGAATGAGCGTGGCCAAGATTTAGACTACTCACAGTATGAGCTCTTGGGACATCCCGTGCGAGTGTGACGGAGGGCTGAAAGGGTATCCCGTTTTGTTGCCTCATATCATGCCATTCGGCGTCCCGCAACGCACAATGAACTTCAGAAGGATCTGATTGAAGAGTGGTGGGCATGGAATGGACGACAAAGAGCATGATTTCTGCATTCAACATTGTATTGTTCATGAACTATTTGTTGTGTTTATTGCAGTATTTGTTGTACTGAACGATAAACTATTTGTTTGGATTGTAATGATAACGAAATTGAACTATTTATTGTTGATTTATTTTGTTTGTTTGATCATTTTTGCTTTTATTTTAAATGTATATGTGGTTTGTGCGTGTCACGCGCTACCGTATTTTTTCAATGTTTGGGCGCTGCTGCATTATAATAGCCGCTGGAAGTCGTTGTGGCGCTTAAATCAACTAAAGCGCGTGCACCATACTAGTTTTTAGTGCGTGACGCGAAGCACGGCTGTTGAAGATGCTCTAAAGCGCTGGCTCTGTATGCTGGCGGCTGTATTTTTGACGTCCATGCGCGCGTGTCTACGCGTTTCCTCTGCATGCACGCGGGGCACTGGCTGCTTAATCTACACGAACGGTCGAAGGCTGGCCAGTGTTGGATTCCGCAATCAGCCTCTCGCTTACCGATGACGCCTCAAAAATAATCAGCTTCTATCAAAGGTCTCAGACCTTATTGATCCGGTAATAGGTGCTTGGGACGTTCGCAACAAACGCGGGAGACCTTAGCTCTCCTTTGATCTTTAATTTTGTTGCAGATGCTTTAGTGGCTATGATTAGCAAAGCCAGGGCTGCGGGGCATATCATCACTAACCTCATCCCCGGCGGCGTGATCCATCTGCAATACGCGGATGACACGATGTTATTATTTGAGCCTGACGATCATAGCATTGCCACGATTAAGTTACTTCTGATTACCTTTGAGATTCTATCAGGTCTTAAGATTAATTTTCTCAAAAGCGAAGTGATCACCATAGGGATGGATGACCATGAAGGGCGGCGAGTCGCAAACTTGCTCAATTGTAAGATTGGGAAACTCCCGATCAAATATTTAGGGCTCCCGATAAACCATAAGAACTTGACAATTGCCGAATGGGTGCCACTTTACGGCAAAGTGGTGAATCGGGTTAGTCCGTGGAGAGGGAGGTTCATGTCTTCCGCGGCTAGGTTAATTTTGACCAATTCTAGCTTATCTTCCTTGCCTATCTTTACTATGGGCATGTTCCTCTTATCCGACGGTGTGCACGCCAAGCTGGACACGCCGCGCGCCCGGTTCTTTTGGGAAGGAACCGAGACGAAACGCAAATACCACTTGGTGAAGTGGGCGGCGGTGTGCAGACCAAAGAAGTTTGGTGGTTTCGGGATCACGAATTCGAAGCTTATGAACGTTGCACTACTCACCAAATGGTGGCGGCGCCTTGCCCAAAGTGAGAAGGGTCTCTGGGCTGATATTCTCCAGGCTAAGTACTTCCCGGACGGCAACCTTTTTAAGGCCAAGCCCAAGGGATCTTCCTTTTGGAATGGATTTCAAGCGGTAAGGCCAGCGTTCGGTTGGGCCCCGGTTTGCAGTCAACAACGGCAAGTCCACAGGCTTTTGGCTGGACTGCTGGAAGGGGCAAACTCCGCTGTGGCAATCACACCCGGAGTTGTATCAGTTTGCCACGAACACAAACATTATGGTCGCTGACGCCCTTAGAGTGCACCCCCCGGCGATCTCCTTCATCAGACCTCTGGAAGCGGGAGAGGCGACGGCTTGGGATTCACTGGTTGCTGAGCTCCAGGGGTGGAGTCTCAGCCATGATCATGATCAGATTGCTTGGAGGCTTACGGCTTCTCGTAAATTCTTGGTGAAATCCTTATACGAGAAACTTATGGAGGGGAATGGGCTAGATATGGCTAGGGGGCTGTGGAAGGCTGGCATTCCCCTCAAGATCAAGATCTTTTTGTGGCAAATGTTTCGCAATCGCCTACCTACCTCGGACAATGTGGCCAAACGCACCGGCCCGGCGAACGGGACATGTGCCATTTGCGGCCTTGGGGAGGATGCTAATCACGTCTTCTTCAAGTGCTGTCTCGCTAGATTTGCGTGGAGCACGATCAGGGATACGTTCAATCAGAATTGGAATCCGCAAAATAGCTCGGACCTTCTTACATTGTTAACCGCACAGAGGGGTGCGAATGCGCGAGTAGTGTGGCGCAGCGTTGGGGCGATGTTTTGGTCCATTTGGACAGTGAGGGACAAAATTACTATCGAGCACAAGTTCCCTGCTCATCCCGCTGAGATTCTTTTCAAATGTCATATTTTATTACAGGCTTGGGCGCCATTGGGGAAGCAGCGTGACGAGGGGCGCATGCAAGAGATTATGGAGGAGATCAAGCCGTGCACGTCGAGACCAAGACTTCAAGATTCGCACGCTTGAACATTTTGCGCCTAGCTTTTTACTTTGTTATGCTCTATCATCGCCTAGGGATCTAGTGCTATCTACTTTGTCGGGACTGCGAGCCCGCTGAACTTACGAAGTTATGTATTTGAAGATTACTCTTGGTTGGATGCTGCCTTGTGGCTTTATTAATTTAAAGCCGGACTCTTCATGCGTCTTCGTTCCAAAAAAAGGTGCTTGGGACGACCAATCGATAGAGCAAACAAAAGTGGAAGACAAGACATCTGTACTACTCTAAATATTATGACCGAAGCACTCAATGACAAATATTTGGATTTGCCTGCAAATATGGGTATGAATAAAAGTGATTGTTTCCAATTCTTGATTGATCGTATTATTATAAAAATTAGTGGATGGAAAGAAAAATTGTCATCCGCTTGGCAACCATGACTCCCTATGTGCCACCATCTTGAGAACTAAATATTTTTCGGATGGAGACTTAATGAATGCAAGTTTTAAAAATGGTTCCTTTTTTACTTGGCAAAAAGTATTATGGCGGGAGTTGATTCACTCAAAAATGATTATATCTGGAGAGTTGGGAATGGACAAAATATTGATATTTGGAGAGATGCATGGATCCCAAACTGTGCAAATAGGAAAGTTATTACCCCTAAAAGAGGGCATCTCTTGTCAAAAGTTGTTGATCTTATCGACCCAGTCACCAACTGTTGGGATGAAGACTTAGTGAGACAGACTTTATAGCCAATTGACGCCCAAAGGGTGCTTAAGATTCCCCTCCATATGCATAACATGACGGACTTCATTGCTTGGAGATATACAAAAAATGGATTGTTTACGGTTCGTTCGGCTTATTTGGAGGAATGGAAAAAACAACATGGAAGGAAGTTGCAACAACCAAATGGTATGGGTAGAATAAATCTCAATCCCATTTGGGGTAAGATTTAGCAATTATCTTGTCGAGCAAAGGTGAATTTTTTTCATTTGGCGTACTTTTGCACGGAACCCTACCATGTCGAGTTACGCTTGGTAATAGACATATGAAAGTTCCGCCCATATGCCCATCATGCTTGAATGGGCCAGAAGATACAAAACACGTGTTGTTTCTGTGTCAGAAGGCGAAAGAGGTTTGTGAGAAGCTAGGATTGCATGAGACCATTAGTAAAGCATGTGTTATCGATCGTGCGGGAGAGGCAGTTTTGGAGTTCCTACTTCTTGTGCCAGAGCAAGAATTATCTATATTGGGCATCCAAAATGTATGTGAACTGACTGCTATAACAGCTTGATATTTATGGTGGGACAAATGTATGTTGGTTCATGAAGGAAAGTCCCAAGATGCATACCAAACTTCCATGGGAGCCCGAGCTATTACATCAAACTATGTTAATGCACAATCCCCAAAGGCTATAAATAGAATAGAGTTATGGGAAAGACCACCAAAGGGTTTTGTGAAGTTGAATGTTGATGCTTCTTTTGATCATGACCTGCTTAGGGGCACAAGCGGGGTTGTTCTTAGAGATGACAAAAGAAGGTTTATGCTTTTGGGGGAATTGGAGGATGGATTGATGTGCAGATGTTTTGACAGCAAAAGCTTTGGCTCTAAGACTTGGCTTATCACTTGCACAGTAGACGGGATGCAATCGTCTTGTTGTTAACTCCTACAATATGGAAGTGATTGACATAATGAAGAATGGAGGACATTCAACGGGAGGGGCGACTATAGGGCTTGTTTGGTTTGTATCCTCGTCATTTTTTGCCTGGCCTGGAGTTGCCCCTGAGTTTGACGTGTGGTTGTTTGGTTGATGCCATGTGCAAAAGAGAGCGTACCTGGCCTGGACTCCTTGTTTTTGTGATTAGCCTGGGCTGGTCTCCAGGCATTGTAATTAGCCTGGGCCAGGCCACCGGGTTCGGACGCCTGGGCGTGCTGCCACGAGCAAAGAGCAGCCTGGATGGGACGTTTGAATAAATAATAGCCTCATTAGATGTACCGATGGGATGTTGATGCTCTACCAGTCCAGGAACCAAACCAAACGCACCATCGCCATATTGGCCTGGCCAGGCAGAAAAAATCCAACTTAGACGTCCACACCAGGCATCGCTGAACTCCTAGGCATGAGGACCAGGTCACAAACCAAACTGACCCATAGTCTTCCATGATTATTATTTTATGGCGTGTGACTTTTCCCTTGTAAGGTTTGAACATTGTAACATGGAAGCAAATAAGGTTGATCATGAAATTGCTAGGGTAGCTAAATTTTCTGTGACTAGTGATTGGTTTGAGGAACCTATGAATGATATTGTATCTTTTATTATAGACGATGTAACTGTTATTTCCAATAAATAAAGTTGATGTTTTTTCAAAAAGAAGATAGAGCAAACATTTTGGCATGTTGATGCTTCACGCATTCTAGCTATCCCCTACCAGCCTATGAGATGGATGATTTAATTTCTTGACACTTGACAAAAACTGCGTCTTTTTCGGTCAAATCAGCCTATCATATAGTGTGGAGAGATAAATATGAGGCAAGAGGCAGAAGAGATGGACTGCTGCTGCATCTATTAACCCAATATGGGATATAGTTTGGAAATTATCCAGCCCAGCGAAGGCTAAAAAATTTCTGTAAAGAATTCTACATGGATCTCTACCATGCAGAATAACCTTGACAGATAAGCACATGAAAGTTAACACAAAATTTCCTGCCTGTGAGGACTCGGAGACAGTTAAGCACATGTTATTCCTCTGCACGAAGGCGAAGCAAGTATGGTATGAACTGGGATTGGGAGATATCATTGCCCGTGCATGCACTGTTGATCACGTTAGAGAAGCAATTCTAGCTTACTTATTAAATCATCCAACTAATGAGATCTCGTGTTGGGGCAAGCAAGATCAGACCTGATCTTGGCTATCACTTCTTGGTACCTTTGGTGGGAGAGAAGGAAGCTAGTACATAATGAACATGTCCAGCAAGTCAAGGAAATAGTGGCTTCCATTTGAGCACTTGCTGCAAACTCCTTGACTGCCTCTATGCCCAAAGCGAAGACCATATGATCCATGGGGAAGACAACCGACAGGCTTCGTTAAGCTTAATGTAGATGCCTCATTTGATCTTGACTTACATGCTACTATGGGGGCAGTCCTGCGGGATAGTTCAGGAAATTTCTTGGCGGCTGGGAATAATGTTGCCGGAGAGTGTATGGATGCATTTACAGCAGAGGCACTGGTCTTGCGCTTCCGGCTAAATCTGGTGCAGAGCTATGGTTGTTCCATATTAGTTATGAATTCTAATAATAGAGATCTGATCAAGTCAATGCAAGATGGTGGACAATTTGCAAGCCTGGCGGTTGCCATTATTGATGATTGTTATCACATGTAGGCTGATCTTGCTAGGGTTCGATTTGAGCACTGTCATAGGGAGGCAAACTCTGTTGCCCATGAATTTGCTAGAATGGCTAGGTTTTCTCCCCTAGTTCATGGTTTGATATGGCCCCAAGTGCCATATCCCCTTTGCTTGTAAATGATTCTTTGTTGGTTTCCAATGAATAAATAAAGGGGTTGGAGAGTTAAAAAAAAGGCTGGGCCAGGGTTGGATACTCGTGTGTTAGTCCAATCCGACACCTCTAACGGTTTGGACTGCTTGTCACCGGACTTACGCGTGTGGCGCGATGATGCCAGCCGTCTCAGTTGTGCATGAACCCCGCGTGGGTAGGAGTTAGGCGCTCCCGACGCTGGGCGGGGACAAATGCGGGTGAGATGGGCCGATTGTATGGTCAACTAGTGGCACAAAAGGCTCGCACGACCGGGATCAGTGAAGCAATACCTGCCAATTCATTAATGGGTGTGGCTAGATCTCACTCGACTGAGACTTAACGATGTCTCAGTCAAGTTATACTCCCTTCGTTCCTAAATATAAGACCTTTTAGAGATTCCTATACGAACTACATAAGGAGCAAAATAAGTAGGCTTTATGTTCATTATGTGCCACCCATTGCGATTCCTAGTGTAGGGTCGCCTAAAAGAGATGTGGCCGCTCCAACCCAATAACCACGTGGCCGCGTCACGCCAACGTCACTCATGTTTTATTATTTTTCTTTTCATTTTTAACTCACTTTTTTGTTTCCTTTCATTTTTATCTCACATTTTTTTCATTACTATTGTTTATATTCATTTTATATTGAACACTTTACATAAAATTTGGGAAAAAAAATAATCACGCGTTTGAAAAATGTTAAAGGTGTATGGAAAACTTCATTTGTACTATTTTTTATATGATATCTAAAAAAAGTCATGCGTTTAAACATGTACCTGACTTTAAAAAAATACATTGTAAAAAACATGTCCGCTTATTCATAAAATTCTGACATTAATAAATGCACGTTATATTTAATACAATATTCACTAGTTCATAAAAATATGTTCCTCGTATTTTCGAAATATTGTCTGCAGTGTAAAAAAATGTTTGTGTGAACTAAAAAAATGATTTTGTATCATTAAAAGAAACGCGACCTTCTAAAGAAAAATTCCTGTGATTAATGTTTGTGACTTTTAAGAAAATGTTTATACAATGTAAAAAAAAGTTCCAGTAGGTTAATGTTTCCCATTACAAAATGTGTATGACATTTTAAAGAAAACATTCATTTGTGTCAAAAAATATTTGTGTAGTTTAAGAAAAAAATTTATTACAATTATAAAATGTACAACATGTATTTGGAAATATGTTATGATGTGTTCAAGAAAATGTTGAAAACATGTGTTTCAAAAAAACATACATCATGTATTCAGAAAATGTCCAACGTGTATCAAAACAACTCATGTGTGCCTAAAATGTACATTGTGTACTGAGATAAAAGTAGACATGTGTTTAAAGGAAAAAACAGATAAAACTGAGAAACAAACAAAAAAACAAAGAATACGAAGAAACCAAGAAAGAAACAAAACAAAAACGAAGTATACCGACAAAAGAAAGAAAAACAATGAAAACCAATACAAAACAAGGAAACGCAGGGAAAAACGAAATATAAGAAAACTGATGAAATAACACAAATAAAAGAAAAGAAAAAGGAAAAAAAAATAGAGAAAACAGGTCGAGCGAACCTACGCTGCACGCTACGAACGGCAACGAGCACCCACACCAAATGGACCAGACCGCTAGTGGTCGCCTGTAGACGAGTCTTATCCTCTATTCTTAAATAGTTGCAACTCATTACCTATTATTCCTTTTCATGCAACTATGTCACATCATCAAGTCATGCATGTGGTCATAATTTATAATTTGTGCACTAATCTATCAATGCAACCATGCCACCTCAACACTCATGCATGTCAATTTGTTGCACTAATTTTTGTGTGGGCATAGACGTGACGTTTGGAGCAAATATATGTAGGTCATGTTACACATTTTTGTCATGTATGCACCCCCTTGATTTCAATCCAGTATTTTTCTCTTTTCATACAATATTATATCACATGCTCCATATGCTACATTGTTTTTAAAATATAAGTTGAGAGCAGTCTCAAATTCATTTTTGCAATATTTTTAGTTTTTTAGCACCTATTTATGAATCTATTTCATGAAGATTCCAGCAGGGGGGCATTATCTAGTAGGAATAAGTACAGTGACAAATGACTGTCGCGGTATGCGATTGGTCGCTACCCAGTCACCTGCGTAATAAATAGGAAGCACCGCGTTATGATAGCTCCTCACCCTAGTGCCCCACGGTGTCCGCACAAATTTTCCGGCCATTAACATCCGTTTGGTCGCTGCAAGCTCTGGTATTGTTCTATTTTATTTTTTTATTTTTTGGAATTTTTTCACCTGGGTTCTTCATTTTTTTCTTCTTCTTTTCTTTATTATGCTTTGGTTTTCTTTTTTTTCTTTTGGTTTTCTCTGCTTTATATGTCTTTGTCGATTTTTATTGATTTTCTTTCTGTAATAGATGTCTACCTTTTTTAATTACATAACATACATTTTTAGTGTAAACGTGAAACATTTCTTTGATACACGTTGAATATTTGTCAAATATACAATATACATTTTTTTAAATAGATGGTTTTGAACACTGTATTGAATACATGGTCACGATTTTCAAATACACATTGCACATTTTATAAATTGCAATAAGCATTTTTAAACTATTCAAACATTTTTTACATTGTATAAATATATTTTTAAATTACACAGACATTTTCTTAAAGCACATGAATATTCCTTTAAAATGTAACGTAGATTTTTTAATGCCAAAAAAATTAACCTCTGTGGAAACTTTTTATACATTGTATAAACATTTTTAAATGTCACAAACATTTTTTTGGAACATGAGAATTATTCTTTAAAACTCACGAATATTTTTTTATTGTCAAAATATAATTTTCTCAAATTTATTAAAAAATTGAAAGTTGCGTTAACATTTTTCTGAAACACGCTTTCTTAAAATTTTATTAAATTATGTTCTCAAATATTTTCATTTAAAATAAAAGGGAAGAAAATAAAATGGAAATTAGGATGGCATGACGTCTGCATGTCGAATACACTTCTGTCCGAGACCGGCCCTTACAGGCGAGGCTGGCTACCACCTCGCATTAAGCGAGGCATAGGCTCGCCCCGCAGACAGGACCTGATGTACAGCGCGTAGCTTGTTAGGACTCCACGGAAAGCGAGCGCCTAGTGGGCCGTCCTCATTAACATTTTACACAGAATTTAGGTTGGTTATTTTTTTTCAAACTATATAATAAAAAGAATTCAAAAAATGTTCCACAAAGTTATTAATGGATTTGAAGGTATGTATCAATTTCAAAAAAACGTTTTCTAAATTTATAAAATGTTCTGCAATTAAAACTGTTCTTAAATGTAGGAAATATTCAAGAATTTGAAAAACAATGTTCATGAGTTTTATTACAAAGACAGAATTTAAAACATGAATAAAAAAATTCAGGATCTTAAAAACTGACTCCCAATTTTGAAAAACAAATTTTATAAAATATTCTCTAATTTAGAAATATTTGCAAAGTTATTAAAAATTCTTGAATTTTATAAAAGGTTTTGTAGTTTAAGAATGATGATTTTATGAAATGTTTCCTAATTTCAAAACATGTTTATAAATTTGAAAAATTGTCGTATGTTGAAAAGAATTGAAATTAAAAAATAATCCCATGTTTCAAAAATAATCCCAAAATTCATGATGTTCACAAATTTGAAATTTATTTCAAAATCAACAAAGATTCATGATTTTAAATGAAAAATTTTTAAAACCGGAAGATAACCGGTAGAGGAAAACAATGAAAAAAGGAAAGAAAAACCGAACAGAAGGCCCAAGGAGGCTAGCCGAATAGCGTGTGTTGGGGTGCACGGTGTATCAACCACCTCCATGCTATGCGCGGAATAAGATTAGTCATTGGAGAGTTGTCCTCTGGAGGCAGGCAGAGGTGATACCATGCTATGCTCCTCACCCGAAGGAATGGGGGCATGGCTACTAGTGGTGGCGGATGGGGAGTGGAAAGTGGCGAAGGCAGCGGACAGGGGAGGAAAATATGGAGGGGCAGGGTCTCGGTGCTGGCGGTCGGCTTAAATAGCCACGCTAGGCACTCCGTGGCCCACCGAAACGGCGCCACGCGGCGACATCGGTCAGACAGAGTAGAAGAGCTTCGGACTGTCGAGTTTCAGACTATTTTCGTATGGGACATCAACGTCAGTCCAACCTGGCGGATGCGTCCGGGCGTCCCCATATCCGGATATGAGAGGTGCCTGTCAGCCCGCGCGTTTGAGGCACGTTTGAGGCGCCTGTCTGGATCGAATTTTCACGATCGGTCAGTGACTGGGCCGTCCGCCCGGGTATTTGAGGCGGGTTTGGGGCGTCCGGCTGTAGATGCTCTAACCCGCCTAGGCTATCATTTTTTTATTGATTGGAAGAACACCATCTAGATTAGTTTTTAGAACACCACCTAGTAGATGACTATGCATGATCGATAGGATGCGATCTAACGATCTCCAAGCTTTTATTTCCCATATCGCAAGGCGACTAGGGAAAGCATTCCTCCCCTCGATCTCCAGCGGCGAGCCCGTAGATTCGCCTCCCTCTGCCCGCCGCTCCGGCGGATGGTGGCGGGGAGGGAATTTCTGGTGCCTCGGATCCTACTAGTATATTGGTAGGGTTGAAGTCCTCGCAGGGGCGGCGTTTGGACGGATGAAGACACTTCTTCTTCGAGTTAGTCTTCCGGTCTCCGGTCCTCCTCAAGTTCATTCATTGGAACGCATTTGTCGGAGCTTCGACGTAGATTCCTGGAAGCTCCTCAGGGCGGCGAGGTTAGGGTCTCTCGCAGTGCGTATGCAACGGCGATATTTGGTGTCAGGTTCTTCAGATCGATTCAAGGATTCAATAGCAATGACTGTGGCTCCGGGGCGTTGGTCCTTAGGGGCACGTGCACGAAGACTTCCCAACTGTCATCGACAAGGTCAAGCCGGCTCCAGTATAGGAGAGGTGACATTAGTGCGTCGACGACTCGTTCTGGTGGTGGAAATGTGTAAGTGCATCCAGTGCCCCTTAGTGATTTTGGTGTATTGAAGACTTATAGGTTAAGGGACTAATGTGTTTATGAGTGTACACAGGTCTATAAGTCTATGAGGAGTTTGGTATTTCTGAGAGAAAGTCGACCCTAAAAATGAAGTTCTTCATATGAAGACTTTGGTATTCTGAAGACTTTCTGAAGACTTTGAAAGTGAAGAAATTGGTGTGACCTTGAAGACTTGGTATTCATTTGAGGAACATGAAGCGTGAAGACTTTTGTTTTCGTTGTTTCGTTTTCTCTTTCTTGAGTCATAGGAAACACCGTACTGTTAAAGGGGTCGAGGAAATACTAAGGAAAAATTTCAATGTGATGCTCAACTCAAAATCCTACACCTACCAATCCCTTGAGTGAAGCCTTTGGAAATCTCATACAGTTTAGTCAATTTCTTCGATGTGAGACGAAGTTCTTACAGTGTTGAGAATTTGTTCTGACCGAGGAGTTAGGAATTCGCCGGTGTGGATTGCCTACCTTGTGAGGAACATGATAGCCCCGAGGAATTTGAAAGTCAGATTTCCGACCGTTCTTTGTCTTCTTGTATTTGTTCCAAAATATCTTATCCACCTAACGGTCATATCATTGAAGGGCATTTATGTCTTATCATGTCAGGCTGCTCCCTAGGCTATAAATAGCCGCCCCTACAACCACTAGCTGGTTGGCTGCTCGAGAGAACTTGACACTTGTCATTTGAGAGCAACCCATCCTCCGAGGACTTGACGAAAATCATCGAGTGAGGAAAAACCCAAAACCAAACCCTACAAACCCAAAGTGATTGAGCATCATGAAGAGATTGATCCTGCGTGTATCCGACGCTTGTTACCTTTGAAGATCTGTGCTTCTTCCAGACGGTTAGGCGTCATGGTCTAGAGCATCCAAGAGGAATTGTGGATCGCCGAGTGACCGAGTCTGTGAAGGTTTGGAAGTCGTCTGAAGACTTACCACGAGTGATTGGACGAGGTCTGTGTGACCTTAGTTCAAGGAGAATACGGTGAGGACTTGGTGTCCTGAGCTGCGTGCTCGGCCGGGTGTCCGGGACTATGTGTCCTCGAGTTTAAATACTCGGCCCAGAACAGACGTACAAGCGAGACAACAGTTGGAACTGGTCTACCAAATCATTGTCTTCACCAACCTTACTGGTTCTATTTCCTCAACTCATTCATTTCCTCATTCTTTGTGTTGAGTGGTTGTTCATATCTGTGTTTGAAGACTTTGATCAAGACTTTCTCAATTTCCTCAGTTCAATTTCTTGATCTGTTTGTCTTCATCTTGTGTTATCCTGTGTTTACGCTTTACGTACTCTGTGATTGTCTTCATTTCATCATGATGACCATGCCCGCGATACATTATGCTTACTTCTGAGTACTTATTCCGCTGCAAGTAGTTCTTCGCTATTCCTCACGGGCAAATTCCTCAGTGAAGAATTCATAAAAATCGCCTATTCACCCCCCCTCTAGTCGATATAACGCACTTTCAATTGGTATCAGAGCAAGGTACTCCCTTGTTCTGTGTGATTTTAGTTTAACCACCGGAGTTCTAGTTATGTCGATCACCGGTATGATCAAGGTCTCGGCTGGGTGTCCTACCTTTGATGGAATGGACTACCCCTACTGGAAGAACAAGATGCGAATGCATCTTGAGGCAATTGACAACGATCTCTGGTATGTTGTGGAAAATGATGTTCCCTCTATTTCACCCTCACTGAACGCTACCGATGTGAAGAGATTCAAGCAACTCGATTCTCAAACGAAGAATATCATATGTGGCCATCTGAGCAAAGGACAGTATGGAAGAGTGAGTGCTTTGGAAACTGCTAAGCTCATCTGGGACAGGCTGTCCAAAGTAAATGAAGGAGTCCCAACTCAGCGTGACTCTCGAGTTGATGTTCTTCGCAATCTCTTCAACCACTTCAAAAGACTCGACGATGAAAATGTTCAACAAACCTTCGATCGCCTCACTGACATCTCAAATGAGCTTCAAGCGCTTGGTGCCACTGACATCACCGACCATGAGGTGGTGAAGAAATTGTTGAGATCGCTTGATTCCTCATTTGATACTCGGGCACTGATGATACAAGAACGTCGACTACAAGTCACTTGATCCGGTGATATCCTCGAGAGGCTAAATACTCATGAGTTCCGACTTGCTAAAGAGAGATCTCTATGGTTCTAGCTATGGCAAATCACGTGCCCTGAAGGCCAAGGCTGTGTCTAAATCTTATTGTGAAGACTCTGGTAGTAGCCTTGGTGACCCTGAAGAATTGAGCCAGGAGCTAGCACTACTCGTGAAGAAGTTCCAGAAGTTCTCAAGACGTGGTCGCTTTAGAAAATCCTCAAGGAGCAGTGATTCCTCATCTAGTGACTATAAGAGAAGACTATGCCACAAATGCAAGAAACCTGGTCACTATATTCAAGATTGTCCTCAGTGGGAAAAGGAATTAAAGAAGAAGAAATACAAGGATTACAGTTTTGATGACGCTAAGAAGGAGAAGAAATCGTCGAAATCTTCATCATCAAAATCCTCAAAGTCTTCATCTCACAAGAAGAGCAGCTCCAAGAAGGCTCGGGCATTCATTGGCAAGGAAATGGACTCTGAAGCTGAATCGAGGAACATGAGGAAGAGGAGGCATCGAGAGGAGTCCGAGTCCGGTGTGGCGAAGTCTGGCTCTCATCTTGCATTCGTCAGCAAGTCCATCTTCAACTCTGAAGAAAATGACCTCACCGACAAAGCTGATGAAGATAGTGATGACTATACTCCCACCTATTGCTTCATGGCAAAGGGTGCCAAGGTACTCAAATATACCTCCTCTGAATCTAGTGAAAATGAATCTGATGACGATCTCAAGCCCAGCTACTCTAAACTTGCTAAGATTGTTGTAAAACAACAAAGGGCTTTTGAAAAGGTTCAAAACATGCTAGATAAAAGTGATGATATGTTGGGTGAAGAAATGGATCGCACTAAAGCCACAATGAAAATCTTGGAGACTTGATCTAGGTTTGACAGCCTTCAAGGTCATCATAACACTCTCTTATCTGATCATGAGAAACTTTCTTATGAATTTCTTCAAAGAAAGCAAGATCTTGAGAAGCTAAGAGGGAGTTATGAAGATCTTCAGAAGGAGCGCGATTTATTACTTGCTCAACAAATCAACGCTTCTCAGGAAGAATTTGTTCCTCCATGCTTAAAGTGCATTGAACGTGAATCTGCTAATTCTTCACCTGAATGTTCAAATGCTTCAATTGTTACAAATTCTTCACCTGCCTCTGCTATTATTAATTCCTCATCTGAGGACATTGCTAGTATCACTGACGATGCAGGGTTGAAGGAATTGTATATGACAGGCATGTACAAAAGCCTCAAAGGGCATCAGACTCTTTGTGATGTGCTTAAAAAGCAGATCCTCAACAGAAACCCTAGGAAAGAGGGTATTGCCTTTGAGAGGAAACTCAATCCTAATGGAACATATTGGAAGCCTGAGCAGTACCCCAAAACCTCATGGGTTGCTGCAAAGGGACCTCCAGTTGATCTATCTAACTTATCTGGCTTTACATGTGAATCTCCTCATTCTTCTGATGAGTCATTTGACTCCAACTATAAGCTGTTCAAAAATCGGAATGGTGAAGTATCTGCTAGATATATTGGCACTAACTGCAGGAACGGTTCTCCTATGAAGAAAATCTGGGTTCCCAATAGGTGCCTTGAAAGTCTTCGGTGAATGTCCTCATGACACCACACATGAAGAATAGGAACCCCAGATCAAACTCTTCATATGGACCAAATTCTTCATATGGATCCAAGTCCTCATACGGACCAAATTCCTCACGTGGATCAAAGTCCTCATATGATTATCATCGTGCTAACAACTCATTTCACGAGGTAGAGCTAAGGGCTATGAATATGTGCATTATTCTTCAAACCAATATGTTCATAAGTCCTCGAAGAATTTATCTGCTTATTCATATGCTTACCCTAACCCCTCTTATGTGAAACGAAATGGTTTGGCCTCTATACCACCATTCTCATATGGAGCTCGTAGAGTGATGAACTCTTTGCCACCCCTTCAGATGTGGGTAGTGAAGAAAAGGAACTAATCTCTTCTGCAGGGTCAGGTCTCCAGACGTGCTTTAACGTCTGAAGAATTTCTTTGAGGGCACGACAAAATTGCACGAAAGGGCCTTGAGCTAATCATGAAGAAATGAACCTTCATTTCACACGTCCTCATCTGCTATATTTGTTTTATTGCTTGATGAAATTCATCGATGAAATTGATATCATATTCTTCACTAATGAAGTATATGAGATCGTAAGTTGCACTAATTCATCTGCAGGATGATCAACCCAAAGCAAATGAGTGGGTCCTCGATAGTGGATGTACAAATCACATGACTGGTGACAAGAACCTATTGATGGATGCTCCCTTATCACCGTCACATCTGAAGCATATCATCTTTGATGGCAAAGGCAAAAGTCAGGTATTGGGTCTTGGTAAGGTTGCGATCTCTAAGGACATACACATGGACAAAGTCATGCTTGTTGAGTCCTTAGGATACAACCTCATGTCGATCTCAATGCTTTGTGATCTTGATATGGTTGTTGTCTTTGGCAAGTATCGTTGAGTTGTGATTATGGAAGCTGACAATTCCAAAGTCTTGAAGGCTTTAGGAGAGGAGACTTGTATATTGTTGATTTCTCTCTGAGGACCACAACCAGCCGTGTGCCTACTTGCAAAAGCTTCGTATAAAGGCTGGCTATGGCATCGACGACTTGGTCACGCAGGCATGAGGAATTTGCACACGCTTGCGAAGAAGAAGCATGTCATTGGCATTGAGAATGTCAAATTCCTCAAGGATCACTTGTGTGGAGACTGTGAAGCTGGAAAAATGACCAAGGCCAAGCATCCAGCGAAGACTATCATGACCACTACTCGTCCATTCGAATTGCTTCACATGGACCTCTTTGGTCCTAATCATTACTCAGCAGTCACTAATGATGCATCTCTATATGGCTTTGTTATTGTTGTATTTATACAAATCGAGCATATTGTGTGTATGATTGAAATGCTTGGTATGTGTGGGATCCGACAATCTAGTTGTTTATCCTTGGCAGACTCTCTTATGGGGAAATGTAGTCTAGTGCTTCCTTGAGCCATAGTATTCCGCTACTGACCCAGTTCACCGGAGTCCTCTTAGCCCAAAGACTACCGCTCGGGGCGCTTGACTAGCCGGCATGTGTTTCACTTCGTTCACGTGGTTCTGTTCTTCGGGGAAATGTCACGCGGTGACTCGAGTCCCGCTTAGCTCACTACAGCCGGGTTCCCGGAGTCCTGTTATCCAGTGCTACAACCCGGATTCACACGCAGCTGACCGACATGCTCGAAGTTGATTCATGTATGCTGTCCCCATGGGTTAGTGCCGCTTTGGGTTCACGACTAGCCATGTCGGCCGGATTCTCTGTCATATGGATGCTAGCAACACTATCATATACGTGAGCCAAAAGGTGCAAACGGTCCCGGGCCATGGTAAGGCGACACCCGTGGGAATACCGTGCGTGAGGCCGCAAAGTGATATGAGGTGTTACCGGTTAGATCGATGTGACTTGGAATCGGGGTCCTGACTGATTACTCTCGTTACACATGGGTACACATTGTCACTTACAAACATGAAGTGCAGGAAGTCTTCAAACAATTTTCCTCGAGGGCTTCAACCAACTTTGGTGTGAAGATCAGGCACATCAGGAGTGACAATGGAACTAAGTTCAAGAATTCCAGTCTTGATGACTATCTTGATGAACTTGGTATTACTCATGAGTTATCTGCTCCCTATACTCCTCAGCAAAATGGCGTCGTGGGCGCAAGAACGAGAACTCTTGTTGAGATGGCTTGCACTATGCTTGATGAATACAAAGCGCCTCGTCGTTTTGGATTGATGCAATTGATACCGCGTGCCACATCATCAACAGAGTATATCTTCACAAATTCTTCAAGAAGACTGCCTATGAACTCCTCACCGATAAGAAACCCAATGTGAGTTATTTCAAAGTCTTGATTGCTAAATGTTGGATTAGAGATCCTCATCACAATGCTAAATTTGCACGAAAGCACATGAAGGTTTTATGCTTGGTTATGGAAAGGACTCGCACACCTCTGAGTCTTCAACAATGTTCTTTACAAGATTGTTGAAGCTGTAGATGTGCGGTTCGATGAAACTAATGGCTCGCAAAGAGAGCACCTACCTTCTGTGATAGATGAACCAGCACCTGAGGAATCTATCAAGTTCAAGGCAACTGAGGATGTAATTCCTACTGAAGAATCTGCTGAAGAATTCATTCCGAGCAACGCGAAGAATGTCGAAATGATGCACACGAAGATAATCTTTGAAGAAAATGGTCTTTGAAGAAAATGATGATCAAATTCCTTGACGACAACCAGCCCATCCCCGCGTTGCAAAATAAGTGCAAGTTGACAAGATCATCGATGACATTGAAGCACCAGGTCCTCTCACACGCTCAAAAGCTTCACATTTATCTAAATTTTGTGGGCACTATGCTTTTGTCTCTATCACAGAGCCCACTAAGGTAGATGAAGCATTTACGGAGCCCGAGTGGATTCAGGCCATGCAAGAAGAATTACATCGATTCGAGCTCAACAACGTGCAGGAACTGGTCAAACGTCCGGATCCTCGTAAGCATAATATCATTGGCACAAAGTGGATCTACCGCAACAAGCAAGATGAAAATGGCCTTGTGGTGAGGAATAAGGCCACGACTTGTAGCTCAAGGCTACACACGGAGTTGAAGGAATTGATTTCGATGAAACTTTTGCACCTGTTGCTAGACTTGATGCTATTCAAATATTACTTGCTTATGCTAACCATCATAATATCACTTTATATCAAATGGATGTGAAAAGTGCATTCCTCAATGGTAAGCTTGAGGAAGAAGTATATGTTGCTCAACCCCCAGGTTTTGAAGATCCAAAGAATCCCGACAAAGTCTTCAGACTCAACAAGGCCCTCTATGGCCTCAAGCAGGTCCCACGGGCATGGTATGATACGTTAAAGGAATTCTTCGTGAAGAATGGCTTCACACCCGGTTCACTCGACCCTACTCTCTTTATTAAATCTTATGATGGTGAACTGCTTGTATGCCAAATATACGTTGATGATATTATCTTTGGCTGTACTGACCAACATTATAGTGATGAATTTGCCCATATGATGAGTGAAGAATATCAATGTCTATGATGGGAGAGATGAAATTCTTCTTAGGTCTTCAAATTCGTCAACAACACAATGGCATATTCATATCTTAGGAGAAATACCTCAAGGATGTTCTGAGGAAATTCGGCATGCAAGATTGTAAATGCGTCAAAATTCCTATGCCCACAAATGACCATCTATGCACTGATGAAAATGGTATTGATTTCGATCACAAGGTATACCGCTCCATGATTGGTTCTTTATTGTACTTATGTGCATCTAGGCTAGATATAATGCTTAGTGTTTGCATGTGTGCCCGATTTCAAGCTACACCAAGGAATCACACCATAAGGTCATGAAGCATATTCTTGATATCTAGCTCACACACCAACACTAGGATTATGGTACCCCAAGGGCTCTACTTTTGATCTCATTGGATATTCGACTCGACTATCTTTGGTGATCGTGTGGACCGCAAGTCAACATCTAGTACTTGTCATTTCCTCGGACGATCTTTGGTCTGTTGGTCCTCGAAGAAACAGAACTGCGTATCACTGTCTACTGCGGAAGCTGAGTACATTGCTGCGGGTTCTTGCTGTGCTCAATTGCTGTGGACGAAGCAAACTCTCAAGGACTACAGCATCAACGTGAAGAATGTGCCTCTCTACTGTGACAATGAGAGTGCCATCAAGATTGCTCACAACCCAGTTCAGCACTCGAAGACAAAGCACATTCAGATTCGTCATCATTTTCTTCGTGATCATGTGTTGAAGGGCGACATCTCCATCGAGCATGTGAAGACCGAAGAACAGCTAGCCGATATCTTCACAAAGCCCTTGGATGAGAAGAGATTTAGCAAGTTGCGGTGTGAGCTAAATATCTTAGAATCTTGAATGTTCTTTAAAAGGACACACATCCCGACACTTATGCAAAATTGATGACTTAGATGTGCAACACATGAAGAAAGCGTTTTATTCAATCAATGAAGAATAACACTCTAAGTGTGAAGAAATTAATGAAGAATTTGATTCTCGTAACCCTACGACAATTATGCGCGTGTCTGAAATCATCATTCTTATCTGATTGGGTCACGCCACCACCAAAGTTGAAAATCTTCAATTTGAGTTTTTCCTCAGTTTTGAAATTATTCAGTTTTTTCAAATTCTTCAACTTTGCAAAATTTTCACTGACTTCGTCGTTTTTCTTCATTGGCTATATATATATATGGGTTTATGTCCTCTACAGCATTCACTTATGGCTATTTCTTCAAGTTGTTTTTTCTGCTAAGTGAATGTGATCGGACCCTTCCCCCTCTATGCTATACTCAACCCAATCTATTCACAAATTCTTCATGTGCGTTCTATTTGAAACTCGTTCAAAATCTTCACTCTGTCCTTGCCAGCTGAAGAAATTGCGAACGGAACTTTTAACTTATCTTATCAAAATTTTCGGGTTTGCCGCTCAATCCGTTCCGCTTCCTACGTTAGACTTATCTATTCACCCACGATCTAACACGATCTCCACTTTTCAGTACGTGGGTGACACATGTCAAGCGAATGAGAAGGGTCAGGGGCACGTTCATCCAAAATCTTCGGGCGAACATTTTTTCATCGTGGCTATATATACCCCCTCTCCCCTTCCTCACTACCTTTATCCGCTCGACCGCTCTCTCTCTCGCTCGAGCTTCTCAAACCCTAGCGCCGCCGCTACTCCATCCTCTCCGGTGAGGAAGAGCTTCACTACCTCGAACTCGTCGCCGTCGTACTCGCGCCGACCGCGGAAATCTTCACTCCGCCGCCCCCGTAGCTTTTTTCCTTCGCCGAGTTAGGGCGTGGGAGATCTGAACTGACGAACTCCTAATCTACACTTCTCAGTTCGTCGTGTTCTTCAGTTCGGTTAATTAAAAGTTACTTTTATTACTCGCTTTGATTCTCAAACCTTCCTGAAAATCTTCAAAGGTGTTTATTCTTCAAATCTTCACACATATGAACACCTCAAATGAAATACGCTCTTGATTCGTTTCTCTAAGCAATGATTTTTCTTCAAGATTCCTAAATTGTGTGGATCCTCGATCTATACAACTCTGGAACCTAAGACAAAGATAGCTTAGTGAAATTCTTCAAGGTTCATCTGGTCAAATTCCTCAAACTAGTTCTTTTTGAAAAACCTTACGAGAGCATATGACCTCTCCAAATTCCTCGCAACTATACTCTATTCACGGTACTCATGTCCGCTCTTTGAATCACTAGGTTCTCACCAACTTAACTCATTTGCAGCGTTCCTCAAAGAAAAGTTGCATACTTCTTGAAGAATTCGATTGTTCAAATTCCTCGGTGAAGAATATGGCGGAAGGAAAGAAGCCACGTAAAGGATGAAAGAGGCCCGAGGTCATGACTGCTTTTGAGATACTGAGGACATCTATCTTGACTATTACACACACAGTGAAGCCAAGTTTGGCAAGGAAAACAAAAATCAGCGCAAAATGCGCATTCAGAGGATTGAAAGGAGATGGGCAAGGGAATGGAGAGTACAGGTATGTTACTTCAAAGTACATGAAGAAATTCACACCGAATCCTCCATGCCCAAGAGCTCCATTGGCACTGCCAAGAAGTCAATTCCCCACCAAAGATCAAGCGTGGTGAGGACTTTCTGAAGAATGGGCCAAGCGCCAAGCCAAGTTGGCGAGACAAGCCAAAAGAAGCAGTGAGGAAATTCAATGAAGACTCTGCTACTGCTGCTGCCACTGAGGCCCCTGTTAAGCCCAGAAAATCAATGGCAAAGAAGCCAGCGCACAAGCCAAGTGCTTCACCAACAGTGCCCTCACGGCCAGAATCTTTAATGCCCTCACGGCCAGTTCCTCATGCTACTCCTGCTCCTCCCAAATCCTCAGCTCCTCCTTCAAAGTCCTCAGCTGCTCCGGCAAAGTCCTCAGCACATGTGCATCTGGCCACGTGCCAAAGGACCACATGCATCTCTATTGCCTCTGGTGTCTCAGCAAGTTCCTCAGCTGCACCAAATTCTTCATCAGGCCCCACACTGCTGAAGACTAAGGCAATCATGGGCGAGGTCCTCGGCCAAGTCCAAAGAAGAAACAGGTTGCCTTCCAAGTGCCATCTGACGATGAAGCTGATGATGATGAACTTGCAGAAATCATCAGAGACCGACAAGTTAGGGCCACTACTTTTGGATCCAAGGGCGATCCTTGAATACATTGATCTATGGCACAAGGATCCAGAGACACCTATGCCTGATTTTCATTTGACTCCTGGACAAAGTCACATGCTGACCCATTTCATTTCTGAAGACAAATGGAAATTTGAAAAGTCTAGGCAGATCAAGAAAGCTCAATTCAGGAAAGAGAAGTTCCTGAGGAAAAACGTTGTCAGAATGACAACTGAGGAACTCCTCAACATCCAGTCTGAAATCAAAGCCCTCAGTGATGACTTTGATGCCTATTATGCTGATTGGCAAGGAGCCAAAGTCAGATTTGTCAATCTGACAAAGAAGTTCACAAATGTTGCAGCCCCAACGCAACAAGAAATTCCTCATTTGGAGCCTCTGCTCAGCCCATCAAGAACATGCCAAGACCGCTAATGATTTTCAACTGCTTTGAAGAAAATGCTAGTTCGGGGCTGATGACTCCATTCCGGCTGAAGAAATTGCCAGGCATCCACTAGTGGTGCGCTGAAGAAAGCTGAAGAAGTCGAGAACAAGCTGCATCGATTCGCTGAGGAAATTCAAACAGATTCCTCGGCTCCTCATGCGCCTACACCAACTCCTATCCTTCCATCTGCATCGGATGTGAAGAAGACCAAGGCTGCAGAAGCGAGCTGCAGTGAAGAAAAGGAAAGCATCGGTACTTCAAATTCTTCAGCCCCGAAGAAAATGAAGCCTATGACAAGCTCTTTTGAAAATCCAATCAATGCTGTTCCGATTTCCTCCATGCCATCAAAGGACCTTGTTCCTTTTGGTGAAGAATATGAGATCCCAAGCGGATCTGATGAAGAAAATCATTCTGCTACTTCGTTAGAGCAGATTGATGAAGAAATTGAAGTGGATGCAATCCCTTCAACACCAATCATTTCCTCGCCTATGCCTCAGTTCACGGTGAAGAGGCTGGTGTTGAGGAAATTGAAGGCGAAGACGTGGATATTGGATGCACCACTTTGTGATGAATGATGACTTACGGGAAAGTCAGCATCCAAATTCTCCACTCTTCACTCCAATACAACAAATTCCTCAGTCCCCTGCACCAACAGTTCAAATGGGCTCTGAAGAAAATCATCCCACCTCGTCCGTGCATGAAGAAATTCCAGCCACCAGTGCTGAAGAACCTGCTGCTGCTGCTGATCCTTTGAACACGCAGACTGCATATGAAGAGGAACCAGAAAATCCTCAGCCTGAAGAACCTGAGATTGCGATTCCTGAGGTAGTGATGCAACTCACTAACACTCCACTGCCAAAGCCAAAGAATCCATTCTCAACAAAGAAAAAGTTCAAGGCTGAAGATTTCTTGGCTGACATGTATTCTTCATCGACTACAACCCTTATGACTCTGCTCGCATAAGGAAGAGGCGTTTCTAGACTGCTAGTCAAGCCAACTTCTATTCCTCTGTGCTATTCAACAAAGACAAAGTCTTCGATCATGCACACATTCCTCACGTGGACATGGAGTCTCTGTCAGGCTTCGAGCCGGTCCTCAGTGTTCTTCACGATGCTGGTTTGCTGAATTTCTGCACTGACATCTGTGATTGGAATGAAGAACTCATTCTTCAATTCTATGCGACGTTGCGCATCACCGGAGATTCTGAAGATGTGAACTCATGGAGTACTGGGTGGATGACGTAAAATACTCACTACAAGGCACCGACAAGCTGAATTGCTTCGTGCCCTCCCTCGATCCTCCCCTTGATGGTGCTCGTTGCATCTACAAACACTGAGCTTTCAAATCACTACATGCAAGTTCTGATGAAGCCTTTGAAGCCAGGGCAGGCCCCACGAACCAAATTCCTCGTCAAGGAATTACTATATGTGCCTCGGACTATCTATCGCATTTTGACGAAGACAATGAGTCCTATCAAAGGCCATGACTCAAATGATGAAGAAGTCGTTGGCATCATGAAGAACATGCTTTTCAATATCATTCATGGCGTTCCCGTCAATTTCCATGATTTCTTCATGAGGACTTTGGCAAACATTGCTATGTCACCTTTTGAGCTGAAGCCTTATGCACCATGGATTATGAGGTTCATTAGGACAAGGTCTTCACTCAATTACAAGGCTGATACTCTGAACCACTGCAGCTACTTGCCTCCAATTGAAGTCCTCAAACGAACATTTTCCTCGGTGATGACAAAGGCAAGGCAACTGCTGTGATAGATGAAGGCATTCATCCATTGGATGGTCAATTTCGCAAAGTTGCATCCTACTCCACCAATGATGACTCTGCCACACATGACTCTGCCGCCAATACCTCAGCCAAGCAAAATCCTCAAGCCACAGCACCCAGGGTGATGACTGATCGTGAGTTACTCCTCAGTCTTCATCAGAAGGTTGATCGCAATCATAAATGGGTCAAGCGTCTGTTTGGTTCAATTCTTCACAACATGACCTCAACACACAATGCAGTGAAGAAAAAACAATACTACCTCCATGAAACCTTCAACCGTGCACAGGCTGTTCTATCTCATGTCTACATCGCGGAAGAATCGAAGACAATGGGTCTCAAGGAAGAATTTGACTAGTGCGCACCTCCGTAGAAGAAATTCAAGAAGGTCAAGGTTCCTTCCTTGGTGACCAGCTCCTATTCTTCATCGCGACACCGATGAAAATGAAGACTTGGGCGACAACTGCGGCGGGCCCTACTACTACAACCGACCACGACAACAGCGCTCCTCCATCAACTTGATATTCTTGAGGCGTTAGTCCTCAGTTTCGATCCCTTTGGTCATTCGATGACAAAGGGGGAGAAATGTGAGTTAGTCTTCAAGCGGGTCTATTATATGGGCATTTTTTTGCTAAGTTACAACTCTCGCTCTTCTAAAACTTTATTGGATCGAGTTGTAATCTTAAACCCGATGGTGCTATGATACTTTTGATGTGTTCCTGTGCATGCTTATTCCTCGTTATATGTTAATACACGCATGCTGAATTACATCAGTCACCATATTTCATCATGCATTTCAAATTCTTCATATTATATGTCAAATGCATGTATGAATTACAAGATATAGGGGAGATCTCCATGATTCAACTCTTCAAGTGTGCATTGCCTCAAAAGCAAATTCCTCACTATGCACATCTTGGGGAGTTCTTCTATATCTTGCAATCAAATTCCTCAATATCAGTTTTTACACTTCATATGTTTATCCCGTTGAGAACTTAACCTATATTGTCATCAATCACCAAAAGGGGAGATTGTAAGTGCATCTAGTGCCCTTAGTGATTTTGGTGTATTGAAGACTTATAGGTTAAGGGACTAATGTGTTTATGAATGTACACAGGTCTATAAGTCTATGAGGAGTTTGGTATTTCTGAGAGAAAGTCGACCCCTAAAAATGAAGTTCTTTGTCTGAAGACTTTGGTATTCTGAAGACTTTGAAAGTGAAGAAATTGGTGTGACCTTGAAGACTTGGTATTCATTTGAGGAACATGAAGCGTGAAGACTTTTGTTTTCGTTGTTTCGTTTTCTCTTTCTTGAGTCATAGGAAACACCGTCTTTGTTAAAGGGGTTAGGAAATACTAAGGAAAAATTTCCATGTGATGCTCAACTCAAAATCCTACACCTACCAATCCCTTCGAGTGAAGCCTTTGGAAATCTCATACAATTCAGTCAATTTCTTCAGTGACAAAGACGAAGTTCTTCTGGTCGCTGAGGAATTTGTTCTGACTAAGGAGTTAGGAATTCGCCAGTGTGGATTGCCTACACTATGAGGAACATGATAGCCCTGAGGAATTTGAAAGTCAAATTTCCGACCGTTGCTGTGCTGCGCACCAGCTGTTCCAAAATATCTTATCCACCTAACGGTCATATCATTGAAGGGCATTTATGTCTTATCATGTCGGGCTACTCCCTAGGCTATAAATAGCCGCCCCCTACAACCACTACCTGGCTGGCTTCTCCGAGAGAACTTGACACTTGTCATTTGAGAGCAACGCATCCTCCAAGGACTTTGAGCGAAAATCATCAAGTGAGGAAAAACCCAAAACCAAACCCCTACAAACCCAAAGTGATTGAGCATCACTGAAGAGATTGATCCTGCGTGGATCCAACGCTATTACCTTTGAAGACTGTGCTTCTTCCAGACGGTTAGGCGTCATGGTCTAGAGCATCCAAGAGGAATTGTGGATCGCCAAGTGACCGAAGTCTGTGAAGGTTTGGAAGTCGCGAAGACTTACCACGAGTGATTGGACGAGGTCATGTGACCTTAGTTCAAGGAGAATACGGTGAGGACTTGGTGTCTGAGCTGCGTGCTCAGCCGATTGGGTGTCCGGACTGTGTGTCCTCGAGTTTAAATACTCGGCCGCTCCAACCAGACGTACAAGCTGAGACAACAGTTGAACTGGTCTACCAAATCATTGTCTTCACCAACCTTATCGGTTCTATTTCCTCAACTCATTCATTTCCTCATTACTGTGTTGAGTGGTTGTTCATATCTGTGTTTGAAGACTTTGACTGAAGACTTTCTCAATTTCCTTAGTTCAATTTCTTCAGTCTGTTTGTCCTCATCTTGTGTTATCCTGTGTTTACGCTTTCTGTACTCTATGATTGTCTTCATTTCATCATGATGACCATGCCCGCATTCTGTTATGCTTATTTCTGAGTACTTATTCCGCTGCAAGTAGTTCTTCGCTAAGGAATTTCTTCACCGGCAAATTCCTCAGTGAAGAATTCATAAAAATCGCCTATTCACCCCCCCTCTAGTCGATATAACGCACTTTCAAAATGATCGTTTGGTGGTCCATGGACTTTGATGTAATTTTTATTATGTTTGAGGTGTTTTATACTTCTAATGAATTTTATAATAGATTTGATCCTTTTCGGAAATAATATAGAATGCGATATATTTCTTGCTCGTTAGCTCGAGGCTCCCGCATAGCATCTACTGGCATCTAGGCCTCCTTGCGTGAAAGGTCTGTAGGCTAAGGCTGTTGCGGTAAAATATGCCAAGTGGCATGAGAAAAACAGTTAAGGTATGACCTCTAGTGCTTATTAAATCCTTGATATATATAAATTTGGGGGAGAATTCCACTTTTCGGCCTCTGCACCAACTAAGGATGCACACAACCCTTTAAGTATGAGTACCAAAAAATTTAGTATCAGTTAGGCACCAAGCCTAGTCCTCAATAAATGCGTGAGTACCAGGAAAGTCTGGTCCTTAAGGATGAATAGGAACCTAAATTCGCCTCCGTGAGGATTTGAACCTAGGTGTTGCGTTTGTACACCCACTCCCCCGAACAGTTGAGCTAGGCTCACTCCCCTTAAAAAAAGCCCCCTCCCCTCGCGTCGCTAATCTTGGCGACATGGGCGGCGACCAGATCTTCAATGTCTCCGGCCCCGTTACGTGCTCCTTCCCCTTGCCATCACCAAAGGCCATGGCTGAGCGAAGCCTGTGCAGCGGTGGCGGCGGCGGTGGGGCCTTGTTTTGGTGGCGTGATGCAGCCGGTTTCCCTGTGCGGCGGCTGATGGTGTAGCACCGACGAGTGTCAAATTTCAGACGGCGGCAGTTGTGGTGCTCTCCTTAATTTGAATCAGCATGTGCGGGTAATTGGTGTCATCTCTGTGTCCTTGATCTACTGGCTGCTTCACTCCTTCCGTCCCCGATCCACCATGGCTCGACCGATAGGCCACCAAGCCACCTCCTAGAGGTGGCCGCTTGCAGATGGGCTGAAGGTTGCTTGACAGGGGCTACGACGCTGCCGCAACAACGGTGACTATTTGAAGAGGTGGGTTTATCGAACAGGATCGACACGACCATTGAAGGATATGATTTTCCGTATCCGGCTTTTCCACCTCCGGTGGTTGTGGTAGCAACGATGACCACACCGAACTGCGGCAGCAACCCGCTGCAGATTGCGGTGGCCACTAAAAGATCTTCGTGAGGGCCCCCCTTCAGATCTGGTGGTTTTCTCCAGTGGTGACATGCAATCTATGGACGATGGCTTGACGAATAGGTTTGGTTGTGCAGTGGCAGCAGTTGGTTCTCTAGCCATTACATGTAGCTGCCGGGCTCGGGGAAAAGTGGTGGCGACAACACATGATTGACTTCGACGAGCTCCGGGGTGAAAACCTAGATTTGACCCAGGTTGGTTATAACTGGCAATGGCGATGTTTTTGCGTTGGTACCTTGTTGAAGACATTGCTCGGATATGCTCGAACTGGTTCTTCAAGGTGAAAACCTAGAATCTGGCCATTGGTGGTTGGATCTAGTGACGGAGGCGTTTGAGCGTCGCTCCCTTCCTGAAGGCACTGCTGTTGAAGAACCTCGTTGCTTTTATGATGTCTTGAGATGATTGGTGCAGGTATGGTCATAGTTACAAGTTGTCGATCATGGATTTGATATCTTCCTTTTTATCCTCGCTTAGGCATAGCCTTGGTCTTACATGAGTTTGCTATTTGCCAGCGTATCTTTGTGTGCAGTACATACTTAAAATTAGCTAGTATATATAGTTGAACTACCTATTTTAGTATGTGGTTGGCAACAACTGGGGGAAACTTTGTTCGGTTCAGTTGTCGAGTTGAACTGTTTGTATAGAGAACGACTACTTAATCTATGAATGAAATCTATGTTTAGTGATTTTCAGTTGCAAAATTAGATAGTACTAGTAAATTTCAGCTGCAAAATTTGACAAATGGTAGTGTTACAAGGTCGGCAAATGGCAATGTTACTAGATTGACAAATGGCAATGTTTCCAATTTGACAAATGGCAAAGTACCGAGTATGACATATGCAAATTTTACCAAATTTTCTACAGGAGCACATGGGTCATCAGACAAAATCGTTTGCGATGATAAATGTATGCTGGCGGCAAACTGTGTGTGATGCACAAATCCTTCGCGCTAAATGTTTCCTTGGCTTACTGGGGAAGGAACCATATCTCTAGCTTTGCATATGTGATGAATACTATTTGGAAGAGACACGGGTATTCAATCTGAAACATTTGTGATGAGAAGGAATACATGTCGCTTGACAAGCCACGACACTGAAATGTTTGAAATTCATTCTCATTCCTTGCATGGGACCTAAACATTGACTACATCATGTGCCTGTAGTTCAAATTTGAATTATTCACAATAAATGCCTAAAAACTAAATTAATGTATAAAAAGGACAAAAGAATCATGGATAATTTCAAATTTTAACAGAAACTCCTATTTATCTATGTGGCCTCTAGAAAAAAATCAAGGCGAGAAGAGGCGGCGAGTGTCCTTTCGCCCACAAAGGTTACATGTTCCCTATTGGAACCACAAGGCTTCTTGTGAGAAGCTCCGGTTTGTAAGAAGTTTATACCAAAACTTGTCCCAAATTGGGCAATTGATTTACCACATCATGTTAGTGCCATGTCATGACATCATGCCAAGTTTCATGAATTTCAGGCGAGTTTTGGATTTATAGGAATTTAAAAACCAAGTTTCTCAATGTTTGCGGCCGAGCCACGAAGCCGAGATGTTTGAAATTCATTCAAATTCCTTGCATGCGACATAAAAATGCACCCAATGACACATGTATGATTTTTCAACCCTTTTTGGTGCACTGCAATATGTATCTATAGTTCAAATTTTAATTATGCACGTTAAAGTCCAAGAAAACTCAATTAATGCATAAAAAGGCCAAACGAACCCTGAATAATTTTAATTTTTAACACGACACTCCTATTGGTCTATGTTGCCTCTATAAAAAAATCTAGGCGACAGAGGCAGTGAATGTCATTTAGCCAACAAAGGTGACATGTTCCCTATCGGAATCACAAGACCTCTTGAGAGAAGCTTCGGTTTGTATGAAGCTTAGACCAAAACTTGTCTCAAATTAGACAAAAAATTTACCACAACATGTTGGTGCCATGTCATGACACCATGCCAAGTTTCATGAATTTCAGGCGAGTTTTGGATTTACAAGAATTTTAAACCCTAGTTTCTCAATGTTTGCGTCCGAGCCACGACGGTGAGATGTTTGAAATTCATTCTCATTTCTTGCATGGGACCTAAACATGCACCCAAGGACACATATATGATTTTTAACCCATTTTGGTGCACTGCAACATGTGCATGTAGTTCAAATTTTAATTATGCATATTAAATGCCTAAAAAACTCAATTAATGTATAAAAGGGCGAAACAAACTCTAAATAATTTCACATTTTAACACGACACTCCTATAGTTGCATCTTCAATACAAATAAATGTCCTAGCAATTTAGACACCGTCCTTTGCCGCTGTAACCCCATTTTGACTTTCAAATCAAAATGAAAATCAAGTACATCACACACAATTTGTTAAGCACGAATCATGTACGATGTAGTATTAAATATATTGGGGCACCCTCATATATGGCTTATGTCGGAAGCTTCAGCTACAGTCCACTACCTCCACGTCAACCACACTTGCTCCCCAATCCCATTTTACTGTTCAATCGACTCCGGTCAAAGATGGAGACATGGATCTGCGTCGTGAGGGCAACTTCGGTGGCACACTCCGGACCGAGCGCTGCCGCATTCGCCATGAGCGTGCTTACTACCTCCATGAGTGCTACCGCAATCTCCAACAGGACGGCTGCGACAGCCGAAAGGGCAACTGTTGTAGCTGAGATGGCGACAACAACATCCGCGACGGGGATAGCAAATGGCGAGAACGCCACAACAGTTGTTCGTTCCTCGGTGGCCGCCTTAGCCCTGATGGAGGCCGCCCACACCCATGTCGAGGTCGCCCATGCCCATCTCATGGTAGTCACTGATACGTCCGTTTTGCATCATGCTTTTATATCGATATTTATTGCATTATGGGCTGTTATTACACATTATATCACAATACTTATGCCTTTTCTATCTTATTTTATAAGGTTTACATGAAGAGGGAGAATGCCGACAGCTGGAATTCTAGACTAGAAAAGGAGCAAATATTAGAGACCTATTTTGTACAACTCCAAAAGTCCTGAAACTTCACAAAGAATATTTTTGGAATATATAAAAAATATTGGGCGAAAAAAGCACCAGAGAGGGGGCACTTGTCATCCACAAGGGTGGAGGGCGCGCCCTCCGGTCTTGTGGGCCCCCTAGCAGGCCCCCGACGCCCATCTTCCGCTATATGGTGTATTTTGACCTGGAAAAAATCAGAAGGAAGCTTTCGGGATGAAGCGCCGCCGTCTCGAGGCGGAACTTGCGCGGAACCAATCTAGGGCTCCAGCGGAGCTGTTCTGCCGGGGAAACATCCCTCCGGGAGGGGGAAATCATCGCCATCGTCATCACCATCGATCCTCTCATCGGGAGGGGGTCAATCTCCATCAACATCTTCACCAGCACCATCTCCTCTAAAACCCTAGTTCATCTCTTGTATCCGATCTTTGTCTCAAAACCTCAGATTGGTACCTGTGGGTTGCTAGTAGTGTTGATTACTCCTTGTAGTTGATGCTAGTTGGTTTATTCGATGGAAGATCATATGTTCAGATCCTTAATGATAATTAATACTCCTCTGATTACGAACATGAATATTCTTTGTGAGTAGTTATGTTTGTTCCTGAGGACATGGGAGAAGTCTTGTTATAAGTAATCATGTGAATTTGGTATTCCTTTGATATTTTGATGAGATGTATGTTGTCTCTATCTAGTGGTGTTATGTGAACGTCGACTACCTGACACGTCACCATTATTTGGGCCTAGGGGAAGGCATTGGGAAGTAATAAGTAGATGATGGGTTGCTAGAGTGACAGAAGCTTAAACCCTAGTTTATGTGTTGCTTCATAAGGGGTTGATTTGGATCCATATGTTTCATGCTATGGTTAGATTTATCTTAATTCTTCTTTCGTAGTTGCGGATGCTTGCGAGAGGGGTTAATTATAAGTGGGAGGCTTGTCCAAGGAAGAACAGCATCCAAGCACCGGTCCACCCACGTATCAAATTATCAAAGTAACGAACGTGAATCGTATGAGCATGATGAAAACTAGCTTGACAGTAATTCCCATGTGTCCTCAGGAGCACTTTGCTTTATATAAGAGTTCGTCCAGTCTTGTCCTTTGCTACAAAAAGGATTGGGCCACCTTGCTGCAACTTAGTTACTTTTGTTACTTGTTACCCGTTACGAATCATCTTATCACACAACTATCTGTTACCGATAATTTCAGTGCTTGCATAGAATACCTTGCTGAAAACCGCTTGTCATTTCCTTCTGCTCCTCGTTGGGTTTGACACTCTCACTTATCGAAAGGACTACGATAGATACCCTATACTTGTGGGTCATCAAGACTCTTTTTTGGCACCGTTTCCGGGGAGTGAAGCACCTTTGGTAAGTGGAATTTGGTAAGGAAACATTTATATAGTGTGCTGAAATTTACTGTCACTTGTTACTATGGAAAATAATCCTTTGAGGGGCTTGTTCGGGGTATCTTCACGTCAACCAGAAGAGCAAAGTGTTGCTCCTCAACCCACTGCTCCTACTGAAAATATTTATTATGAAATTCCTTTGGGTATGAGAGAGAAACCGCTAGCTAATCCTTATGCAGGAGATGGAACATTACATCCCGATATGCACCTAATCTATGTGGATGAAGTTTGTGGATTATTTAAGCTTGCAAGTATGCCCGAGGATGTTGTCAAAAGGAAGGTTTTCCATTTATCTTTGAAGGGAAAGGCATTGACATGGTATAGGCCATGTGATGATATTGGATCATGGAACTACAACCGATTGATATTGGAATTTCATCAGAAGATTTGTCCTATGCATCTGGTTCATCGCGATCGGAATTATATATATAATTTTTAGCCTCATGAAGGAGAAAGTATCGCTCAAGCTTGGGGGAGGCTTAAGTCAATGTTATATTTATGCCCCAATCATGAGCTCTCAAGCGAAATTATTATTCAAAAAAATTATGCTCGACTTTCTCACAATGATCGATCCATGCTCGATACTTCTTGTACTAGTTCTTCTATGAAGAAGGATATTGAATTCAAATGGGATTTATTGGAAAGAATTAAAAGCAACTCTGAAAATTGGGAACTCGACGAGGGTAAGGAGTCAGGTATAAACCTTAAGTTTGATTGTGTTAAATCTTTTATGGATACTGATACTTTTCGTGATTTTATCACTAAATATGGACTTGACTCTGAAATAGTGGCTTCTTTCTGTGAATCTTTTGCTACTCATGTTGATCTCCCTAAGGAGAAGTGGTTTAAATATCATCCTCCCATTGAAGTTAAAGTAGTAGAACCTATTAAAGTTGAAGAAGAAACTAATACTTATAATGTTGATCATATTGTTCCTATTGCTTATATTGAGAAACCACCTTTTCCTGTTAGAATAAAGCTTCAACTGTGGTTCGTAAGAGTTATAATAGCACTGGTACGCATCGGTGCTATACAAACGGTTTTAACCCCTTTCCGCGACGGCATTTGGAACCGTCGCCAAGTGAGTGTGGGTGATAGGGGGGTCTTTCCCACACAACCCAGAAACCGTCGGGGGTGGGCGATGGGCTATTGACGATCGCCATACAATAAACATATGAGAAGCCACCCTAGTCCCACACGTTACATCTCGATGTTACGTTTCTGATCACAGAGACATCCCAAACGATTACGCCGCTATAGTCATGTGAAAAAGGTGGACATCAACATTTAATTTGCCGATATATTTGTGATAGGTATGTTATCGCACACGGTTCAAGAATGTAAAATGTGTGCGGTGCCTCTACTAACGCCAACATGTCCATTTTCATAACTGTATGCGATTGGTATTCCTATCACACACGCACATTGGTTTGAAACGTTTGTCGTATTACCATGAACCGCACACGCATACGATACGAAACCGTGTGTGCATCCGTCGGGCATCGCAAATGTTTCACATCAAAGAACCGTCTGTTCTCTCTTTTTCATCGCACATGTTGTTTTCTTTCTAACCCTGTGCACATTATTTTATTAGCTCCTGTATATTTTTATTTTTTCCTATAATTTATTATTTGAATTGGAAATTTTGAAATATGAAACATGCAATTCAAATTCTCAGCACAATGGTTCAACAATGAATCCATAAATAAAATTGTTAGTACAATATGTTCAGTAATTACAGGATTACAGGATTAGACAGCAATTAACTATGATGAACCACAATTTAAAGGCGGTAAAGGTAAAGAGACAAGTATAAATTATTTTGACTGCCGATGGTGTTGAAGAAGCGGAATGCCCATAATGTGCCTTCCTGCATGCCACATGCACGAACCACTTTTGTCCAACCCCTTGTGACGATCGCCCGCCCATCCTTCACTGCCTTCAGGAAGACTTCTAGAGTATTATCATGGTAGCATGAATTATATACTTTAACCTTAGTTGCCTCCACTCCGGTCATGTAGTTTGCAAGGTAATTATCAGTAAATAGCTTCGGAAACCACTGAGAAGAGAAAAATATCGAATCGAGGTCTAATAGAGTAACTTGTTGTGGGCAAGGGGAAAAGGCAACACATTACTTACCATCCTAAAGTTCACTGTTGTCTTGGACAAAGTGTAAATAAAGAGCTTAATTCCGATCACCCGTTTCTTTCGCCTAACAATCTTTCTTAGTTTTCTCACTTGACGCTTGTTCATGAATATCTCATTGCCCCATACAAAAAAGGGATCGAAGCATGGATCAGTACCGCTCATATATGTACCTACAGGCAAACAGTAAATGTTAGAAGCTAAATTGAGATTGCACAAATGATGTAAAATATAACTACCTACGTTCTAAGTACAAGTATTTTTAGAGATTTCAATATGAACTACATACGGATGTATATAGAATTATAGATATAGTTTAGATTAGAATCTAGATTCACTCATTTTGCTCCTTATGTAGTCTATATCGGAATCTATAAAAATATTTATGTTTAGGAATAGATGGTGTATAAGACACGGGATGCAGCTAACCTCGACGGCAAACAACAACGTCGCCCATTGTAGCCCTGTGTAAGTACATGGAAAGCCAATGTTAACTACAACAGGGTTAACATCCACCAAAAATAGCAAATGGTAATAAAATGGCAGCATCTGTAGTGATATCTTCATTGCGAAAGAGTAGCACGGTAGCAAAGGGAAGGATAAAAAAAGGATACAACTGTTAATTGCAACAGGCTTAACAGCATCATAATTCATGTTTTGTAAGTTTGTAGCCATTGAAATACAATTATTTAAAAATGGATTCAACTGTTAATTGCAACAGGCTTAATGGCCATTGAAACCGGTACTGATAAAAATGCAATTGGCAGAGCTAAACATCACAAGGCAGGTGCTGCCAGAGCAGATAATGGCCCAGTTGTCTATAAAAAGGTAGGGAAAATAGCTAAAACGTGTTAGGCATGTTTACTACAACATGCTTAATACATCGACCGTACAAAACATAGCCATTAATTGCAACTGGTATTGGTAAGATTGAACTGGTGAGTACATACTTGGTAAGTCCTGAGAGGTAGTTGCTGGGGCACTTCATATTGGCCAGAGCCCGCCCAAAGTCAGCGGCGGCGGAGGCGAGCTGTTCCTACGGGTCGAAGCATGGATCAGTGCCACTGACATGTGTACCTACAGGCAACCAGTAAGTGGTGGAAATTAAACTGCAATTGCACAAATGATGTGAAATACTGTAAGACATGGGATGCAGCTAACCTCGATGGCAAACAACAACATCGGCCGTTATGACCCTGTGTAAGTACATGGACAGGCATGTTAAGTACAACAGGGTTAGCATCCACTAAAAATAGCAAATGAGCAGCATCTCTAGTGATATCCTGAGGCATGTATTGTAAGTTTGTTGCTGCTATTGGTGAAATTGAGCTAGATAGTTAATATTTGAACATCACACAGTGTGCAGTACTGAAATAAACAAGGCATGAACATGCTTAATACATCAACCTTACAAATCATACCCGTTGAAAATGGTATTGGTAAGATTTAGCTGGTCAGATCTTACCTGTTAAGTCCTGGGGGGTAGTCGCTGGGGCACGTCATCTAGGCCAGAGCCTGCACCATGTTGGCGGCGATGGAGGCGAGGTGTTCCTCCAGGTCAACACGCACAACAGCCATCGCGCCATGCACCGCCATCAGCTCCTGGCGGTGGGGATTTGGAGGCATGAGGATATTTTGCAGGCGCCATTTAAGCAATCAGGCCGGGGCCGTGATAGAGATCGATGGGTTACCTGACTGGATCCGAGCATAACGTAGATGTGGTTGAAGCTGTGGTTGCAGCGGTGGCGGTTTGAGCTGCCGGTAGGGGGAGGCGCGGGGGGTGGGGGGATACTGAGGAAATTTGATGGGCGGGGATGTGGTTGGAGGAATAAATTCTAAAATCGTGCGCCTAATGAAATTTTCGCAGCGAAACTTGAAACTTGGGTGGGGGAAACACACAATGCAGACGAAGCACGTAAAATACTCGTGTGCGAGAAAACAGAAAATTGGCAGATCCCCTCTCCAAAAAAGTGTACACGTGTAGTTTATTTTTTTGGGTCAATGGTACGCCTGGTTTATTAGGAAACATCACACAGGTAACTGACTTATGGATCATTAATGCAAAAAACGCAAATGGGTACGGCATGGAAACCGTGTGTTTTGTGATCTTCTAATGATTAACGCAAAAAAAAATGCACACAACCATGATGTCTACTACGCAACCTTCTTCTTGTAGATGTTGTTGGGCCTCCAAGTCCAGAGGTTTGTAGGACAGTAGCAAATTTCCCTCAAGTGGATGACCTAAGGTTTATCAATCCGTGGGAGGCGTAGGATGAAGATGGTCTCTCTCAAACAACCCTGCAACCAAATAACAAAGAGTCCCTTGTCTTCCCAACACACCCAATACAATGGTAAATTGTATAGGTGCACTAGTTCGGCGAAGAGATGGTGATACAAGGGCAATATGGATGGTAGATATAGTTTTTTGTGATCTGAAAATATAAAAACAGCAAGTTAACAAGCGATAAAAGTGAGCGTAAACAGTATTGCAATGCTAGGAAACAAGGCCTAGGGTTCATACTTTCACTAGTGCAAGTTCTCTCAACAATAATAACATAATTGGATCATATAACTATCCCTCAACATGCAACAAAGATTCACTCCAAAGTCACTAATAGCGGAGAACAAACGAAGAGATTATGGTAGGGTACGAAACCACCTCAAAGTTATTCTTTCTGATCAATCTATTCAAGAGTCCGTAGTAAAATAACAAGAAGCTATTCTTTCCATTCGATCTATCATAGAGTTCGTACTAGAATAACACCTTAAGACACAAATCAACCAAAACCCTAATGTCACCTAGATACTCCAATGTCACCTCAAGTATCCGTGGGTATGATTATACGATATGCATCATACAATCTCGGATTCATCTATTCAAACCAACACAAAGTACTTCAAACAGTGCCCCAAAGTTTCTACCGGAGAGTCAATACGAAAACGTGTGCCAACCCCTATGCATAAGTTCACAAGGTCACAGAACCCACAAGTTGATCACCAAAACATACATCAAGTAGATCACGTGAATATCCCATTGTCACCACAGATAAGCACATGCAAGACATACATCAAGTGTTCTCAAATCCTTAAAGACTCAATCCAATAAGATAACTTCAAAGGGAAAACTCAATCCATTACAAGAGAGTAGAGGGGAGAAACATCATAAGATCCAACTATAATAGCAAAGCTCGCGATACATCAAGATCGTGCCGAATCAAGAACACGAGAGAGAGATATCAAACACATAGCTACTGGTACATACCCTCAGCCCCGAGGGTGAACTACTCCCTCCTCGTCATGGAGAGCGCCGGGTTGATGAAGATGGCCACCGGTGAGAGATCCCCCCTGAGGGAGTCCTGGATTAGGGGGTGTCCTGATAGCCGGACTATAACCTTTGGCCGGACTCCTGGACTATGAAGATACAAGATTGAAGACCTCGTCCCGTGTTCGGATGGGACTTTCCTTGGCGTGGAAGGCAAGCTTGGCGATGTGGATATGTAGATCTACTCCCATTGTAACTGACTCTGTGTAACCCTAGCCCTCTCCGTTGTCTATATAAACCGGAGGGTTTTAGTCCGTAGGACGGACAACAATCATACCATAGGCTAGCTTCTAGGGTTTAGCCTCTCGATCTCGTGGTAGATCTACTCTTGTACTACCCATATCATCAATATTAATCAAGCGGAGTAGGGTTTTACCTCCATCGAGAGGGCCCGAACCTGGGTAAAAACATCGTGTCCCTTGTCTCCTGTTACCATATTCCTAGACGCATGATTCGGGACCCCCTACCCGAGATCCGCGGTTTGACACCGACATTGGTGCTTTCATTGAGAGTACCTCTGTGTCGTCATCTTTAGGCCCGATGGCTCCTCCGATCATCAACAATGATGCGGTCCAGGGTGAGACTTTTCTCCCCGGACAGATCTTCTTATTCGGCGGCTTTTCACTACAGGCCAATTCGCTTGGCCATCTGGAGCAGATGAAAGCTACGCCCCTGGCCATCAGGTCAGATTTGGAAGTTTGAACTACACGGCTGACGTCCGCGGAGACTTGATCTTCGACGGGTTCGAGCCACAGCCGAGCGCGCCCGCCTTTATCACGATGGGCATGATCTAGCTCTGCCGCGAGCGATTGCCACGGAGGTCGCACCGTGTCCGCTCCGACCCTTAGCTCGGAGACGATCAAGCATCGAGGACGGGTGGCTGGACACCGCCTCGGGGGCTGCAATCTCTACGGCGATCGAGCCGAACACCAGCCTTGTCCTCTGCGAAGCTCGTGACTCCAAGGTGCCAGACTCCTCTCCGGACTCCGAACCTTCCGCGCCCCTGCCGATCGAATCCGATTGGGCGCCGATCATGGAGTTCGCCGCCGCGGACATCTTTCAGCACTCGCCCTTCGGCGACATTCTGAATTCACTAAAGTCTCTCTCTTTATCAGGAGAGCCATGGCCGGACTATGGTCAGCAAGGTTGGGATGCGGACGACGAAGAAATTCAAAGCCCACCCACCACCCACTTCGTAGCCACCGCCGATGATTTAACCGACATGCTCGACTTCGACTACGAAGACATCGACGGTATGGACGCCGATGCAGAGAGCGACTAAGAACCAGCGCCTATAGGGCACCTTTGGAAGGCCACCTCGTCAGATGACATATACATGGTGGACACCCCAAAAGAAGGGAAGGGCGATGGAACAACGGAGGATGAACCCTCCAAGAAGCAGCCTAAGCGCCGGCGTCAGCGGTGCCGCTCTAAATCCCGCCACAGCAAAAACGGCAATTCCTGCATGGGAGATAATAACACGGACAAAGGTGCGAAGACAACCCCTCCAAAGCAGGATTCGGACAGGAGAATGGAGAAGCCAGCCCTCATGAGAGAGAACGGCAGACAGAGAGGCAGAGGGCGATAATTACATGCCTCCCTCCGAAGATGAGGCAAGCCTCGGCGACGACGAATTTGTCGTGCCTGAGGATCCCGTCGAACAAGAGCGTTTCAAACGCAGGCTTATGGCCACGGCGAGCAGCCTCAAGAAAAAACAACAACAACTTAGAGCTGACCAAGACTCGCTAGCCAACAGATGGACTGAAGTCCTTGCGGCCGAAGAGTACGAACTCGAACGCCCCTCCAAGAGCTACCCAAAGCGCAGGCTGCTACCCCGATTAGAGGAGGAAGCACCTAAACCTACATCACCGGTATGCAGCGCGACGGCCGACCGGCCACCTCGTGGCTACGACAGAGAGGCCTCTCGGCCCTCCACTCAAGTCGCACCCCGGCGACGCTCAAAAAATACCAAGGCACGGGGAAATGCGCCAGACCAGCGAGATATATTGGAGGACAAGGCAAGGCAAACAAGATCGATCTACGGATCGCCTGGGCGCCCGACGACACGTGACGATAACCGTCATGCCGGATATGGCAAATCCGGCCGGGCCGAACACGGTAGACAAAGCTCATTTGAGCTACGTCGTGATATAGCCCAATACAGAGGCGCCGCACACCCACTATGCTTCACAGATGAAGTAATGGATCATCAAATCCGCAAGGGTTTCAAACCCGTAAACATCGAATCATACGATGGCACAACAGATCCTGCGGTATGGATCAAGGATTATCTCCTTCATATCCACATGGCCCGCAGTGATGATCTACACGCCATCAAATACCTCAAGCTCAAGATGCCAGGCCCTCAAGGAGTCATTACGGTCAATGGAAACACCGAACGCTCTCTCCGAACGGAGGAGCATACGGCGGCCCTCACGGCGGAAGTACAAAGTAGCCTCTCAAGGCAATTCTCTAGTCCAGCTATTAAACGTCCGGACACCGTCAAGCGCGCCCTGAGTAACCTACAACAAGACCGCCTGGCACGTTCCGAGCACGCGTAGCAATGCGACCCCAACCCCAGCCCTCACGAAATTGCGAAACCAGTACTACGCGTACATAACTACGCACTGGAAATACCATGGGCATAGGGGAGGGCACGACCACCAAGACGCCCAAAATGCGGCTCAACCGCACTAGGGGCTCCGATTTTATCATTCTTTTTCTTACTTTCGGGACTCCACTCTCGAAAGGCCTGTCCGGCAAGACAATCGCCGAACACACGATGCAACAACCAGGGAGGCGTAAAGCTACGTCGAATGTCCAGTGGTCTCTATGACGAGCTAAATACATCTTACATACCGTCTCGCAGCTTGCCCCTGGAGGAGGACATGTCAAATAGTCCCATCTCTTGCTTATCGCACTATTTGTATCGTTCTGCTTTCACAGCAGCCTTTTAATAAACAATGCTTAGCTTCAGCTCATTATTGCATTTTCTATTTATTTCTTTTTCAATACATATGTTCAATTATTACATTTAGCACCCGTACACTTTGGTACGGCCAAATACGCCAGGGGCTCAAGTACCCCATAATACGGCGTGAGAAGTCCGAACACTTTAACAAGTGCGGCACCCCGAACTTATAGCATTATATGCATCAGCTCTGAATCCTGTCTTGGGTCAATAGTTGAGTTTGCCCGGCTCCTATGTTTTGGTACCTTACGTTCCGTTATATCGGCTAAGGTAGCGCTAGGAGAACTCTGCGATTGTGCCGGTTGAGCTGGGTTCAAGACCTCGAGAGAAAGCTAAAACTGGCCGTCATGATAGAGGCGAGAGCTGGTCGCTGTTCGAGAGGTTTCGAGTCCCTAAAGACTTATGCCGCTTAGGCGAGGAGTCGGCTTTGTCCGGCCTAGGCATGGATAGCGCCCGAACTCGGTCTTACGAATACTAGGGGCTTCACGAAATTTAAAATTATAGAATTCTATGGCTAAGTGAGAGTGATAAAGCATTATAGTCCGATTGCCTTGTTACCGTTGTCTTTGGCGCCTCCCTCGAAGGACCCAAGAATGGGAACAAGAGCGCTCAGGTTTATCCCGAACACCCCAAAGACTCGTGGCATGGGGGCGGCCGACGACTCGCCATCTTTCAGATTTAATAAACGGCCGCCTTGAAGGTAATATTTTAAATTCAAAAGTGTTGCTTAGCGCATATGAACAAGTTTTCAGCGCCAGGATAACACGAGCGAGTTTACTCAAAAATTACATCCTTGGAACATTCATCCGCCATAAAGGCGAGCACCCTTCAGACGCCCTCATAATACATCTCGGGCTTGCGATGCTCCTTGCCCTCCGGTGGCCCATCTGTCACCGACTTCTCGGCATCCATCTTGCCCCAGTGTACTTTAACACGGGCAAGGGCCCTACGGGCGCCTTCAATGCATACAGAGCGCTTGATAACTTCAAGCCGTGGACAGGCATCCGCCAGCCGCCTCACCAGCCCAAATTAGCTCCTAGGCATGACCTCCCCAGGCCATAGCCGGACTATAAGGCCCTTCATGGCCTGTTCGGCCACCTTATGGAGCTCGACCAGCTGCTTCAGCTGGTCGCTCAAAAAGCTGCCGGTGTCCGGCCTCAGCATACTGAGACCAGAACACCTTCTCCGTCGAGCTCCCCTCCTCGGCCCGGTAGTATGCGGCAGCGTCGGACACACTGCAGGGCAGATCTGCGAATGCTCCTGGAGAGCTCCGGACTCGGGTAAGTAACAAGTAATTCACTTTCACGTGCTTGCTTTGCATAAAGAATGCCTTACCCGTCGCTATCTTCATCATTGCCTCAATATCCTGGAGGGCTTTTTGGGCTTCGGCCTTTGCAGATTTGGCGCTCACAAGGGCCGAGGCGAGCTCGGACTCTCGAGTCTTTGAGTCAAGCTCCAAACTCTCGTGTTTTTTCACGAGCACAGAGCTCTTGCTGCACCTCCGCCACCCGCGCCTCCTTCTTTTCTCGCCTGATCGCTCCACGGCCGCATTGTCTTGACCTTGGACATCGCTTTCTTCGAGGTTGCCACCTGGGTTGTGGCCCTGTAATACTCACATTGGTCCCGTCATTTTTTGCAACCACATATTTTTTATATACTTACATAAGGTATTACTTACCTTCCTTGTCCTCGAGCTGCTTCTTGGCAAGACCGAGCTCGTTCTCGGACCGCTCGAGGCTCTGCTTCAATGCATCGACCTCCATGATCGGTCTTGGCAGAGGTCAAGCGCCTTTGCATTCCCATATTGACATACTTATATTAGACTCCTGCGTATATCTTTTAGATCCTCAGTTCGGCTTTTCTTTCCGAACACCAAACCGAGCATCAGGGGCTACTGTCTATGCAGTAATATTTTTACATAACTTAAATACATACCTCAAAGCCTGTTAGAAAGCTGGCACAGGCTTCAGTCAGCCCGCTCTTGGCAGACGGAACCTTCTGGATCACCACACTCATAATAGTGCGGTGCTCCTCATCGATGGAGGCACCGTTAAGCACCTCCAGCAAATTATCCGGTGCCTCCGGTTGGACGGAGGTCGCCGGCGTCGTAGGCTTGCCCTTCTTACTAGGGGTCCGCCTGCCGGACTCCGGAACCGTTGAAGGTTCCGGTGTGGTGTCCGGCCCGGGGCCGGACTTGGAGCCCTTGGGAGTTTTGTCCCCTTTGCGCCTGGAGTCCAGGAGGTCGCCTTGCGGCGCCCCCAGGACCACCTCCTCCTGGCTTGGACCCTTTTGGGACTCCACCTCGGCATCGTCCGTAGGGCGAGGGGAGGTAGTGGTCAGAAGCGAATTCACATCCGACGAATCCAGGGAGCCGCTCGACGAAGCGTCGAGCCGGGCCTTGGGCGGACTGCATGATTATATTCGGCGTCAGGGAAAGCCGTGCAATAAAAGAACACTATGAATCACTCTGGTGTCCGAACACTTACGACTTCGCCAGGGGCTTGGCCCTAGGCGGCAACTCCTCCTCGCTGTCGGTGATGTTGGTGGAGTAATCCGGGGGAAGGGTTCTTCCCTTCTTGGACCCTTCGGCCTCCCCAGTTGGGGCGGCTTTCCGTTTCTTTTCTTCCCCTGCTGGAGAAGAAACCTCTCTTTCCTCCTCCTCGCTCTCATGGGAGGAGTGCGCCTCGGAGTCATCAGACGACGAGTCTGGCTCCACCGGGCGCCGGGAGCTCTTCCGGGTTCCCGCGGCCTTCTTCTTGGCCTTCTTCTCCGGCACCACATAAGGTGCCGGGACCAGCAGCTTCGCCAAGCGGACATCTGCTGGGCCTTCAGGAAAAGGAGGCGGACAGTCGATCTGTCCGGTCTTCTTCTGCCAGTCCTATCAAAGGAACGGGAGCTTAGATCCCGCATAGAGTCAAACTATGAAAAACAAGTATCCCGTAAAGGGTAAAAAGCTTACTACGCTGGCTTGGCGCTTCGCCCAGAATCTACGATCCTCGGTAATGGGAGGGGGAACCTCAGCGCCCTTGAATAGCACCTTCCAGGCATCCTCGTGCGTTGTGTCAAAGAGCCTGGTCAGAGTTTGGTGCTGGGCCGGGTTGAACTCCCACAAGTTAAAAGCCCGTCGTTGGCACGGGAGGATCCGGCGGATGAGCATGACCTGGACTACGTTGACAAGTTTAACTTTCTTGTCCACCAGGTTTTGGACGCAGGTTTGGAGTCCGGTCAGCTCTCCCGAATTACCCCACGACAGGCCCTTCTCTTGCCAGGAGGTGAGCCTGTGGGGATGCCAGATCGGAATTCGGGGGCCGCTGCCCATTCAGGGTCACGCGGCTCGGTGATGTAGAACCACCCCGATTGCCACCCCTTGATAGTTTCCACGAAGGAGCCCTTGAGCCATATAACGTTGGGCATCTTGCCCACCATGGCGCCTCCGCACTCCGCTTGCTGGCTGCGCACCACCTTTGGTTTGACGTTGAAGGTCTTCAGCCATAAGCCGAAGTGGGGCTTGATGTGGTGGAAAGCCTCGCACACGACGATAAACGCCGAGATGTTGAGGACGAAGTTCGGGGCCAGATCATGGAAATCCAGGCCGTAGTAGAACATGAGCCCCCGGACAAATGGGTGGAGAGGAAAGCCTAGTCCGCGGAGGAAATGGGTGAGGAACACCACCCTCTCATGGGGCCTGGGGGTGGGGATGAGCTGCCCCTCGTGCAGGAGCGGTCTTGCGATGTCATTGGACAAGTATCCGGCTTTCCTCGACTTCTTGATGTGTCCCTCCGTCTTTGGAGGATACCATCCACTTGCCTCCCTCTCCGGACATGGCTGGAGAAGGTTGAGGTGGGGTGTGCGGAACTTGGTATTTGGAGCTCGAGTGCGTGAAAATGGATAAGCAAAGGAGGAAGAAGGCATAGATGAAAAAGGTGGATCCTTATCCCCTTATATGGGCGGACGAAACTATGTGCCCCCACCAGCCTGGTAAAACTCGCTTATCTCCCAAGCGCCGTAATTAATGGCACGGTTGGGTTACCCACGCCCGTATTGATGAGAATCCCGGAATAAAGGGGACATGATCTCTGCTTCGACAAGACATGCCAAGGAAACTGCCTCGCTAAGTGCGCTGAGGTGGGACAGTAAAAACGATTCGAATAAAGGCTTGGCCGTGGTGTGATGTCACGCTGCGGAATACGTCGGCAGATTGGATTTGTGTAAATATTATTCTCTCTACGGTGGTATGTGGAACTTATTTTGCAGAGCCGGACACTATCCTTGTGTTCAAAATCTTCTATGAAGTATTCGGAGGAGGAACCCGCCTTGCAATGCCGAAGATAATCTGCTTGGCGCGGACTAAATGCGTCATTGAAGCCTGGTTCAGGGGCTACTGAGGGAGTCCTGGATTAGGGGGTGTCCGGATAGCCGGATTATAACCTTTGGCCGGACTCCTGGACTATGAAGATACAAGATTGAAGACTTCTTCCCATGTCCGGATGGGACTTTCCTTGGCGTGGAAGGCAAGCTTGGCGTCACGGATATGTAGATCTCCTCCCATTGTAACCGACTACATGTAACCCTAGCCCTCTCCGATGTCTATATAAACCGGAGGGTTTTAGTCCATAGGACGAACAACAATCATACCATAGGCTAGCTTCTAGGGTTTAGCCTCTACGATCTCGTGGTAGATCTACTATTGTACTACCCATATCATCAATATTAATCAAGCGGAGTAGGGTTTTACCTCCATCGAGAGGGCCCGAACCACAGGTAAAAACATCGTGTCCCTTGTCTCCTGTTACCATCCGCCTAGACACACAGTTCGGGACCCCCTACCCGAGATCCGCCGGTTTTGACACCGACACCCCCCTTCGGCAGGGTGCCGGAACAGGGTCCCAATTGGTTTTTGGTGGCTACAGAGGCTTGCGGCGGCGGAACTCCCGATATATTCTGTTCTCTGATGTTTTTAGGGTATATGGACATATATAGGCGAAAGAAGTCGGTCAGGGGAGCCACGAGGGGCCCACGAGGGTGGGGGGCGCGCCTCCTTGCCTCGTGGCTTCCTCGAAGCTTCCCTGACGTCTACTCCAAGTCTCCTGGATTGCTTCCGTTCCAAAAATAACTCTCCCGAAGGTTTCATTCCGTTTGGACTCTGTTTGATATTCCTTTTCTTCAAAACACTGAAATAGGCAAGAAAACAACATTTTGGGCTGGGCCTCCGGTTAATAGGTTAGTCCCAGAAATAATATAAAAGTGTTTAGTAAAGCCCATAAACATCCAAAACAGATAACATAATAGCATGAATACTTCATAAATTATAGATATGTTGGAGATGTATCAGGCCACACATGCTAATCAATGCTCAAAGCCCTCAAAGGATGCTTTTACCGACACTGTACGTTAATACTACAAATTTAAAGTACTACTGGTAATTTGCTCTAATACTACAAACTGAAACTACTTCTCACATGTTGCCATCGGGGCATGCTGGCCAGACGCCGGTGTTCTCCTTCACGGACTTGTAGGTGGCAGCCCACCGTGCTTCGATCTCCGCCAAGCTCTCCTCACCATGGCGTGCGGCCTCTTGCGGCCACGAGACTCTCTTTTCTTGACTGCTTTCTGCCTTTTCCGCTCCTTCTGTGCGGCTTTGGCTGCCTCTAGATCCACCTCCCATTCGGCCATGGCAGCCTCAAAGTCCGGCCATGTAACTATGTCGCCGCTGACGGTGATGAACTCCGTGCGGCGAGATGCCATCGCTTCCTTACCATGTGTGCGGTCGCGGATGGCAAGGAACGCGGCGCGGCGGGATGCCATCGCTTCCTTACCAGTTACTATGCGCCACGGTGCCATGAACAACGTTTGGAGAGAGCTCTGGGACGGAGGGGCCGGGCAGCCGTACAGTGCGGTGGTATTCAAGAGCTCAATGACAAATGACAAAGGAAATTTGGCTTCCCTTACAATTTTGCTCGTTCATTATCGCACACGGTTCATCTCCGTCGCTTCCGGAAACAGTGTGCACTGAGCCTATTGTATGTTGTGTAATGATTGGCCGGAACCCCAGCCACGCGGATCGCGCGTGTGCACCGTAGGATGCGCCGCGATCGAACGGCAATCCACGTTCCTCACATCACACCCGTGCAGTTGTAGCTGGATTGGATGTATATGTGCTAAATGCCTAGAAAATGCACATAATATCCTAAATATGGTAAATGAGCCCGGAAAAATGCCAAATTTGAACACAGTGATTTGTAGGGTGTATGTTCGTCGTAGAAAAAAACTTCAGGGCAAAGAACGAAGGAAATTTGGATTCCCCTTCAATCTTGGTGATTTCCCTCTCAAAAGCATGGAATTTCCTCGGTGATGGTTCGATTTATGAAGGGCGTGCATGACGACATAAGCCAAACCTTCTCAAATTTTTACCAGGGCATGGTGAGGTCATACCATGACACCATGCCAGGCGTCATGTTTTTCAAGCATTTATTTCATTTTTTCTATAGTTGAAAACCCAATAAACAAACATTTGTGGTTGACTATTGCCACACATTTCATCGAAATATCTGTCCATTCCTTGTAAAAGGCATGAGAATTTACTAAATGGCACGAGCATGGTTTTCCAGGATGTTCTTGTGCACCCTTTCATGCACCGATTGTTTGAACTTGAATTATGTGCATTAATGCCTAGGAAATGCACATAATCCCCTAAATATGGTAAATGAACCCGGAAAAGTGCCAAATTTGAATACGGTGATTTGCAGGGTGTATGTTCATCGTAGAAAAAACTCACGGACAGAGGACAAAGGAAATTTGGATCCCCCCTCAATTTGGTGATTTCCCCCTTGAAATCATGAAACTTCCTCAGTGATGGTTTAATTTATGAAAAGCGTGCATGACGACATAAGGAAACATTCTCCAATTTTTACTAGGGCACGGTGAGGCCATACCATGGCACCATGCCAGGCGTCATGTTTCCAACCATGTATTTTAATTTTTGTATAGTTGTTAACCCAGTAAACAACGCATTTATGGTTGACTATTGCCACACATTTCCTTGAAATATCTGCCCATTCCTTGTAAAAGGGATGAGAATGTACTAAATACCACGAGCATGGTTTTCCAAACCGTTCTTGTGCACCTTTTCATGCACCAATTGTTCGAATTTGAATTATGTGCATTAATGCCTAGAAAATGCACATAATCCCATAAATATGGTAAATGAGCCCGGAAAAATGTCAAAATTTGAACACGTTGCATTTGAGGCGGTATGTTGATCGTTGGAAAAAAACCGAATGACAAACTAGGACGGAAATTTGGATTCCCCTTCAATCTTGGTGATTTCCCTCTCGAAAGCATGGAACTTCCTCGGTGATGGTTCGATTTATGAAGGGCGTGCATGATGACTTAAACCAAACCTTCTCAGCTTTTAACCAGGGCACGATGAGGCCATACCATGGCACCATGCCAGGCGTCATTTTTTCAAGCATTAATTTCATTTTTTCTGTAGTTGAAAACCCAATAAACAAACGTTTGTGGTTGACTATTGCCACACATTTCATCGAAATATCTGTCCATTCCTTGTAAAAGGCATGAGAATTTACTAAATGGCACGAGCATGGTTTTCCAGGCCGCTCTTGTGCACCCTTTCATGCATCGATTGTTTGAACTTGAATTATGTGCATTAATGCCTAGGAAATGCACATAATCCCCTAAATATGGTAAATGAAGCCGGAAAAGTGCCAAATTTGAACATGTTGATTTGCAGGGTGTATGTTCATCGTAGAAAAAAACTCATGGACAAAGGACAAAGAAATTTGGACCCCCCTTCAATCTTGGTGATTTCCCCCTCGAAACCATGAAACTTTCTCGGTGATGGTTCGATTTATGAAAGGCGTGCATGACGACATAAGGAAAACATTCTCAATTTTTTACTAGGGCACGGTGAGGCCATACCATGGCACCACACCAGGCGTCATGTTTTCCAAGCATGTATTTCATTTTTGTATAGTTGTCGACCCACTAAACGACGCGTTTATGGTTGACTATTGCCACACATTTCCTTGAAATATCTGCCCATTCCTTTTAAAAGGCATGAGAATGTACTAAATAGCGCGAGCATGGTTTTCCAGACCGTTCTTGTGCACCTTTTCATGCACTGATTGTTCGAATTTGAATTATGTGCATTAATGCCTAGAAAATGCACATAATCCCCTAAATATGGTAAATGATCCCGGAAAAATGTCAAATTTGAACACGTTGCATTTGAGGCGGTATGTTGATCGTTGGAAAAAAACTGAATGACAAACTAGGACGGAAATTTGGATTCCCCTTCAATCTTGGTGATTTCCCTCTCGAAAGCATGGAACTTCCTCGGTGATGGTTCGATTTATGAAGGCGGTGCATGACGAAATAAATCAAACCTCCTCAGCTTTTAACTAGGGCACGGTGAGGCCATACCATGGCACCATGCGAGGCGTCATGTTTTTGAAGCACACATTTCATTTTTCTATAGTTGATAACCCAGTAAATGACGCGTTTGTGGTTGACTATTGCCACACATTCCCTTGGAATCTCTGCCCATTCGTTGTTAAAGGCTTGAGAATTTACTAAATACCACGAGTATGGTTTTTCCATACCGTTCTTGTGCACCTTTTAAAGCACCTATTGTTTGAATTAGAATTATGTGCATTAATGCCTACAAAATGCACATAAATCCCTAAATATGGTAAATGAAGCCGGAAAAGTGCCAAATTTGAACATGTTGATTTGCAGGGTGTATGTTCATCATAGAAAAAAACTCATGGATGAAGGACAAAGGAAATTTGGACACCCCCTTCAATCTTGGTGATTTCCCCCTCGAAACCATGAAACTTTCTCGGTGATGGTTCGATTTATGAAAGGCGTGCATGACGACATAAGGAAAACATTCTCAATTTTTTACCAGGGCACGGTGAGGCCATACCATGGCACCACACCGGGCGTCATGTTTTCCAAGCATGTATTTCATTTTTGTATAGTTGTTGACCCACTAAACGACGCGTTTATGGTTGACTATTGCCACACATTTCCTTGAAATATCTGTCCATTCCTTGTAAAAGGCATGAGAATGTACTAAATAGCACGAGCATGGTTTTCCAGACCGTTCTTGTGCACCTTTTCATCTGCTTGATTGTTCGAATTTGAATTATGTGCATTAATGCCTAGAAAATGCACATAATCCCCTAAATATGGTAAATGAGCCCGGAAAAATGTCAAATTTGAACACGTTGCATTTGAGGCGGTACGTTGATCGTTGGAAAAAAACTGAATGACAAACTAGGACGAAAATTTGGGTTCCCCTTCAATCTTGGTGATTTCCCTCTCGAAAGCATGGAACTTCCTCGGTGATGGTTCGATTTATGAAGGGCGTGCATGACGACATAAATCAAACCTCCTCAGCTTTTAACCAGGGCACGGTGAGGCCATACCATGGCACCATGCGAGGCATCATGTTTTTGAAGCACACATTTCATTTTTCTATAGTTGATAACCCAGTAAATGACGCGTTTGTGGTTGACTATTGCCACACATTCCCTTGGGATCTCTGCCCATTCCTTGTAAAAGGCTTGAGAATTTACTAAATACCACGAGTATGGTTTTTCCAGACCGTTCTTGTGCACCTTTTCAAGCACCTATTGTTTGAATTAGAATTATGTGCATTAATGCCTACAAAATGCACATAAATCCCTAAATATTGTAAATGAACCCGGAAAAGTGCCAAATTTGAACACGTTGATTAGCAGGGTTTATGTTCATCGTAGAAAAAAACTCATGGAAGAAGGACAAAGGAAATTTGGATTCCCATTCAATCCCGGTGATTTACTATCGCACACGATTCATCTCCGTCGCCTCCGCTAACCGTGTGTGTTCACTCACACATGCAAAAGGAAAAAAAGAAAACCCTCGCCCACTTCGTCCCCACCTACTCACCGTGGACTCCTCCACAACTCTGCACCTCGTCAACTTCTATCGCGGCGGCCACCCTAAGCTCGACGGATATTGCCGGCGGGCGGAGGTCGCGCTCCAAACGGCACGGGATTTCGCCCCTACCGCTTTCCGCCGCCTATCTTCACCGACATTCTAGACTTTGGTCGAATGGGGTTTTCTACGGGATTGGGCCTGGGATTTTTTTCAGGAAATATGCCCTAGAGGCAATAATAAAGTTGTTATTTATATTTCCTTATATCATGATAAATGTTTATTATTCATGCTATAATTCTATTAACCGGAAACTTGATACATGTGTGAATACATAGACAAATCAAAGTGTCCCTAGTATGCCTCTACTTGACTAGCTCGTTAATCAAAGATGGTTAAGTTTCCTGACCATAGACATGTGTTGTCACTTAATGAATGGGATCACATCATTAGGAGAATGATGTGATGGACAAGACCCATCCGTTAGCTTAGCATAATGATCGTTAAGTTTTATTGCTACTGCTTTGTTCATGACTTATACATATTCCATTGACTATGAGATTATGCAACTCCGAATACGGAGGAACACCTTGTGTGCTATCAAAGCGTCACTGGCGTAACTTCGGTGATTATAAAGATGCTCTCTGAGGTGTCTCTGAAGGTGTTTGTTGGGTTGGCATAGATCGAGATTAGGATTTGTCACTCCGAGTATCGGAGAGGTATCTCTGGCTCTCTCGGTAATATACATCATGATAAGCCTTGCAAGCAATGTGGCTAATGAGTTAGTTGTGACTAATGAGTTAGTTATGGGATGATGCATTACGGAACGAGTAAAGAAACTTGCCAGTAATGAGATTGAACTAGGTATAAGATACCACGATCGAATCTCGGGCAAGTAACATACCGATGACAAAGGGAATAACGTATGTTGCCATTGCGGTTTGACCGATAAAGATCTTCGTAGAATATGTAGGAACCAATATGAGCATCCGGGTTCCGCTTTTGGTTATTGACCGGAGATGTGTCTCGGTCATGTCTACATAGTTCTCGAACCTGTAGGGTCCGCACGCTTAACGTTCGATGACGATTTGTATTATGAGTTCTGTGTTTTGGTGACCAAAGATTTTCGGAGTCCCGGATGAGATCACAGACATGACGAGGACTCTCTAAATGTTCGATAGGTAAAGATTAATATATTGGACGATGGTATTCAGACAATGGAATGGTTCCGGAGTGGTTCGGTATTTTTGAATGCAGGAGGTTACCGGACCCCCCCGGGAAGGTAATGGGCCTACATGGGCCATAGGGGAGAGAGAGGGTAGCCCACAATGGGTGCCCCCCCATGGGCTGTTCGAATTGGACAAGGGGAAGGGGGCGGGACCCCCCTTTCACTACAAAAAAAAGACACATCCATGACATTTTGGGCCGAACGAAAATCTTTTCTGTCATACTTATGACACTTCTATGACGATAATTGTGACAAAACCCGGTATCATCATAGATGTGGTGGGGTCCTACTTCTATGACAAAAAATCATGACAGAAAATGGGCTTTTCGTCCTGGGCGGGACGGAGACGCAGCTGCATGACATTCTTTGGGCCGTCCATGACGGAAAAAAACCGTGGTAGAAGTGAGGGCGCGGAAAATATCGGGGAGTCCCCGGTAATGGTGGGTGGTTGGGGGCCGAGCGATGCGCATTTCTCTTGTACATACGCGCGTGTGTGCGAGGCATTGGGCTCTAACTGAACCCGAGCGAGGCGTTGGCTCTAACTGAACCCGAGCGATTGCACTGCAGGCTACACGTTACTGAACCCGAGCGATCGATCGATGGTACGTTAATCGAACCCGATGGAGCGATTCCTTCACTATCGCTGCTAGTGAAGCCGATCGATTGGATGAGCGATGGCGTTAACGGCGGGGAGGTTGGATGAACAGTTCGGTGGGGTGGATGAGCGATGGCGTTCTTTGGGGGTTTGGATGAGCGGTTCGGCTGGGGTGGATGAACATGACCCCGATCGTTCGAGCCGGTTGGGGCTAGATGAACAGGACCCCATGGAGGGCAGGATGAACAGGACCACCCCGTGGAGGGCAGGATGAACAGTAGATGGTGGAGGGCTGGATGAACAGTAGCCCGTGGAGGGGTGGTTGAACAGGAGCCCGTGGAGAGGGTTGGTTGAGCGATGGCGGTGGAGTAAGCGCGCGGTGGAGGCTGGATGAACAGGAGCCCGTGGATGAACAGTCGCAGGTGGAGGCTAGAGGAGGTCGACGATGGATGAACAGTAGCCCGTGGAGGCTGGAGGGGTTCGACGGTGGAGATGAAAAATATCCCGTGGAGTCCCGTTTTGTGGTACGCCACACCCCTCCCGATGAACAGGACCCCTGTTTCGACCTTAGCGCTCCAACACAAGTCTGTTTCCTCCGTTTTGCGGTACGCCAAACCCCTCCCAATCAATAGGACCCCCGTTTCGATCGTAGGAGGTCCGTTTCCTCCGTTTTGCGGTACGCCAGACCCCTCCTGATGAACAGGATCCCGTTTCGAACGTGGCCGGTCGAACACAAGGCCGTTTCCTCCGTTCTGCGGTACGCCATGCCTCGTTTCCATCGGTTGTTCCGTCCAAGCCGGTTGGCTCCCACACGTTCCATTTCCTCCCGATGAACACAACGCATTCCATTGGCTCCCCATGAACACGACGACGACGTTGTTTCTCCGTTCCGACCCAGCCATGTACACGAGCCCTGGCCGTACATATGCGCGAGTAGGCATCCGAGACCCCGCCCGTATGTATGTACGTGGCCGTATTTACTTTCTTGCACCCTGACCGCTGTACGTACGTGTACATTCTACGTGCGCGCCTCTACTACGACACGTGCGCGCCTCTACATCGACCAATATGTACGTACACGTTCGCGACCATAATGACAACGCTACGTACGCTTCGACCAGGTGGGTCCCGGTATCGAGCACTTCCTTGCGTGCAAAGATGTAGCTGGTGGGTCCCAGCAGTCAGGGCGAAATGTTTTTTTCGCGAAATACGGTGGCCCGTCCGGTGGGTCCCCGCTGTCAAGTGGAGGAATAATTATTTTGCGCGTAATAAGGAGGCACTTCCTTGCTGCGATCGTGGACCCAAATCGACCTCTCCACGTCTGATCCACGTCCGATGGAAGCCGTTCCTTGACCATGTTGACCACGCCGCGCCGAGAGCACCGGGCGGTGGGACGGCAATGAGGCCTAGGAAGGGGACAACATGGAGCCGGGAAGACGCGGCGATGGATGCCCACGCATAGAGGAGTATGAGGGTTCACTGGTTCGGCTGCGGTGTGAGGCTGCGTCGCCCTTGAGAATAACGAGGGGTGTGGGTGAGTGGAGGGATGGCACGGCCAGCGGCGGGAGTAGTATGGGGGCGGTGAGGCCTCCATGGCGGCCTGTCGGCCCGCAGGGAGGCGGGGAAGCGGCTGACACGACCGGCGCTGCTTTGGGCGGCTGGAGCAAGAAGACCAGAGGTTGAAGAAGCACTATGGCCGTTGGATGGACATCGTACGGTCACTGGAGCTAGAATCATTCATATTGACTAAGTTGACAAAGCCCTCTGTCCCCGTCAACTTAGTATGCCCACAAGTCAGCCTGCCACTGTACTAGGTCCCATCTAGCAGGGGGAGTATTCATTTTTTGTGCGTAATAAGGAGGCGCTTCCTTGCGTGCGAAGATATAGCTGGTGGGTCCAAGGCATCGGTAATGATAGCGTTTTTTCGCCAAAATCTGAGAGGCCCTTCGGTGGGTCCCGGATGTCGGTGGAGGAATCATTATTTTAATAAGGAGGCATTTCCTTGCGTGCGACCGTGGACCCAGGTATCGGCCTCTCCACGTCTGATCCGCCTTGACGCATATGGTCATTGACCACGTTGACCAGGCCGCACCGAGAGCACCCGGGCGATGGACGATGGTGAGGCCTAGGAAGGGAACGACACAGAGCCAGGGAAGACTTGACAGTTGTTTCCCACATGGGCCGAATACTGTATGTCTGAGGGTTCTTGATTAAATGCCGTCGCCGGAGAATAACAGCAGGTGTGGGTGAGTAGAGGGATGGCTAGGCCAGCGATGGGAGTACAGTGGGGCGGTGAGGCCTCCATGGCAAAGACCCGGCCCATGGAGGAGGAGAGCAGGCAGTCCCTTGGCGCTTGTTTGAGCGGCCGGAGCAGAAGAGCGAAGATTGAAGAAGCACGACGGCCGTTGGATGGACATCCAACGATCCTTTGCTGTGTCAACCTTTTATTCGGAAAGCCTCAAATATGTGGAAAACATCATACAACCCATCTGCCATTATTTCTAATAATTTACAGCCCATTTGCTAATTTTTAAAGGTTTTTTTGGAGCCCATATTCTTTTTGTTAGCATTACAGCCCATATTGTGGCCACGGTTAAAAAATTATACGAAATTTTGCATATTTCGGTGTGGTCCGAACTGTTTTTAATCCCGAAATTACGAGACACATTAAAACTGATTTTAAAAATAAATGTATATCAATATAAAATCCAACAAATTGTCCATGCACAAAAATCAATGCAATTTAAAATCTCGAAATGAAAAAAAGAAATTTGAAACTAATTGCCGGTTTGATGTGTTTTAAAAATGTACAACTCATCTCTCATTACTGATAGGCCATTTTCCCGGCCAGCCGAATGAAGCTCTCCTTGTCTTGAAAGATTTGCATCCCAACAAGCCTGACAAAGCGACTTACTTGGCAAATCACAAAAAAACTGGGCTGTGGCCATGGACCCAGCTGTCAGCCTCTCCACGCATAGTACTCTTCCGATGGAAGTCGGTCGTTGACCAGATTGACCATGCCGCGCCGAAAGCACCAAGGCGAAGGACGACGACGAGGCCTAGGAGGGGGACGACGCAGCGCCGGGGAAGACGCGGCAGTGGATGCCCACGCGGAGAGGAGTACGAGGTTCACTGGTTCGGCTGTGGTGTGAGGTTGCTGTCGCAGCAGAATAACAGGGGGTGTGGGTGAGTGGAGGGATGGCCTGGCCAGCGGTGGGAGTAGTAGGGGGCGGTGAGGCCTCCGCGGCAGCACAATCGGCCACGGGAGGCAGGAGCAGGCGGCACGACCGACGCTGCTTTGGGCGGCTGGAGCAAGAAGACCAGAGGTTGAAGAAGCACTATGGCCGTTGGATGGACATCGTACGGTCACTGGAGCTAGAATCGTTCATATTGACTAAGTTGACAAAGCCCTCTGTCCCCGTCAACTTAGTATGCCCACAAGTCAGCCACCCACCATGGTGGGTCCCAACTAGCTGGGGGTATTCATTTTTTGTGCGTCATAAGGAGGCACTTCCTTGCGTGCGAAGATATTGCTGGTGGGTCCGACACATGTCCGGGGAGCGTTTTTCGTGAAATACAGAAGCCCTTCCCGTGGGTCCTAGCTGTCAGGTGGAGGAATCATTATTTTGCGCATAATAAGGAGGCATTTCCTTGAGTGCGGCCGTGGACCCAACTGTCAGCCTCTCCACGTACAATCCACTTCCGATGGATGTCATTCATTGACCACGTTGACCAGGCCGCGCTGAGAGCACCAGGGCGGTGGACGACGGCGAGGCCTAGGAAGGGAACGACACGGAGCCAAGGAAGACTCATCTGCCGTCCCCGGAGAATAACAGTAGGTGCGGGTGAGTAGAGGGATGGCTAGGCTAGCGATGGGAGTACGGTGGGGCGGTGAGGCCTACGCGGCAGCATAGCCGGCCGTGGGAGGAGGGAGCAGGCAGTCCACTTGGCGCTTGTTTGGTAATTTGGAGCAGGAAAAGCAGAGATTAAAGAAGCACGACAGCTATTGGATGGACATCCAACAATCACTGCTCTCGTGTGCATTATTTCTAATAATGTACAACCTATTTGCTAATTCTTAAGATTTTTTTTGGAGCCCATCTTCTTTTTGTTAGCATTACACCCCATATTGTGGCCACGGTTAAAAAGTACACAAATTTTTTGCATATCTCGGTGCGGTCAACTATTTTTAATCCCAAAATATCGATTCACATTCAAACTATTTTGAAAAATAATTTATATACATATAAATCCAAATAATTGTCCACGCATAAAAATCAATGGAATTTAAAATCTTGTAATGATAAAAATTTGAAACTAATTCCCGGTTTGATGTGTTTAAAAAATGTACATCCCATTTCTGGGCAAACCAAATGAAACTCTCCTCGTCTTGAAAGATTTGCAGCCCAGCAGGGCTGGTAAAGCAAGTAGGCCTCGTTTGGGTATTTCTTTTAAAAAAATAGAACTGGGCTAGCCATTTTCAGCAACAAAAAAACACAACTGGGCTTATGATGTGTTAAACATAAATAAAACCCTGGCTAGACGGGCCACAGCCCCCGCACAGCCCCATTGTTACCTGATCCGTCGCTAAAACTAGTGTAAATAACTGGTTGGGATTTGTTAGTTGTTACAATATTTCACTCTAAATTAAACGACTGGCAAGCCATTTGCCTTGCTTCAAAGAAAATATGACAGTCATAGCCGAGTTGAAAAGGGCAAGAACATCTAACTCCAGCTTACAAACTGTACAAAAGCACGAGGGTTAATTGTTCATCAGGTTTACAAAAACCCGAGTTGAAAAGGGCAACAACATCTAACTCCAACACTATTTTTTGGCGATCCACGGTCAAATGGATCGGTCAGGTCCATAGAATGAACATCTGGGTCGTAAAATTTCTTTGGATTATGACCACAATATGTTGTAAATAGAAGCCCGCCACGTTCGGAAGGTCTTTTGCCCACGAAACTCCTTTTTTGCTCTTCCACATACCCATCCGTCAAAACCATGTTCTTTGATAAACTTAAGCACGATGGACAATAGTAACCTCGCATTCAGCGGGAAGAATGTGACAAATCTAGTGTTTGCGGTTGGCTACATATCGTTCTAGCGTTATTGTCTTCAATCGAATCTCATGAGAAGTGAGAAAATCCGATGCTTACGAATCCACCGATTGGTTATAACTTTCTTACCCGTCCTGTTGCCTAAATAGACATGAAGATTGAAAACAGTTAAGGTCTAAAAAGAGTGTCGAAGAGCAACAACTGAGCGGTTAATTCTAGTACACTATATGCGGGCTTCCAATGTGCGTGAAATTATCACCTTTATATACAACTTCTCCAGACATGGAAAGCATTGCAGCAAGCCAATAATCTTGTTCAGATCAAAACTATTCATTTGGATGTATAAGATCTTGACAGAATATAGCACCATTGATAGGCCATCCATGGAGAAACTCTTCATTGAGCATAGAACATAATATTAGTACAAAATGTGTACTCCAAGATGACATATAACTTATGTGCAAAAATTTAAAATGCAACTTATGGTTACAGGTGTAGATGATAATGTAAAGTACCTGAAGAACTATGGAGCCAAACACCATATTGAAATGAGCACAGAGACCATGTATTACACCCAAGGTCTCCAGTTTAGGCGCAGAGAGGACAGTTATTTGCAACGGTGAATAACTAGAATCAATGATCAACCTTTGAAGTGAAGGGGCATCTTGGATGATGAGCTGCCTTCCGTCAAAACAAATTCCAATTCTTACAAGGTTAGGCGACTTTATTTGGAGACAACCGATTCATTGTGAAAACAAGCACCAAGCACTCCAGGGCAGGGAAACTGGAGTGGATGATGCTGTGCAATGAGGCCTCTGATATACGAACCCGCACAAGTGGAACTTTTTTCAGAAATGGGAGTCGAAGGTTTAGTACCAGATTGTCTGGTAGGTCGCACAACGCAAAGGTGGCGGTGTGGAGAGAGGAGGAAAACCGCAAGATGGACATCGATCTTTGAGGGCAGGTAGATGGTGTTTGGTATCTGGTAGGTGATTTCTAGGGAATAGTAGAACTCAAGCGGTATGTAGTTACGTGAATTCGAGGATTTCAGCTAGGCGTCCACCGTGCACGGCATGGTATGCTTTCTCAGGTAGCATGACGGGATGCAGATGCTTTGAACGGAGCCCTGGTGGGAGGAGATGGTGGCTCTGGGGATTTCAAAATCATTGAAGAGAGATAGCTGACGACAGTCGATATTAAGGGGCACGGTGCGCCATAGAGGGCGCCATCGAATTGAGAGGACTTGGGTGCGCTAGCAATTCTTGGTGGGGAGAAGCGAGATGATCTCCCCAAGGACGGCGTCCGGGAGATCACTGATGTGGTCCACCCGAGATTCTATGGGTTCCTGGGATCCGGTGGGGGCGGGGTCGCCGCTTCTCCCCCATTGTCGGGTCTGGGATCTACAACAGGCGTCGCCATGGCGGAAACCTCATCTTCTTAAGCGCTGGGGTCGGGCGACTCCATTTTCCTCGAGGCGTCGCGTCGCTCCACGGATTTGAGCAGAGTAACGAATGACGAGACTAGTTGTAGTCAGTGAAGAAGAAGGGAGCTGGGGTTTTTCGTAGTAGTGAGGAAGAAGGGGAGCTGGGGTTTTCTGTAGGAGTGAGGTGAGGAATTTGGGGAGTGCAGTGGAGGCGGTGACGTGAGGTGGGTGGGAGTGAGAAGGAAGAAGAACACCCAGATTTTTTTGGGGGGCGGTGTGCTGAGTGTGGGTAGCGCCTCTCATTCAGTAAATATATGGACTTTTGAATTGATTTTACTATTTACTAGTGTGGATGGGCTGTTTTGTCTTGGGCCCAGAGAAACAATTACTACTAGTACAGTGGAGACACTCTCTGACTACCGGAAAACAATTACTACTAGTACAGTGGATACAATACCGCTTCTTGCTCCTCCTAGGTCATCGAAACGTCTCCCTCTACTGAATGCCATTATACTTTTGTTCACCGACATGCGGGCCATGCAGCACGCGGGCCTAAATGCCATCCACCAAATTAGAAGCCAGTATGCAGGCAGAGAGTCACCCCGGTCGTAGCGCGGTAATAACGAGCCGTCGTATGACAAAACCCCACCTCCCCTTGATCTAAGTTTGTGGACGAAGCAACCATCATTTCACTCTTCGCTGAATCCCCTTCTCCCTCACCGTCTTCAAGAAAGGCAACACTTTTCGCATCTGCCCTTTGTTCTTCTCTCCCAACGAAGGGAAGGTAAGCGGATCCGTGATGTTGGTAAATTTTTCGTTCGAGAGAAAAAAAGAAATTTTACAAAGCGATAACCAATCCTCACTCTCTTTTTGTTTCATTGTCATTGCGATTGTGTTTTCCTTTCGGTGGTCTCCTAGTATTCGTCGGTTTCATGATGGACCAAGGAGAACCGAGGCAAAGATCTGCCGATATTGGAGCGGGGCGTGGGAGGCTGATCCCCATGAGACAGACAGCTCCAAGAAGATGGAGGCAGCCACCGAGCCGACCCAGATCGCTCACGGCCACTCTTGAGATGGTCAACGCCCGTTTGAGGTTACTGACCCCGTGGCACTGCAGAGCAGTTTTCCCCCTTCGAGAATGTGTCCCCACAGGCTGCCCAAGGTGATTTTCTTCTTTGAGGATATCGATTGTGTTTTTTCATCTTAGTATGTTGTGATGAATAATGCAAAATTTTATTAGCTTAGATGCAATGCTATACATAGTGGTTTAAATAACTTGTGTTTCTTATCTTTGGAAAGTAGTTCAGAATTTGTTTACATTTCAATTAGAGCCTTGATGCAGACAAGGATTGTGTGGTTGTACATGTCACTCGCTATGAGGCGGATGACCTGAATATACGCACTGGGAAAACAGAGTTTTTAGGCTGTTGGATCTTGGAAGCCATTTGCGCTTATGCCAATGAAGAGTTGTATTCCAGCCTCACTGTTGTCAGGCGTGTTGTCTAGGGTGTACTGAAGCACAATAAGTTCAAAGCTACTCCTTCGTTTGTGAGGCATATTGTTCTTTTCAAGCTTACGCAGGAAGATGACATGGCATGCCTCCACAAACAAGTTTATGAGTGGCAAGGCCACAAGGTTTTCTTCATGAAGGTTCACAGGATTGAGCTGCTGCCGGACGTCCTCGATGATGTTCATGGCAAGGTCCGTCTTGTGTCCAGCCCAAATTAGATCAAGGCATGAAATACTTGCCCCAACTAGTGTTTAATAGTAGTTTGGATTACATCTAATTATCTGAACCTTGCACATTATCGAGCCCTGCAGGCTAGTACTCTGTTTGAATCCTTCTATGGGAACTGCTGCTACTTTTGTGTGCCCGTGAATCATCGTAATTGTTGTTGCGAAAGCAGATCGTCCTCACTAGTTTTATCATACGAAGCAGTGTGTGTTTTGATGAAATAGAGTACTGCGTTAGAAGCGTATGCGGCGTATATATAAGTACTTGTAAACACTGTTGGTGCTACCCCACTTATAAGCAGTTGTGCAAAACACGGCACATTGGCTCAGCTCTCTTCAACACTAGGCTATTGACCACCTAACAATCATCAATCTGCTGTCTGACATATAAGTCTTGTTAAAGTGGTTCATGCAATTAACTGAGGCCACAATGTAAATTCCAAACGTTCACACGCTAGTCCAGCGTTCATGTGGAACACTCACATTAAACTCGGCTTCATAAAAAACTTGAAAAGCATAAGTTAAGAAATTTTATACATCTCAATGATTTATAGAACATAACAAACATATACTAGTTAATAGCAAAAGACAAAGTTGTGAGAAGGTTTACAAATCAGGAAAAAACAAGCAAGGCTTCTACGAGCAAAGGGCCTCCCGGCGAGCTTAAATTTCCTGGAGTTCACTCTGGTTTTCCTTGTTGCCACCATCCGGGGTTAGGTTCTCTCATTCCAGAATAACCAATTATAATTGTGTTCTCAATTTGGAATGCTGAACTGAACCATGCGATTATCTTGATCGGTGAAAGTCTTGTGCATTCCACTAAATTTAAGCGCTGCTATTTGCGAAATAAGCGGACCACAATGCCTCTTGTCCGGCGCTTTTGTCCCACAAATGTCCGTGCGGCCGTGCCGGCTTGTCCTCGGTCCATGGATGAACTGGAGGAAAGTGCATTACGGACTAGGATGCAGATGTTTTTAAGCTCGTCCACCTGCTGCAATCTGGAAGTAAAATGTATGAATCAGCTTCTTTTAGATTGCGTTGGTCATTCTACCTAGTAACTACCAATGTAGGAATATCTGGAAGACGGGTGGTTAGACAACGGCAACGAGGGATAGCCATCTCATTTCGCGCAGTTCTACTAAAACTGAGGTGTGTGCTTTTGATTGCGCGGATAGAAACGACACGGAGACAGACATCCCGAAACGATATGGAGACAGACATTCCTATTTGCGCACATACGAAATACGATTATTTAAAAAATGACATATATTTGCAATGGCGTATGATTAACAACAACATCTATTGTGTTATAATTGGCACTAGATTGACAGTATGAAAGTGTCCTTAAGTAAGTAGCATCACATCACATCAACATTGCCACTAGATTAACATGTAGAATAAAAGCATTAGTATTACTATCATGAGAGTAGCACATGGTCAGTAAATGTGCAATCAAATTTGTGCAGTTCCACTTGGATGAAGCAATGTTAGCGGTGTGAGATTTAAGTGTAACTGCAAAAACACAATTCATGGGAAATAAAGTAAGACGGAAGCACTTCATAAAATGGTGGTGGCATTGCTTCAATTTATCGACGGCACTAGACCATTACTTATAGTGACATTAGTTGGCATTGCTTAATGCTTCATGTGATTTTACATTAACGGTAGCGATATGGGTGTAGGGACAACAGAGGCATAAAGTGGTGAGGCAGATGTGGTTGCCGAGAGCGGCAAACACTCAGGCAGCATGTCTGCATTTGTCCCATTTTTTATCTCCTCGTCGACATTTTCCTATGTGAGCACAGGAAATCTAGATCTGCTCATTCTCATTTGCGTTGTCCCCCAACATCTGTCACTTTCTTTCCTTTTTCAACCAAGAGATAGGTCCACTTTCCCTGACCCTTCACCATCCACCACGCTTTCTTCGTCTTTTCAACCAAGAGACCGGTTGGGTAGCCAGTATCTACTACTTTCCCCCGTTTCCTCTTAGAACCAAGTCCTAGATTCATGCTACAGCTTTCCCACTTTCTTCCTTGTTTGAACCAACTCTTAGAGTCGACTTTATGAACTAGCTTTACCTCTAATAATAGTAAAAGTCTAGGTGGCTTTGGAACAGCGGACGGAAGTAGAAAAAGATCCACACGAAGCCAAGTGGGGAGCTGGGGCGATGAAACAAGGCAGGTTTCAAAGGAATATATACACGAGGTGTCGGCATGTGGCAAAGGCAGGCGTCGGGAGGCCGCATCTTGGCCACAATACCGAGGGAGGAAGAAGGGGTCGGAGGCCCTCCGGGCAGCGCTCTCTCAAAGAGCGACACGGCCGCCCGATCGGGACGCTTGGGCAGCCGTTGGTCTCCTCCCTCGCCGCCCGGCGATAGCGTGAACGATGCACCTACACCTGCCCGGTCGAGGTTGTTCGGCGGATTTGTGACCAAGCTGTGGTGAGAGAGAGAGTGTGGCCACCTATGTCTTGCTTAGATCTGGAGAGCATGAGAGAGTGAGCGAGAGGAACCCTAGTAAAGCAAGCGCTAAGGCTCCACCTTATATATGTCTTTGGAGTGATTTTGTTGTACCAGCCAAAAAATGCGCTCCCTCGTGTACCAGCAGTGGGTGTGAGAGAACTAGTGCGTCGTGCACTGCTTCTCTTCTGAGAGTACAATATACTATGCCCAAAGAGCGTTACGCCACAAGAGTAATAGTATAAGTGTGTGGCGTGTGAGCTAAAATAAAATGTGCGTGGCGTCTTTTGTTTTTAGAAGTTACGAGGGTAGGGTGTGAAGAGAACATATGTGTGTGGCGTCTACCTGCAGATAGGCGGTGGGTCGAGAGGACTCGGGAGAATGCGTGTGCGTGAGAGAGAGAGAGGCACGTATCAATGCAATGCATGTGTCCGTAAATCATTATCCGACAAGCGTTAAGCCACAAGCCTTTTCCTAACGAACGCCGTAAGAACCGTTAGATCGGCATCCGACAGTGTTAGTTTTGCCATGTCATTTAACAGAACAGCCACTCCTCCTACACACAAATCTTCCACGTGAGTGTTAGCAATTGCCGCATGCTCCCTTCGTTCCAAAATGTAGTGCATATAGCTTTATTGAAAATTCGAACCTCGCAAACTTTTACCGAGTTTTCGTGTACCAAATTGCACATGTAGAATACCCTGTATATATCATTTCATTCATCTACGAGAGGTAACTATAAAGATGGGGGAGGAGTCTACAAAGAAAGACCATCGTATCACCTGCAGTAATTTCAACCATCCTTTGGTGTGGAGGAATATCATAGGAACTCTATATGATATGATTTTTATAGGATTTTTTCCTTTAGAGCCAATTGGTTCATAGGAATAGATTCATATACTCCACATTTCAAAGGAAATAAACATGATATCATTCCTATAGCTTTAGAGCCACTTGGTTCATATGAATGGATTCCTATACTCCCATAGTTTCAAAGGAAAATAAACATTAGCGTATATTCAATAGAAAAGTTCCTATGATATGAACCAAATTACATCTCTTTTCTAGTCTCTCCTCATAGGAATTGAGATACATGTCATCTCTAGATTCAATAGGAAAAGTTCCTATGATGTCAACCAAATGACATCTCTTTTCCAATCCCTACTCATAGGAATTGAGATACTCCATATCATCTCTTTCCCTACAACTTCCATGTATACATCTTATATTCCTTAATAGCTATTACAACCCACTAGTAGCTTTTTTCCAAGACATGCAACTATGGCACAAGAACTATATAGTGTGCGAATAACTTGAAAGATGGTCACTGGATGAAGCTAATCCGACAGTGCAGAGATGGCAAATCCGAGCACTACTGCCGTTGATATCATCAACATTCCACCAGATCTGCCACATGTACAATTTAGAAGACTCCATGGTTGAACTTAAGCATAATGCACAAACCTCAAAACACATGCACTTCTCCTTTGTTCTAGAATCTTCCATATCATAATTGATTTTTTTTCAAAATGAATTGCCATTATTTGTTTTTTACTTTATGCTTTACAATGCACAACCCCATGAATCTTATGTTTTTTATAAAACTAATTGATTTCGAATGAGATGAACTATAAGAACTAAACGAACATCTACATCATGCAGATATGACTCAAAGCTTTACATGCTATAGTGTGTCTTTATTCATAATTTGGTTTCAAAATCTCATGCATTCAATGCATGTGTACCTTAATAGTTTTGAGTAGAGTAGCAAATTTCACATGACCCGGGTATATCAAAATGCAGGGCCCATGCATCATTGCTTTTCGGTCGAACCTACGTCCATAATTTTTTGTACGTACTATATCTCCCGTGGTCCCTGAACCCAAAATGCTGCCTTGTTCCCCTAAAACCAAGCGGCCCACACATATTTAAGGCGTCGACTCGAACTCAATCCCTCTCCCGTTTACTACGACGTGGCCCCGCACACCCTAGTAGTACTCCTACGAACCCTACCGCCGCACGCATCATCGTTTTTTTCAAGAGGACGAGGGAGAAGCCGATTTGTAGTGGAGGCGCTTTAAAAAAATGATCTGTAGTGGAGACCCCTACCCTAGGGTGCCCTAGGTAGCTGCCGCACGCATCATTGGTTTTCTCTTTTCTTTATGCTCTTGCGCCCTAGAGTGAAATGATGGTTGCTTCGTCCATCCAGCTTAATGCGGGAAAGGTAGGCTTTGTGATTTGACCCCTCATCGCTCATTTTCTACTACTGCGGCGCTATGACCGGGGTGCCTCAAATTCCAACCGCTGCTCCGAACTGTAATTTGGTGCATCGCACGTGGAACAAGACGGTGGATGAGCCACATGTCAGCCAAAGGGGTCCTGTTAAGTGTGTCGCCATTTAGGTGTGTGGTGACCACCTTGAGTCGCTATGCCAACCACGGCCAGTGTAGCCTACCACTTGGTTTTGCTCCTTGGTGAATCCCGACTATATTGATCTAAAAAGATACGTACTGAACTACCCTCTCCGTCTCGTTTTTTTAGACGTCTCCGTTTATAGGGCGTGCACATAGTTCTAGGTCATCCATTTGACTAACTAAATCTGAGTTACTATGTCACAAAAAGTATATCATTGGATCATTAAGCGGATGTAGTCTCTAAACATATACTGTTAATCACATATATAGCCAGTTAAATTCTCAATCTAGAACGACGTGCATGCCATGTAAACCGATACGTAGGAAGTATAGTAGTAAAAATGAGGTGATTTTACCGAGCGATCGGGAGGAGCATGGCACATCATGCGGTCCCACATGTCATGATGTACCAAAGGCGATGCGCGTGTCCCTCTTGAGGAAGAAGCAATACTACGTGGTTTGAGATGATGGCGAACCGAAGTGTGAAATAATGGTTGCTTCATCTATGCAGGAAGGTGCGGCATTGTGATTTGGCGTCTCATTGCTCATTACTACTACTCTTTGAGGCGATGCAGTAGGGGTGC